>CM055881.1:79652-679652 GCA_029582165.1 Portulaca oleracea | reverse complement strand
GAAAACCTATCAACGACCACCATAATAGAATGCTTGCCTCTTTGAGTTCTTGGTAGACCAACAACAAAGTCTAAACTCACATCTTCCCATGGACTATGTGGAATAGGCAAAGGAGTATACAAGCCTTGTGGTAAAGCATGTGCCTTTGAAATATTGCAAGTATTACACCTCTTTACCATATGCTCAACGTCTTTGATCATGCTAGGCCAAAAGTAATGCTCCTTCATCATAAGATATGTCTTTTCAATGCCAAAATGACCCACCAAAGATCCTCCATGGACCTCCATGATCAACAATTCACGAATGCTACTCTTTGGAATACAAAGTTGATTTCCCTTAAAAAGAAATCCATGCTCAATATGAAAGAGTTGATGTGGATGCTTCTTGCAAAGCTCATAAACCTTCTTGAAATCCTCATCATCCTCATACAACTCTTTAATATGTTCAAAACCAAGGACTCTTGAATCAAGAATATGAGTGAGTAAGTACCTTCTTGATAAAGCATCCGCTCCTTTGTTAAGATGACCCGCTTTATGTTTTATCACAAAATGGAACGCTTGCATGTACTCAACCCATTTGGCGTGTCTTGGATTCAACTTATGTTGCCCTTGAATGAACTTAAGAGCTTCATGATCACTATGTAGAATGAACTCACCACTTAGAAGATAGTGTCGCCAATGTTCAAGAGCTCTTATAATTGCATAGAACTCTTTATCATATGTATTATACTTCCTTTTGGCTTCATTCAACTTCTCACTAAAGAACGCAAGAGGTCGACCCTCTTGAGATAACACGGCTCCAATTCCAACTCCACTTGCATCAACTTCAACTTCAAACACTTTATCAAAACAAGGTAATGCAAGAATAGGTGCATGACACAATTTCTTTTTAATCAACTCAAAAGCTTCATTAGCACCTTTACTCCATGAAAACTCTTTCTTTTTCAACAACTCGGTCATAGGTGGAAGAATGGAGCTAAAATTCCTTATAAATCTTCTATAAAATGAAGTTAAACCATGAAAACTCCGTACCTCATGAATAGATGTAGGTGTAGGCCATTCTTGAATAGCTTTCACCTTCTCCTTATCAACTTGAATACCATCTTTTGAGAGAACATATCCAAGGAACACGATCTTGGATGAGAAAAAGTGGCACTTCTCCATGTTGGCATAGAGTTGCTCCTTCTCCAGGATGTACATAACCAACTCTAGATGCTTTACATGCTCATGCTCACTTCTACTATACACAAGAATATCATCAAAGTAAACTACAACACATTTGCCAATAAGAGGCTTCAATACATGATTCATTAAACGCATGAAAGTAGATGGTGCATTTGTAAGACCAAATGGCATCACAAGCCACTCATATAACCCTTCTTTCGTTTTGAATGCCGTTTTCCACTCATCTCCTTCATGAATCCTTATTTGATGATATCCACTCCTCAAATCAACTTTGGAGAACACAACACTCCCATGTAACTCATCGAGTAGATCCTCAAGGCGTGGAATTGGGAATCTATACTTGATTGTGATATTGTTTATAGCTCGGCAATCCATACACATTCTTTGAGATCCATCTTTCTTTGGTAGAAGTAAAACGGGAACGGCACATGGACTCATACTTTCACGTACCAAGCCTTTGGATAAAAGATCATCCACTTGCCTTTGAACTTCTTGAGCATCCTTTGGATTCATTCCGTAGGCCGGTTTGTTAGGGAGCATAGAACCCGTAATAAGATCAATTTTGTGCTCAATATCTCTTCTTGGAGGCAATCCATTCGGCATCTCTTTTGGGAACAAATGTTTGAAACGTTCCAAAAGAGGTTTGAGGCGTGCATGCTCATGTGTTGGGGATGCTTCCTCTTCCTCCAAGTTAGCTAGAATAAGATCTTTATGCTCTTGGAACTCATGATATTCGGCCTTCATGAATGTCACAATGTTAGTCTCCTCCTTTTGTTGTTGTTGTTGGGGACGTATGATCGATGATGGTGAGAGAGGAGCCAAGGTGATCTTCTTTTTGTTGAGAACAAACATGTAGGTGTTCATTCTCCCATCATGCGTGACATGCCTATCAAAAATCAAGGTCTCCCAAGTAAAATATGACAAGCATCCATTGGAATTACATCACACCAAATAGAATCTTTGTAGTTTTTACCAATGGAAAAACTTACTAACACACGGTGAACCACACGAATTCCCTTCCTATGACTAAGCCATTGAATTGTGTAGGGGGATGGGTGTGGACTAACCTCCAATTGTAGCTTATTCACCATGGTTGTTGAAGCGGCGTTTGTGCAACTTCCTCCATCAATGATTAGAGAACACACCTTGCCTTGAATGGTACACCTTGTATGAAAGATGTTCTCCCTTTGTTCTGGCTCGTTTGGAACACAAGCAACACTTAAGGCCCTTCTTACTACTAGCATTTCACCTTCATCCGCCTCCTCTACTTCTTCCTCATTCACGTCAATAGTGTCATTTACCTCTTCTTCATTCTCACTTTCATGATACTCCGGCTCAACATACAAAGCACTTTGATATTCCACCAAAGATACAACTCTTTTGTTAGGACACTCCGAGGCATAATGTCCTAAGCCTTGACAACGAAAACATATTCTTGGGGCTAAGGGTTTTGGTTCTTGGACGTGGGGTTTGGGATTGGATGGGGGTTGATTTTGTGGTGCTTTTGTGTTTGGTTGTTTTCTGGGGAATGTGGGTTTTTGTTGTGGAATGTAGGAACGTGAGTTTTGTGGGGGTTTGTAGGATGTTTGGTACTTTGTCATGGTCTCTTTTCCCCTTTCTTTTCTTTGCCTTTCTACTTTTAAGGCCAAAGAGCTCAACTCATCCAAAGATTGGTAAGAATGTAGTTCAACAATATTACGAATCCAATCATTAAGACCATATAAGAAACGTACCAAAGTTTGAGGTTCATCTTCTTGGAGATCACAATGCCAAAGAAGATGTTCGAATTCCTTTGTGTATTCCTCAACACTTTTGCTTCCTTGTACCAAACGTTGCAATTTGTAGTAGTTATCTTGGAGATAACTTGGTGGTATGAACTTTTCTTGCAACTTTTTCTTCATATTAATCCACGTCTTAATCTTGTCCTTCCCTTTAGTTTGCCTCTTCTTTTACAAATTAGTCCACCAAATGGACGCATGTTTTCGCAACTTAAGAGCCACATACTTCACTTTCTTCTCATCATGAACTTCTTTAAGATCAAAGACACGTTCAACAGTTAGCATCTAATCTAAGAAGTTTTCGGGATCAAGATTGCCATAAAATTCGGGGATTTCCACTTTGAAGTCCAAACGTTCCTCCCTCCTTGGACGTACACTTCGTTCACTTTGAGCATCCCGCTCATCTTCTTAAGGTTTCCCAACAAAAGAATCATCACGATCTCTCTATGTTGAAGATGCATATACTTCTTTAATTGATTGGCGAGGTAAACGATCTTTTGTTTCATCAATTCTACATTATCTTGGGAAGTCGTGGGTGGATCCGTTGGAGTACTTCCACTAGCCATCAATCTTGATTCAAAAAGATCAAAAGAAACTCACGGTTTTGGGTTAGGGTGTAGGGACGAGAGTTTGGATGTGTTTAGGCTAGATTGTGTTTGGGTATAGGGGGTTCTTTATGGAGTTTATGTGGGGGGACGAGTAATGGAGATGATGGGGAATGGATTTGTGATGGAAAGATTGTAAAAGGTGATATCAAGAACCACAAGATTCAATATCCTAGGCTCTGATACCAATTTTGATGTATAATAGGATCAAGGATGATCAAATTATACAAAAGTTTAGGATATTTTACGTGGTTCTTTAAGTTTGAATGAAACAATGAATGAATGGATGGTTTGGACGAATGAAATGGATGAATGAAATGAATGTGTGAATGAATGGAATGTAAGTTTCTTGAATGATTGAATGATATTCAAATGAATCCTGAGATTGAAACAATGTAGAAACAAACAAGATTAATGAAACAAGAATAGAACCTCACAAATGGAATGATGAACGAATGATGAATATGATTGAATGGACGAAACTTTGATAATGGCGTTGAAGGATCTTCATGGATATAGCACACCACCTTCAAGAACTCTTCAATTCTACCTATCACCACCAAGGACGCCAACCCTAGGCTAGAAGTAGATGAATCTCCCTCAAGAGAAACAAAACTAGCATAAAAGCTAGAGAGAAAACAACATCATGTTGAATTTGATTTGTATTTATATTATTGAATGAATGATTTACAAAGCACCCTAAGGGGTCTATTTATACTAAGTGAAGGCCCCCTTAGGCGTGTACATTCAAGAAAATAGCGTGCATCTAGCTTACATCATCCTAAACATGTATGACATCATAAAGATACTAATGTACATAAGCTAGATCAAAACTATGACAACTTGCTCATTCCTTGTCCAAATTCAAAGATTCAAAAGCCATTGTGAAGCTCCCTTGATGTAGATCATTTGGTACTGGGATGACTTTCACAACATCTTCACGGATCTTGAGTTATAGAGAAAATTACCAAACCACCCTTGATGAAGCTATTTGGACGTGTGATATACATGAGTGATTGAAGCTCCTTTTGCATGAAATCAAACATTTGGCTCCCATGATGTATATTTGGGACCAAATCTACATCATTTTCAATATGCAGAAAGTAGTAAATAATGAAAAGCAGTTATACTAAGCTAAAGATGGATTCAGAATAACAATAAACAAGAAAGCATGAAGAAGATGAACTAAACCTAATTTGAACAAGATAGTAAAACTCTAACAAAGAAAGCAATTAAAAGCAATGAATGAAAAACTAATCAAATAATGAAATTGATAACAAGAAATTATACCTAGAATGCCCAAATCTTCACTCTAATCCCGAATCTCTATCCTTCATCTCGAATCTTCATCTTGAACCTTTTCTTGAACCTTCTCCCGAAAAAACAAGAAGTTGTGATTTGGATTACTAAGAATCCCCAAATCCTCACTTTGAAGGAGAATTAGTGAACCCTTAATCATCCTCTTCACTAAATTGGTTGGAAGTTTTGTGACTAAAACTAATGAAATTTGAATGACAAAACAACAATGAAAACTAGAGAGAACAAAGAACTTGGGGAAATTTCTTGAATTTATTGAATGAGAGTTGATTACAATGAAAGAAATATTTAGAAAACTTAGAAAAAGTTTAATGATAAACCTAATTCAATCCAATTCTAAAGGAAAGATAAGAAAGATGCAAAAAAATTAAATCTAAACCTAATTCTACTTCTAATCCTACTTGATTCTAATGCTGAATTAATTCGGGTATTTATAGAAGGAATAAAAACAAGGCCCAAACCCTAAGATTAAGCACTACCACCGTTTTAATTTTCTCACGTAGAATACTGTATAGGCCCATTTTTAGGCCTAAATAACGCTTTCCGGCTTGCTATTTTTGCTCGATTCTGAGTCTTTTCTATTGTTTTTACCCGCTTTTTCGTTCTTTTGTAGGTTTTTCACATTTAAGGAGTAAAACAAAGCAAAGGAGCTATTTCGGGGCTTTTTAGGGGTATTTTGGAGATTTCCGAGTGATTCCCCAAGCTTAGCCGAGCCGAGAACCGAGGCGGAGTCGACCTGGGATCCTTTTCGCCAAGTTTGAAGGAAATCAAGGTTGTAGTACCCGCTACAACCATTGTAGCGGGCGCCACAATGTGGAAGGAGAAGGGAAAAGATGGTCTAGAAGTTGTTCGCGCCCGCCACCAGGATGATCGCACTCGCGACAGCAGCCAAGAGAGCTCTGGCAAGAACAAATAGCGGCCGCGACTCAGTTGGTCACACCCGCGACATGGAGGTTTGCGCCCGCGACTTGATGGGTCGCACCTGCAACCTTGTGCCCAAAGCAATCGCCTCGGCCTGCTTCGCTGTGTCGCGCTCGCGACGACCCGGGTTTTCACGCGTTTTTTGCCAGCTAAAACACTGCGTTTTGTGCAGCTTCTTTGCTTTGTATTTATACCTTGGACTGCGATTTCATTGAGGAGAGGCTAGCTGGGGTTAGAATCTAGCCCTAAGCTAGGTTTTACTTAGCTTTTAGGTTGAAATTAGGAGATAATTAGTGAGTAATTAGATAGATTTCTATTGAGATTGTTACTTTGATTGGATTTTGTATTGAAGATTGTTGATTGAAGCTTCTCTTTTTTTTTGTTCATCCTTGCTCTCTACTCCTTTGATAGGTGCTCTCTCTCCTTAATCTCTCTTATTATTACTTGTTGATTTAATTGCTTTCCTTTAATTGCTTCTTTGCTGCTTTAATATTTTTGTTGTCATTTTAATTGCTTTGGTTGAGTTTTGGTTGTTGGATGTTAAAATTCATGCTTAGGGCTGGTTTTGTTGATGTTAGCTTAGTTTTTGTGATGAGTAGTGGTTAGAAACCCCATGGGTTAGGGGGTAATTAATGGTGTGAATGGGTAATTAGGATTGGGTTAGCAATTTTAGTGAGTAATTAGGTGGGAAATCAATTTCCCACTCCATTCCTTCCCTCAAGTGGGGTGTATTCAGGTCCGAAAGCTCCCGAATACATTCAACACTTCTCATGGAAGGTTGGAGTTGGGATGGTTAGTGCTCGCCCACGAAAGTGGAAGGAGGTTAGCTAGGGAATTCTGTTTCATTAACCCTCCGGGTCCGTGGTGGACTTTGAGGTAGTTAATCCGGACAATCCTCGAAAGAGGAAGCCGGTAGGTATTTTCTAACGTAATTACCACTTGATTTTCCCCTCTTGTTGCTTTCTTGTAGCAAAACCCGTCTCCTTGTTCCCGTTTGCATCTCGAAAAGCCTCAGAAGCCCATTGTTCCATCATCTTAACCCGACCTTAGGTTATTCGTATCTTCGTGTTTGCTTAGTTTAGATATGTCACCTCACCTTTTGTTACCTTAGCGATCTAGACTCGTTATTGACCAATACCTTTAGTAAAGGCCCCTCGGTCCCTGAGAAGAACGATAAAAAACTGGGTGTAACAATCTGCTGTACACAAAATAGCGCTGTTGCTGGGGAGCTAGCGCCCCTAGCTTTAGGTTCCTTTGGTTAAGAGTAGTGTAGATTGCTTTCATAGCTAGAGATCAGTTGTCTAGGTCTTTGGGTACTTGATTCCTCTTTGGTTCTTTTTCAGGTTACGCGGTCATACGCTAGCTTCGAACGAGCATCTTCTCGAAAGCCCGATGGCTCAAGGTCAGCTCGATCCACCCCGTACCCTCCTATCATACTCCGTTCCATCATCGGGTATGGGAGGCAATCCCATCATTGTAACAACCCACCCTAAATCACAGAAATTAGGGTAATTAAATTTGTTTAATTAGCTAAAATGTGATTATTAAATTCTTTTAATTTTTGGTGCGGCACCAACAATTGTTTTTGGTGCGGCGGAGCTGACCACAAAGTGGCTGAATGCCCGAAGAAGCCTAGAAGGCCTGAACCGGGCACGACACGACCAACGCCGCCAGCAAGGACCGCTCCACAGCAGGAAGGGCGTGCCTACGTCATGGGAAAGAGAGAAGCAGCTAAGTCTGGTATGGTTGTTACCGGCACTGTTTACATTTATGCTCAACCCCTTATTGCATTATTTGACTCAGGCTCAAATCAAATGTGGAGAGGGGATAGTCATTCTACAGAATGCCTTAGGGAAAGAGTGCCTTTTCGTTGGGGATCTAGAATTAAGCCCGTGCCCTATCATAACATATGTAAAGGCGCGCAAAATGTTGAATCATGGATGTACAGTTTATTTGTGTTCCCTAAAGGAGGTATCGGAGAGTCCGCCTAAGGTAGAAGAAATCTCGGTTGTACGGGAGTTTATGGACGTCTTCCCAGAAGAAATTACGGAGCTACCCCCGAGGAGGGAGATTGACTTTGAAATTGAGCTAGTTCCAGGAACTAGGCCGATATCTAAAGCTCCGTATAGAATGGCCCCAGCAGAGCTAAAGGAACTAAAGATACAGTTGGAAGACCTTTTTAAGCAAAGGGTTTATCAGACCCAGTTCCTCGCCGTGGGGAGCCCCAGTGTTATTTGTGAGAAAGAAGGATGGAAGTTTAAGGTTATGCATTGACTATCGGGAATTGAACAAAGTGACGATCAAGAACAAATATCCTTTACCTAGAATCGATGACTTGTTTGACCAACTCCAAGGAGCAGGACTATTTTCAAAAATTGATTTAAGGTCAGGATACCATCAGCTTAGAGTAAGAGCAGAGGACATCCCTAAGACTGCCTTTAGGACAAGGTATGGGCACTATGAATTTACCGTGATGCCTTTTGGGCTTACCAATGCCCCAGCAGTGTTCATGGATTTGATGAACCGTGTGTTCAAACCCTTTTTGGATAAGTTTGTGGTCGTTTTTATTGATGATATTTTGGTATACTCAAAGAGTTATGAGGAGCATGAAAGTCATTTGAGGCAAGTTGTATGCCAAATTTTCAAAGTGTGATTTCTGGCTCAAGGAAGTAGGATTTTTGGGACATATTGTAACCAGCGAAGGCATCCGAGTGGATCCTCACAAAGTATCAGCTGTTAAAGATTGGGTGAGACCCACTACTGACTTAAGTCGAAGTTTCTTAGGTATGGCTGGATATTATAGAAGATTCGTGCCAAACTTTTCCAAGATGGCATTACCTTTGACAAACCTCCTTAAGAAGACCACCCGGTTCGAATGGACCGATAAGTGCGAAGAAGCGTTTCAGACTCTAAAGGAGAAACTCACGACGACCCTAGTTTTATCCTTACCCGAGGAAGGGAAGGAATATATTGTGTATAGTGATGCGTCGCATCAGGGGCTGGGTTGTGTGTTGATGCAAGAAGATAAGGTAATAGCTTATGCCTCCAGACAGTTAAAGCCTTATGAAAAGAATTATCCGACACATGATTTGGAGCTGGCAGCAGTGGTCTTTGCTCTCAAGATTTGGAGACACTATTTATATGGAGTCTCCACTACTATTTTCACCGACCACAAGAGCCTCAAGTATATTTTTACTCAGAGGGAGTTAAATCTGAGACAACGAAGGTGGTTAGAGCTTATTAAAGATTACGATCTGGATATCCAGTATCACCCCGGGAAGGCAAATTCAGTAGCAGACGCTTTGAGTAGGAAGACCCAGCACGGGTCTATATCGAGTCTAACGATTCATCCTAGAATTTGGCAAGAGTTGAGTAAGGAGAACATCGACTTGGTGAGTAGAGGAGATACAGACAAGAGATTGGCTGCTATCTCTTTAAAGTCGTCTATTATTGATGAAATCAAGACAGAGCAAATGAATGATCCAGATTTTAGGAGAATTGTAGATAGTCTGACCACCAAGGCAATGCTTGGCTTCCTATTCCACGATGATGGGATTTTAAGGTTTTAGAATAGACTCTGTGTACCCAACAGAGGGGATTTATGATTAAGAGTTATGGAAGAAGGCCACAAGTCAATATACTCCGTGCATCCTGGAGGTACGAAGATGTACAGGGATTTGAGAGAGCGATTCTGGTGGCCTAACATGAAAAGGGACATGGCTAACTTCGTGGATAAATGTCTGACCTACCAAAGGGTGAAAGCTGAGCATCAACGACCTTCGGGCGAACTCCGACCCTTAGATATTCCCACATGGAAATGGGAGTCAATCTCAATGGACTTCATTATGGGACTACCCCTCACAGCTTCTAAACGGAATGCCATTTGGGTAATTGTCGACCGTCTTACTAAATCAGCGCATTTCATATCTATTCATGAGAGCTGGAAAGTAGATAAGTTGGCGGATATCTACATCCGCGAGATAGTACGGTTACATGGGATTCCAAAGGACATTGTATCGGATAGGGATACAAGGTTTCAATCGAGGTTCTGGAGTGCTATACAAAGGGCTCTGGGATCTAAGCTTAGCTTCAGTAGTTCTTACCATCCAGAGAGCGATGGTCAAACAGAAAGGGTAAACCAGATTGTGGAAGACATGCTTCGCGCATGTGTACTGGATTTTCAAGGGAATTGGGATCAGTATATTCCACTCGTGGAATTTGCTTACAATAATAGTTATTAAGCCACTATTCAGATGGCGCCTTTTGAGGCTTTGTATGACAGGAAATGTAGAACACCTTTATGTTGGAATGAGCTAGATGAAGCACTAGTCATAGGCCCAGAGTTGATTCAAGAGACAGCTGAAAAGGTCAAAGTGATTCAGCAGCATATTCGGGCTGCCCAGAGTAGACAGAAAAGCTATGCCGACAAAAGGCGGAAACCACTCGAATTCCATATAGGAGATAGAGTATTTCTCAAGGTTTCCCCTACAAAGGGAATTAGGAGATTTAATGTTAAGGGTAAACTAAGCCCTCGATACATCGGACCTTATTCTATTGTGGGGAAAGTTAATCCATCGGCTTATCGTTTAGAGTTACCTTCCAACCTGGGACATATCCATGACGTCTTTCATATCTCCCAGCTCCGAAAGTATGTACCGGATCCAACGCATATCTTAAAGGAAGAACCTCCTCTTCTAGCGGAAAACCTTACCTTTGAACAGCAGCCGATTCAAATTTTGGATCGTAGGGTCAAACAACTACGTACCAAAGAAGTCCCATTGGTCAAGGTCCTTTGGGCAAACCAAGAAACCTCGGAAGCCACCTGGGAGACTGAAGAGGATATGATGAAAAACTACCCCCACCTCTTTTAAGGTATTTTCCACAGCAATTTTAATAAACAGCGAGTTTCGAGGACGAAACTCCTTTTAAGGGGGGGAGGATGTAACAACCCACCCTAAATCACAAAAAAATTTGGGTAATTAAATTTGTTTAATTAGCTAAAATGTGATTATTAAATTCTTTTAATTTTTACAGTTAACTATCGGCGACAGGTCTCGGAGGAAATGGCTAAGCGGTCAATATTACCGATCGGATTATTTTCTAGTGCTTTTAAATTTTATCATTTTGGACCTCATATTATTAATAATATTATTATTATTTTAAGTTCTAATATTTATTTTAAAAATCGGCTTGATTACCGTTTCGATTTTTACGGTAAAATGAATTTTAATAAAAATATCGATAGTTACCGCTTTTACCGTAACAATTAAATTCACTTTACAAGTTATTTTTACTACCTTTTAATTAAGAGAACTATTGTACACTTTTACTAAGTATATTAGTAGTATTCCTATTGATATTATTATTATTACGTTTATTTCTTTGAAGTTAAGTGGAGGGAGTAGTAATTATAAAAGGGGGTATGGGGGCGCTCTAGGGGCCTTATTTTTGTCCAAAACACACTCAAACTCTCAGCCCTCTCTCCCTCCTGTGCGCGGAGAACCACCCCAGCTCACCACCTGCGAATTCGCCGACCGCCGGCGAGTTTTCCGGCTAGAATTCCGGCGGCCAAGTGTTCCTCTTCCACTTCCACACTTCCTTGTTCATTTTTATCTCCTCTTTCAAGTGGTATTCATCTCACACCCTATCTCCATTTTTTTATATAATCTGAGTTTTGATGTTTTTCAAATGTTAAATGGTTGTTTTCATCCCTTTTATTCTCCATTTACATGAATTTTAGAGTATAGTTTTGAATGGTTAAGTTTCGTGGTTGTTGCAAGTGTTCTCTTTATGGGTTATTCATGCCAATGGTGTATATTGTTGAGAGATTAATGTTCTAAGGATTTGCATGAAGAATTTGATGAAGTTTTTAGAGTTTAGTTTCTGTTTTGGAAGAGTAACTAAGCTAATAATATGTTAATTGGGCGTTTTATGTGCAAATAGTGATGGAAACCATGAAAATTGTGGTGGAATATAAGTGCATGTAATTTGATGATTGTGCATGTGTATTATGCAAGCTTGGAAGATAATTTTTGAAGTTGGACTTCTGGAAAATGGTAGTGATATGAGTAGACTTCATTTGGGTAAAGAATTAGTACAAAACTTGAATGAAAATGGAGCATGCATGTGAGCTCAAACACCCCAGTGCATTCTGCCCAAAATTCACTTTTTATAGGAGAATGTAAAATTAGTTTTTAGCCCAGATTCTTGTGTAAAAAGGTAGCCTAAGGTGTTAGCTAACACCGGGCTTTTGAATTTCGGGTTTCCGACTTGTATAGCTCAAGTTAGAGCCAAAACCGTAAAGGCATGCAATTATATACGATTTTGAAGGCAGTGACTTGTTGCACATTTTTCGTCTGTGTGGAGTTTGAATTTGAAAAAGTGTTCAACGTAAGAGTTTTAGGAGACCTTGCAAGCTTTCCGAAATGGTATGGTATGCGTCAACCCGACGTTGGGAGTGTGAGTTATAGAGCCCGGAAGAAGCGCTGCGAATCTGAAAATTCTGGGTATAATATATTGTTTTAAGTTTGAACCAAAAGTGTTATAGTGACCTTGTGAGTTGTTTTTGGGTGTTTAAATGTGACATTATGGTTGTTAAGATGGAATTGATGATTGAGGACCATAGGACTTGACTTTAAGAGACCTCGATGTCTTTTATGTTATTTGATTTTATCGTATTTTATTACCGAAGTCTCGCGTTTTTAAAGGAAATAAAATTCGTGTCGCTCTCAAATTTTTTTTTAAAGCCTCTTTGATAGAATAAGAGTACATATTCTACAAGTATTTTTTTTCCTGTCCATAAAGCTCCTATGAGTTTAGAGCAAGTGCATAAAATTTTATCGATTCCGTTTAAACGCCAAAACTGCACAAAGAAAATATTTCGATTTTCGCTGTTTCTGTCCAGAGCCTTTCCGAGCTCTTCCCATCATTTTTAGCATCTGACCCAGTTGACAAACTTATAGATTTTATTTTTCCCTTTCCGAAAAGTGCTCGTTCATTAAATTCCGAGTTTCCTAGCCCCGGTTATAGCCAAAATACTCTTACCTCAAAAACCTGAAATTTCTTTTACATGTGCATTTCAAATCCTTTCTATGGGACGTTACGACCCTTTTTGTTCATAGCCCTTGCACTAGTTAGTAACCTTTATCGTCTTAGCTCAAAGTTTCACACCGCCCTGCACCATTCCCCGAGCCAGATCGTCACCAAGTTCACAGTATTTTAAAGGTACGCAAATTGTCCAACTCTTATGCTTACAGTCAAGTACAGTTTTATTGCATAGATACATTCTAATGATTTTATTGTTTTATAAGTGGTCCCGAGACGTAGTTTTACAGTAGCT
Organism: Portulaca oleracea; assembly: GCA_029582165.1. Lineage (NCBI taxonomy): Eukaryota > Viridiplantae > Streptophyta > Magnoliopsida > Caryophyllales > Portulacaceae > Portulaca > Portulaca oleracea. The sequence goes on along the minus strand of CM055881.1, from coordinate 666,508 downwards.
AGAGTGAATCCTAACATTATTTTACACCTGGCCAGTGTCGACTGCCTAGCAGTCACCCAATCCAAACTCCCGGTCGGTTTGGGCATGCGCGTGTGTGAGGTGCTTCGGCATCGATCGTAAGGGATACCACGTCTTATTATTGTTATGTTTTCAAAGTAAAGCACGGCATATGCATAGAATTCTTAAAGTTTAAAGACTTCATTGGTTTAGCACGAGTTATTTTGCCCCTTCCTCGTTTTCGAAATGTTTTAAAGGCCGGCATGAAAAACCGTTTTCGAAACGGTTTTACATGTTGGAGGTTTGTGTACTGAGTGTTTCCCCCACTCACTTTTGCGTTGTTTTACTGTTTTGTTTTAGGTGGTCCGAGCTCCACAGAAAAGGGAAAGGACGCTCAGAAGTAGTTTACTCTCTAAAGTGAAAGGTAGACTTTGCGTCGCTGTGGTTACTTATAAAGCAAGTGATAGTGGTGTATGGAGATATATAAGGATCTATAAGCGTGTGGGTCTATGTGTGTTTATGTTAAAGTTAAGCATTTGTGGCTTTTGTAAACTCCTTTATGTATGGGGACGTGTCGGTGAATGTGGTTCAGTTGTGGTTCTGGTTGTCTTTGTTGGTGTGCTTGGTTGGTTGGTTTTGCCTTGTCCTTAGTGGGACGGCGGTAGCGCCTCAGGCCGTTATCCGCTGCGCTAATCATGTGATTACCGTAATGTTTGGGTAATTGTGTGATTAAGGTTTTGGGGCGTTACAATCATCCTACCACCATTACCATCCACCACAACATTTGACCTCAACCTGTCACTGCTGGAAATGTTTAAGAGATGCCAATTCCACGGGGACATCTTTGAGAATCCCGTTGCTCATATTAGAAGATTTGAAGACCAGATTGGTTTTGTGCATATACCAGAGGTATCATCAAAGTTTTTGAAATTGAAGCTCTTTCCTATCACCTTGAGGGGAAAAGCTTATATGTGGCTCGACATGTGCCCACCCGGCTCATATACTACTTGGGATGCATTGAGCCGCGACTTTCTCCACCATTTCTTCTCGGTCGATGAAACTTGTAGACTCCAACAAGCTATTATGAGCTTCAAGCAAGAGCCGGGAGAAACCCTCTTCGATTCATGGGCAAGATTCAAAGATCTCCAAAGGCAATGTCCACATCACAATCTGTCGAATTGGTTATTGTTGCAACAGTTTTACTATGGGCTTCAAGACAATCTAAAGAGTCAATCGACATTGCACCTGGGGGAATGTTCCTTATGAAGATCGAGCAACGAGCAATTGTCTTCCTTCACGAATTATGTCAATATTCTCCCCATTTGGGAGGTAGTCGGTCCAAAGTGGGAGGCTCATCTTTGGAGACTGACCTTACAATCAAACTTCATATGGCCACCGTCCACGAGATGCAACAGAATATGAAATCTGATGGAGCAACCAACCAATTGGAAATCATGCAGGAGACTCAAGCCTTTGCCTACAACATCCAACACTATTCTTCCAGCTACTAAGACCAACAAGCTTGGCAACATACTTACCACCAATCCATCCTTCAACCTCAGGAGCCCCAACCATCTCAAGAGTCTAACATAGAGAAGTTGTTGAAGCAGATTACGACAAACCAGGAAAACAGTAGCGCTCGCCTCGCAAGCATTGAAAACCACTTTTCCACTGCAATCCTTCCTTCAAGTGGCATGTGTTTGGGATCGAGAGCTCCCGAATACATCCAACACTTGTTAATGGAAGGTTGGAGAGAAAATAGTTAGCACTCGCTTACGAAAGTGAGATAGAGACTAAGTAGGGGATTCTATTCGATTAACCCTCGGAATCCATGGTGAATTTCGAGGTAATTAATCAGGATTACCCTTGAGAAAGGGAATCTTGTGGCCTTTATCCAATAGAATGCCTATTTGGAATTCCTCAGTTTTCCCTCTCTCTTTACTAAAACCTACCTCCTTATCCCTGTTTATATCCCGAAAATCCCCCGAAACCCATTACCTCATCTTGACCGAACCATAGTTTGTTCTTTGCTCTGTTTTTGTTAGCCATCAACTAAAAAATCTTGTTCCCAAGTGACCTTAGACCTACCTAGACCTAGAAACTCAGTCATAGGCCCCTAGCTCCTCGAGGAAGAACGACATAAAAAACCGGACTATACAAACCACGTTACACAACATGGAATGGCACAACAAGCTAAACCCATTTAATATCTTCCTAGCCAACCTCAACCCAACCCCTAGGGTCAACTAAATGCAATTACTCTAAGGAGCGGGAGAGAGATTGAGGGTCCTAAGATGGTGGATGAGAGTCCTTTGGGAGAGAAAGAAGGAGATGTGGTGTATATTACCGAGGAGGAGGAATTAGAAGAAAAAAAAGGAGAGTGAGTTTGAAGTAGCAGAGGGAAGTAAGGGAGTGTGAGAGGAAGAGCAAGGAGAAAAATTCAATTTTGAAGAAGAGTTAGATGAGAAGGAGAAAGCCGAAATGGAGAGAGTAAGAAAAGGAAAAGAAGTTATGAGAGAAGATGATCCAAGCCATACCAAAGAGAAGCCAAAGACCCAACCACCATCGGTTCCTTTTCCTGAGCGGTTAGTTAAACCAAAGTCGGATGCTACGTTTTCCAAGTTTATAGAGATGCTTAAGAAACTTCAAGTGAATATCCCATTCTTGGATGCCATTTCTGAGGTTCTTACATTTAAAAAGCATCGCAAGGAACTACTTGCAAGTAAAAGAAGGATCAAAGAGGAGTCTACAATTCATTTGATGGCCGATTGTAGTTCCATCATTGAGAACAAAACCTCGGAGAAACTTGCTGATCCCAGGAGTTTTTCCATCCCGTGTACCATTGGAGATATGAGGATTGGGCAAGCTTTATGTGATTTGGGGGCTAGCGTGAGTGTTATGCCATATTCAATATACTGCAAGCTAAATCTTGATGATTTGATCCCTATTACAATCAATCTTCAGCTTGCCGATCGTTTCGTACGGAGGCCGTTGGGTATTTTAGAAGATATTCCGGTTCAAGTAGGAAGGTTTCTAATACCATATGACTTCGTTATCTTGGAAATGGATGAGAATGTCAACATCCCCATTATTTTGAGACGTCCATTCCTTGCCACGGCCGATGCAATGATTGATGTGAAGAATGTTCGCATGTCACTTCATGTCGGAAATGAGAGTATTGTCTTGAACCTTGAAGGGTCTTTGAAGAATCCTTCATTTGGAGATTCATGCTATGCCATAGACATCATGGAGGTGTTAGTTGATGATTATGTGGAAGAGTCTCATATGCTAGAGTCTTCTTGTGAAGATCCTTAGAGAGCAAGTCTTCTTGAGTTTTTTCAATTTGATCCCGAGGGTACCGACATCACATTTCTTTCCAATCTCCTTGATTCAACACCAACACATGATGAGATTTCTATTGATGAACCTTATTTTGAATGTATGAAGATCAAGAGGTCTTATGCAAAGGTATGACTTCTTCTCAAGCTAATCCCTCTACCCCTCAATTAGAACTTAAACCCCTACCCCCTTCTTTGAGATATGTTTTCTTAGATGAGAATGGATCTTGTCCTGTGATTGTGAATTCTAAATTGCAAGACCCTGAACTTTCTAAGTTGCTTGACCTTTTGAGAAAACACAAGGGTTCCTTGGGGTATAAGATTGACGATTTGAAAGGTATTTCACCGTCCCTTTGCATGCATTCTATAGATTTGATAGATGATGTGAAACCTACTAGGCAACCACAACGTAGACTAAATCCCAATATTAAAGTAGTTAAGAAAGAGGTGGTTAAGCTTTTGGCCGCTAGGATCATCTTCTCCATCGCAAACAGCGAATGGGTAAGCCCGGTCCAATGTGTTCCAAAGAAAGGAGGGATGACGGTAGTGGAAAATGAAAAGCATGAGCTTGTGAGTACTAGAACCGTCATGGGATGACAGATGTGTATAGATTACCGTCAATTAAATAAGGTCACTAAGAAAGATCATTTTCCCCTCCCCTTCATTGTCCAAATGTTAGAGAGGTTAGCAGGTCATTCTTACTTTTATTTTTTAGACGGATACGCAGGATTTTTCTAGATTCCTATTCATCCTGCACATCAAGAGAAAACCACCTTTACCTGTCCTTATGGCACTTTTGCATATAGGAGAATGCCTTTTGGTTATGTAATGCACCCGGTACATTTTAAAGATGTATGATGGCGATATTCAGTGACTATATTGAGCATTGCATGGAAGTTTTCATGGATGATTTCTCTGTTTATGGTCATTCATTTGATGATTGTTTGAGTATCTTGGAGAAAATTCTCATTCGTTGTGAAGAAGTTGATTTAGTTTTGAATTGGGAGAAGTGCCATTTTATGGTAGAAGAAGGAATTGTTTTAAGGACATTTGATTTCATCTAGGGGCATCGAGGTAGACAAGGCGAAGGTAGAAGTGATTGAGCGCCTACCACCCGATTTCCATCAAAGGACCACCCCCGATTTCCATCAAAGGTGTGCGTAGCTTCCTTGGAGACGCCGACTTTTACCGCCGGTTTGTCAAGGACTTCTCAAAAATCGCTCGTCCTTTGACCGACCTCTTGTGTAAAGATGCCCAGTTCTTATTTACTAACGAGTGTCTTGAGTCTTTCTACAGGTTGAAACAAGCGCTTTGATGTATGCAAGCTCACAAAGATCAGAGTATTGAACTTACAATACACCATACAGGATCACACACACACTGTAGTTGAATTTAAACAAAGCTAATTGGATGCAATTAGCTGGACTAGATGATAAACCGATGGAAAATGAAAAGGATAGACTTGTACTCACTCTGATACAGACACACCACAGAATAAACACAATGGCAAAGGACTTAGTTACCTCAGTAGATACAGATACACCACCACTGAAGCAATCAAGCTCTACACACACCACTAGGAATGCCAGCTCCTAGATACCGAAGTAGATTCAACCCAAATGAGAGTTCACTGACACTTACAAACGAGAGGCTCAACTAAGGCACTCTGAATGCTATTGAAAATATCACTAATTAGTTTGCAAGCTGCTGAATACATCCCTATATATAGCTAATCCTAAAACAGTTTGATTAGAGGTACTTAATTAAAGTAACCTGCTAATCTCCCTAATAATCTAGTTGCTGAGTTAAACCAAATACATTACATTACAACTTATACTAGCTAATATAATCTGGAAGTAATTGAAAATACAAAGGAAAGCAAAGCTGGCTTCTGATTGGACCAAAATCCCAAAGGTTGGCAATTCTGGCCATTAAGAACCTTTCTTAGCTGGGAGGGTAATTCTAAGTTACCTCAGTAACTTTCCCAGGCTTTTCTTAAACTAGATGTAATCTCAATAACTTAAGGAAGGCTGGGAAAGACTTAAATAACCCTCATTGTAGCTGAACAAAATAACTTGGTCTCAGAACTGAGGTTCTGGAAAAACTGATAACAAACAACCCTGACAGGGTTGCTTGTTCTGGTGCTTGTAACTTAGGGCCTTCTTGTTTGCACATGCTGGAACTTGTTTGAAACTTGAAAATTGCATGTCAAGGAACAAAAATCTCCTAGGGACCTTTAGCTGAATCTCACTCAATCCATAGTTACAAAATGGAGAAAGATGCCTGCTTGGTCTGATTCTGCTGGGAACTGTATTTGACCTCAATGGCCAATGCTGGTGGAATGGATGGCTGTGCTGGCCAGGACTTGCCTTACTAATGTGTAGCAAGCCTCGATGGATGATGTTGGTGGGCTAGTGGCTGCTGAAGAACCCTTGATCTGCTGCTGAGGATGGAAGCCTGCTGTTTCTACTGGAATTGCTCCAACAGCTGCTGAGTTACCTTCTTTATCATCTTTCCACCACATTCTTCACGTCATAAACTCCATTCCTCCATTTTCTCCAATCCCCTAATCCATATTATCATCCTATCCTCCCTTATTGACAGACATAAAACTAATAGGTGTCTGTCTACCGCAAGTGTACGGGTCTGTGTAGTAATAAAATATCGTTCTCTCTCAGGGATTTGCGTTCAACCACGCACTGAACTAGTTTACTACAAAGAATGCTAGGTCGATCCAAAGAGTGTAGTAAGGTTTTCTAAACTAAACTAGGAAAACTGAAATTTTTAGGGTTTAACCAGATACTAAAAAGAGTTCAGCGGAGTCCACTCTAGTCAATCAATCGAATCGTCTACAATTCCGGTGCATGTAATAAGATAATTCGGGGTCTATAATCTTTCTAGGCCTTATCACTTCGATCTTTCGATCCTAGGTGAGTTACAGTAATTTAACTAAATATTATTTCTAACTATTTAGTCAAATTAAAGATAAAAACAGATTATTAATTGACCCTAGGCAAGAATCAGTATGTCTAACTATTTTCTAAACCTATTTAATCTATGCAATCCAATTCAAGATTCAAACTGTCGTTCTGTTGTCAAGAATCTACGACCAGGTAAAGACTCAAGCTGTCGTTCTATTGTCTAATTACCATGACAAACATTGCACGTAGATAAAAGGAATGAAAAGATAACCTAACACCGAAACTGTATTCAAATTCAATCAAAAGACATTGAGTTTATCCCCCAAACTAATGGAATTAGCTACTCATGATACTGGAAATAAACATTGCGAAATTTAAACAAGAACAAGAAAACATAAAAGCAAAATAGAGATAACCGTGTTCGAATTGGCGGAATCGATCTCTTCGTGTCACCCGAATTGATCTCTTTCGTGTTCTTCGATCACAAGTAACAACCTAATCTAATAACTATGTTTTGGAATTAATCCTAGGAAAAGCATCTAAAATCTACTCTAAAATTTCTTCTCAAAGCTCTCGAAAACGTCGGGGAAAAATCTGATTAAAGTAAGTTGTTCTAAACGGCGCAGAAGAACCCCTTTTATACGTCTGGATTAGGGCATAAAACGCGGGCTGCGTTTTGCCCAAATTGTTAGTCATCCGCGAAAAAGCGCCGGCTGCGCCCCAAAAACGCTACTCGCGTTTTCTCTTCTTCCGTTTTGTGAACCTTCTAGACGAGACGCGGGCTGCGTTTATAAAACGCAGGCTGCGTCTCCTCCTTCCGCCTTGAGCTGGGCTTGGGCCGTGTGATTGGGCCATTCTTTCTTCTCTTTCTTTTCTTCTTCTTCAACTCTTTTTTTATTTTCTTTGATTTTTGCTATTTTTCCTCCAATTCTTCATGCTTTTTGATATAATTTCATCAATCCCTGTAAAACATACCAAACTCGCGAACAAGTGTATAAATCACGCAAATTGACATAAAAATATGAGATATCGGATACAAAAAGCATGAAACTGATATGTTTTGAGCCCTAAAAACTCTATATAAAAATGACTTATCAAATCCCCCCATGCTTAGCTCTTACTTGTCCTCAAGCGAGTAGAAATTAAAAATAGGAGGATTAGGGCTCAAATAGGAGAAACAAAAACTAAGAAGAAAAAGTGGTGGACAGAGTTTTCGATAGGTATACAAAAACAAAATCTTAACACCCCCTCATGCTAACCATTCTAGCACATCAATTCAACAAGCAAGCACAAAGATTAGTCTGGACAAGATCAAAACTCAGTTCGAAGTAGATAGGAAGAAATTTTCGAAACCAAAAGGAGAGAACAAGTACTTAAGAAGCATAAACCCCCAACAGACTTAAGAATAATGCAAATGTGCGCGGTTGGTTATGGACGTAAGTCAGTCAAAAAGAGCAAACCTCACATAGAAAGAAATAAACACTTAATCACTCAATTATGAATATGTATGTAGGTTTTCTCATACTCAAACCAATAGAAACAAAGTACCATAAGCTTGGTAAGAACCTCGCTTTCCACTACTTGAATGCAATGCACAAGTGAAAATCAAAAGGATTTTTTCGGGTTGTAACGGGGCTTAGGTTAAGGGTAAGGAGCGGTAAAATTTGGGAATGAGGAGTTAAGAGCCATGCTTGGATTGATTTTCAATGAATAAAACACTCTAAACTCTCCTTCTTGCTTAATGTATGCAAGGAATTTCACCTTTCTCCCTCAACAATATCAAACATCTCAACTGAATACAACCAAGTCAAAGTTTTCAGAACTTTAAATTGAATCTCCCTAATCACCCTTTTCTTTTTGGAACTCTTTTTCTCTTTTTTTTTTACTTCTTTTTTTTTTGTGAGTGATCGGGGGGAAGAAAACTGTGAAACTATAACTTCGACCTTGATATAATATATGAATAACATAACCAAACACCATCATTCAAAATACGGGACTTTCAGATTTTCCCAATTCGAAACAATAAGCACAATTCCTCCATACTTCATATTTTGCTCACAAACACACCAAACCAACTGTTTCTTCCAAAAAAACGATAAACTCTCATCCAACCAAACAAGGCAGAGGGACACTGGGTATCAGAGGCCAAGGCTTGTATTGTCAGGGTTCAATCATGAAAGAAGGGTAAACAAAGGCTAGGCGGGGCAAAAAGAACGGTAAATATAATGTAGGGTACGCTATTTGGCAATGTAGCTTAACAAAATAAAATTAATGCCTTAATCACTTTGTCACAGCGTGCAATGCAAATATGTAGTCTCAAGCAAGATGCAAAACAAGTTCTAGAGATGCAACTAATGGTGGAGTCACTCAGGAAATCATGAACTGATAAAAGTGATCAATTCGTAGATTTGGTAATGTGGACTCACGGGATGGGGCTCAATCAACTAAACTTAGCCCAAAGATTGCGGCACCCACATTTATTTTTTCTAAGATAGTCAAAGCAGTCAAATGCAGCTTTCATAACTTGACTCAAAATCAAAAGAGTTGAAGGAAAAGGTTTCAAAAACTTTTTAGAACTCATCCAGACTTTTCTAAGCGAAGCAAGCTAAATTGAAAGTAAGAAGGGTTTACAAATCATCAACGAAGTTGTTTCCGGTTTTAATCCTACTCCTATCCTATATTTTTCTTGGTTTTTTGTCTTTTCTAATTTTTTGGTCTTTTTCTAATTTCTGATTTTTTGGTTTTTTGAGTAAAGTGAATGCAAAAGAAAGAAAAAGAAACAAACTAAGAAAAGAAACAAAGAAAACATTATATGCTCTAACTAATGCAATCTAGGCGGATGCAATTTTGAAAGAAAAACTTAGAAAGAAAAGTTTAAGAAAACAAGAAAACAAAAGAAAAACACACTAGAACTCAAATAAAAGAAAACAAACAAGCTAAAAACTAACAAGAAATGCTAAATTATGAATAAGCAAATAAAAGAAGCACACAAAATCAAGAAAAATCCACTAAAAACTGAAAAATAAGCATGAAACAAGAAAAAGAAAGACGAAAATACTAGAAAAATAAACTAAAATAAGAGAAATAAGAAAAATATTCACAGAATATTCAACCCCCCCCCATGCTTAAACGTTGCATTGTCCTCAATGCAGAAGACAACAACGAAGGGTAAGGTCAAGTAAAGGATCAAGGATCCTCAGTCGGTGGGGGAGGGCTAGTATGGCTTGGTCTTGGTGGTGGAGATGGTCGATCGAACATGACCTGAATAAGGCCGACAAGGTTAGCAATCGACTCGTCGAGGTGGTCGAAACGAAGGTCAGTCTGAGCCCTATACTCAACAAAACTATCTCTTAACTCGTTAACTCGGTGTTCAGTCCGGTCAATGGAGGTTTGGAGGTCGTGAAAGCGCGCCTCATAGTCTAATTGGGGTTGTTCGGGTTGAGGGTCAGGGTGAATTTCAGGTTTAGGTTCAGGGTCAAACTCGGGGAAAGGAGGCATCCACATCAAGTTCTCAGCGACTTGGGGTGAGGTGTGGGGGTTAGGTACAGGGAATCTAGCGTTGTTGGGATAAATCCAAAGGCAACGCGAGTCCTTATCAAACTTGCACAAGCCAAAATAATTACACTGGTCCCCATCCAAGAATAAACTACCTAGGACTAGGTCAGTGGGATTCCTAGGTGGCCTAAAGCCAAACTGGCGTGTAAGGTGAGTAATATAGCCCCCTATGGCAATGCCCTTGTTGGTTGAGGTGGCGACGCTAGGAAGATGGTGAGCTAACATAGCTGCGGGGTCGGCACGAGCGTCGGCATCCAACATGGAGTATAACATATAACAATCAGTTCGGGTAGCTTTGTTTGAGCTACCGGGCCTCCCGAAAATGCCGCATGAGAGTATGCGGTGGACATACCTCATCACGGGGTTTCTAATTTTGGTCGCAGGGGTGTTGCTAGGGTCCCAATCATCGAAACTTGAGATTCTGAAAAAGAAGCCCTTACCATCCCAATCTACGGGTATAAGGAATGAACTCCTGCATGTCCGTTCAGGAAGGCCAAAGGCACGGGCAAACTCGGACACAGTCATGGTCCTCTCTTCCCCCAAAAGTCGGAAACGAATAACCCCATCCCTTCCCTGAAGGTTCACAACTAGGGTCGATAGAAACTCAAGGGTGATCCCCCTATAGGTCGGTTCACCTAACTTAGCTATGTTAATCATGTGACAACGGCCTAACATCCAATCAACATCATTCAGCATACCATAACTACGCAGGAAAGATTCATGCACGTATTTAGTAGGGACGATGGCTCTTTGGGAAAGAGATTCATACATTTTCTTGGATTCCCCTTCAAAGTTGAAGGGGTTTGGGTTATCAGATTCCTTTGAGGGTGCGGCCTTATGCTTTTCCTTCTCTGTCGCCATAGTTTTGTGCTTCCGGCTTCCTCCGGCTTCATTGTTATCACTCGGTGCTCCGGAGAAGCTAGGATTCTTAGTTCTAACCATCCAAAATACTTCACAAATCAATAATATATCCAAGATAAATCCTAGGTATCAAATAAGCATGAACATAATGCAAAGATTAGTACTATCAATCCCCCCATGCTTATTTGATACTAGGGATTGAAATCAAGATAAATATAACCTAAATTCTCATAAAAAACAGAGCATAACACTACAACTTAATCACAACCGAAACCTAGACCTAAATTTCTCAATTTCAACATTACATTGCTCTCTTAACGCATCCAACAACACAATCCTCTCAATTCTGGAACAAAAAGATCAAAGATCAAACAACTCTACCAAGCCCTAATCAAGAGTTCATTCAAAAATCAAACCTAAATCATGAAATCCTAGTCTAGGGCATGATACATGATATAATTTGAACAAATTACTCAATAATCTCAAGCATTCAACCAAATTAATACCAAGAACGAAGTATATAATTAAAGAATCAAGAGAAAGAGTTGAAAATTCCATACCTTGAGTTGAAGAGGGAAGAGGGATGAAATTGAAAATTCCTTGTTTGAGAGTGCAAGTGAGAGGGAAAAAAAAACAGTGAAGGTGGTGGTGTGAGGTGCTCGCCGGCGCCGGCAAGGTGGTCGGCGGCGAGGGTGGTGCGTGGTGGCGCTGGTAGCATTTGAGGGAAAGGGTCGTCGGGGTTGTTAGGGAAAAATAGTGTGGGAGTATTGTGTTTGAAAAGAAAAAGGGGGAAGCCGAGCAATTAAGAGGCGGGCAAAATTTTCTGGAAAAATAGAAAAACGCGGCCTGCGTTTTGTAAAAATCAGGCGGCCAAACTTTACATGCTGGGACGCAATACCGAAAACGCTGCGTTTTCTACTGACGCCGCTTTTAATTTTTGCAACTTTTGACTTGTTTTCTCCTTTTTCCTTTGTTTGCTCCTTATTTTCCCTACAATTTAACATACCAAAAATCCCAACAAACGTCTACCAACATAAAATTCGTTAAGTTAAAAATAATAATTTTAATAAAAGCCATAAATTCCTTGAATCTTCATCTTTTTTTCTCTACACACTAAAAGAAAAACATTAGTAAACTTCAAAATTAAAAATTACGCTAAAAAGTAAAAATTTAAAATAAAAGTGCTGAACAAATAAAAATGTGGGGAGGAGTAAATTTCAGATAACAGTGTACCTCCCCGGAGTTGCTTTGTTTAACGTCGTTAGCTCGACGTTACGAACCCTACTCGTCGGGGTCTTCTAGTAGTCTTTTTGCTGATTGGAGGTCGGGGTCTCCAGCTAAGTATCGCTTCAAACGCTGCCCATTTACCTTAAATGAACCAGTATTCTCATGCCAAATCTCCACCACTCCATGAGGGAACGCGCGTATTACTTTGTAGGGTCCCGTCCACCTTGATTTTAGTTTCCTGAGAAAGAGTCTTAGCCTTGAATTGAACATGAGCACCATGTCGCCTTCCTGAAATCTTCTTCTCATAATATGCTTATCGTGACAAGTTTTGGTTCTTTCCTTGTAGATTCGGGATTTTTCATATGCCTCTTGTCATAGTTCATCAAGTTCTTGAAGATGCACAATTCTTTTTTCCTTCGCAATCTTAGGGTTGAAATTAAGAGTTTTAATGGCCCAGAAAGCCTTATGCTCGATTTCAACCGGGAGATGACATGCTTTTTCGAATATTAACCTATAGGGTGTGGTGCCTAGAGGAGTTTTGAAAGAAGTTCTGTAGGCCCACAGCGCATCATCGAGTTTTAGGGACCAATCTTTCCTTGATCTATTAACAGTTTTCTCGAGAATGCTCTTTATTTCCCTATTCGAGAGTTCGACTTGACCACTAGTTTGGGGATGATAAGGTGTCGCCACCTTATGTTTGACTCTATATTTGGCTAATAGGGATTCTAGTGGTCGGTTACAGAAGTGAGTTCCATTGTCGCTAAGGAGCGCTCTAGGAGTCCCAAATCTAGAAAAGATATTCTTTTTAAGGAACTTGATGACTGTTTTTGTGTCATTATTTGGGGATGCTATAGCTTCTACCCATTTAGAGACATAATCTACGGCAACTAGAATGTAGAGATTCTTATGGGACGGTGGGAAAGGTCCCATGAAATCTATTCCTCATACGTCGAATAACTCAACTTCTAGCATACCAGTTTGAGGCATCTCATTTCTTCGAGATATGTTCCCCGTTCTTTGGCATCTTCGCAACATATAACATAGCGCCGGACATCTCTCGTAATAGTAGGCCAATAGAAACCTGCTTGAAGAACCTTGGCTACCGTCTTGTCGGGTCTGAAGTGTCCACCGAAAGGAGTAGCATGGAGATGGAATAACACGTTTCACACTTCCTCTTCGGGTATACACCGCCTGTAAATCCCATCACCACAAAGTTTGTATAACAGCGGTTCTTCCCAAACATACCTTTTAACATCAGAGAGGAATTTCTTTTTTTGTTGATAAGTCAGGTCAGGTGGAAGAGCTCCGCAAACCAAGTAATTCATATAATCTGCGAACCACGGAGCTGAATGGCGATTTATGACTAAGAGTTGTTCATGAGGAAACCACTCATTGATAGGTAGGTCATCCTTGACTAGAGAGTCAGATTGAAGCCTTGAAAGATGGTCGGCCACCACATTTTGTAATCCAGGCTTGTGTCGAATCTCAATGTCAAATTCCTAGAGTAATAATACCCAGCGAATAAGACGTGGTTTCGAATCAGCCTTCGTCATTAAATGCTTGATGGCTGCATGATCTGTGCAGACTATGACTTGGGAGTCAATTAGATAGGGCCTAAATTTGTCTAGGGCATACACCACAGCTAGAAATTCTTTTTTTCAGTAGTAGCATAATTCATCTGAGCTCTATCAAGAGTTTTGCTAGCATAGTAGATGGCATAAAGTTTTCCATCAATTCTTTGTCCTAGCACTGCCCCTATGGCGTGATCGCTAGCGTCGCACATAATTTCGAAAGGTAGATTCCAATCCGGTGCTTGCATTATCGGTGCAGATACCAAAGCCTGTTTCAATTTCAGGAAAGCAGCTAAGCATCCCTCATTGAATTCGAACGCAACATCCTGGGCAAGTAAGTTTGTGAGAGGTTTTGCTATTTTAGAAAAGTCTTTGATAAATCGTCGATAATACCCCACATGACCTAGGATGCTTCTAATACCCTTCACTGATACTGGCGGAGGTAGTTTTTCGATTACTTCAACCTTGGCTTTGTCTACCGAAATTCCCTTGTTAGAGATCACATGTCCTAAGACTACTCCTTCTTGTACCATAAAATGACATTTCTCCCAATTTAGCACTAGGTTCACCTCTTCACACCTTTGAAGTACCCGTTTTAGATTTTGCAAACAGAGGTCAAATGAGGTCCCGTAAACTGAGAAATCGTCCATGAATACCTCTACAATATCTTCAATAAACTCGGCGAAGATTGCCATCATACACCTCTGAAAGGTGGCAGGTGCATTGCACAGTCCAAAAGGCATTCTTCTGTAGGCTAAGGTTCCATAAGGGCAAGTGAAGGTTGTTTTTTCTTGATCCTTAGGGTGAATCGGAATTTGAAAGAATCCCGAATATCCGTCCAAATAGCAAAAATAGGAATTCTTTGCTAGACTCTCCAACATTTGATCTACAAATGGTAGCGGAAAATAATCTTTTCTGGTAGCCTTGTTTAGTTTCATGTAGTCGATACTGATCCTCCACCCTGTAACAGTCCTGGTGGGAATTAACTCATTTTTCTCATTCTTGACTACAGTCATTCCTCCTTTCTTAGGGACTACATGAACAGGACTAACCCACTCGCTATATGAGATAGGATAAATTATCCTTGCCTTGAGTAGTTTCAATATCTCCTTCTTTACTACTTCCTTCATGTTTGGGTTGAGTCTCCTTTGATGTTCAACTAAAGGTTTATGGTCTTCTTGAAGGAGAATTCTATGCATGCAGAAAGATGGATGTATTCCTTTTAAATCATCGATGACATAACCAATTGCCTTTCGGTGAGCTCGCAAAACTTCCTGTCACGCCCCGAAATTTCAGATCTAAACTTAACAGTCAAAGCCAAACATTGACTAACATTAACAGCGGAAGTCTCATTTTTTTTTTCTTTTTACTCACTTGGGCGTTACTGCCGTACCTCCGAAGAGATACAAGGCAAGAAAGGGAAACTAACAACAAACGATAACTGTTTACTTTAATTTAACAACGAAAAGAACTTCGAATACTAGAACAACATAAACTCAACATTACTAAACTTTAAGTCTAAACATAAATTAAACTTTATTCTCAAATCATCCAACTCCAACGTCCTCACTTCTATTGCCCTTCCCCTTCATATAACTGATCTTCACCTGAAAACAAAACATTCACAACATGAGGGGGGAAACCTCAATAATGTCTACCCCTAACTGTCAAAACAGTTCAAAGTTCATTTCAAACCATTTTAGGGGAGGGGAACAAGTCAAACCTTTTTACAACTCATTTGTAACCCAGCCCAGAAATATCCAGAGATCATAAATAACCAGAGTTTCAGAAATAACAAAACTTATAAACCAACAGTACCAACTTCTAACTCAGAAAAACACAACGTTCCAGAAAACCACAATTACCCTTTTTAAACTCGTAATCGAAATTCGAGTGAAATCGAAACCATAGTAATCGAAATCGAAGCGAGTAATCGTAAATCGAGTAAACTTTTCCTCAGAAAACATATCAGAATTTTATTATGCGGGCGAGATTTGCCTATCCCCAGAATATCAAAATCAGAATCGAGCAGATCTCGGATCCTCGAAGCGAATGGATGGCGGTCGAAGCGAGAATCAGATGTGTGCACAATCTCAGAAATAATATCGGGACTCCCCGATCTCTTGATAACTCCCCTGCAGGAACAGATCCTGGTCTAAGGGTCGTTACCCGCAACCCGCTTATGATTCCACTTTGATTATTAGTATCTTATGAATTATTAGCCGTCAGATTTCAAACAAAACCCAACCTAGTTTCCAAAAACTGACAGAATAAAACTCAGAGTTTAAAAGACTGCCACGTTTTACTCAATTCAGAAAAACAACTCACAGACATCCAAATCAGATAGTCTAAATTTACAGAAAATCCCCGTGCGGGATGCAAGCTTCATAAAACAGATTAAAATCACAAAACAGATAAAAGAGCATCCCAAAGGGGATTAGGACATAGACATTACCTGAACAGCTTCTCTTTACCGCAACACTTACACACGGGAGCTAACTATCGCGTCGTCTCGCTCGGACCTAGAATTCGAATATAAACTTCTAAAATTAAAACTCGACTTCTACGAAAGTTAGTTATGCACGAATCCTACCCTACCCCCAACCTTAGCCTTTTCTTATAAGTTAGTTATCCATGCATTGAACATAACTATTAAGAAAAATACGAACATCACAACACACCTTTTCTAAAGGTAAAATAATAAAATCGGAACAACACTTTTAAAATCATAACTCGATACTAATACTTTAGTAATAATATTACATAGGGTTTTTGGAACATAATATTCGTATTACCACATAACATGAAAACTTTATAAAACTTTAATACCAAAATATATGGAACTTAAATATTAAGACATATGAAACTTTGATACTAATAATGTGAAACATTTAATACTAATAATATGAAACTTTCCGGAAACTTTATAATAATCATAATAATACGAAACTTTATAATACTAATAATAGTAACATGAAACCTTATAATGATAATAATAATAATAATAGTAATAATAATAATAATAATATTAACATGACTTTGTAATATTACCAACTAACATACATTAAGATAATAATACTTGTAATATTACACTTTCAAAATAACCATGAGAGTAATATAATGAATCAAACTTTAAGAAAATATTAATATTAGTAATATTGAAACAACATTAGCTTAATATCATGAGATATAAAGTATAATACACTAAACTTTGTAATAATCACAACATATAATATAACAAGATATTTGATAAAATCAAACTTGACATTATTATACTAATAATCATGTATGGTTAATATTATTAACATACAACATCAAAGTTTAATATAGACATTTATACTTAGCCATATTAACTTGTAAAAACTACACTAACCACACCCTAATACTACACTTAACACACTAACAAGTATTTAACCATCATTAATAGTATATATATAAGTTTATCTACTCTAATAACACATTAATAATATTAATACATGATTAAACTAACCCTAACACATAATACCCATATTAACTTATAGAGAGAGAAAGAGAGAGAGAGGGCACAAACAATGGGTCCAAGCTAGAAGTGGTTGCACCGGTAGTTCGGGACGGCGGCTAGGTACTCCGCGACTCTGGGTGGCGGCGGTGGTCGGCGTTTAGCTCCGGTGGTCGTGTGGCGGCGGCGGGAGTGGTGCAACTAGGGCATGAAGAGAAAGGGAGAAAAGGAGGAGGAAGCTCGGTGGTGTTCGGGTGGTGGTGGCCGGTCTCTGGGTCGGGTTGGCGGTCGGCGGCGAGCAGACGTGGCGGCGCGGCGCTTGGTTGGTTCGAAGAGGCGCGGTGGGAGTGCGTGTGTGGGTCGGGGAAGGATGGAGGTGGTGCAAGGTGGTGGCTCGGTGGTCGGGGCTCGATGGTGTGGTGGCCGGCGAGAAGTTGGCGACGGGAGGTGGTGGAAGGTGGCGTTTGGTGGTGGTGGTTGCGTCGAGCAGGAGCAACAACAGCAATATAACAGTACTATTTGTACTGTAATTAACGTAGGAAAAAGAGAGAGAAAGAGAAAGAAAGAGAGAAAGGGGAAACCGGGAAAGAGAAAAAGAAGAAGAGAGAGAAAGAGCACGTGTTGGATGGTGATTGGCCAAACAAATGGGTATGCAAAAATAATGGGTTGTGAAATGCAACATTCCGTTAGAGACTTGGGCAAAGGTTTTGAAAATCTGATAAAATTTGAGGAATGATGTCACTTAAGTGACATCATAAATCTACCCAAAAATTTCCAAATAAAATTATATTACCTCATAAATTCTATAACAGCAAAACCTAAGAAAAACTGATAAAAACCCTCTCAACTGATAAAAAAAATTTTACACCCGAAGTCCCAAAAATTTCTAACTGATATTTTTAGAACTCTAAAAATTACTACGAAAACACTCGCGGTCCTAAAAGCTCCGTGTGAAAACAGATAAATAAATAACGGATTAAAACGCTCGTTAGGAATTTTAACGGTAAACGCGATTGAATTTTTCAGGGTTTTACATCATTACCCCCTTAAAAGAAGTTTCGTCCTCGAAACTTAAACTCTTACTTAGCGATTCTTCAGACGGAACTCACGGTTACTTTAACCAAAAACTCGGGATTTTACACTTCCAATAATGAGGATGTTTCCTCTTTTGTCAAAGTTGAACTCACAATCACAGGATAAGTGGAGTCTGGCCCTAGGAACTCATATCGTAGTGTGTTTGGTAACGGTTTCAGTTCTACTTATGGGGCTTTAGGCTCCACGCTGTCAGGATTGTCAGTTAACTTATATTCCTCTTTAGGCTCACTTGTTACCTCAGGTGCCTCATCTAATAGCTTTGCGTAGGCTGCTATAACATCTTCTTCATCCTACACCGAGCAATCATTGAGCAAACATAGTTCAAGTGGATCACTTGACTGGTCGTTACTAGATGCGCCAGTGACAATTCCCTCAATAGAGTCTATTAGATTACAATCATCAGAAAAAGAGGGAAATTTCGCAGCATGCTTTAGATTGAATTCAATCTTGTCCGATCCTATATTAAAGGTCATCTTCCCATTTTTAACATCAACACAATATTCCGAAGTTGCTAAGAATGGTCTAACAAGGATGATTGGTGTTCGCGAATCTTTGTCCATTTCTAAAATAACAAAATCTACTGGAACGAAGATTTCCCCTGTCTTAATGGGTACATCTTCTAAAACACCTACCGGTTATTTGATGGAACGATCGGCTAATTGCAGTGCAATCATGGTAGGTTTTAATTCTCCTATTCTAATTTCTTATACATAGAGTGAGGCATTAAATTAACGCTAGATCCTAAGTCACATAGTGCTCGGTCAATGTGAAGGCTACCTATTTCACAAGGAATAGTGAAACTTCGGGGATCCTTAAGTTTGGTTGGCAACTTGTTTTGTATTGCCGCACTACAATAGTCGTTTAAGGCCATAATCTCATGTTATTCTAATTTCCTTTTGTTACTAAGTATTTCTTTGAGAAATTTCGCATAAATAGGCATTTGTGTGATCACGCCATTGAATGGAATAGTAACCTGAAGTTGTTTTATTATTTCCATAAATTTCCCAAAATGTTTATCATGTTTCGTACAAACTAACCTCTGAGGGTAAGGTGGTGTTGGTACATAGACTCTCTTTTTAACTACCGGCGGCCCCTCTTCCTTCTTTTTCCTCCCTTTATCGATTTCATCTATAAGTGATTCTTTTTCTGACTCAAGGTCCTTATCAGGAGTGTTATCATTTGAAATTGGTTCAGTCGAAGTATTTTCAGGAATTCTTCGCTTGGGTTCTTCTAATTGTTTTCCACTCCTAAGGGTTAGGGCACTACAGTCTCCTGATACACTATCGGTGGAGGAGGTAGAATAGTCATTCGGGTAAGTCGCTTGGGAAGTCAACTTTTCATTCAGGTTAGTTAAGGTTTTAATTTTTTCTAGAAAGCATTTTTAATTGTTCCTGCTTGTTCTTGCTGGGTTGATAAAAGATTTTTCACTAGAACTTCTAGGTTTGGCCCTTGGTCAACATGGTGACCCTGTTGAGTTTGGTCGTTATGGGCTAATTCTTTAGAACAAGCAGGTGTCGCATGATCGGTCGAATGACAAAAATTACATGATAAAAGTAGGGGTGCAGGCGAGTCTTGGGGGTCTATTCTTTTCACTAACGAATCAAGTTTAGCAGTTAATAGCGAGATAGCATCAAAATCATGTTTACCTCCCGCTCTAGGGCAGGGTTCTGACCACTGCCGAGAGTTGTTCGCCAGATTCTCGATCAAAGTCCAGATTTCCGGTACTATTTTGCCCAAGATATTTCCTCCGGCTGCCGAGAGGATGCTTTCTCTTGTTGACTCGCTTGCTCCATTGTAAAATGATTGGATCAGGACCCACTGCTCAAATCCGTGCTGAGGACATTGTCGAAGAATGTCCTTAAACCTCTCCCAAGCATCGTACAGTGACTCGTCCGGCTCTTGCATGAATGTAGAAATCTGATTCCTTAAGCTGGTGAGTTTGCTTGGAGGAAAATACTTCGCCAAAAAGGTACTGGCGAGTTCGTCGAATGTCCTGATCGAATTTGGTGGAAGTGTATCGAGCCATTCCCACGCCTTGCCTTCCAACAAAAACGGCAAGAGACGCAGTTTAATGGCGTCTTCCGACACGTTGTTGGCCTTGTAAGTGTACAAGCTTGACGAAAAAGTCAATGATGTCGGTTCGAGTCTTCATTGGACAATCCATGGAATGGTGATTTCGATACTAAGTTGATCAAGGATTGTCGTAATTCGAAGTCGTTTGCTTGGATGGTCGGAACGTTGATTGCTGACTGCGGATTAGTGACATTGGGAGTCAGATACTGCCCAAATGTCATCTGTCGCTGTTCTCCCATCTCTTCTTCCTTTTCCGATTCCGATTTTTGCTCTTCTTTGTCTGTTTCTTGGTTTTCTTGAAATTCTTTCTCCAGCCTTGCTCTTTTCCTTCTCTCTCGAAGTGTGCGTTCGATCTCGGGATCGTACTCAAAAGAGAAATCCTTTTGCATAAACTTGAAAAAGACAAAACAAGAATACCAAACGTAATAAATAAAAATAAAGAAAAATAACAGAAATTAAATAACCTAGTCACCCAGAGCACATTCGTCCAATGGCGGTTGGGGAAAAAAATCCCCGGCAACGGCGCCGAAAACTTGACAGACCTAAAATATCATTCTCTCTCAGGGATTTGCGTTCAACCACGCACTGAACTAGTTTACTACAAAGAATGCTAGGTCGATCCAAAGAGTGTGGTAAGCTTTTCTAAACTAAACTAGGAAAACTGAAAATTTTAGGGTTTAACCAGATACTAATAAGCGTTCAGGGGAGTCCACTCTAGTCAGTCAATCGAATCGTCTACAATTCCGGTGCAGGTAATAAGATAGTTCGGGGTCTATAATCTTTCTAGGCCTTATCACTTCGATCTTTCGATCCTACGTGAGTTACAGTAATTTAACTAAATATTATTTCTAACTGTTTAGTCAAATTAAAGATAAAAACTGATTATAAATTGACCCTAGGCAAGAATCATTATGTCTAACTATTTTCTAAACCTATTTAATTTACGCAATCTAATTCAAGACTCAAGGTGTCATTCTGTTGTCAAGAATCTACGACTAGGTAAAGACTCAAACTGTCGTTCTATTGTCTAATTACCATGACAAACATCGCACACAGATAAAACGAATGAAAAGATAACCTAACACCGAAACTGTATTCAAATTCAATCAAAAGACATTGAGTTTATCCCCCAAACGAAAGGAATTAGCTACCCATGATACTAGAAATAAACATTGTGAAATTTAAACAAGAACAAGAAAACATAAAAGCAAAATAGAGATAACCGTGTTCGAATTGGCGGAATCGATCTCTTCGTGTCACCCGAATCGATCTCTTTCGTGTTCTTCGATCACAAGTAACAACCTAATCTAATAACTATGTTTTGGAATTAATCCTAGGAAAAGCATCTAAAATCTACTCTAAAATTTCTTCTCAAAGCGCTAGAAAACGTCGGGGAAAAATCTGATTAAAGTAAGTTGTTCTAAACGGCGCAGAAGAACCCCTTTTATACGCCTGGATTAGGGCATAAAACGCGGGCTGCGTTTTGCCCAAATTGTTAGTCTTCCGCGAAAAAGCGCCGGCTGCGCCCCAAAAACGCTACCCGCGTTTTCTCTTCTTCCGTTTTGTGAACCTTCTGGACGAGACGCGGGCTGCGTTTATAAAACGCAGGCTGCGTCTCCTCCTTCCGCCTTGAGCTGGGCTTGGACCGTGTGATTGGGCCATTCTTTCTTGTCTTTCTTTTCTTCTTCTTCAACTCTTTTTTTATTTTATTTGATTTTTGCTATTTCTCCTCCAATTCTTCATGCTTTTTGATATAATTTCATGAATCCCTGTGAAACATACCAAACTCGCGAAGAAGTGTATAAATCACGGAAATTGACATAAAACTACGAGATATCGGATACAAAAAAGCATGAAACTGATATGTTTGGAGCCCTAAAAACTCTATATAAAAACGACTTGTCACTTATCCCTACATAAATCTCCCATAAAACCTCCTCAAAAATATCATAAAATCATCCTAAAAACCCACAAAAAGAGTTCCTTTTTCCTACATTTTTCCCTAATCTTTTCCATCACTTTTCCCTATAATTATTATCTCCATTTCTCCACTCTCTAACATCTCTTATCTCCATTCTCATATTACCTTCCATTATCCCCTATAAATCCCTAAAAGCTCCACAAAAAGCCTAACCTCTCTACTACTCAAAACACCACAAAAGAACCTTTTTTCCTACCCTTTTCTCATCCTTTTTCACCCATATTTTCCATCCACTTTTGGCACTATTTTAGCATCTTCAAGAGGGTCATTCAAGGAATTTAAAGGAGCTTCTACAAGTCTAGGCAAGGCTTCCCTTCAAAAGGTCACAATGTAAGCGTTTAAGTGTTTCCCTTTTATGTAAATAAAGTGTACATATTGTACTTTCTTTTATTCTTATTTTTGCATGTTTAATGAAGTAATTCTATAAAGTTCTTATTTATCACTCTTCCAAACTTTATCAAAAGCACACTTAAAACTTTTAGTAGAGTCTTTCCTTTTGTGAGAAGCGAACTCTTAAGGTTCCTACTTTTCAAGTTCGTAGCCTTACCCCCAAATCCATTCTTGGGTTTCGCAGGCGGAGTCTTTCTTGTTTTTTGTTTTGGTTTGTCTTGGCTTTTTCCCTTAAAAAGTCGGGTGGCGACTCTCATTTCGAATTAAAAGCACATCGGGTTGCATAAACTATGGTAAAACATGGTTTTATAACGGGCCGATGCAACTTTAAGGTCTTTTCTCTATATATTTCTAAATAATATTTGCATACATCACTTTCTTCCGAGCCTAACATTTAAATGAGCAAATTGGGTTATATTTAGAAGAGTTTGGAACAAGTGGATGTTCACTCTTGAAAGGTTTAATTCAATGACTCATAAAATGCATAAGTAAAGGGAAAGTAATTTTACGAATATTATTCCTGAAATGTATAATTAAAATTCTTTAAAGGGTCTTTTTCAAAGGTTCAAACCCCAGCACAAATCACTGAATCACACCCCAATCCGCGTGGACATTCAGAAGCCCGAACGGCGAGGAAAAATGTCCACATGGAGGTAACACCTTCTTCGCCTCCCTGTCTCTCTTTCCTTTGCTTCCTTCCAAGGGCTGTAGTGCCCACTACAAGGGATGTAGCGGGTGTTACTGTAGACATCGGGATTTTGACGCATAAAATAATATAAAAATAAGAGCAGAAGACATAAGAGAGATTCGATAAATGCATGCATTTTACATGTATTTGGTTCACCTAGAACTACATGCACGATCACATGTGGTCCATCCTAGCTACATGTACATTTTTTTTATATAAAAAAGATGAAGCATGCAAGCCCTAAAAGCAAGAGCCAGAAGTTGCGAGATCGAATCCTCACAAAAACACTTAAAAACATCTCAAAATATTAGTTAAAAAAAATACAAACACTTCGTCCAGTGTGAACCACCAATTCCCTAGGTTGGTTGACTCCATACTACCACCGTCCATGCATGCACGGACGAGAAGGATTCTTCCCCCCTGCCTAAAGGCCGGTCGACCTTGGTGGCTCCGCCCACACGTGGTCAATTGACCACGTGCCACCGTCCAACCAAGGTGAACCCCCTTACTGCCTAGTGAAGTGCACAGCTCGGAGATTACTATGTGTGTGTGTTATGCATGCATGCATCTCCTCTCCTCCATCCTCCTATAAATACAACTCCTCTCCAAGTCATTTTCACTTATCAACCAATTCACTCATCCATCTCTCTCTACTCACTCTCTAATCTCTCTACTTCCTATCTCATATTCATCTCTTATTCTATCCATCCTCTATTCTATCCTACTTTCCATCATCTATCTTACCATAATCCTCACCATTCTTCCATCACAAAAAGCTTAAACACATATCCTACCTTTATTCATCCTAAAACCCACAAAAACCTAGCCTAAACACATAGCAAAACTACCAAAAAGCCTTCTTATTCCCCTCTTTCTACCCCTCTTCTTATCATCTTTTTCCATCCCTTTTTCCACCACCCTTTTAGCACTTGGAGAGGAAAGTTTCAAGGTATCAAGGAGGATTCATCAAGCATCACAAGGCTAGGCAAGGCTTTTTCCACAAAGTAGCAATGTAAGCTCTTGAGTGTTCTTCTTTTCTTATAAATAAGTGTATATTTGTACTTTTCTATCTTATATAATTCATTCTTGTTGCATGATTCAATGAAGTAATTTTATAAAGTATTCATCCATTTCCCTTCCAAACTTTGTTCAAAGCACATTCTTAAACTTTTAGTAGAGTCTTTCCTTTTGTGAGAGGTGAACTCTTAAAGTTTACTTTTCGAGTTCGTAGCCTTACCCCCGAATCCATTCTTGGGTTTCGCAGGCGGAGTCTTTCTTTATTTTCCTTTTGGTTTTGTCTTGGCTTTTCCCTTAAAAGTCGGGTGGTGACTCCCATTTCGAACTAAAACACATCGAAGATTGCATAAACTATGGTTAACATTGTTTTACAATGTATCGATGCAACTTTAGGGTTTTCTTTCTTAAATTTCTAATAATGGTTGCATAAATCACTCTCTTCTGAGCCTAACATTTAAATGAGCAAATGAGGTTAAATTTAGAAGAGTTGAGAACAAGTGGATGTTCACTCTTAAAGGTTTAATTCCATGACTCACAAAATGTATAAGTAAAGGGAAAATGATTTTACAAAGAATTATTCATGAAATATACGATAGACTTCCCTAAAGAGTTTTCAAAGGTTAAACCCTAGCACAAATCACCGAATCACACCCCAATCCAAACGTGGGCGTTCGGAAGCCCGAATGGCGAGGAAAAATGTCCACAGAATTTTTGGCGACTCCAATGGGGAGTTTTTCTAAAGTGGGTAAAACTTGAAAAAAGTTTGTGTGCTTTAAATCTTTTGGAAGGAAAATGAATTTTACTTTATACTATTAAATCATTCTTTTAGTCATAATGCATGCACATATCGGGGCACTCCCTTGACATGAAATATGTCGTAGGAGCACATAAATCGGCGATATTAGGCTTTTTCACTTTAAACCACAAAAAATAACCTATGGGATGCCGGACCGGCCATACTTAATTGGTGCACTTACACCGAGAGAGCATTGGTCACCACATCCACTCATGCATCACTCTACGAGGTCTCCACTCGAGCCTCCAAGAGCAACACCCCACATTCAAGTTGCCTTTACAACAAGAATACACCGGGGCGAGTACATGAGCTGCTAAGCTTTATCCAGCCAATAAACCCTTTTGTACATAGAGCCTTGATTCAGGATACCCCTTTGTTCATGTGTATGCAATGTGCTATGTGTCAAGAGTCGACCCAAGTTTAGGAATGTTGTTATAGTCCGTATAGTAGTCATTGGGCTGAGAAGAGTCATGTTTACCAACTAAGGAGTTCAACCTCAAAAGTTATGGTTAACCCAGTGGTTGGGCCCATTTATCTATAAAGGTTGATCCTCTTGGTTTATAAAGTAAACTCAACTCGCCTTTGATGATTCTATATGGCCCTTTACGACACCTTCTTAAAACAAAAGTCCAATAAACCTGCTTAAAAGTCCAACAAAAGAAAATGGGTAAAGTCTTAGACTGTGTTATAATCACCAGGTTTGAGTGAATTAATTCATCGAGTTAATTTTTGAATCCATCACATTTATGGCCGGCCCGTGGTTAGGCCCAACCATGTTGGATTTATCAATTAAATCAATAAATTAATTATAACTCACTTGTTGTTGTTTTTATCTAGTTGTTTACGATATCCATTTTCCCAAACAAATAGGATAAAATAAAAACAAAGTAGAAAAGCGTCAGGCGGTCAGTCTTGTTGATCATCATTCTAGTCCGCATAATAATCAGTATGGCTGGAGTTCGCCCAAGTAGGGTGTCTAAGATACGGATTCTCCTTAAAACGGTTAGCCTGTGGATGGGGCTTATCCGAATTGAGAAACACTGACTTGTACTCCTATACTAGGTCTTGACTCGCTGTGTTTGGTTTTATCCGGCTCTTTATGATGATCAATGGTCTTTTAGGGTCATGTAGAGTTAGGATCATGCAAACCCGTGCCCGGGTGAGTCACCTCGTCTAGTGAGCATATAGATGGCGCATATTAGGAAGTCCTATGTAGGTCCACTAGGTCATGCATTCATCAGGTTAGATTTTTGGTCAATAAAAGGTCAATCTCTGAGCTATGTGTGGTTTTGTTGTAGTCAACATAGGAGACCCGAGTCTAACTTGGATCCCAAACGGTCGCTGATTCAGAATCTGGTCTGGTCCACAAGATCAGTGTCAAAACCTCCCGTCGTCTGCAATTCAACATGTCTGCTGAAGAGAACCACGGAGACAACCAAGTCCAAGAGGCCTTAGCCAAACTTCTTGAGGAAAAGTCCAAGCAAGTCGAGGGCTCAATCACTTTTGCTGCCTTACAGCAATAGAAGAAAGCCGATGAAGACATCGCTCGGCAGCGATAACTCATCGAAAGACAAAACACTCGCATAGAGCAACAACATGAGACTCTGAATGGTGTTTTGGAAGCTGTGCAACACATCAATATGCGAATGGGAACGGTAGACAATGACGATAGCACTATGGAAATTCTTCCTAACCCTACAGGTGACAAAGGCAACGGGAAGATAGGCGAGAGCTCCTATGCTGGAGTGGTCATTGAGTTGTCTGATGACCTAACACCAAGGCCGCCACCGTCAATGGTTGTTCCTCAAACTGTTTCGATCAAGGATGAGTTACGTGATGACCCTGTAGTCCAAGACATAAAGGCTTAATTGAATGTGTTCAAGGATGCTGTGAGCCAAATGCCAACCTTCACCAATCAGTTCGTCGAGTTCGAACCACCCGCTGAAATCAATGCCAATATAGTAGGGAAGATGAACATTCCGCTCAAGAAGTTTTACCCGTCTGAGAATCCAACCCATCATGTGTGGGAGTTCAACCGAGTGATGCCGCTTCGAGGCGTCACTACCGAGCATTACAAGCAAGTCTTCCCATCATCGCTGAATGATGAAGCATTGAACTAGTATTATACTCTTCCTCTGGAGGTACGAGGAGATTGGAATGCTTTGCGTTGGGCATTTATCGAGCATTATAGTAAGATCCAGAAAGATAAGGTGACCCTGTCAGACATTATGGCTATTCGACTAGGAGAAAATGAGTCGTTCACGGCTTACTATGAGAGGTGGCATACCAAGTTATCTCAAGTGACTAGTATCATTCCCACAGAAATGTAGTTGGACACATTTGTCCGTGGGTTAAAGCCAAGCCTGGCACAACAATTAGATTTTCATGTGGTTGAAAGTTTTGAGTACTTGAAGAAATTATGTCCTAAGTTAGAGGCACCCAAGGAAAGGACTTCCGCGTCCCAAAGCTGGAAGGAAAATACTGTGGGAAGGAGGACCATCGGTGCTCCTAAGGTGGCTGAGAGAAGCCTTGTACAGAATGTGAATCGTGGTTCGCCTCTAAAGACGACTTACTTCCAATACGATTCATATACTCCACTTGACATGACTTATGCTGAAGCTTTGGACCGATTGCAGAAATCAAATAAGATCCAGTTTCCAGTACCTAGACTTGAACCTGAGACTAAGGGACCAGGGTGGAATAACAATGCTTACTACAAGTACCACCGGACCAGAGGCCATGATACTGAGCGTTGCTGGACGCTTAAGAATCAGATTGAGAAGATGATCCGTTTTTGGGAATTGCCAATGCCTAAAGCTGCAAATAAACCCAATAACAAAAGGAATCCTCTCCCAAATCATGCTATCTTTGTGGGAGAGGGCACGTTTGATCCATCCGAATATATCACCAACGACGGAGCACCTACACTCCTTTCTGAAGATTTGACAACCTTTACTGTCAACGGTATTTGGGTTAGTGATGAGGAGGATGTATATAAAGAAGGTCCTAATGATGATTTCTGGTCCGATAAGGAAGAAGAAACTCCACCTAGTGCCGCATTCTTAACTAGGTCGGGAAGACATAATCAGGCGAGGGCTGAACCTGTGGCTCCCCCACCAAATCCAAGCCCTACGAGAACAGAAGTACTTGCTACTCCTGAAGATTCTGTCCTTACGCAAATGAAGAAGACTGTGACGAATGTGTCAATTTGGTAACTGATATGTGCTTCTATGCCGCATAGAGAGCTTGTAATGGGGGCTCCCCAGAATGCCATCATTCCTACTTCCACAACTCCAGAAGCCTTGGTCTCGCATGTTGCCACTAGCCAGGGTGCCATTACTTTTAGTGATGAGGATCTACCTGTGTCTGGAATGAATCATGGCGAAGCCTTGTACTTAACCACACTTTGCTCTAATAAAGTAATTCCATTAATTTTGGTGGATGATGGTTCCGCTGTGAATGTTTGTCCTTAGCGAACTGCTGCTAAGTTAGGGGTCCAAAAGAGCCAACTGGTTCAAGATGCTGTGTTGCTCCGAGCATATGATAACACTCCTTGGAAGTCATTAGGAACGGTGACGTTGCCTATCACCTTTGACCACATCGCTCAAAATGTGGAGTTTATAGTTCTGAACATTCCTGCTACTTTTAACCTGTTATTAGGACGCCCATGTCTACAGAACTACAACGTCGTAGCCTCAACGCTGCATTAGAAGGTAAAGATGGTAATACACAATCAGGTGGTCACCCTTTCGGGAGGGGCGATCTCCGGAACTTTTGAACCTTAGCAGCTAGTGTTGGAGGTAGAGCACACCTCTACCGATGTGGAGCTTCAAAACTTTGAGATGGTCGCTGTTATACACGATGAAGCACCCTTTGATTTCGCTCCATAATCTAACATGAAGATTCATGCTATTATGAGGAGACAGGGGTATTTCCCAGGAATGTCTTTAGGAAGGAGACCAGATAGGGTCGCACCACAGTTTTCTACCTCTACTTATTCCTGTCGCTTTGGTTTGGATATGTACCCTAGTGTTAGGAGAACCTCGTAAGGTCTAGTCTGAGTCGAGCACTAGTGAGCCTGTAATCGAGTCTGTGTCAGCTGGGATTAGCCCCAAGTCTGATAAGTATGTATCCGTTTCTACATTCAATGGAGTGAACGTTTCTGAGTATCTCTGTTCTTCTTCCCTTCTCCCTAATTGTTCTGCTAATAACTTTGAATTTGATGTTGAACCTTTAAAAGACTTTAATGAATTAACATAAGCTATGAATGACCACGAGAATCACATGGCACCTGTCAAAGAAACTATCGCCGTCAATGTAGGGACGCCTGAAACTCCCCGGGAACTGAAAATTGGCAAATCATTAACCCTGGAGGAGCAACAAGAGTTCATCTCACTTTTAAGGGAGTTCGTAGATGTCTTCGCTTGGTCTTATGAAGACATGCCCGAAATTGATAGGGAGATCGCTGAACATGCAATTCCGCTATACACGGATACTAGGCCGGTACAACAACGACCTCGCAGAATTAAGAATGAATGGTCGGACAAAATTCACGGTGAGATCAAGAAGCAGTTAGAGGCTAAGTTCATCAGGGCAGTAGAATTCCCGGAGTGGGTAGCTAATATTGTGTCTGTGCCGAAGAAAGACGGAAAGGTTCGGATGTGCGTTGATTTCCGAGATCTGAACAAAGCTAGCCCAAAGGATTGCTTTCGTTTGCCGCATATTGGCGTTTTGGTTGATCTTACTTGCGGGCATTAGCTTCTATCATTCATGGATGGGTATGCTGGTTACAACTAGATAAAAATGGCTGAAGAAGATATGGAGAAAACATCTTTTACCACTCCGTGGGGAACTTTATGTTACACTGTCATGCCTTTCGGATTGAAGAACGTTGGTGCTACTTACCAACGTACCGCCACGACCCTGCTGCATGACATGATCCACGTAGAAGTTGAGGTATATGTGGACGACATGATTGTTAAGTCAAAGAAGCGTGAGGATCACATTCCAAACTTACGCAAGTTCTTCCTTAGGCTTGGCAAATACAATATGAGGTTAAATCCACAGAAATGTGCGTTTGGAGTGACTTCCAGAAAGTTGCTGGGTTATATCATCAGTCAACGTGGGATAGAGGTTGACCTGTCCAAGATCAAAGCAATTCAAGACATGCCTCCGCCTCGGACAGAAAAGGAGATTCGTGGTTTCCTCGGGCGGGTACAGTATTTGAGCAGGTTCATTTCCAAACTTACAATGACATGTGAACCATTATTCAAGAAGTTGAAAAAGGGAGCAACGATCGAATGGGATGACAAGTGTCAGGCAGCGTTCGAGAAGGTTAAGATCGACTTGACTAATCCACCGGTACTAGTCCCGCCTATCTCCGGAGAACCATTGTTGCTTTACCTCACCATCAGTCCAAGCGCTATGGGTGCTATGCTAGCACAAGAGAGTGATGGTTTGGAATGAGCTATCTACTACATCAGCAAGAAACTTCTAGGGTGCGAGTCTCGCTACTCGGAAATTGAGAAGATAGCTTTGGCATTACTATGGTCTACAAAGAAGCTTCGCCATTATATACTCTCACACACTGTATACGTGATCGCAGCATGTAATCCAGTCAAGTACATCATGGAACAACCTACCATCCACAACAGGATTGCTCGATGGGTGGTCATGCTGTCCGAGTTCGATCTGCACTTTCGACCACAAAAATCCATAAAAGGGCGTGCGATTTCCGATTTTCTTGCAGAGTTTCCTACAAGAAGTCCTGACACTGGGGGCTTGGAATTTAGTGATGAACAAATATTCCAAGTTGAAGAGGAAACCTGGACACTATACATTGATGGTGCTGCTAATCAGATGGGATGCGGGATCGGAGCTCTGCTGGTTTCTCCAGAGGATATACACTTTCCTTTGGCGGTCAAGCTTGACTTTGAGGCTACCAATAATGCTGCTGAGTATGAAGCCTGCATTTTGCGCATGCATGTGGCCCTGGAAATGGGAATTGAAAGGCTACGAGTGTTTGGGGACTCTAGTCTGATCGTTAATCAAGCTACTAGTGTATGGAAGGTGAAGAGCGAATCCTTGGCACTTTATCAGCAACATTTGTCCAAACTAGCTGAGAAGTTCAATCATATTGAGTTCAAATATCTACCGCGGGGCTACAACGAGCTAGCTGATGCGTTAGCCACACTTTCATCAATGGTAGCTATGCCAGAAAAGGATCAAGCTCTAGCAGTGACAGTAGAAAGAAGGGTATGTCCGGTTCATCAACGACTAATGGTCGGTACCGTTAGTGCTGAAAGATGGCTCATATCTGCTGAACGCCGAGCATCGAGCTAGGAGAGCTATTCGGCTAGTAGCCTCTCAATATTGTATTATTCAGGACCGTCTGTACAAGACGCCTGCTACAGGGGTCAACCTCCTGTGTGTTGATCAGGAGGAAGCTGAGGAATTAATGAAATCCACTCATGGAGGGGAGTGTGGACCACACATGAACGGTAGAATGTTGGTTAAGAAGATCCAAAGAGCAGACTATTTCTGGTCAACCATGGAATCCGACTGTCTCCAATTTGTGAGAAGATGCCCAAAATGTCAAGAGTATGCTGATCTCAAGCATCAACCGTCCTCTTGTTTGACCACTTTGGCCTCACCTTGGCCTCACCTTGGCCATTCTCAGTTTGGGGAATCGACATTATAGGGAAGATTTCACCCCAATGAACAGGAGGACATGAATATGTGTTGGTAGCCGTGGAGTACTTTACTAAATGGGTAGAAGCTTCCTCATACTCAAAAAACACTTCAAAGCATGTGGCCAAGTTCATGCTGAGGAACATCATTTGCAGATACGGGGTGCCACATGAGATGATCAGTGACAACGGGAGCCATTTCTCGGGCGAGTTTGCAGCTCTTTTGGCCAAATACAAAGCCCAACATCACCATGCTTCGCCCTATTGGCCATAAACCAATGGAGCAGTGGAGGCTGTAAACAAAAATCTGGTGAAAATTATCAAGAAAATGGCTGTCACTTATAGAGACTGGCCCGACAAACTTCCTTTCGCGCTATGGGGATATCGAACGTCAATTCGGACTGCAACTAGAGCTACATCGTACTCTCTGGTGTACGGGATGGAAGTGGTCTTGCCAATCGAACTCGTTGTTCCCTCTTTAAGAATCATTGCTGAAAGTCAAATCCCTGAGGCCGAATGGGCCCGAGCTAGATATGAGGAGTTATTGTTGTTGGATGAGAGACGACTCCATGCTTTACGTAATATCCAGCTTTATCAGAGTCGGATTTCCCAAACATTCAATAAGAAACTCAAAGATCGGGATTTAGCAGAAGGGGATCTGGTACTACAAGAAATGAGGGCACCACGCCAGGATCCTCGAGGCAAGTTTGCCCCAAACTGGAAGGGTCCATATGTCATTATTTCTGTCACTTCAGGGGGCGCCACCCGATTAGCCACGCCCGAGAGAGAGGAGCTTCCCCAACCTGTGAATTTGGATCAGTTAAAGAGATATTATGTTTTAGCCTCTAAGGGTTGGTATCCTTAGCTACTTAGACATGCATTATCTTATGAAAGCAAGCAACCGAATTGCCAACAGGCCACTTGCTTCGTATAAAAAAAAAAAAGAAGAAAAAAGAAAAAGAAAAGAAAAAAGAAGTTGACTTGAAAACCTTTTTGAGGCAAGTCAGGCAAAAGGAGAGTATAAAAAAAAAAAAGAAAACGAAAATGAGAGATAGCTTGATAATCCTTCAGGACAAGTTAGGTAAAAGGAGAGAATAAAAGTGTTGAAGTGATGCTTTTGAAGGATGAGAAGAAGCTTATGTTGACTCTTATAAAACATAAATGTAATACTTTACTTCTTATATCAATAAAAGGAGTACATCTTTTTAATACAATTTTGTTTTATCAATTTTCTAAAATGGAAAGCATCAAATAATAAAATACAAAGCATACACATTTCTTCAATTTCATCTCTTTCTCTCCATTCTCCTTATTTAGTATTAAGTCTAGTCCTAGTTGAGTTAGAGTCGGGTAGGCCCATTAGTGCTCATTCAGTCGGACTTGCTTGTTTTTCCTTTCTTGGGTGCGTTTCTTCTTTGGAACCCGGCCTAGGATCGTTCGCCACGACGATACTCTTCAGTTTCGGGGTGCCCCGAAGAGGTGAGCATGATGATCTCTCCCGCCAATGGCTAGCGCTAATAATATTAGCAACCTAGCTACGATAGTCGTCTGTTGAAGTAGTAGAGATACGGTTAGGGGCAGGTGCTTCCTTTCCAGCCTGTTTCTTCTAGTATTGGAGCCACGACTCAATCACCGACCCTTGGAGATGAGTAAGGTCGGGAATTTCGCATGGAGGAAAGGGAATGTCTTGAGAATGGCCCATTTTCCGCATAACTCGATCAGGGAAGTAGTATGTAAGCTCCGTAAGGCCAAGCAGAGTGATGCGGGCCGCCTTACGAGAATGGCTCGAAAAGCATGGTATCTTCCACCATTGAACCCACCAACTGACTTCCTTGTGATTATTGAGAAAAATGACCCACTCATCAAAATTGTGGCGGGTATCGAACTTTCTTTTGCGTTGGCAGAAGTTTGCTAGTTCCGAAGAAGTGATGCGGGAAAAAACCATGTCTAAATGCTCCATAAGCCATATCTACAGGAGGAAGGAAGAAAGTGAGAATTTTGGTTGCACAAAAAAAAATGTTACAACCAAAAGAAAAATCGACACATAAATCCACATGGACCACTCGGGAAATCCATGCAAAAAAAAAAATCGACACATGATTATAACCCCGGGACATCTCGTCTACAATGTGGATGAGAGAGAGAGGTGTAAAACCCGAACCACCGTGTTAAAATAAAAATTCAGATAGAATGCAAAAGACCATACCTCGCACTCGCAACGCTGGGTTGAGTCTTAGCACCTCTGGTGATTGAAAGAATTCCACTAGAGCTTGAAAGTTGACCGTGTTGCCCACCAAAATGTGTCTTAATGCTCGATTGTTGAAGTTCGTTAATTCCTCGAATTTTCCATGGTAGTTGTGAGCAAGAGGAGGAGTTGTTGGCGGGGCATAGAGATCGAATTTAAACATACAAGCCCACTCTTCGGGAACCTAGGGTCCCAAAAGGTTAGAGCCTCTTTGACAAATACCCAATCAATTTTCACTTGCTTAAGACTCAAAATCAAGGATAAGTTGTAGTAAGTGAGGAGCCGTTTTTCGGGTTTAGTGAGATTATTCATCCACGAGTTATGTTTTCTCTCAAAAGCCATGATTGGAATGAGAAAGTAGATTGAGAAGAAATGAGATTGTGGTGAATTCTCAACACCAAGGCATGCTTATATAGCCTCGGCAGTGCACTGTACACGGTTGTCCAATCAGATCCTAGGGGATGTATGCAACACCTAGCGACGCGTCCGGATGAACCACGGTGGTTGCCACCGTGTCAAGGCCGACCGGCCACCAGGGAAAGGGGATGAACTCATTCTGTGAGTTCAATGAAGAGAAAACGCGGCTTTGCATGGTTCCTACGTGTTTGTACAATATTTTCTTTTCCCTTTGTTCCTTGGAGTAAAAATGTAATTCTTTTTTAGGTTTGGAAATTATAAACTCTTTTGTACATTATTTTATTTCTTTTACTCCTTCCTTGTAAGCAATCAGAGATTAACCTAAAAGTAAATAAAATAGGAGCTTGCATGTCACATCTTTAGGGAATCAAAATCACCTGAAATCGTGTCTGCATTTAACTGTTCATTTTTCTTATTATATGGCATTTTGTTACATTGCATAGAAAAAAGGAAAAAAGGGGAAAAGGGGGAAAAGCCTTGCCGCAATGCCTAGAAGTTCCCGCCAAAACCGCCGCTAACAAATAAGCTCCTAACAGTTACATCAGCAAAGGAGTCCGGTTGTGGATCATCTTGAGTACCAGAAGGACCGGACAGGAATTGACTGGAAGGCATGCCATGAAAACTCGAGATCGATAACCGGGCCGAAGCAGGGCGATCAGAAATTGACAATAGACTGAGCATGATATTGAGGCGCCCCTGGACTAGACACTCTCTCTGTTGAACCTTGGAATCCACTAGATTCCAAACAGTCTTCCACCATGAACTCCGGAATATCAAAAGACCTCTGTCGCAAAGAGATGGCATAAGGATCGCGTGGCAGACTTATCAGATCTTGATCCCTGCACCTAGATGGTCCTGCCCCTGGATCTCCACGAAAACCTCTACTACCTGTTTCTCCTGCTGAAGAATGGCGAGGAGGATGCCTTGACGAGCTTCCAGACCGTGGCAAGTTCACATGGGAGTGAGCCTCGTTATCTTCATCGCCAGCAGCCGACATCAGACCCCGATATTGGTCGTTCTCAAAGTTCTGATCAATGAACTCCCGGCCGTGATGCTTTCCCTCAGCAGAACTCGGATGTGGGCATACGCTTGTTGCACGAAAAGAAGATCCATGAAAATCAATAATGTAGGATAAAACGGTGGTCAAATATGCAACTTACCGGGTTTGCATCGAAGAACTGCAGCATTTCATGATCGTCAGGAACGAGCGGGATGAATCCAAACAGCATATCTCCACCTCCCGCCTGCTGAGGATCCTCTGCATGCTGGTCCAGAAGAGGATCATAATATCCTTCCAGCTACAGAAGGGCAAACATCGTTAGAATGCCAGGAGTCTGCAATATTAAGGCAAAATAGAGGAAATACTAAACCTGAGCAAAAGCAAGGCGTCCTCTATGCTAAAGAGCCACCTCTTCCAAGTCATCCATCGGCACAATAAAATTAACCGCTGGTTCACCAGCCATCAACCGAGCCATTTCATCCACCGCCAAGGCTTGCTTATAAAAAATGAGCTCGGGAGGATCTATGGGAACTCTTGGAGGCCATTCCCCGCTATGTTGAAAGAAGAAGCGTTCTCCCAAGTAGAAAGTGAGCCCAGAATTACCCCTTCCAGCAACAAGCGGCGCGCGCTTGCATCCCTTGCAAGGCGTATATCATAATGAAGGTCCTCCGTATTATACCCATTCCATTGGAATCGGACAATGTCCTCCTGCAGTAATAGTCGTCACCAAAGGCTTGAGAGAAGAAAAGGCAAATAACGAAAAGAATGCAAAACATACCGGTCTGAGGTTGTCAATAATCCTCCTAAGTCTATTCAAATCCTTGAAATGGGATTTTAGCCGATGGTAGCCTGATGCTTCTGACCATCGCCGAGCAGCTGGAACGCGCAGATCGTCGTAAATGGTCCCACCAACTACAGGGAGAAAATAGGCCAAAACCCACACTTGCATACCAGGGAGGGTTCTTAACAAAAAAAGAAATTTGCGCATAACAAATTTCTAAAGGAAAAGACTTAGAGCATACCTCCAAGACTCGCCAAAGGCTGCTCCCCAGGTTAAGCTTCTTAGCCTCTGTTTCCCTCGTACGCGCCACTGTGTCACAACCAGTAGGTCGGCAAGCAACTCGCATTCTCCTGACCAAATGGGCGTAAGCAGCAGCTGCCTAATTGAAAAATCTCACCTCGCCAAAATTTAGGAGGTGATGCACCCAGGAAAGAGTGATAGTATCTCCGCGGTTTGCAAAAATCGTTGCATTGATGAAATGCACCAACACAATGAACTGACGCCGAGGAAGAGGAAGGCTCCCAAATCCTTCACTCTTTATAACGGTCACCAGATGCGTATTCGTCCCGCCAACGTGGTAACGGGTTGCAAAAGCGCATGAACGCGAGGGTCAACATCCTTTCGAAACTCCAGTAGTTGGCCGCCCCAACTAAGACCTGTAATCATCACAAAGTCAAAAGGAGTGAGCATCATCTCCCCAATCGGGAGGTGAAAAGAGTTTTTGGTATCCCAGAAACGCTCCACGATAGCTCGGCCGTAGGCCCTCTTGCTACGAATCCTCCATGCCCTCAAGAAGTCCAGGAAAGAGCCAAAACCCGCGTCCCTCACGGTGCTCAAATAAAATACACCCACCTTCGCATGGAAGGACAGGGTTATTACACCTTGAATACTCCCACATGCCTTGAAGGAGTCTTCCTACAATGAGGACAATGAGAGAGTCTAAGGTGTAAAGTACTTCAAGAAAAATTCAAAGTAACTAAGGTTGCTTTAAAATTCAACTTAAAGTACTACAGTAAATAGCATGCAAAGCGACCGCAAAAATGAATCATGTTATATGAAGTTAGAAGGCATACCGAGTCATGAGAACGAAAGAACCATGTGTGCTCATCTTGGCGAAAGACCAACTGAGCCGGAGTGAAATCTCTGTTAGGATATTCTCGCTGCACTGTTCTTGCATACGGACGCTCTTGGACCGCCGGTTGAGTAGCACGTCTGCGAACCCTTCGAAAGAAATTCATTCTTTCGCAGCAAAGTTCCAAAAAACTAAAAGATTTTCTATAGAGAGAATAAGAACCAAGATAAGGAGGAAATCGGCTATGAATTATGAAGGAATGCTGAGCTTCAAGCCTCATTTTATAGGCAAATTGTGTGAGCCAGAGCCCCTGCCGCCACTTGTCAGCTCACCACTGGTCCCAGCTCAAGGCCGATCGGCCCCCAAGATTGACTTCAATAATTGCGTTGAATGGTCTCTTACATGGCCTGCAAAAGCTGCCTTGTACGAGTGAAAAGATTCCTTCCCAAGCCTAGGTCGGTCGGCCTTGGAAAGCAGGAGCCTTTGTCTTATTCCTCCTTTGTCATATTCCCAATGGCATGCATCTTCCCAAAGCTATGCATGACCGAGCACAAAGTGTGCCTAATAAGAAGAGTGTGCTCTTCTCTAGGGTGAAACATGCCCCAATGGCTGTGTAGCCGAAACCCGAGGTAAGTTTCACGGATCAAAATTTAAATTCATCAGAACTGACAAAAAACTATCTTTGCGTTTAGTAGGAAAATAAGGGCCACGATCGGTGAAGTCCCTCGGCATTGAATTGCAATCATCATCATCATCATCATCATCATCATCATCATCATCATCATCATCGTCATCATCATCATCATCATCATCATAATCATCATCATCAATCCTAAGCCACCGGCAGAGTTTCGGTGCAGTCTCGACGACTAGGGCCATATGCAGAGTTTCGATGCAGTCCCAATTCGAGCCACCGGCAGAGTTTTGGTGAAGTCTCAACCCCCAGGCCATCGAATCGCGATCGATGAAATCCTTCGGCATTAAACATGCCAACAATCATCCACATCGACACCGGGAAAGACTGGAACCGACATCGGGAAAGACTGGAACCGACACCGGGAAAGACTGGAACAGACACCGGGAAAGACCGAAAACGACGCTGGGTGATAAGTCGTTTTTATATAGAGATTTTAGGGCTCAAATCATGTCAGTTTCATGCTTTTTATATCCGATATCTCGTATTTTTATAGCAATTTCTGTGATTTATACGCTTGATCACGAGTTTGGTATGTTTTGCAGGAATTGGTGGAATTATATCGAAAAGCATGAAAAATTTGAGGAAGAATAACAAAAATCAAAGAAAAAAATAAAAAGAAGTTGAAGAAGGAAAGAAGAAGAAAGAAAGAACGACCAAAATAACACGGCCCAAAGACCAGCTGAGGTGGAAAGGCAAGGCGCAGGCAGCGTTTTTAAAATGCAGCCAGTGCCTTGTCCAGAGAGTTTGGCAACCGAGACGAAAGAAAACGCAACCCGCGTTTTGGAGGCGCAGCCAGCGCCCACTACGGAGAATTTCGCTTTTTGGCAAAACACAGCCAGCGTTTCTACAACGCAGGCCGTGTTTTGTGCCCTAATTCAGCTGTATAAAAGGGGTTTGACGTCCGTCGTTTCAAAGGGAGGGCCAGCGAGCGATTTTCATCAGTTCTAGCATTAGTTTTCAGAGAGATTTCTAGATAGCTTTTAGAGTAGACTTAGATCAATTTATTTACAGTTGATTCCAAGGGATTACTATTAGATTAGATTATTGTTAGTGATCGAAGAACACGAAAGAGATCGATTCGGGTGACACG
This sequence comes from Portulaca oleracea, assembly GCA_029582165.1. Lineage (NCBI taxonomy): Eukaryota > Viridiplantae > Streptophyta > Magnoliopsida > Caryophyllales > Portulacaceae > Portulaca > Portulaca oleracea. Next base: position 627,529 of record CM055881.1, on the reverse strand, counting down.
AAGACATTGATTCCGCCGATTCGAACACGGTTTATTTCTATTCTTCTTTAATGCTTTCTCGATTTTATTTAGATTTTGCGATGTTTACTTTTAGAATTATGAGTAGCTAATTTCCTTTGTTTGGGGGATAAACTCGATGTCAATTGATTGAATTTGAATACAGTCTCGGTGTTAGGTTATCCTTTTATTCGTTTAATCTGCGTGTAATGTATGTCATGGTAATTTGACAATAGAATGACAATTTGAGTCTGCACCTAGTTTTAAATTCTTGACAATAGAACGAAAGTTTGAGTCTCGAATCGGATTGCGTAGATTGAATAGGTTAGAAAATAGTTAGACATAATGATTCTTGCCTAGGGTCAATTTATAATCAATTCTTATCTTTGATTAGTCTAAATAGTTAGAAATAATGTTTAGTTTAATCATTGTAACTCACCTAGGATCGAAAGATCGAAGTGATAAGGCCTAGAAAGATTATAGACCCCGAATTATCTTGTTACCTGCCGAGAAACAGGAAGGTGTTATAAAAGACCTAATGCAAAAGGTAGAGGCTTTAGCAACCCACAATAAGATTTTAGAAAATCAGATCGCTAATTCAGCTACTCCCTCTACTAGTTTGCCACCTCAACCTGTTCCTAATCCGAATGCTCAATGTAACGCTATAACTTGCGAGGAAGTGAACCTTGAATGTGAACCTTTAGGAGAACAAATTTTACATGGGATAGTCAAGACCGAACCTAAACCAGACTTGTTAGAGGGAACTAAAATCCCCTCAATTATTACTAATAAGGAAGACTTAGGCAGTTTTAGGATCCCTGTCCAATAGAACGGTAAACCCATCAAATATGCATTATGCGATACAGGATCCGAGGTGAATGTTTCGCCTAATTCTTACCTAAGGAAATATGAACATAGGGAATTAAAGGGGACCGATAAGATTCTTCGTCTAGCAGACAAGACCCTTAGAAAACCTCTGAGGATCTTACATGACACTCCCCTCTGAATAGGAGAGCATATTGTTCCTGTCGATTTCTTGGTACTAGATACAGGAGAATATCAAGAATCAGAGATTACTCTAGAGAGAGCCTTCTTTTCAGCTGTCAATTGCAGGATGGATATAAGGAAAGGCACAATGATCATCGAGTTAGGAAAGTTGATGATAGAATACGAAGTATGAAAGGGCAAGTTTGTTCAGAGACATGTTCCAAAAATAATTCATGATGAAGGAGATCCGGTTCCAAAGCGAATCAAGGACCCCGATGAGTAGGATGTCGAGCTAACGACGTTAAACAAAGCAACCCCGGGGAGGTACACTATTATCTACATATCTATTCCTCCCCACCTTTTTTATTTTATTTTAATTTTCAGTTTTTGATCCCTAGCAATTTTATTTTTTTGAAGTTTACTAATATTTTTCTTTTAGTATGTAGAGAAAAAGGAAGAAATTCGAGAAATTCATGGCTTTTATTAAATTTTTATTCCTAACCTAATGAATTCCATGTTGGTAAATGTTTGTAGGGATTTTTGGTATGTCAAATTGTAGAGAAAATAAGGAGGAAACAAAGAAAAGGGAGAAAAACAAGCAAAAATTGGCAAAAATCGAGCTGCTAGCATCAGGTAGGAAAACGCAGCCAGCGTTTTTCAGGCGCTGGCTGCGCCTCGTCCAGAGACTTCAGGTACGCAGTTTTTAAAAAATGCAGGTTGCGTTTTGGAAACGCAGGCCGCGTTTTGCCTGTGCCCGGATTTCTTTTGCCCGCCTTTTAATTTAGTCGGCCCCTTTCCTTTTCTTTCAAAACAAATTCCCCCTTCTTTTGCCCTAACTCCCGACGCTCCTGACTCCAAACGCTGCCAGCATGCCACCCACCACCCTCGCCGCCGTCCACCTCGTCGGCGCCGACGACCACCGCACACACCACCTTCTCTCTCTTATCTCTTCTCACTTGCACTCTCACACTTTGAAATTTCAAATTCCATTCCTCTTCCCTCTTCAACTCAAGGTATGGAATTTTCAACTCTTTCTCTTGTTCTTTGATTATACACTTCGTTCTTGGTATGATTTTGGTTAAATACTTGAGTTTATTGAGTAATTTGTTCAATTTATACCAATTATCATGTCCTACATTCAAATTTCTTGATTTAGGTTTGATTTCTTGATTATGGCTAGGTTGAGTTGATTGGTCTTTGATCTTTTTGTTCCATAATTGAGAGAATTGTGATGTTGGATATAATGTGAGAGCATTGTGATGTTGAAATTAAGAAATTTAGGTCTAGGTTTTTGGTTGTGATTAAGTTGTGGTGTTATACTCTGTTTTTGATGAGATTTTAGGTTAGAATTGTCTTGATTTCAATCCCTAGTGTCAAATAAGCATGGGGGGATTGTTAGTACTAAGTTTTGCATTATGATCATGTTTATTTGATACCCTAGAATATATCTTGGTGACTGTACTGATTTTGTGAGTATTTTTAGATGGTGAGAACTAAGAACCCTAGCTTCTCTGGACCACTAGGCAATAACAACGAGGCCGGAGGCAGCCGGAAGCGCAAAACTACGGCAGCGGATAAAGGAAAACAGAAGGCCGCACCTTCAAAGGACTCGAGAAACCCAAACCCGTTCAATTTTGAAGGGGAAATTAAGAAAAGGTACGACTCCCTCTCCCAAAGAGCCATCGTCCCTACGAAATATATGCATGAACTTTTCTTGCGTAGTTGTGGTATGTTGGATGATGTTGATTGGATGTTAGGTCATTGTCACATGACCAACTTAGCTAGGTTAGGCGAACCGACCTATAGGGGGATTACCCTTAAGTTTTTGTCAACCCTAGTTGTGAACCTCCAAGAGAGGGACGGGTGCATTCATTTCCAGCTTTTGGGGGTAGAGAGGACCATGACCGTGTCCCAATTTGCCTGTGCCTTTGACCTTCCTGAGCAAACATGTAGAAATTCAGCCCTTATACCCGTAGATTGGGATGGAAAGGGTTTCTTTTTCAGAATCTCAGGTTTTGACGATTGGGACCCTAGCAACACCCCCGCGACCTTGATTAGAACCCCATATTGAGGTATGTCCACCGCATACTCTCTTGCGGTATTTTTGGGAGGCCCGGTAGCTCAAACAAAGCTGCCCAGGCTGATTGCTACATGTTACCGACCCTCGTGCCGACCAAGCGGCTATGCTAGCCGACCATCTTTCCAGTGTCACCACCTCAACCAACAAGGGCATTGTCGTAGGGGGCTACTTTACGCACCTTGCACACCAATTCAGCTTTAGGCCACCTAGAAACCCCACTGAACTAATCCCGGGTAATTTATTCTTGGATGGGGGACACTGCAATTTCTTTGGCTTGTGTAAGTTTGACAAGGACTCGCGTTGACTCTGGGTCTATCCCAACAATGCTAGGTTCCCTATGCCTAACCCACACACCTCACCCCAAGTTGCTGAGAATTTGATGTGGATGCCACCCTTCCCCGAGTTCGATCCCGAGCCAGAACCTAAAATCCACCCTAACCCTCAACCCAAACAACCCCAACCAGACTATGAGACGCGCTTTCGCGACCTCCAAACCTCCATTGACCGGACCGAACACCGTCGAGTCAATCGCTAACCTCACCGGCCTTATACAGGCCATGTTTGATCGAGCCTCACCACCACCAGGACCGAGCCATACCAACCCTTCCCCACCAACCGAGGATCCATGATCCTTAGCTAACCCTTACCCTTCACTGTTGTCTTCTGCATTGAGGACAATGCAACATCTAAGCATGGGGGGGTTGAAAAATATTTCTTCTTGTAAATATTTCTTATTTTTCTGTTTTTCGTTTATTTTTCTGTTTTTCCTTTGTTTTTCTTTTATTTTCATCTTTGTTTTTCTTGTTTCATGCTTATTTTTCAGTTTTTAGTGTGATTTTTCTTGTTTTTGTGTTTTTCTTTTATTTGCTTGTTCTTAGTTTAGAATGTTTTCTAGTCTTTAGCTTGTTTGTTTTCTTTTATTTGAGTTTCTAGTATGTTTTTCTTTTGTTTTCTAAGTTTCTTAAGCTTTTCTTTCTAAATTTTTCTTTTAAATTGCATCCACCTAGATTGCATTAGTTAGAAGCATATAACTTTCCTTTCTTTTCTTAGTTTGTTTCTTTTTCTTTCTTTTGCGTCAACTTATCTCAAAAATCCAAAAAATAAATCAGAAAATTAGAGAAAAAGACAAAGAAAATTAGAAAAGACAAAAAACCAAAAAAAAATATAGGATAGGATTAGGATTAAAACCGGAAACACCTTCGGTGATGGTTTGTAAACCTTTCTTACTTTCAGTTTAGCTTGCTTCGCTTAGAAAAGTCTGGATTAGATCTCAAAAGTATTTGAAACCTTTTCCTTCAAATCTTCTGATTTTGAGTCAACTTATGAAAGTTGTATCTTACTGCTTTGACTATCTTAGAAAGTATAAATGTACGTGCCGCAAATCTTTGGGCTAAGTTTAGTTGATTGATCCCCATCCCGTGAGTCCACATTGCCTAAATTTTGAATTGATCACTTTTATCAATTCCATATTCCCTGAGTGACTCACCCATTAGTTGCATCTCTAGAACTTGCTTTGCATCTTGCTTGAGACTACATACTTGCATTGCACGCTGTGACAAAGTGATTAAGGAATTCATTTTATTTTATTAAGCTACATAACCAAATAACCTACCCTACACTATGTTTACCGTTCATTTTGCCCCGCCTAGCCTTTGTTTACCCTTCTTTCATGATTAAAACCCCGACAATGCAAACCCTGGCCTTTTATATCCAATATCCTTTTGCCTTGCTTGGAAGAATGATAGTTTGTCATTTTTCGGAAGGAACCGTTGGTTAGGTGTGTTTGTGAACAAAAATATGAAGTTTGGGAGAGATTGTGCTTATTATTTCAAGTTGGGAGAAACTGAAAGTCCCACCTCTTGAATAATTGGTGTTTGGTTATGTTGTTCATATATTATATCGAGGTCGAAGTTATAATTCCATAGTTTTCTTCTCCCCGATCACCAACCAAAAAGGAAAAAAAAGTAAAAAAAATAATAAAAAAAAGAGAAAAAGAATTCCAAAAAGAAAAGGGAGATTAGGGAGATTCAATTTAAAGTTCTGAAAACTTTGACCTGGTTGTATTCAGTGGAAATTTTGATATTGTTGAGGGAGAAAGGTGAAATTCCTTGCATACATTAAGCAAGAAGGAGAGTTTAGAGTGTTATACTCATTGAAAATCAATCTAAGCATGTCTCTTAACTCCTCATTCCAAAATTTTACCGCTCCTTACCCTTAACCTAAGCCTTGTTACAACCCGGAAAAGTCCTTTTGATTGTCACTTGTGCATTGAATTCCAGTAGTGGAGAGCGAGGTTCTTACCAAGCTTATGGTAGTTTGTTTCTATTGGTTTGAGTATGAGAAAACCTACATACATATTCATAATAAAGTGATTGAGTGTTTATTCCTTCCTATGTGAGGTTTGCTCTTTTTGACTGACTTACGTCCATAACCAACCGCGCATATTTGCATTATTCTTGAGACTGTTGGCAGATTTATGCTTCTGAAGAACTTGTTCTCTCCTCTTTGATTTTGAAAATTTCTTCCTTTCTTTTTGAACCGAGTTTTGATCTTGTCCAGACTGATATTTGTGATTGCTTGATTGAATTGATGTGTTAGATTGGTTAGCCTAAGGGGGTGTTAAGATTTTGTTTTTGTAATCCTATCGAAAGCTCTTTCCGCCTCTTTCTCTTCTTACACTTGGTTCCTCCTATTTGAGCCCTAACCCTCCTATTTTTATTTCTAACTTGCTTGAGGACAAGCAAGAGCTAAGCATGGGGGGATTTGATAAGTCGTTTTTATATAGAGTTTTTTGGGTTCAAATCATGTCAGTTTCATGTTTTTTATATCCAATATCTCGTATTTTTATAGCAATTTCTGTGATTTATAAGCTTGATCGCGAGTTTGGTATGTTTTGTAGGAATTTGTGGAATTATATCGAAAAGCATGAAAAATTGGAGGAAGAATAACAAAAATCAAAGAAAAAAAATAAAAAGAAGTTGAAGAAGGAAAGAAGAAGAAAGAAAGAACGACCCAAATAACACGGCCCAAAGACCAGCTGAGGCGGAAAGGCAAGGCGCAGGCAGCGTTTTTAAAACGCAGCCAGCGCCTTGTCCAGAGAGTTTGGCAATCGAGAAGAAAGAAAACGCAACCCACGTTTTGGAGGCGCAGCCAGCGCTCACTCATGGAGAATTTCGCTTTTTGGGCAAAATGCAGCCAGCGTTTCTAAAACGCAGACCGCGTTTTGTGCCCTAATTCAGCCCTATAAAAGGGGTTTGACGTCCGCTGTTTCAAAGGGAGGGCCAGCGAGCGATTTTCATCAGTTCTAGCATTTGTTTTCAAAGAGATTTTTAGATAGCTTTTAGAGTAGACTTAGATTAATTTATTTACAGTTGATTCCAAGAGATTGCTGTTAGATTAGATTATTGTTAGTGATCGAAGAACACGAAAGAGATCGATTCGGGTGACATGAAGACATTGATTCCGTCGATTCGAACACGGTTTATTTCTATTCTTCTTTAATGCTTTCTCGATTTTATTTAGATTTTGCGATGTTTACTTTTAGAATTATGAGTAGCTAATTTCCTTTGTTTGGGGGATAAACTCGATGTCAATTGATTGAATTTGAATACAGTCTCGGTGTTAGGTTATCCTTTTATTCGTTTAATCTGCGTGCAATGTATGTCATGGTAATTTGAAAATAGAACGACAGTTTGAGTCTGCACCTGGTTTTAGATTCTTGACAATAGAACGACAGTTTGAGTCTTGAATCGGATTGCGTAGATTGAATAGGTTAGAAAATAGTTAGACATAATGATTCTTGCCTAGGGTCAATTTATAATCAGTTCTTATCTTTGATTAGTCTAAATAGTTAGAAATAATGTTTAGGTTAATCATTGTAACTCACCTAGGATCGAAAGATCGAAGTGATAAGGCCTAGAAAGATTATAGACCCCGAATTATCTTGTTACCTGCACCGGGATTGTTGATGATTTGATTAATTGACTAGAGTGGACTCCCCTGAACGCTTTTAATTAATTGATTAAACCCTAAAAATTTCTGTTTTCCTAGTTTAGTTTAGAAAACCTTACCACAAACCCCTTGGATAGCATTCTTTGTAGCAAACTAGTTCAGTGCGTGGTTGAACGCAAATCCCTGAGAGAGAACAATATTTTATTACTACACGGACCCGTACACTTGTGGTAGACAGACACCTATACGTTTTAGGTTTGTCATTAGGAAAGACTAGAAAATCAACATCAACCCCAAGAGCCATCGGCATCATGACCGATGAAGTCTCTCCAACGAGTAGAGCATCATTCTTGCTCGAGATCACCGATTGGCGCAGGTTCGCCAACCGCGACACAGGACCTAGCTTCCAAGTGTCAGCCCACGCCTTCAAGTATGATGTCCTCAAACGTCCGGGATCATATCAAGTAGGATGTCATCAAACGTCCGAGATCACCTCAAGTAGAGCATCATTCTTGCTCGAGATCACCGACCGGCGCAAGTTCGCCAACCGCGATGCAGGACTCAGCTTCCAAGCATCACCCCAAGCTTTGCAGTTCAAGGTCATATCCTCAACCGGTGTCCATCAAATGAAGACTACTTTGATTTTCGTCCTATCAACGGAATCAATCAAAGTGGGGGCTCTGTAGACACAGGGATTTTGACGCATAAAATAATATAAAAATAAGAGCAGAAGACATAAGAGAAGGTCGATAAATGCATGCATTTCACATGTATTTTGTTCACCTAGAACTACATGCATGATCACATGTGATCCATTGTAGCTACATGTACATTTTTTTATATAAAAAAGATGAAGCATGCAAGCCCTAAAAGCAAGTGCCAGAAGTCGCGAGATCGAATCCTCACAAAAACACTTAAAAACATCTCAAAATATTAGCTAAAAAAATACAAACACTCCGTCCAGTGTGAACCGCCTATTCCCTAGGTTGGTTGACTCCATACTACCACCGTCCATGCATGCATAGATGAGAAGGATTCTTCCCCCCTGCCTGAAGGCCGGTCGGCCTTGGTGGCTCCGCTCCGCCCACACGTGGTCAATTGACCACGTGCCACCGTCCAAGCAAGGTGAACCCCCTACTGCCTAGTGAAGTGCACAGCTCGGATAATGCTATGTGTGTGTGTTATGCATGCATACATCTGCTCTCCTCCATCCTCCTATAAATACTACTCCTCTCCAAGTTATTTTCACTCATCAACCAATTCACTCAGCTATCTCTCTCTACTCACTCTCCAATCTCTCTACTTCCTATCTCATATTCATCTCTCATTCATCTCTTATTCTATCCATCCTCTATTCTATCCTACTTTCCATCATCTATCTTACCATAATCCTCACCATTCTTCTATTACAAAAAGCTTAAACACATATCCTACCTTTATTAATCCTAAACCCCACAAAATCCTAGCCTAAACACATACCAAAACTACAAAAAAGCCTTCTTATTCCGTCTTTCTACCCCTCCTCTTATCATCTTTTTCCATCCCTTTTTCCATCACCCTTTTAGAACTTGGAGTGGAAAGCTTCAAGGTATCAAGGACGATTCATCAAGCATCACAAGGCTAGGCAAGGCTTTTCCCACAAAGTACCAATGTAAGCTCTTGAGTGTTCTTCTTTTCTTGTAAATAATTGTATATTTGTACTTTTTCTATCTTATATATTTCATTCTTGTTGCATGATTCAATGAAGTAATTTTATAAAGTATTCATCCATTTCCCTTCCAAACATTGTTAAAAGCACATTCTTAAATGTTTAGTAGAGTCTTTCCTTTTGTGAGAGGCGAACCCTTAAAGTTTACTTTTCGAGTTCGTAGCCATACCCCCGAATCCATTCTTGGGTTTCGCAGGCGGAGTCTTTCTTTATTTTCCTTTTGGTTTTGTCTTGGCTTTTCCTTTAAAAATTCGGGTGGCGACTCCCATTTCGAACTAAAACACATCGAGGATTGCATAAACTATGGTTAACATGGTTTTACAATGTATCGATGCAACTTTAGGGTTTTCTTTCTTAAATTTCTAAATAATGGTTACATAAATCACTCTCTTCCGAGCCTAACATTTAAATGAGCAAATGGGGTTAAATTTAGAAGAGTTGAGAACAAGTGAATGTTCACTCTTAAAGGTTTAATTACATGACTCATAAAATGCATAAGTAAAGGGAAAGTGATTTTACAAAGCATTATTCATGAAATATACGATATACTTCCTTAAAGAGTTTTCAAAGGTTAAACCCCAGCACAAATCACTGAATCACACCCCAATCCAAACGTGGACGTTCGGAAGCCCGAACGGCGAGGAAAAATGTCCACAGTTACGCCCCTGTTTTGTACCAAAAATGGGGAAAGGGTTCCCTAGTGGGTTCTGCTTCGCTTCTCGGCTCGGCTTGGCTCGGGAAATCGCTCGGGATTTCCTAAAAAACCTTAATTTAGCTCATTTTCCTTCTAACTCTTGAAAATCCGACAAAAACACAAAATTATCATAACTAATACAAAACCAAGGGGCTAAAGCAAGCAAAACACCTTATAAATGATAATAATTCGGCTCGAAATGAGACCGAACAGGTGGCGTATATAGGATGAATAAGGGGGGTTAGGGTAGCTCGTGGGCATCTGGAGATTACAAACATTTTATTTACAAGGTATCTAGGAGTCCTGCCAACACTACAAAGAACAGAACAACCCAATTAGGGTTCATCTATGATGCAATATCAAAGCAGCTACAGAATCGGCAGGCGTACATGTACTCTATAAGTGGTCGGTTGGTGTTGATTAATGCAGTCCTATCTGCACTAAACCTGCATATCCTGCCCGTTTTCAGCATTCCACAATCTTGGTATATTTCTTTTGGTGGAATGGAGCAGGGAAAAACTCAAAACACTAGGTACCAATGAAGACATTGTTCAATCCAAAAGGTATGGGCAGAATGGGGATAAGGAAATCTCAGTGGATAAACAATGCACTTCTAGTGAAACAAGCTTGGCGTCTTCAAAGTAATCCTAATTTACTCTTTAGCAGACTTTATAAAGCTAGGTGTAAACACTGCTCACCAATCACTATGACGGGACGTTGTAAACAAGGGGGATCGCTCGGATGGAAGGGACTCTGTAAAGTTGTAGATGCAGTATGACATTGAATAGGGATAAAGTTTGGAGATAGGGAAAATAAACTCATCTTAGATAATTGGTGTGGGGAAACTCTACATCTGAAAAGGGGAGTACAAAAGGAGCAGTGGGAAAAAAGAAAGCTGGCTAAGCTAATGATGCCACATACAACTAGGTGGAATACAAGGTTGGTTAGAGAGGTCTTCCAAGCTACACTCGAGTCTCCTATTATGACTTTGGGAAACAACATACAGCTTAGAGATTGACCTTAACATTATCAAAACCTAACCCGATGGATGCATGACTTAATCTACATATATGAAGCTACCTAAAATACAAGACCTACATGCTGACTTGAGGAAAACAGTGACCCGGGATACGAGTTTGCATGACCTAACTCTATAGAATCCTAAAACAACATAATATTATAAAGAGCCGAATAAAGTCAAATATAGCGAATCAATCATAAGTTAGAAAGCACTAGTGTTTCTCAATTCGGATGGGCCCAACCCACAGGTCGACCGTTTTAAGGAGAATCTATAACTTGGACCAACGAGCTCAGACAACTCAAGCTATACTGGCTATTACGCGGACTAGAATAACGTTCAACAGGACTGACAGTCTACACTTTCTACCTTTTTTTTTATTTACTTATTTACTCGAGGAAAATGGATAACGTAAAGGACTGGATAAAGCCAACAGTAGACGACTTATAACTGATTTATAGTCTTAATTGCCAAATCCAGTATGGTTGGGCCTAACAACGGGCCGACCATAAGTGGGATGGATTCAATAATTAATTCAATAAATTAATTTACTCAAACCTAGTGACTATTATGCAGTCTAAGATATTATATGCCATCTTTCAAAGTAATCCATAAAGGACTCATCATCCCATTGCTTCATGACGGTTAAGTCATCCACCGTAGCTTGCTTCTTCTGGATGCGAGTGTAGTGGTGGATAAAAGCTTTGAATAGCTCACTCCAGTTGGCTTTGATTTGGGGTGACAGTGCATGATACCATACCTTTGCTTCTCCATCTAGGGTGGATGGAAAGACAGTAGAGTATAAGTCGGTATCAATCCGATTCAAAGGTGCCAACCTCATGAACTCCTCAACATGATGAATAGGGTTCTCAAAAGGTTTGAACCTAATATTTGGCACTTCAACTTTGTCAGCTACCTTCAGGGTTGGTTGAACAGGCAATGGAACGTCCAAGTATTTGTCAGCAAAGGTCGGCACAGAGCTCATTGCTTTGGTGAGGCTTTCTAACTTCTGCTCAAGGGCCTTAACAGCGGGGTCCCTTGTAGGTTTAGACATTTCAGGCGTGTTAACCTTAGTCTTAGATATCCCTATTCCTCCAGAATCTGAGAATGTCTTGATGATTTCAGGTTCGGATTCATATCCTTGCATTTCTTTATCATCCTCTTCAACATTGCCTTAACTTGGTGTTGATCTTGGTGATGGCCTGTAGCATACCATCCATTACTTGTTGTTGTTCACTCAGCCTTTTGCTCATCTTTTGTTCCTACTCTAGAGTATTAGTGAATACAAGACCTTGTATTTTTGTATGAAGCTCATCCAAATGCTTCGTGATGTTGGCTTCGGCACTTTGGATCGGTACTTCTTGGAATTGCTCGCCAGACATGATGCAGTCACTAGTTGCAAATGGATCGCAATGTGGGTTTGGAACCAAATGACCAGTTCGTGGATCTCAAATGCGGGCTCGGAGTCGATCACCAATGATGCCTGCATGGAAATTCTATGTTAGCACACTCGATGACATACTCTGACACGTACTACCTGATGCATGCATGCCCTAAGAGACCTATATGATCCTAACTGACTCGACACATATATGCTGACACAACGGACTCCCCCACTTTTCGGGAGTGCATGACCTAATTCTATATGGACCTATGGACAAAGCATTATAAAGGGCCGAATAAAGTCAAACGTAGCGAGCGGGTCATAAATCGATAGGTTCAAGTCAGTGTTTCTCAATTCGGATGAGCTCAAACCACAAGCCGGCCGTTTTAAGGATAATCCGTAACATGGCCCAACAACTCAGACAGCTCAAGCCATAATGACTATTATGTGGACTAGAATAATGCTTAACAAGACTGACAACCCGTTCCTTTTTTCTTCCTTTTTATTATTTTTTTTAGTCAAGGAAAATGGATATTGTAAAGGATTGAATAAAACCAACAATAAGCGAGTCATAATTAATTTATTGGTTTAATCAACAAATCCCATATGGTTGGGCTTAACAACGGGCCGACCATAACAAATGGTGGATTTATTAATTAAATAGACAAATCAATTTTCTCGAGCTTAGTGATTATTATGCAATCTAAAACGTTATCCATTAAATTTGTTGGACCTTTTAATTCACTTTTTTTTGGACCTTTGTTAAGAGAATTTCGTAAAGGGCCATATAATATCATCAAGGGTGAGTCGATTTTTATTTATTAATTAAAATAATTACCCTTCAAGTATAAATGGGCCCTTCCACTTGGGCTAACCATAATGCCTTAAGAGTTAATTATTCTAATTAATAAGTAATTATTTTCTCAACCCAATGAATTTTATATGGACTACAACAAAACCTCTAAACTAGGGTCGACTCTAAAACAGAAGGGAAAAAAAGGGAAGGGGGTAGCACATAGCACATAGCATACGCATGAAGGGACACCCTAAACCAAAGCTCTATGTTCATGGATTTTTCTATGGTTGGATTTCATGGCCTACCGCACATTTTCATCTTCGTTCTCCGTACCCGAGGGTAGGGAGTGTGAGGTATTTCTCAAAGAACTTTAAGGAAGCCGTATGAGTGTAACGCGGGGAGAGAGGGGACCAAATGCTTGGCGATGTAGACTGCATCCCACAAGTAGTGACCCACCCGCTCTGGAGGGAATCACCTAGGTATAACTTATCCGTCGCATTTGTGCTAACGTGTCAAAAGACGCGATTAGTGGCCCGGTATGCAAAGGATGCCTAAAAAAAGAATTATAAAATCGTGAAAATAATCAACTTCTCCCTTTTACAATTTCAAATTAATTCGAGTTTTTCAAGTTTTACCCTTTTTTTAAGTTTAAGTCCCCAGTGGAGTCGGTAATCTGTAGGACCCCGGAGAAAGTGACCCTTTTTCCTTGATGCACTACTTAAGTGATCGGGAGCCGACTAAGGTTGCTTAATCCTTAAATAAGGATATTTTTTATTTTTCGAAATTCATTTTCGGGATGATGAAACTTTATTTATTTTACAAATCTATTTTTATTATTTAAATATTGAAATTACACCAAAAATATATTAAATATAATTAAAAATCGTCCCAAACTACCAACTCGGGCCCAAAAGAAAGTAATCGGACCGCCAAGGACGGTCAAAACCCGCGCGGGTTTTGACAGGGCTTGGGCTGGGCCGCCCACTTTCCTGGGCCAGAGAAAATGAGTTAGCAACAATAAAACCCGTGCGGGTTTTATGGTTTCATGACCCATTTCTCTCAGCTTTGGCCTTGAATGTGAGGAATGGGAGATGTCTAAATCATCTTTAAATATTTTTAGTGTAAATTTCAAGATTAAATAATTAAACAGATTATAAAAAAGGATAAAGAGTCGCCAACCGATTTAAGGAAACCGACAAACCATAAAATTAATAAAAATGACTCCGGTCTACGAAACCCTATTCTAAGTCCGGGGTAAGGTTACGAATTCGAGAATTATAAGAATTCTCGAATTCACCTGTAAGAAAACAGACTCTACTAAAATCGACATCAAAATGAAAGAGAGCGGGGATAAGTTTAATTAATTTCGCAAATTTATATTCTTAAGCATGCAACATAAAGAATGGAGTTTTTGTTTTACAAAGGTATGCACATACAACGTAAATAAAAGACAAATTACATGATTAAATAATAATAACGAAAAGAAACATGAAACCGAACCTCTTTGATTTAAAAGCCCGAATGCGCCGATCGAAATGCCTTGACTTCCCTTGACTTGATGGATGAAGGACGACTATAAGAGGACTAGAATGGTAGCGTGTGGATGATATTTTTGGTGGAGTTATGGTAATGAGAATAGTGAGAATGATGGAAGTATGATAAGAGTTTAGGAGAGTAAGGGTAGAATTATGGTGATAGTGGGTGATTTGAGTATAATGGAGGTGGTTTATGAGAGTTGTTGATGATGAATGGAGGGAATGGAGGGGGGTATTTATAGGTGATGAGGTGAAGGATTTGGAGGGAAATGGAGGAAGAATCATGGGGACACATCCCCATGATCATGCCATGCAATCACGTAGCTTCCAAGTCAAGGTCAAGGTCAAAACATGTGGGCTAAAATCAAGGGAGGGTGATCAATGTTTTTGGCGCCGGATTTTTCAAGATGAAACCCACACGGCTTTTCATCAATCCTACACACGGATTGCTGACATAAGCAACGCAAAACGACGCGCTCAGAGAATACAAAACCCGCGCGGGTTTTGTAGTGTCTGGGCCGGGGCGCGCCTTGGGCTGGTTCTGGCTCTGGGCTGACTATTTTAACCAAAACTCGTGCGGGTTCTCCTTTTGGTACTGGGCCGGCTTGGGTTTGTTTTGCTTGTTTCACTTATTACATGGCCCAAATGATTTATTTATAAGCCGGGATTATATCGATGCAAATCCCGGTAATGTTCTTGAAGTACGCTGACTGGCCCCACAAATCACCACGAATCTTTCCAGCATGCTTCGTCCTCGCTCACACGCTGCCTGGGAAAACATCCCAGGTGGTTACCCGTCTTTTGACTACTCCCAGCCAAGCACGCTTAAATGAGGAGTTCCCGACAGATGAGCTACCATAAAAGAAGGTACACCTTGGTGATATGAATAGTCATTTCAAACCTTTTAAGCCACACTTTGACCACATACATGGGGTATTAGCGTCACCCCCACTTAAGTACACAACGTCCTCGTTGTGCCACAATCCACTCCAGAATCTTTGCCCCACTAAGGGATTGCCCATGGCTCTCCCTTCCACTGGCGCAGCTCACGATCGCGAGTCGGCTCTGATACCATCTATAATGCCCCCGGCCCCTCTTGGGCCATGTACATTACCGATAACTGCTTCAAGGATTGCTGACTGGCCCCACAAATCACCACGAGTCTTTCCAGCGTGCTTCGTCCTCGCTCACAAGCTGCCTGGAAAAACTTCCCAGGAGGTCACCCATCCTTTGACTACTCCCAGCCAAGCACGCTTAACTGAGGAGTTCCTAACGGATGAGCTACCATAAAAAAAGGTACATCTTGGTGATATGAGTAGTCATTTCAAACCTTTTAAGCCACACATTGACCACATACATGGGGTATTACAACATGGGTGGTCTTTCCAATAGTTAAAGGATCAAGCCTCAAAGAAATACACTTCCAATGACCTTGTAGACGAAATCTAAGGTAAGTTATCCGGATTATGATTTAAATTCTAAAAACTGACAAAAAATGCTTGTGATATGAATGAAATAAGAGTCATCGGCATCGCATCCGATGAAGTCCCTCGGCATCAAATTGTCACTGAACATCAAACCAAAACCAGAGCCATTGACATCGCGTTCGGTGAAGTCTCGACATCAGAGTGTTTAGACCCAATTTTGTGTCTAAATACCGCCAATGACTCGTTTCATGGTTTAATTTAATAACTTTTAATACGTTTTTGGTTATTTTGTAGATTTTAGAGTGTTTACTCAAAACATGGTAAAAAGGGCCATTTTGCAGCTATTTTGGGAATCCCGAGACTTCCCGGGTCATGGTCGAGACAAAGGCGAAGGAAGATGAAAGGTCGGACATTTCGAGTGGATCAAAAGATAGAACTTTGCTTAAGTTTGCCCAAGCGTAGCCCCCGCCACGCTCAACGTAGCGGGCGCTACCCTCCCTCGCGTCCAATCACTGTAACATGCACCGAGCGTAGCCCCCGTCACCCTTTTTGTAGCGGGCGCTACGCCCAGAACATCATTGTGGCCGAGCTGCGATGGGTGCAAAGCATGTGCAGAAGGTGAATTGACCGAGTGAGAGCGTACCCACGGTCTTGGGAGACCGTACCTACGACGATGCGAAGGAGAGAAGTTTCGCTTGACCTAAATCGCCAGACCGTACCCACGGTCATGACACACCGTGCCTACGGTGCAGCGAAGAAGAGAGAAATCTGCAGGAGTTACGTAGGACCGTAGCTGCGGTCCCATAGACCTTACCAACGGTCCCCTGCAGTTACACATTTTTCGGCTGAGTGAAGTGATGAGATTTGAGTAACTAACTTTGCTTGTATATATTGCTATTAGGTCTTTTAGCAGAGGGGGAGACAATTTTATCATATTCTATCACATTTAGCAACATTTTTGCTTTCAATTAGAGTGATTCCTTAGTGATTAGTGAGAGTTTATACTCGGATTATTGCTCTTGCATTGGATTTCATTGGATTTCTATTGAAGTTTTGAAGACTTATCTTATTATTGGAGCATTGGATTCTTATTATTCTGGAGCATCTTCCTTTGACATCAAATTAATAAGCATTTCTTAACTCTTACTCTCTTTAGTTCATCTAATTACTCTTTAATCTCTGTTTTTGTTATTAGATTACTTGGTGTTTGTTGATTAATGTTATTGTCGATTTGAATATCTAGATACTCTCTTTTTAAGTATGAATGAAGTTATTATTATAATTAGCATGTTAGATAAGATGATTAGAGGCTAGAACCCTTATGGGTTAGGGAGAAACTAAGTATGTGAATGGTGTATTTGGATTGGGTTAGCAATTTTAGGAGGTAATTTGTAGTGGAATCAACTTCCCACTCCTATTCTTCCCTCAAGTGGGATGTATTTGGGGTACGAAAGATCCCGAATACATCCAACACTTGAGTTGGAAGGTTGGAATTGGGATAGTTAGTATTCTATTCGCGAAAGTGAATAGGAGCTAACTAGAGAGTCCCGTTTCTTTAACCCTCCGGGTCCGTGGTGGGCTTGTATAAAGTTATCCAGATTATCCTTGAAAAGGGAAATCCGGTAGGTTTATTCTAACGGGATTGTCGCTTGATTCTACTATTTTGTTACTTTCTAGTTGCGAAACCCTCGTCCTTATTACCGTTTGCGTCCTGAAATCTCCCGACACCCATTGTTTCCATTCGACTGAACCATAGTTGTGTTTGTTCTATTGTCGCCGCAAACCTCTTGTTATCTTGTGATCCTAAACCTCACCTAAAGTCGATTAGTTCTAGCCAAGGCTCCTAGCTCCCTGAGAGAGAACGGCAAAACCGAGGTCTCACAAACCACTGTTACACAAAATGGCGCCGTTGTCGGGGAGCAAGCACACCTAGCTTAGCTTATTGTCTTTAGGTTGTTTAAGATCATTTCACTTGCTAGAGATTTGTTATCCTTGGTTATTGGAAATTTGATTCTTCTATTTGTTCGTTTTGTGCATGCGGACTCGATCTCGACGAGGCCAAACTCCTATAACTCCACCAAACCCGAATCCGGAAAGTATTATTCGCCAAGCTAACGCCGGCTCGAGACGAGGAAGACGACAAAGGGAGCGAGAGACGATCGAAATTCCAATGTCTGACGGAGAGCAAGATCCACCCCGTACCTTAGCATCATATTCCTTACCATCGTCGGGTACGGGAGGCGATCCCATTATATTACCTGCATTACCACCAAACCCATCGTTCGAGTTTAAACCATATTTGTTGGAGATATTCGAGAACACTCTGTACCATAGAGGAGAACGTGAAAATCCCATCGACCACATCAACAAGTTCGAGCAACGCATCGATTTCGTACAAATGAATGGAGTTTTCGCTGAATACATGAAGCTGAAGTTTTTCCCTTTCACTTTGAAGGGGAAAGCACTATTGTGGCTCAACACGTGTCCGCCGGGAACCTATTCTGCATGGGACGCCCTTAGCCGTAACTTTCTTCAAAGGTTTTTCCCCAATGATGAGACGTGTAGGTTGAGGCAAGCCATCATAAGTTTCAAACAAGAGTCCGATGAGTCGTTATTTGAAGCATGGGGGAGATTCAAGGGTCTCCAACGGAGGTGTCCACACCACAATCTTAAGGATTGGCTATTATTGCATCATTTTTATTCCGGACTGAGTAGCTCTTTGCGCGAATCTATTGATCATGCCTCGGGGGGCATGTTCCTCATGAAGACGGCGGAAGAAGCAAACGTGTTTCTCCATGAGTTATCTCAAAACTCTCCACATTGGGGAGGCGGTCGTGGTCCAAGAGATGGAGGTCCTTCTCTAGAAAGCAATCCTACTATTAAATTTCTCATGAATGTCGTTCTAGAAATGCAACAGAAGAAGGCATTGGAAGAGACTACGAGGCAAGTGAAGGCAACTCAAGAGGTACCTATGCTTATTCCGGATGTCCGAGTTCTTGTATATGATTTTTGTGGAGGGCCACATTCTTTGCAACAGTGTGAAGAGTATCAAGCCAAGCAAGTTCAAGCCATCTATCCTAACAATAACGTTTTCTATTCCAATCAAACTCCCATTCATCCACGTGGGAATTATGCCTACAACCAACAAGCTCCACAAAACCATAACCCACCCGCCCGGTTTCCCAAATCAAAACTGCTGCCAGTACCAACAAAACCCCCACCATGGTCAAACTTCCCAAGTATCCAAACCACCACAACAAGAATTTTCCATTGAGCAAATCCTACAAAAGATCTCCATAACTCAAGATAAGATGTCCTTAGCTCAAGATAGAGACTAAGCATGCATCAAGAATCTTGAGTTACAATTGGCTCAAATGGCACAACAATCTAAACCACCCAATCTCTTCCTAGCCAACCTCTACCAAACCCCAAGGGGCAACTTAATGCTATTACATTGAGGAGTGGTAGGGAGATTGAAGGGCCTAGAATGGTGGAAGAGGATGTTTTGGGTAACAAAGAGGGTGATGTGGTAGATGTCACGGAGGAGGAGGATTTGATAGAGAAGCAGGAGAGTGAGTTTGTTTTGGGTGAGGGAGATGATGAAGTTCATAAGGAGGAGTTGGGAGAAGCTAGTAAAGAAAGAGAGGAGATGGAGAAGGTAAGGAAAGGGAAAGGAAAAATGGTGGAGAAAGAGTCAATCCAAGTCATTGAGAAGCCGAAGTTACCGCCAGTTTTTTTTTCTCGAACGGTTAGCAAAGCCCAAGTCCGATGCGAAGTTTTCAAAGTTCATTGGGATGCTCAAAAAGCTTCAAGTAAACATTCCATTTCTTGATGCTACTTCCGAGGTCCCATATTTCAAGAAGCATTTGAAGAAGCTTCTCACAAGCAAAAGGAGAATTCAAGAGAAATCTACTATCCACTTGACGGCGGATTGTAGTGCTATTATTGACAACAAATCACCGGAGAAGTTAGCCAACCCCGGAAGTTTTTCTATTCCTTGCACCATCGGAGACATGCGGATTGGTCGTGCTCTCTGTGATTTAGGAGCTAGTGTAAGCGTCATGCCTCATTCTATATGTAAGAAGTTGAATCTCGACGATCTAACTCCTACAACAATTAATCTCCAATTGGTGACCGTTCCGTGCGAAGACCTTTGGCAATATTGGAGGACATTCTAGTCCAAGTGTGCCGATTCTTAATTCCGTGTGATTTTGTGATTTTAGAGATGAAGGAAGACAAAAACATTCCTATCATTTTGGGAAGGCCGTTCCTTGCCACGGTGGGAGCGATAATTAATGTGAAGCATGGTAGTATGTCATTGAATGTCGGTGATGAAAGCATCATTTTTAACCTCGAGGGGTCATTGAAAGGTCCTTCGTATGGGGACTCGCGTTATGCTATCGATATGATGGAGGTCTTTGTTGATGAATATATTGAGGAATCTCATCTACTTGAGTCTACGTGCGACGATCCTTTGGGAGCTTGTCTAGTGGAATCTTTCCAATTTGAGACCTACGGCACTGATATTACCTTCTTCACCAACCTTCTTGATTCATCACCCATGCATGAGGAGATTATTATTGACGAGCCTCATATTGAGTGCATAAAGATTCAAGATGCGATCTACAAGGGTATGTCTTCTTCTCAAACTAAATCCTTTACTCCTTTAGAGCTTAAACCTTTACCCCCTTCCCTACAATATGCTTTCTTGGATGATGAGAAATCTTGTCCAGTTATTGTAAATGCTAAAGTGCATGATTCTGATTTGTCCAAGTTGCTTGATTTGCTTAGAAAGCATAGGGGTGCATTAGGTTATAAAATAGAGGATTTGAAAAGTTTATCCCCATCTATATGCATGCATTCAATTGATTTGTTAGAGGATGCAAAACCGACTAGGTAACCCCAGCGTTCGATTAAACCCTAATATGCAAGAGGTGGTTAAGAAGGAAGTAGTAAAGCTGTTAGCTGCTGGGATCATCTTCCCCATCGCAAATAGCAAATGGGTAAGCCCGGTTCAGTGTGTACCTAAGAAGGGTGGGATGACTTGATTGAGAATGAAAAGAATGAACTAGTTAGTACCCGAACCGTTACCGGTTGGAGGATGTGCAATGATTACCGCCAATTAAACAAAGTAACAAAGAAAGACCATTTCCCTCTCCCCTTTATTGACTAGATGTTGGAGAGGTTAGCGGGTCACTCGTATTTCTGTTTTTTAGATGGGTACTCGGGTTTTTTTTCAAATTCCAATCCACCCAGCACATCAAGAGAAAACTACTTTCACGTGCCCGTATGGTACATTTGCTTATCGACGTATGCGTTTTGGGTTGTGTAATGCACCGGGAATATTTCAACATTGCATGATGGCTATTTTTAGTGATTTCATTGAACAATGCATGGAAGTCTTTATGGACGATTTTTCTGTCTATGGTAATACCTTTGATGATTGTTTGCTGAATTTGGAGAAAGTTCTAATCCTTTGTGAGGAAGTTGACTTAGTGTTGAATTGGGAAAAATGCCACTTCATGGTGGAAGAAGGTATTGTGTTGGGTCATTTGATTTTTCGAGGGGCATCGAAGTGGACAAGGCTAAAGTTGAGGTTATAGAGCGCCTACCACCCCCGGTTTCCGTTAAGGGGGTGCGTAGTTTCCTTGGCCATGCCGGCTTTTATCGCCGGTTCGTCAAGGATTTTTCCATAATCGCTCGACCTCTAACTGATCTCTTGTGCAAGGATGCCCCATTCTCTTTTACTGATGAATGCCTTGAGTCGTTTTATAGGTTAAAGCAAGCCTTGATTTCCGCTCCGGTAGTTCAACCTCCGTACTTGACACTACCCATCGAAATCATGGCGGATGCGAGCGATTTCGCCGTGGGAGCGTGTTTGGCCCAAACCATAGAGAACAAGCCAAGGGTCATCTACTATGCAAGCCATGCGCTTGATAATGCACAGAAAAATTACACGACCACGGAGATTTGGCAATCATCTTTGCTCTCAATAAATTCCGACAACCTTATGTTCTCCAAGGTGGTGGTTTACACGGATCATGTTGCAATTAAATATTTGATGGGGAAGAAAGAAACGAAGCCGAGGCTTATTCGGTTGGTTTTGCTTATGCAAGAGTTCGACTTGGAAATTCGCGACAAGGCCGGCACGAAGAATGTAGTAACCGATCACCTATCGAGGATCCTTGTCGATTTGGAGGATACCCAACCGATCATAGAATCTTTCCCGGATGAGCGACTCTTGTCCATCAAGCATTCTCACCCATGGTATGCCGACATCATAAACTACTTGTCTAGCGAGGTGATTCCTCAAAATCTGACCCCTCATCAAAAGAAGAAGTTCTTTCACGATGTAAAACACTTCTTTTGGGACGATCCATTCCTATTCCGATTGTGCAACGACGGGACGTACAGAAGATGTCTACCCGAGAACGAGGTGAAATCTGTTTTGATATATTGCCATGAGTTCCCGATTAGGGGTCATGGTGGATCGCAAAAGACAGCAGCGAGGGTCTTACAAGCCGACTATTGGTAGCTGACTCTCTTTTGTGATGCCCATCTTCACGTCAAGCAATGCGATAAATGCTAAAGGTCTGGCCATATTTCCCCGAAGAATGAAGCGCCATTGAATTTCATCCTTGAGGTAGAGGTTTTCGATGTATGGGGGTTGGACTTCATGGGTCCCTTTCCGTCATCAAGGGGTTTTCAATACATCTTAGTGGCGGTAGACTACATTTCGAAATGGGTTGAAGCCATTCCTTATGCGAAGTGCGATGGCAAAGCAGTATCAAGATTTTTGAAGAAGATTTTATTCCCAAGATTCGGCATTCCAAGGGTGATTATAAGCGACAACGGATCCCATTTTATCGAGAAGAAATTTGAGTCCTTCCTAGCAAAGTATTGTATCAATCATAAGAGGGGACTTCCCTATCACCCCCAAACGCAAGGGCAAGTAGAGATTTCAAACCGTGCCATTAAGGAGATTTTGGAGAAAATTGTCGGCTCTTCACGAAAGGATTGGGCAGAGAAATTAGACGATGTCTGTTTAGACCCGATTTCGTGTCTAAATACCGCCTAAATCCTTAGGCTTTTAACTCGTTTCGTGGTTTAACTTCATAAGTTTTTAATGTGTTTTTGGTTATTCTGTAGATTTTGGAGCTTTCACCGAAAACGTAGCAAAACGGGCCTTTTTATAGCATTCTTGGTGATTTCCCGAGCCGAGCCGAGCCGGACCGGAAACCGAGGCGGAGTCGACCCGGGACCACACTCCCAACCTTTGATGCCAATTAGTGAGGTAACACCTGCTACGACCCTCGAAATGGGTGTTACATGCCTTGGAAAGAAGGAAGAAACAAAGGGACGAAAAGAGTATGGTAGCCCCCGCCACCCTGAGCGTAGCACCCGCTACCATAGGGGGTAGCGCCCGCCACCACAGAGGTAGCACCCGCTACCATATGGGGTAGCGCCCGTCACCACAGAGGTAGCACCCGCGACCTGTGCTCAAAGTCAGCCTTGAATCGTCAGCTGAAGACGGTAGCGCCCGCTACCATTCGGGTCGCGCCCGCGACCACCTGCTCCCGATGGGGACCGTAGCCACGGTCTCCTAGACCGTACCCACGGTCTCTTGAAGCTCGAAATCGCCCGACCTTTTTCACTAGACAGAACATGACCGTGGCCACGGTCTCCTAGACCGTGACCACGGTCCCCCTATGTTCTGCGCGTGTTTTCGGCCTGAAGTGCTGCGTTTTGCCAACCAATTTTCACTTGTATATATATATATATATCTTTCACGATTTCTTAGGGGAGCTATCTAGGGACAGACTTAGACATTTGGGAGCTTTGTAATTAAGGGTTTTAGAGAGAGATTAGTAAGAGATTAGTCTAGGGTTTTGAAGATTTGTGTTTGTTATTGAAGATTTGGAGATTCAAACAATTGAAAGATTGTTGGATCATCTTTTATTGCTTTCTCTTGTTCATCTACAACAATTTGATAAGTTTTCTCTTCCCTTAACTCCTTTGTTAATTACTTTGCTAATTACTTTGCTTGTTCTATAATTGTTCTTGCTTGTTATTTGATTATCTTGCTTGTTTATGGTTGTTTGATGTTAGAAATCATGTTTAGGGTTGGATTGGATGTTGTTAGCTTAGTTTTTTATCATGATTAGTGGCTAGAAACCCTATGGGTTAGGGGGTAATTAAGGGTGTGAATGGGTGATTAGGGTTGGGTTAGCAATATTAGTGAGTAATTAGTTGAGAAATCAACTTCCTAATCCTATCCTTCCCTCAAGTGGGATATATTTGGGTGCGAAATCATCCCGAATACATCCAATGCTTGTTGGAAGGTAGGAATTAGGATAAATAGTATTCTAGTTCGCGAAAGCGAATAGAAACTAACTAGGAAATTCCGTTCCTTGAACTTCCCCCGGGTCTGTCGATGGATTTTAGGGAAGTTAATCCGGACTATCCTTGAAAGAGGAAGCCCAGTGGGTATTTTTCTAATGGAGTTACCATTTCATTTCCGCTTCTCGTTACTTTCTTGTTGCAAAACCCATTTCCTCATCCCCGTTTGCATCCCGAAAAGCCTCCGAAGCCCATTTTCCATTCCTTGACCGACCTTAGCTTTGTTTCTTACGTTGTGATCCCTTCGAACCGATATCCTTACCTTAGCAATCTCATCCCGACCATTGACTTAGTTTCTATGACCAAGGCCGCCATCTCCCTGAGAGAGAATGACCAAACCGAGGTCTTACAAACCGCTTTACAATGTCTTGTGGGCATAGCGCACCGCTTTCAAAACGTTAATTGGGACTACCCCGTACCGTCTAGTCTACAGGAAAGCATGCCATTTTCCCGTAGAACTTGAGTATAAGACGATGTAGGCGATCAAGAAATTGAATTACGATCTCAAGGCGGCCGGGGCGAGTCGTCTATTTCAATTGGAGGAGCTTCAGGAGTTGCGGCGTCATGCCTATGAAAATAATAGGATCTACAAAGAGCGAACGAAAGCATGGCACGATAAGATATTGAACCATCGCAAGTTTGTAGTTGGTGATAGAGTCCTTATCTTCAATTCGATGCTCAAGCTATTTTCGGGAAGCTGAGATCAAGGTGGTCCGGACCCTTTGAAATAGTAAGGATCCTTCCCGCCGGGGTTGTTGAACTTAAGAATGAAAAGGGGGAATGTTTCTAACTCAACTCATCAAAGATTAAGCCATACATCATGGGAGAGGAGTATACGGGGATGGTTATGGTGTTCCTCGCCAACTTTGAAAGGTGAAAGAGTGGATTAGGTCGAGCTAGGACTTAAAACAAGCATCTGGGAGAGGTACAAGTTACTTCCCCTGCCTTTAGTGTTTTCTTTTATTTCTGCATTTTTATTTCTTTTGCCTTAGCGTTTTTCGTTTCGTTTTGTTAAAGTTGAAAAAGAAGAAAAAAAAATTGAAAAATTGAGAAAGTTGAAAAATTGAGGGTGAAAAGAAGATCTGTGAAGGAAGTGATACATGGTGGTTTTGAGTGTTGAAAGGTGTCCTTGAAAGTTGTTGAGTGAGCAAGAAAAGAAGGTTGATAATGAGAGAGTAGAATTTTAGGACTTAACATTGTTTTCAAGTTTTTGAGTCTTGTAGGTGTAGGGGAGAAGCCGAAGAAGACCGCACCTGCAGTGGTCCAGACCGCAGCTACGGTCGTGCTATTTCATTTTTTCCAAGTTTTTGGCCCAGAAACTGGACCGCACCTATGGTCGACGTTACCGCACCCACGGTCGCAGAACAACATTTTTGTCCCAGGATTCTGGCCGAAGGAGACCGTACTTACGGTCCATGGGACCGTACCTACGGTCTGTCGAGCTGCAGCGACATATGTCGGGGTTTATAACCCACGTCTCCCTCATTTTCACTCAATTCATTTCCCTCTCACTCACTCGAAAAACTCTTTCCTCCCTCTAAACCCTAAGTCCCTTGCCTAATTGCTCAAATCCTTCACAAATCCCCCTTCCCCACTCTCCAATTTCGCAAGACCGTGCCCTAGCTGTGCCACTTCTCCATTTTCGAATCTTCTAAGGCATTTTTTAAGTGAAGAATCTGGGTTTTATTCATTGTTGGGGTTCGAAAATTACAAGACAACATCTCCAAGTTCTCCATTCAGGTATCTCTTGTATTTTGTGCATCAAAGTTTGTTTTTCTCGCTAATTTTGGTTGACTTTGTGCACAACTTCTAGGGATTTTGTTGAATGTTTTGGGTTGAGGCTTGGGGGTGCTGATTTGGTTGAGGTTGGTTGCGAAATTGTGTTTGGAGTGTGGTTTATGACGTTCTTGGTGGAAACCCTAGGAGTTTAGACATATTTGTGCCTATTATGGTTGTTGTTGCTCTTCGATTGCTCCAATGGGTCGAGCCAAGCACGCCCGAACTGAGCCAGAACCGACCCCTCCTCCATCTACATCGGAAGAGCCTGATAAGACCCGTTACAAAGGTCAACCTGCTTCTTTAATCCAATGCGACCCAAAGGTGAAGGTCACCTTTAAGGATGATATGCACAAGCAGCGGTATGCACAGTTAAACCAACGGAAAATTAGTGCTCCTGATTTATATCATGAGGAAACGGCAAAGGATGTATATTGCAAGCCGAGCATGGATTACTTCATTAAAGTCATGGGTTGGGAAATTTTTGCCACCATCAATGAGCCTATTGTCGACCAACCGGTGCTCGAATTCTTGAGCTCTTTAGTGGTTAGGGAGGATGGCACATCCAATGCCACTTTTACCTACCTAGTTGCCAAGAAAGAAGTGAAGTGTTCGGTTCAAGATCTTTAGAACGCTCTAGGTCTTCCTTTAGATGGGCTTTTCCATGGTGAGTGTGTCAAATTCGACGACCAAGAAGCGATAAAAGCTCTCACCTGTTGGCGGAGACGATATCCCAAGTCTCGGACTCATAAATTGGAGGTCCGTAGCCCGAGCAATTCAAAAGCCCGAGATTTTTGCAACTTGAGTGTTCGCCTCTTCCACCGGATCATCTCGAGTTTCGTCTTGGGCCGCGACATTGGACGGTCAAACATTCGCAAAGACGATCTCTTTGTTATCTACAACACAATCAACGGCCCCCGTGTCAACACCGTCTCTTGCATTCTTCACTTTCTTCGGGAAATTAGTCTTGAAACTCGTAACATGACCATTGGCATGGGACACATCATTTGTCACTTTCTTAAGACGCAGGGCTTCGAGTCCTACTTTGCCAAATGGACTCCAAAGTATTTCCCCGACCCTATTGACAGTGTTCGACTGAGGAAGATGGAATTCTTGGATAAGCACAAGACTCGAACACTCTATCGCCACGGGTATGACTCCCACAGTGTCGCGATCCATTTGAGTCATGATCATGCTGAAGAGTGGTTAGATGTCATCGACCGGCGCACTTGGTCATGTGGACAAAAGCATGAGGGTCGTTATGTGGTGGGTGGTCCTTTTGAGCCCGTGGAGGAGAGTGAAGAGGAAGCCGAGGAAGATGAGGAAGAAGAAGAACAAGAGCAAGAGGATGCGGGACCAAGCCAAGCCGGAGACATTACTTTGGAATGTATCAGTGATCAACTCCGAGACTACACAATGAGTTCCAAGAGCAACGAGAACTCATCCAAAACCAACAAAGCTTGATCGAGAATTTGCAAGAGCTTCTTGAAGCGCAACAAGAAATCCTTATTGGCATTCAATCGCAACTCCAACCCCATCCTCCTCCGGGAGGATCCACTTGATGGAGTATTTGTAAGTGTCCCTGCCCCCACTCGATCTTTTTCATTGTCTTTACGTATTTTACTGCGTAAAATATAAGTGTGGGGGGGTGCTTCATCGGGGTGCCTCATCGGGGGGTTGGACGGGAAGGCTTTGTGGTTTTGGCGTGTAGGTGTCTCGGGTCCTTTTAGCTTGTTTTGGTGTTGCTCTTAAAGTCGGCTGGATTTGGCTTGTGGTGGTCTTTTGATTGTATTTTGGTTGTCTTTTGGTTGTAGTTGGGCTGTCTTGGTTGGTTGTTGGTTGTTGGTTGTTCTTTTGGCCGGTGGTGGTTTATTTTGCCTGGTGTCGGTTAAATTTTGGGCAAGGATGGTTATGATGCAATGTAACGAATAGTTGTTCTAATGAAATGAAATGAATCAAGTTTGTTTGGTCAGTTTGAGTTGAGTTTCACCCTTATTTCCCGCCTCAATGAGTGAGATTCAGTGATAAGGCATGTCAATGGCAATGTTCATTTTGTTTATAGTTTTTCTTCTTTTTTAGTTCCTTTTTATTTAAAAGTTTAGTTAGTTAGTTTTTCTTTGATTTTGTTTTCGATCTAGAATGTGGATTTTGTCATGTATAAAGTTGTCCTTTTGCTCTAATATCATTGTGATTCAATTTATGGACGACTTCGGATCACGGCTTGAACACCTATGAAGAGCTCGAGGTAACATCTTTCCACCTTGCTCATTCCTATGTGAATTATTATTCTGATCCGTCGCATGCTTGATTTTCTTTTGGGTGACGAATTCCCTTGAGTGTTTGTGTTGGGATTATATTGCTATTGGAGCCGTGTGGGCTCGGGTCGCCACCACTTTATTTGCTAGTTGTTCTTGTTTGGTTGTTTTTGTAGGTTCTCTACCCCTTTCTTGTGACACCTTCCCACAATGAGGACATTGTGGAGTTTTAAGTGTGGGGGGGGGGGATATTCTGTTTTAAAGGGTAGATCACCTAGCATTTTTATTTTTGTTTTCTTAGTTTTTGCCTAAAAATTGAAAAATTTTATGTGAAAAAGGAGAAAAAAGGGAATGAAAGCCTTAAAAGTTTTCTTTCCGTTTTCGTTTTCGTTTTGTTTTTGCTTTGTTTCTTGGATCTTGTCGTCGAAATTGAGAAGTCGTTCTTAAACTTCTTTAAAAGAAACCGGTCTGAGCATTTTCGACCCTGTCTCGGGTACTAGTCATGACTTACCTTCTTAGATTTCCTTCATTGAGTGTCTAGTGAGACCCCCGATTCCTTTCACGTTCTGGTTGAAACCGGGAGATTCTAGGAGTTTGTGTCCGAGCTTGTTCTTCTTTCCCGTTTAGCAAAAGCAAAAGCAAAGTCAAAAAGAAAGAAAAAGAAAGCAAAAGCTACAATAACCGGATTAAGTGGGGCGTGTCGCTGAATGACATTAACCACCATACACTTAGCCGACCTACACGGGCCCGGTTTTAGCGGTACGGCGCTATTACTCCTTAAGGTCCTTCTATATCGAATTCTCGACGGAGGTGTGTATGGAAAAGACTATCTTGGGAGGGTAAACCCCATATTTGGGTCGTCTAATTCCCGAAAGTAAGGCTAATACCGACCTTTAAAAACAAAAAGAAAAAAAAAACAATTTCGTTGGTGAAACCAACCAAAAAGAAAAGAAAGGTTGTGCTTCTAAAAGTGTGGGGCCTCTCCTTGCATCACCTACGGCCCTCACCAAGCCAAGGGCGACCAAATGCGAGTAAGGGCAACGCTTCTCTTGTTTTATTTCGTTGTTTTTGAGCTCTGGCATGAGTCTATGGAGTTTTTTGGATTCGGTTAGAACCCACTTGCACAATTACACATGGGGTTTTGCTTGGCATGAGGTGTAGGGGGTCGAAAATCTTTAAGACTAACTTTTGCTTGGGATAGGTGCCTGTGAGATGCTCATAATGGTTCCTTTGGAGGCTTAATAACGTTTTCTTAATTAAGGTTGCAAGATCCTTTGAAGCAAAGCTTTTGTTTCTCTTTCCTTTTGTTTTCTTTGGTTTTGTTTTCACTTTCTCTCTCTCCTTTTTCCTTGGCTTTTGTGGGTACAGCCGCTACAAACCCTCACGAGTCCATCTCGTCCGCCCGGGCTGCCGGAGGGTTCAAAGGGCTTGGTGCATATGCTAAATGCACTCGTTTCTCTCCCATCGACAGAGGAGTTTGTGTTAGTTTAGGTAGTTTCTATCTTGTTTTGCTCGGGACGAGCAAAAGTTTAAATGTGGGGGGGTGTTTAGACCAAATTTTGTGTCTAAATACCGACAAAGGGGAAGGAAGCGGAAAGGCCAGACATTTTGAGCGGATCAAAAGATAGAATTTTGCTCAAGTTTGCCCAAATGTAGCCCCCGCCACGCTCAACGTAGCGGGCGCTACCCTCCCTCGCGTCCAATCGCTGTCACATGCACTGAGCGTAGCCCCCGTCACCCTTTTTGTAGCAGGCGCTACGCCCAGAACATCATTATGGCGGAGCTGGACCGTATCCACGGTCCTGATGACTGCACTTGCGGTGGGTGCAAAGCATGCGCAGAAGGTGAAGTGACCGAGTGAGACCGCACCCACGGTCTTGGGAGACCGCACCTACGACGATGCGAAGGAGAGAAGTTTCGCTTGACCTAAATCGCCAGACCGTACCTATGGTCATGACACACCGTGTAACGCCCCGGCCCCACCCGGGCCGCGGACAATACCGATAAATGCTTCAAGGATCGCTGACTGGCCCCACAAATCACCACGAGTCTTTCCAGCGTGTTTCGTCCTCGCTCACACGCTGCCTGGGAAAACTTCCCAGGAGGTCACCCACCCTTTGACTATTCCGAACCAAGCACGCTTAACTGAGGAGTTCCCAACGGATGACTACCATAAAAGAAGGTGCACCTTGGTGATATAAGTAATCATTTCAATCCTCTTAAGCCACACTTAACCATATACTCGGGGTGTTACAATCACCTCCACTTAAGCGCACAACGTCCTCGTTGTGCCACAACCCACTCCAGAATCTTTGCCACACTAGGTGACTGCCCATGGATCTCCCATCCACTAGCGAAGTTCACGGTGGCGGGTTAGCTCTGATACTATCTATAACGCCCCGACCCCTCCCGGGTCGCGGAAATTACCGATAACTGTTTCAAGGATCGCTGACTGGCCCCACAAATCACCACGAGTCTTTCCAGCGTGTTTCGTCCTCGCTCACACGCTGCCTGGGAAAACTTCCCAGGAGGTCACCCATCCTTTGACTACTCCCAGCCAAGCACGCTTAACTGAAGAGTTCCCAACGGATGAGCTACCATAAAAGAAGGTGCACCTTGGTGATATAAGTAGTCATTTCAATCCTCTTAAGCCACACTTAACTATACACTCGGGGGGTTACACACCGTGCCTACGGTGCAACGAAGAAGAGAGAAATTTGCAGGAGTTACGTAGAACCGTAGCTACGGTCCCATAGACCGTACCTACGGTCCCCTGCAGTTATACATTTTTCTACTGAGTGAAGTGATGAGTTTTGAGTAACTAACTTTGCTTGTATATATTACTATTAGGTCTTTTAGCAGAGGGGGAGACAATTTTATCATGTTCTATCACATTTAGCAACATTTTAGCTTTCAATTAGAGTGATTCCTTAGTGATTAGTGAGAGTTTATACTTGGATTATTGCTCTTGCACTGGATTTCAATGGATTTCTATTGAAGTTTTGAAGACTTATCTTATTATTGGAGCATTGGATTCTTATTATTCTGGAGCATCTTCCTTTGACATCAAATTAATGAGCATTTCTTAACTCTTACTCTCTTTAGCTCATCTAATTACTCTTTAATCTCTATTTTTGTGATTAGATTACTTGGTGTTTGTTAATTAATGTTATTGTTGCTTTGAATATCTAGATACTCTCTTTTTAAGTATGAATGAAGTTATTATTATAATTAGCATGTTAGATAAGATGATTAGAGGCTAGAACCCTTATGGGTTAGAGAGAAACTAAGTATGTGAATGGTGTATTTGGATTGGGTTAGCAATATAAGGAGGTAATTTGTAGTGGAATCAACTTCCCACTCCTATTCTTCCCTCAAGTGGGATGTATTTGGGGTACGAAAGATCCCGAATACATCCAACACTTGAGTTGGAAGGTTGGAATTGGGATAGTTAGTATTCTATTCGCGAAAGTGAATACGAGCTAACTAGAGAGTCCCGTTTCTTTCACCCTCCGGGTCCGTGGTGGGCTTGTATAAAGTTGATCCAGATTATCCTTGAAAAGGGAAATCCGGTGGCTTTATTCTAACGGGATTGTCGCTTGATTCTACTATTTTGTTACTTTCTAGTTGCCGAACCCTCGTTCTTATCGGCATCAAATTGCCACCAAACATCAAAATCAAAACCAGAGCTATTGACATCGCGTTGGCGAAGTCTCGACATCAAAGTCATCGGCATCAAAGCCACCGGCATCGCGCCCGGTGAAATCTCTCTACATCAAATTGGCACCAAAAATCAAAACAAAAATAAGAGCCATCGACATCGCGTTTAATGAAGTCTTGACATCAGAGCCATCAACAACGCGCCCTGAGAAGTCTCTCGGCATCAAATTGCCACCAAACATCAAAATCAAAACCAGAGCTATTGACATCGCGTTGGTGAAGTCTCGACATCAAAGTCATCGGCATCAGAGCCACCGGCATCGCGCCCAGTGAAGTCTCTCTACATCAAATTGCCACCAAACATCAAAACAAAAATCAGAGCCATCAACATCGCGTTCAATGAAGTCTTAACATCAGAGCCATCAGCAACGCTCTCGGAGAAGTCTCTCGGCATCAATTTGCCACCATACATCAAAATCAAAACAAGAGCTATTGACTTCGCGTTGGTGAACTCTAGACATCAAAGTCATCGACATTAGAGCCACCAGTATCGCGCCCGGTGAAGTCTCTCCACATCATATTGCCACCAAACATCAAAACAAAAATCAGAGCCATCAACATCGCGTTCAATAAGGTCTTGACATCAAAGCCATCAGCAACGCGCCCGGAGAAGTCTCTCGGCATCAAATTGCCACTAAACATCAAAATCAAAACCAGAGCTATTGACATCGCGTTGGTGAAGTCTCGACATCAAAGTCATCGACATCAGAGCCACCGGCATCGCGCCCGGTGAAGTCTCTCTACATCAAATTGCCACCATACATCAAAACAAAAATCAGAGCAATCGACATCGCGTTTCATGAAGTCTTGACATTAGAGCCATCAGTAACGCGCCCGGAGAAGTCTCTCGGCATCAAATTGCACCCAAACATCAAAATCAAAACCAGAGCTATTGACATCGCGTTGGTGAAGTCTCGACATCAAAGTCATCGGCATCAGAGCCACCGGCATCGCGCCCGGTGAAGTCTC
Organism: Portulaca oleracea; assembly: GCA_029582165.1. Classification (NCBI taxonomy): domain Eukaryota; kingdom Viridiplantae; phylum Streptophyta; class Magnoliopsida; order Caryophyllales; family Portulacaceae; genus Portulaca; species Portulaca oleracea. The sequence goes on along the minus strand of CM055881.1, from coordinate 594,832 downwards.
TCTACATCAAATTGCCACCAAACATCAAAACAAAAATCAGAGCCATCGACATCGCATTCAATGAAGTCTTGACATTAGAGCCATCAGCAACGCACCCGGAGAAGTCTCTCGGCATCAAATTGCCACCAAACATCAAAATCAAAACCAGAGCTATTGACATCGTGTTGGTGAAGTCTCGACATCAAAGTCATCGGCATCAGAGCCACCGGCATCGCGCCGGGTGAAGTCTCTCTACATCAAATTGCCACCAAACATCAAAATAAAAATCAGAGCCATCGACATCGCATTCAATGAAGTCTTCACATCATAGCCATCAACAACGCGCTCAGAGAAGTCTCTCGGCATCAAATTGCCACCAAACATCAAAATCAAAACCAGAGCTATTGACATCACATTTATGAAGTCTCGACATCAAAGTCATATGCATCAGAGCCACCGGCATCACGCCCGGTAAAGTCTCTCTACAGCAAATTGCCAATAAACATTAAAACAAAAATCAAAGCCATCGATATCACGTTCAATGAAGTCTTGACATCAGAGCCATCAACAACGTGCCCGGAGAAGTCTCTCGGCATCAAATTGCCACCAAACATCAAAATCAAAACCGGAGCTATAGACATCGCGTTGGTGAATTCTCGACATCAAAGTCATCGACCTCAGAGCCACCGGCATCGCGCTCGGTGAAGTCTCTCTACATCAAATTGCCACCATACATCAAAACAAAAATCAGAGCCATCGATATCGCGTTTAATGAAGTCTTGACATTAGAGCCATCAGCAACGCGCCCGGAGAAGTCTCTCGGCATCAAATTGCCACCAAACATCAAAATCAAAACCAGAGCTATTGACATCGCGTTGGTGAAGTCTCGACATCAAAGTCATCGGCATCAGAGCCACCGGCATCGCGCCCGGTGAAGTCTCTCTACATCAAATTGCCACCAAACATCAAAATAAAAATCAGAGCCATCGACATCGCATTCAATGAAGTCTTCACATCATAGCCATCAACAACGCGCTCAGAGAAGTCTCTCGGCATCAAATGGCCACCAAACATCAAAATCAAAACCAGAGCTATTGACATCACATTTATAAAGTCTCGACATCAAAGTCATCGGCATCAGAGCCACCGGCATCGCGCCCGGTAAAGTCTCTCTACAGCAAATTGCCAGTAAACATTAAAACAAAAATCAAAGCCATCGATATCACGTTCAATGAAGTCTTGACATCAGAGCCATCAACAACGCGCCCGGAGAAGTCTCTCGGCATCAAATTGCCACCAAACATCAAAATCAAAACCGGAGCTATAGACATCGCGTTGGTGAAGTCTCGACATCAAAGTCATCGACCTCAGAGCCACCGGCATCGCGCTCGGTGAAGTCTCTCTACATCAAATTGCCACCATACATCAAAACAAAAATCAGAGCCATCGATATCGCGTTTAATGAAGTCTTGACATTAGAGCCATCAGCAACGCGCCCGGAGAAGTCTCTCGGCATCAAATTGCCACCAAACATCAAAATCAAAACCAGAGCTATTGACATCTCTTTTCTGAAGTCTCGACATCAAAGTCATCGGCATCAGAGCCACCGGCATCGCCCGGTGAAGTCTCTCTACATCAAATTGCCACCAAACATCAAAATAAAAATCAGAGCCATCGACATCGCATTCAATGAAGTCTTCACATCATAGCCATCAACAACGCGCTCAGAGAAGTCTCGGCATCAAATTGCCACCAAACATCAAAATCAAAACAAGAGCTATTGACATCCCATTTATAAAGTCTCGACATCAAAGTCATCGGCATCAGAGCCACCGGCATCGCGCCCGGTAAAGTCTCTCTACAGCAAATTGCCAGTAAACATTAAAACAAAAATCAAAGCCATCGATATCGCGTTCAATGAAGTCTTGACATCAGAGCCATCAACAACGCGCCCGGAGAAGTCTCGCGGCATCAAATTGCCACCAAACATCAAAATCAAAACCGGAGCTATAGACATCGCGTTGGTGAAGTCTCGACATCAAAGTCATCGACCTCAGATCCACCGGCATCGCGCTCGGTGAAGTCTCTCTACATCAAATTGCCACCATACATCAAAACAAAAATCAGAGCCATCGATATCGCGTTTAATGAAGTCTTGACATTAGAGCCATCAGCAACGCGCCCGGAGAAGTCTCTCGGCATCAAATTGCCACCAAACATCAAAATCAAAACCAGAGCTATTGACATCGCGTTGGTGAAGTCTCGACATCAATGTCATCGGCATCAGAGCCACCGGCATCGCGCCCGGTGAAGTCTCTCTACATCAAATTGCCACCAAACATCAAAATAAAAATCAGAGCCATCGACATCGCATTCAATGAAGTCTTCACATCATAGCCATCAACAACGCGCTCAGAGAAGTCTCTCGGCATCAAATTGCCACCAAACATCAAAATCAAAACCAGAGCTATTCACATCGTGTTGGTGAAGTCTCGACATCAAAGTCATCGGCATTAGAGCCGCCGGCATCGCGCCCGGTGAAGTCTCTCTACATCAAATTGCCACCAAACATCGAAACAAAAATCAGAGCCATCGACATCGCGTTCAATGAAGTCTTTACATCAGAGCCATCAGCATCGCGCCCGGTGAAGTCTCTCTACATCAAATTGCCACCATACATCAAAACAAAAATCAGAGCCATCGACATCGCGTTTCATGAAGTCTTGACATTAGAGCCATCAGTAACGCGCCCGGAGAAGTCTCTCGGCATCAAATTGCACCCAAACATCAAAATCAAAACCAGAGCTATTGACATCGCGTTGGTGAAGTCTCGACATCAAAGTCATCGGCATCAGAGCCACCGGCATCGCGCCCGGTGAAGTCTCTCTACATCAAATTGCCACCAAACATCAAAACAAAAATCAGAGCCATCGACATCGCATTCAATGAAGTCTTAACATTAGAGCCATCAGCAACGCACCCGGAGAAGTCTCTCGGCATCAAATTGCCACCAAACATCAAAATCAAAACCAGAGCTATTGACATCGCGTTGGTGAAGTCTCGACATCAAAGTCATCGGCATCAGAGCCACCGGCATCGCGCCGGGTGAAGTCTCTCTACATCAAATTGCCACCAAACATCAAAATAAAAATCAGAGCCATCGACATCGCATTCAATGAAGTCTTCACATCATAGCCATCAACAACGCGCTCAGAGAAGTCTCTCGGCATCAAATTGCCACTAAACATCAAAATCAAAACCAGAGCTATTGACATCACATTTATGAAGTCTCGACATCAAAGTCATATGCATCAGAGCCACCGGCATCACGCCCGGTAAAGTCTCTCTACAGCAAATTGCCAGTAAACATTAAAACAAAAATCAAAGCCATCGATATCACGTTCAATGAAGTCTTGACATCAGAGCCATCAACAACGCGCCCGGAGAAGTCTCTCGGCATCAAATTGCCACCAAACATCAAAATCAAAACCGGAGCTATAGACATCGCGTTGGTGAAGTCTCGACATCAAAGTCATCGACCTCAGAGCCACCGGCATCGCGCTCGGTGAAGTCTCTCTACATCAAATTGCCACCATACATCAAAACAAAAATCAGAGCCATCGATATCGCGTTTAATGAAGTCTTGACATTAGAGCCATCAGCAACGCGCCCGGAGAAGTCTCTCGGCATCAAATTGCCACCAAACATCAAAATCAAAACCAGAGCTATTGACATCGCGTTGGTGAAGTCTCGACATCAAAGTCATCGGCATCAGAGCCACCGGCATCGCGCCCGGTGAAGTCTCTCTACATCAAATTGCCACCAAACATCAAAATAAAAATCAGAGCCATCGACATCGCATTCAATGAAGTCTTCACATCATAGCCATCAACAACGCGCTCAGAGAAGTCTCTCGGCATCAAATGGCCACCAAACATCAAAATCAAAACCAGAGCTATTGACATCACATTTATAAAGTCTCGACATCAAAGTCATCGGCATCAGAGCCACCGGCATCGCGCCCGGTAAAGTCTCTCTACAGCAAATTGCCAGTAAACATTAAAACAAAAATCAAAGCCATCGATATCACGTTCAATGAAGTCTTGACATCAGAGCCATCAACAACGCGCCCGGAGAAGTCTCTCGGCATCAAATTGCCACCAAACATCAAAATCAAAACCGGAGCTATAGACATCGCGTTGGTGAAGTCTCGACATCAAAGTCATCGACCTCAGATCCACCGGCATCGCGCTCGGTGAAGTCTCTCTACATCAAATTGCCACCATACATCAAAACAAAAATCAGAGCCATCGATATCGCGTTTAATGAAGTCGTGACATTAGAGCCATCAGCAACGCACCCGGAGAAGTCTCTCGGCATCAAATTGCCACCAAACATCAAAATCAAAACCAGAGCTATTGACATCGCGTTGGTGAAGTCTCGACATCAAAGTCATCGGCATCAGAGCCACCGGCATCGCGCCCGGTGAAGTCTCTCTACATCAAATTGCCACCAAACATCAAAACAAAAATCAGAGCCATCGACATCGCATTCAATGAAGTCTTAACATTAGAGCCATCAGCAACGCACCCGGAGAAGTCTCTCGGCATCAAATTGCCACCAAACATCAAAATCAAAACCAGAGCTATTGACATCGCGTTGGTGAAGTCTCGACATCAAAGTCATCGGCATCAGAGCCACCGGCATCGCGCCGGGTGAAGTCTCTACATCAAATTGCCACCAAACATCAAAATAAAAATCAGAGCCATCGACATCGCATTCAATGAAGTCTTCACATCATAGCCATCAACAACGCGCTCAGAGAAGTCTCTCGGCATCAAATTGCCACCAAACATCAAAATCAAAACCAGCTATTGACATCACATTTATAAAGTCTCGACATCAAAGTCATATGCATCGAGCCACCGCATCACGCCCAGAAAGTCTCTCTGACAAATTGCGATAAACATTAAAACAAAAATCAAAGCCATCGATATCACGTCAATGAAGTCTTGACATCGAGCCATCAACAACGCGTGCGGAGAAGTCTCGGCATCAAATTGCCACCAAACATCAAAATCAAAACCGAGCTATAGACATCGGCGTTGGTGAAGTCTCGACATCAAAGTCATCGACCTCGAGCCACCGGCATCGCTCGGTGAAGTCTCTACATCAAATTGCCACCATACATCAAAACAAAAATCAGAGCCATCGATATCGCGTTTAATGAAGTCTTGACATTAGAGCCATCAGCAACGCGCCCGGAGAAGTCTCTCGGCATCAAATTGCCACCAAACATCAAAATCAAAACCAGAGCTATTGACATCGCGTTGGTGAAGTCTCGACATCAAAGTCATCGGCATCAGAGCCACCGGCATCGCGCCCGGTGAAGTCTCTCTACATCAAATTGCCACCAAACATCAAAATAAAAATCAGAGCCATCGACATCGCATTCAATGAAGTCTTCACATCATAGCCATCAACAACGCGCTCAGAGAAGTCTCTCGGCATCAAATTGCCACCAAACATCAAAATCAAAACCAGAGCTATTGACATCACATTTATAAAGTCTCGACATCAAAGTCATCGGCATCAGAGCCACCGGCATCGCGCCCGGTAAAGTCTCTCTACAGCAAATTGCCAGTAAACATTAAAACAAAAATCAAAGCCATCGATATCGCGTTCAATGAAGTCTTGACATCAGAGCCATCAACAACGCGCCCGGAGAAGTCTCTCGGCATCAAATTGCCACCAAACATCAAAATCAAAACCGGAGCTATAGACATCGCGTTGGTGAAGTCTCGACATCAAAGTCATCGACCTCAGATCCACCGGCATCGCGCTCGGTGAAGTCTCTCTACATCAAATTGCCACCATACATCAAAACAAAAATCAGAGCCATCGATATCGCGTTTAATGAAGTCTTGACATTAGAGCCATCAGCAACGCGCCCGGAGAAGTCTCTCGGCATCAAATTGCCACCAAACATCAAAATCAAAACCAGAGCTATTGACATCGCGTTGGTGAAGTCTCGACATCAATGTCATCGGCATCAGAGCCACCGGCATCGCGCCCGGTGAAGTCTCTCTACATCAAATTGCCACCAACCATCAAAATAAAAATCAGAGCCATCGACATCGCATTCAATGAAGTCTTCACATCATAGCCATCAACAACGCGCTCAGAGAAGTCTCTCGGCATCAAATTGCCACCAAACATCAAAATCAAAACCAGAGCTATTCACATCGTGTTGGTGAAGTCTCGACATCAAAGTCATCGGCATTAGAGCCGCCGGCATCGCGCCCGGTGAAGTCTCTCTACATCAAATTGCCACCAAACATCGAAACAAAAATCAGAGCCATCGACATCGCGTTCAATGAAGTCTTTACATCAGAGCCATCAGCAATGCGCCCGGAGAAGTCTCTCGGCATCAAATTGCCACCAAACATCAAAATCAAAACCAGAGCCATTAACATCGCGTTCCATGAAGTCTCGACATTAAAGTCATTGGCATCGTTCCCGGTGAAGTCTCTCGGTATTAAATTTCCACTAAACATAAAATCCATAACTTCAAGTAAGGCATTATTCTTGCTTGAGATCAAAATCCATCATTTCGAGTAGGGCATCATTCTCGCCTGAGATCAAAATCCATTATTTCAAGTAGGGCGTCATTCTCGCTTCAGGTCAATCCGCAACTTTGAGTAGGGCGTCATTCTCGCCTGAGATCAATTCATTATTCCGAGTAGGGTGTGATTCTCGCCTGAGATCAATCCGCAACTTCGAGTAGAGCGTCATTTTCACCCGAGATCAATTTGTTATTCCGAGTAGGGCATCATTGTTGCTTGAGATCAATTCATCATTCCGAGTTAGGCGTTACTCTCGCTTGAGATCGTTCATCATTCCGAGTACGGTGTCACTCTCGTCCAAGATCAATCCATAATTCCAAGTAGGGTGATTCACGCCTGAGATTATCCCACAGAAGACGCAAGTCGTCGATAGTCAGGCACAAGACTCTAGCTTCCAAGCGTCGCCCAAGCTTTACACTTCGTAGTCATATCCCCTACTGGTGTCCAGTAAATTAATACTACTTTGATTCTCATCCTATTCATGATTCAATCAAAGTGGGGGCTATCTGTAGACACCACGTATTTGAGCACATTTAGTTATAGTACTAGATAAGCCATAAAGAGACGAAGTTAAGTCAAGACACTTGCATGCATGCACTCTACATGCCCAACATAACACATGCATAATCACATGTGAAAGACCTAGCCTGAAGCATACACGATTTTACTTGAAAGACACATAGGAAGAATGATGGAGACTATCCTGAAGAACAACCAGCAGCAGCAGCTTCATCAGCAAAGAAGGCATCTATAGGAGCTTCACCAGCACTTTCAACAGCAGCACAAGGAGGAGACCATGCTGATTTACCAAACTCAGCAGTTAAGGAAGCACTTCCATCAGAAACAGCAGGCTTCCAAATCCCAACACGAGGCGAGTTGTTGGCATGTTTCTCGTGATTCAGATACCCAGCAGGAGGATTACAGCATCACGAACAACCATCAATCCATCCACAGCATCCATCCAGGCTTGCTACACACTTGTTAAGCAAGTCCTGGCACTCACAGCCATTCAGCCCAGCAGCATTGGTCATCCGGACCAACTCCAGTTCCCAGCACCAACAGTCCAAGCAACAGTCTTTCTCAATGTCATATCTATTGATTAAGGAAGATTTAACCAAGGTTCCGTAAGAGTATTTTGCTCCTTGTCATGCCATTTTCAAGTCCAAGCCAATTCCCAGCATGATCGAGCATGGCAACAGTAAGATCCAGATGCCAGAATAAGCAGTCCCAGTAGGGTTGCTTGTTATCAGTTTTTGTAGAACCTCAGTTCTGAGGCTATATGTTTTGTTATCTGTCCCTAAGGGTTGTTTTGGTCTTTCTAGCCTAATATTAACCTGTTGAGATAATTTCCAGGTTAGTAGTTGCACGGGAATTACCTCAGTAACACCAAATTTTACCCCCTTGGGCAGGAAAGCCTCCCATTGGCTCATTTTGCCACCCTTTGGCAAATTGGTCCAATCAGGATTTAGCTAGCATTTTCTTTTATTTTCTAAAGCAAATGTAATCCGAATCATATTAGATAGATTAGGATGTAATCAGTTGTATTTATTTTAAGCTTTGTAAGTTAGATTAAATCAGGGAGATTAGGAAGATTAGCTTATGTTAAGCAATTGCTAATCAAAATGTTAGTTTTCTTTATATTCTGAAGTTTTCCATCAATGAAAGACATCTCAGTGTTCATTCAATATTATTCTCGAGTGTCTTAGCACCTCTGTATGTTTGTGAGTATTAGATAACTCTCAATCCTTAGTGAAATAAGCTCTTGTCACTGGATTTTGGCAAGAATCCAGCAAGTGTCAGTTGTGCTTGATCATCCATGCTCTGGTGTGTCTGTAGGAGCATGAATGTGAGAGTCCTTTTCCCTTGATTGCAACTGTGGTGTGTCTGTATCAGTTGTAAGGAAGCCTATCTTTTTATTTCCTCATCGGTTTGTCATCTAGTCCAGCCAATTGTTTCCAATTAGCTATTGTTTGTTCAGTCAGCAACTTTGTATGTGTGAGTGTATGATGCATTCTAGTTCAATACTCTGATCTTTGTGAACTAGCATACATCATCTTGGTAACAGAGCATTGTATTCTGTCATGGAGGAAGTTTGTTTCTAATCTTTCAGGATGTCGAGCAGCAGTAAGACACCCTAGGAGATAGCAGAGCAGGCTTTGAGAGAGAAGCATGAAATGGAGAGGCAAGTGAAGTATCTAAAAGATCAACTGAAGCATTATGTTTATTTTAAGCAAAAGCAGATTCAGGAAGATGAGCTTGAGAAAGAGCAAGGTTATGAAGAGGAGGAAGAAGCAGAGAATGTCTATGAGGAAGAGGAGGAGGAGAATCCCTTTGGTGACTCTGGTTTCATAGGAGAAGTTGGTAGAGGGGTTCCAGCAAATAGAAGGTTCGTTAGGAGAAATTATAGAATGAGAGGAGGTAGAGGAGGTCAGTATGATAGAAGAGGAAGTGATAGAGAAGACAGGGAGGATAGGGAAGAAAGAAGAGTTGAAAAATTAGACTTTAAGGTGGAGATACCTGAGTTTAAGGGAGATTTAGATGTTGAAGTTTTCTTAGACTGGTTGCAGACAATTGAGAGAGTGTTTGATCTTAAGGAGGTTTCTGATGAGAGTAAGGTTAAGCTTGTTGCTCTCAAACTAAGAGGACATGCTTCAACCTGGTAGAGTAATTTACAGAAAAGAAGAGTAGAAAAGCCTGGGAAAAATAAGATCAGAACTTGGGAGAAAATGAAAAAGAAGTTGAAAGAAAAATTTCTGCCTGAAAACTACTTGCAGTCTAACTATACTAAGTTTCAGCAGTTGAATCAAGGAGGGAAATCTGTGGAAGAGTACACTAAAGAGTTGGAGCATTTGTTGTGGAGGTGTGACTTAAGGGAGAATGATGTGGAGATCTTGGTGAAGTACTTGATGGGTTTGAATGACAACATCAGGAATGTCGTGGAGCTTCATCCCTACTCCCACTTAGAAGAATTGAGCTCTAAGGCTCACAAGGTGGAAGAGCAGGTTCAAGGAGTACCAAACCAAGCCTCAACCCAGAACCTACCCCCAAAAACAGCCTTATTCTTACCAAAAGCCAACCTACAATCCACCCCCAAGACCACAGCCCAACCCAGCTCCACAAAATAGACCCCCACTCCCAAAACCCCCACAAAATCAGCCACAAACCTATCCACAAAGACCCCCAGCTCCAACAGGAAGGCCATTTAATGAAAGAAGATGTTTCAGATGTCAAGGCCTGGGGCACATTGCCTCAGAATGCCCAAACAAGAGAATGGTTACTCTTGCTGAGTACCAGGCAGCTTTGTTTATTGACTCTGAAAATGTGCAGGAAGAAGAACAGGTTTATGAAGAGCCTGAACATGATCCAATCTATGATGATGCCATAGTGGAGGGTCCAGATGAAGGGGAGTTGTTGGTAATCAGGAGAGTCTTAAGCAGTTCAGCAGTAGTAGAAGCAGAAGAGCCGAGGGAGAATATCTTTCATACAAGGTGCACTATAGAAGGAAAGGTGTGCTCTGTGATTATTGATAGTGGAAGTTGTACCAATGCAGCCTCCAGTACTATGGTGAAGAAGCTCAACTTGGCAACCAAGCCCCACCCAGCTCCATACACTATTCAGTGGCTCAGCTCAGGGAAAGGTATCCAAGTTTCTGCTAGATGCCTTGTGAGTTTTTCAATTGGTCAATCATATAAAGATGAGGTCTAGTGTGATGTTTTGCCAATGGATGCATGCCATTTACTTTTGGGTTGACCTTGGTTATATGATAGATCAGTGAGTCATTGTGGTAGGGCTAATACTTACACCCTGACCCTAAACCACAAAAAGATCATTCTTACCCCCATGAAACCCTCATAGTTAGCAAAAAAATCCAAGAGCCTATGTCTTGAACCTAGTCTTGATGTGTTGCTTTTATCTGATCAACATGAATATAGCACACAGAAGGACTTGATCCTTTTAGACCTTGAAGAACCCTCAGCCCCACAAAATGACCACCCTTTATTTTTACCTTTGCTCCAGAAATTTCAATATGTATTTCCTGAGGAAATGCCATCTGGTTTACCACCTAAAAGAGATATCCTGCACAAAATTGATTTAGTGCCTGGATCAGTGTTGCCTAATAAGCCAGCTTATAGGACACCAGCAGATACCAATGAGATACAAAGACAGGTGGATGAGTTGTTGGAAAAAGGAATGATTAGAGTTTAAGTCCATGTGCAGTTCCAGCCTTGTTAGTGCCTAAGAAAGATGGAAGCCAAAGAATGTGTATTGATTGTAGGGCCATTAACAAGATCACAGTCAAGCATAGGTACCCTATACCTAGGCTTGAAGACATGTTGGATGAGTTATATGGGTCATCAGTCTTTTCTAAGATTTATTTGAGGAGTGGATACTACCAGATTAGGATCTATGAAGGAGATGAGTGGAAGACAACTTTTAAAACCAAGGGAGGATTATTTGAATGGTTGGTCATGCCCTTCGGTTTGACTAATGCTCCATCTACATTCATGAGGCTCATGAACCAGGTTCTTAAACCACTCATAGGCAAGAGTGTTGTGGTGTACTTTGATGATATTCTTGTCTATAGCAGGTCTGAGCAAGAGCATGTCAAGCATTTGTAGGAGGTTTTATCTATTCTGAGCAGGGAGAAGTTATTTGGCAACCTCAAGAAGTGTCACTTCTTTACAGCCCAAGTGAACTTCTTCGGATACATTGTCACAGTGTGGTATCCAGTTGATGAGGAGAAGATCAAGGCAATTAGGAGTGGCTGTGCCCACTTCTATTCAGCAAGTCGAGCTTCCATGGCGGCTTCATTTCTGAGATATTTGTCAGAATTTTAGCACCATTTTGGCCCCAATGAAGTGGTGAAGGAAAATCCTTTATTTGGACAATGACCCAAAGAGCCTTTGAAGAAGTTAAGGAGGCTTACTTGGCACGGTTCTAGCATTGCCCAGCTTCAGCAAAGTTTTTGAGGTAGAATGTGATGCTTCAGGAGTTGGCATAGGAGCAGTATTGACCCAGGTGGACAAGCCAGTTGCCTATTTCAGTGAGAAGTTGAATGATGCAAAGAGAAAGTACAGCACCTATGACAACGAGTTCTATGCAATCATTAGAGCTCTTCAACACTGGAGGCACTACCTTATTGGAGTAGAATTCATCCTACATAGTGATCATGAGGACTTGAAGTTCATTCAAGGGCAGCACAAGCGCAACACTAGACATGCTGCTTGGGTAGAGTACATGCAGCAGTTTCACTTCATGATTCATCACAAGTCAGGAGTGCTAAACAAGGGAGCAGATGCATTGAGTAGAAGGTATATGTTGCTTCATATACTTGATTCTAGAATTTTGGGTTTTGAGCATTTGAAAGCTTTGTATCAGGAGGATGGAGATTTTAAGCAGGTGTACCAGAAGTGCCAACAGCAACCCCAAGGTCTGTATCTCATAGACCAGGGTTATTTGTTCAAAGGAAGCAGATTGTGTGTCCCTTAGAGCAGTTTCAGAGAGCTACTAATCTCAGAAGTCCATGGAGGGAGTTTAGCAGGACATTTTGGAGTCGAGAAGACATTGTTGATGTTGAAAGAGCATTACAGCTGGCCAAAAATGAGGAAAGATGTGGAGCATCTATTGAAGAGGTGCAATATTTGTCAAGTGGCTAAGTCACACAACCTACCACAAGGCTTGTATACCCCATTACCAATTCCCAGCAATCCTTGGGAAGATGTCAGCCTTGATTTTATTGTGGGTTTGCCAAAAACTCAGAGAGGGAAAGATTCAATCATGGTGGTGGTTCATAGATTTTCAAAAATGGCACATTTCATACCATGCCACACCACTTTTGATGCCACATGAGTTGCTGAATTATTCTTCCAGAAGATTGTTAGGTTACATGGAGTGCCAAAGACAATGGTGTTTGACAGAGATACCAAGTTTTTGAGCCATTTCTGGGTTACTTTATGGAAGAAATTGGGCACCCAACTCAAGTATAGCACCACTTTCCACCCACAGGCTGATGGCCAGACAGAGGTTACTAATAGAACACTTGGAGTCCTATTGGGAGCACTGATCCACAAAAATAGAGCAGGATGGGAGACTCTTTTGCCTCATGCTGAGTTTTCTTACAACAAAGCACCATCCAAGGCCACAGGCTACTCTCCATTCCAAGTAGTTTATGGTAAAAATCCAATTTCTCCGTTGGATTTAGTTCCACTAACTACTTCTGTCAAATTTAGTTTTGAAGCAGGTAAAACAGCAGATCAAATCAAGGAGCTTCATCAGCAAGTGAAGGAGAAAATTGCAAAGTATACTGAACAGGTGTCTACATCAGCAAACAAGCATAGGAAGAAGGTGACTTTCCAGCCAGGAGATCTAGTTTGGATCCACCTAAGGAAGGACGGGTTCCCCAGCAAGAGAAAAGGCAAGCTATTACCAAGAGCAGATGGCCCCTTTGAAGTGCTTGAGAAAATTGGAGATAATGCCTATAGGTTGGACCTATCTGAAGAATATGGAGGCTCAGCAACATTCAATGTAGCAGATCTTCGACCATACTATCTAGCAGATGAGAACCTTCCAAGTTTGAGAACAAAATTTCCTCAACCTGGGGAGGATGATGGAGACCATCCTGAAGAACAACCAGCAGCAACAGCTTCATCAGTAAAGGAGGCGTCTATAGGAGCTTCACCAGCACTTTCAACAGCAGCATAAGGAGGAGACCATGCTGATTTACCAAACTCAGCAGCTAAGGAAGCACTTCCATCAGAAACAGCAGGCTTCCAAATCCCAGCACAGACAGCAGGTTGTTCAACATGTTTCTCAGCAGTTCAGATACCCAGCAGGAGGATTACAGCATCACCAACAACCATCAATCCATTCACAACATCCATCCAGCCTTGCTACACACTTGTTAAGCAAGTCCTGGCACTCACAGCCATTCTGCCCAGCAGCATTGGTCATCCGGACCAACTCCAGTTCCCAGCGGCCACAGTCCAAGCATCAGTCTTTCTCAATGTCATATTTATTGATTAAGGCAGATTCAGCCAAGGTTCCCTAGTAGTATTTTGCTCCTTGTCATGCCATTTTCAAGTCCAAGCCAAGTCCCAGCATGATCGAGCATGGCAACAGTAAGATCCAGATGCCAGAATAAGCAGTCCCAGCAAGGTTGCTTGTTATCAGTTTTTGTAGAACCTTAATTCTGAGGCTATATGTTTTGTTATCTGTCCCTAAGGGTTGTTTTGGTCTTTCTAGCCTAATATTAACCTGTTGAGATAATTTCCAGGTTAGTAGTTGCACGGGAATTACCTCAGTAACACCAAATTTTACCCCCTTGGGCAGGAAAGCCTCCCATTGGCTCATTTTGCCACCCTTTGGCAAATTGGTCCAATCAGGATTTAGCTAGCATTTTCTTTTATTTTCTAAAGCAAATGTAATCCGGATCATATTAGATAGATTAGGATGTAATCAGTTGTATTTATTTTAAGCTTTGTAAGTTAGATTAAATCAGGGAGATTAAGCAGATTAGCTTATGTTAAGCATCTGCTAATCAAATTGTTAGTTTTCTTTATATTCTGAAGTTTTCCATAAATGAAAGGCATCTCAGTGTTCATTCAATATTATTCTCGAATGTCTTAGCACCTCTGTATGTTTGTGAGTATCAGATAACTCTCAATCCTTGGTGAAATCAGCTCCTGTCACTGGATTTTGGCAAGAATCCAGCAAGTGTCAGCTGTACTTGATCATCTATGCTTTGGTGTGTCTGTAGGAGCATGAATGTGAGAGTCCTTTACCCTTGATTGCAACTATGGTGTGACTGTATCAGTTGTAAGCAAACCTATCTTTTTATTTCCTCATCGGTTTATCATCTAGTCCAGCTAATTGTTTCCAATTAGCTATTGTTTGTTCAGTCAACAATTGTGTATGTGTGAGTGTATGATGCATTCTAGTTCAATACTCTGATCTTTGTGAACTAGCATACATCAAAGAAGCTACAAGAAGTCTCAACATTAAATGGAGCGTCACCGTCGTGATGGGATGATGGATGCTTGGCTTTTTTAAAGGAAATCAAAGGAAGAAGAACTTGGACACCATAGGGTTTGCATATGACCTTGGCAAGGAGAGTCCACGACTTCGGCCTAACATTCCACCATGATTAAATAGGATAAAACTACCATTAATCACTAAAGATATGACTTGAACACCACCAAAGATAGATTAGATAAAGTAAACAAGATTTTTGGGAAGAGGCTTGGCGAGCACTCTAACATTTCATTTCCTACTCAGCATAATCCGCCCAGAAAAACAGTCTAAATGAGTATTTATGCAAGGTATCAAAACACAGTCATTTCGGGTTACGAAATCCGGCAGAAAATAAAGTCGTCGCGGGCGCTACGCTTTGGTCGCGGGCGCGACTGGGCAGTGGCTCGACAGCAGCAGCAACCGAGCATCCGAGTATTAGGGGCACCACAGGAGGCGAGGCGGGCGTGATGACACTGCAATGTAGCAACTGGCTTCCGGATTGGGAGATGGTAGCGAGCGCTACGATGATGTCACGGGCGCGACCATCCGGTTTTGAAGGGGGCGCTGTCGGCGTTTCCCTGGCCCTTGACAGCGTCTTTCATCGGTAAGAGAACTCAACTTTCTGGAAGGGACGGTGGCAGCGGTTGACCAGACGCTGCCAGCGATTAGCAGCGAAGCTTTGAAAATTCACTTCCAACCCAGAGTGTCGCGGGCGCTTGTCGCGCCCGCCCAGAATGTTGCAGGCGTTATGGCTGGTGTGGCGGGCGCTACAAGCCTAGATCTGCACTTGTTCTGCTCTTACCTTGTACTTTATTAAACCGGGATAAAACCCGATCCCCGATACCTCATAGTTCAACATCTCGGGCTGGACCAGTACGGTCCCGAGGACTCCGGGGTCGGTAGAACAAGTGAGCCTCCTTAGAAGGCCTTGGAGCCCATCCAATGGATGGGAAAGACTACCCTTGTGTTTCCGGATTTCACCGGGAATTGTACCTTGAGATTCACCGTGGCTGAGGCGGCTCGTTTGGCAAAGGTGACAAGGGACGAAAACTGAACCCGGGACTTTTCATCCTCCCCTTCTTGAAGAGGATTTGCCCTCAAATCCGCATCGGGTTTGACGTCCTCGATGTAGGGTGAAAGATTGACAATGTTGAACGTGGAGGATACCCCCATATCTCCCGGGAGATCGAGCTTGTATGCATTATCATTTATCTTCTCCAACAACTTGAACAGTCCTTCACTCCTCAACATGAGTTTGCTTTTCCTCCGTGAAGGAAACCGTTTCTTCCTCAAATAGAGCCAAACCTAGTCCCCGGGTTTGAAGATGATGCTCCAACGAAACTTGTTGACTCTGGACTTGTAGAGCTCGTTAGTCCTCTCGGTCTTCTCCCGAATATGGCGATGTAGCTTTTGGATCTCAACGGCCTTCTTACTAGCCTCGAAACTAGCCCTTTCCTCCAAAGGAAGAGGAAGGAGATCAATGGGAGTGATTGGATTCACACCATAGCAAGTCTCGAAAGGCGAGTGCCCCATGGCGAAGGAAGGAGCCCGGTTGTAAGCGAACTCGGCATGACACAGCTTGGCATCTCAATCCCTCAAGCTCTTACTCATAAGGCCCCGAAGTATAGTAGTGAGGGTCTTATTTTGTTACCTCAGTTTGTCCATCCGTTCGAGGGTGGTGGGAGGTGCTAAAGGGGAGCTTGGTTCCAAGGAGTTTCCATATAGACCTCCAAAAACGGCTCATGAATTTGGTATCCCAGTCCGACACTATGGTCCTTGGAACACCGTGCAACTTCACTACCTCCCGAAAGAAGAGGTTAGCGATTGGGTGGCGTCATCTATTTTCTCACAAGCAATGAAGGGCGCCATCTTGGAGAATCGATCCACCATGACCATTTCCGCGTCTTTGCCTCGCACAATTCGGGGAAGGGCCACAATGAAGTCCATGCTCAAATCTTCCCACGGGCTATTCAAAACGGAAACAGGAGAGTAGAGCCCTTGGTGAAATTGACTCTTGGCGTGATGGCATGGGATGCATTTGGAAATCACATCATGCACATCACTTCCCATCCTAGGCCAATAAAAATGCTCCTTTAGCATGTCAAGGGTCTTGTTGATGCCGAAATGACCAGCAAGACTACCTCCGTGAGCCTCTCGCACCAACAACTTCCTCAACGGACACTTGGGCACGCACAAGTAGTTCCCCTTGAAAAGGAACCCATCTTGAAGCACATAGGAACCATCACCACTTTTTAGATGTAGCTTGAAATCCTCATCATCCTTGTAGAATTCTCGCATGTGTTAAAACCCAAGAACCTGTGCTTTAACCAACGATAAAAGAAATGCCTCCGGGATAATGCATTGGCCACTACGTTGACACTCCTCTTCTTGTGCTTAGCCACAAAGTTGAAGCTTTGAAGATACTCCACCCACTTTGAATAACGCATGTTAAGCTTATGTTAGTCGTTCAAATACTTGAGAGCCTCGTGGTCGGAATGAAGCATGAACTGGTTAGGCCTCAAGTAGTGGGACCAATGGTCTAGAGCACGAACAAGGGCATAGAACTCCTTGTCGTAGGTAGAGTAATTCTTCCTTGACCCACTGAGCTTCTCGCTAAAGTAAGCGATGGGGCGTTGATTTTGCATGAGGATGGCCCCACTCCGCTAGCTTCACAATCCACCTCGAAGACTTGTGAGAAATATGGGAGGGCAAGCACCGGAGCAGCACAAAGTCGAGCTTTAAGCTTCTCAAAGGCCCTTGATGAACCGGCGGTAGAACGAAGCAAGGTCGTGGAAGCTTCTCACCTCTGTGATAGTAGAGGGAGATGGCCAAGAGCGAAGGGCTTCCGCTTTCAAGGGGTCCATAGAAATACCTCGGTCGGAAACGATGTACCCAATAAATGTGACTTGGGGAGTGCATAACTCGCACTTCTCAAGTTTGCCGAAAAGCTTTTGTTGCTGTAGAACTTGGAAAACAGATTCCAAATGTGAAAGATGCTCTGTTTTACTCTTGGAATAAACAAGGATGTCGTCAAAATAAACCACCACGAATTTGCCGATGAACGGCCTCAAAACATCATTCATGAGTCGCATGAACGTGCTAGGGGCGTTGAAGAGCCCGAATGGCATGACGAGCCACTCGTACAACCCATCCTTAGTCTTGAAAGTCGTCTTCCATTGATCTCCTACCCGCATGTGAATCAGATAGTAACCGCTTCAGAGGTCGATCTTGGAAAAGATACAATATCCGTGTAACTCGTCAAGCATATTATCGAGCCTCGGTTTGGGATACCGATACTTGATAGTGATGTTGTGGATAGCTCGATTGTCGACACACATCCGGTAGGTGCCATCCTTCTTGGGAACCAATAGGGCTGGGACGGAACAAGAGCTCATGCACTCTCGAACGAAGCCCCTAGAAACGAGTTCGTCCACTTGCCGTTGTAACTCCTTGGTTTCTTGCGGGTTGTATCGATGAGCCACTTTGTTGGGGAGTAGTGTTCCGGGCATAAGGTCAATCTGGTGCTCGATGCTCCGAATAGGTGGAAGACCCAACGGTAGATCATCGGGAAAGATGTCTCCGAACATGGCAACGAGAGGCGCGACAAGAGGGTGTTGGGGTTTCTCTACCTCACTTTGGTTTGCTTCTAAGAGGAGTAAGGCAAAAATGGCCTTCCCCTTTCTTAAACCTCGCTCAACCCGTGTTTTGCGACAGAGCGATGACTTCAGCGGCAAAGCGGCCGGTGTCACGCGGCGCCACAGAGGCGTCGCGGCAACGACACGATGATGCGGCCGGTAGCTTGCGAGCCGTGACCGTCGATTTTGAAGAAGCGCGCCGGCGATTCCCTAGCCCTTGACAACGTCTTCCATCGGCGAGAGAACTCAACTTTCTGGAACGAACGCTGGCAGCGTTTGACCAGATGCTGCCAGCGGTTAGCAGCAAAGCTTTCGCTTCCAACCCAGAGCGTCGCAGGCGCTACGTACCGGGTAGCGAGCACGACAGCGCCTTCCCAGAATGTCGCGGGCGTTACGGGCGGTGTGGCAGGCACTATAAGCCAGGGCCTGTACTTGTTCTGCTCCTACCTTGTACCTTATTGAACCGGGAAAAAAACTTGATCCCCGATACCTCATAGTTCAACATCTCGGGACGGACCGGTACGGTCCCCAGGACTCCGGGGTCGGTGAAACAAGCGAGCCTCCTTAGAAGGCCTGGTGGCCCATCCAATGGATGGCCGAGACACTACCCTTGTGTTTCCGGATTTCTCCGGAATTTTACCTCGAGATTCACCATGGTTGAGGCGGCTCGCTTGGTAAAGGTGACAAGGGACGAAAACGGAACCCGGGACTCTGCATCAAACCCTCACAAAGACTCTAATTCACTCAAAATTCGAGCTAAATATGCATGCACCGTCCAGGTGTAAACAAGGCATTTTTACATATGCATATTTGACACCACCACTGTCCAAAGATGCATGGACGTAGTTAAGATACATCCTCCCCCCTCCTTAAGGTTTTTTTTTTTTTGAGATACCCCCCTCCTTAAGGTTGATCAGCCTTTAAAGAGTTCACACTGAGGTTCATCTTCACACCATTGCCGACGACGAGGAGCATAGTTCATCCCCCTGGTAGTCCGATCGGCCCTTAATCGATGACTCCTATGTTGGCCGAATTCATGCATGTTCAAGCATCCTAGAGCCTATAAATACTTCCTAGATCGAATCCAAACCCACCAAGTGATTCACAATATCATTCTCTCCCATATTCTCTCTACACTCTCCATTCTTTCACTCATTTCATTCTCTATTTAATCTCCATTCTACCATCCTTCATCTCTAATCTGTACTACACTCTTATCATCTCTATCTCCATTTCTCTACTCTCTTAAACTCCAAACACCCTTTCTCTAATTATCCCTCCATTATCCCTATATAAACACCACTAAAAACCCCACAAAGGAGCCCTTTTCCTACCCTTTCTCGTCAACTTTTCTATCCTAAACTTTGGTTCGATTTGGCATCTTCAAAGGAATGTTTGAGGCTTCAAATCAAGCATCTTCAAGAGTGAGATTCAAGCATTTCAAGAAAGGCTAGACTAGGCAAGGCTTCTCCTAAAAATATCATGTAGGTATTTTTGTGTGTTTCTTTCCTAATGTAAATTGTTTTGTATATGTCGTAATTCTTTCATTCTTTTGCATGCTTAATGAAATAATCATGTAAAGTTTCAATCTATTTTCCTTCCAAAACTTATTAAAAGCACATTTTATAACTTTTAGTAGAGTCTTTCCTTTTGTGAGAGGCGAACACAAAGGTTTCTACCTTTCAAGTTCGTAGCCTTACCCCGAATCCTCTTCTTGGTTTCGTAGGCGAAGTCTTCTTTCTTTTCTTTTCGGTTTTGTCTCGGCTTTTTCCCTTAAAAAGTCGAGTGGCGACTCCTTTGCAAACCAAAACACATCGGGATTGCCTAAACTATGTTTAATATGGTTTTGCAATGTACTGATACAAATTTAGGGTGATTTTGTATATTTCTAAATAATGGTTGCCTAAATTACTTTCTTCCGAGCCTAACATCTTGCGAACAAATTGGACTAATCTCAAAGAGTTCGAACAAGTGGATGTTCGCTCCTAAAGTTTAGTTTAATGATTTATGGTATGAAACATGTAAAGGGAAAGTGACTTTGCAACAATTATTCATGAAATGTGCAAATAATCCTTAAAGAGTTTTAAAAGTAAACCCCAACACAAATCCCCCATCCCGCGGACATTTAGAAGTCTGAACAACAAGAAAAAATGTCCATAGTAAGGGATGGAATATGTATGGGAATATTTTGTGGAGCTAGGTTCTTTTGTTCTTACTTGTTGGCTTGTGTTTAGCTTAAGGTTCTTTGTATTTTTTGCACAAGAGAGACAATAGGGAGAATCCAAGTAGAAGCAAAACCACACCAAATACGAACCACTACACGATTATCGTATGTAGGACCCCGGGAAAAGTAAGACCACTTTTCTCCGTGATGCGCTACTTAAACGATCGGGAGCCGACTAAGGTTGCTTAATCCTTAAGTAAGGATATTTTTGTTTTATGAAATTCATTTTCGGGATGGTGAAATTTTATTTATTTTACAAATCTGTTTTTTATTATTTAAACACTTGAAATTACACAAAAAATATATTAATAATGACTCAAAATCGGCCCACACCACATTCTGGCCCTAAAGGAAGCACGCGGGCCGCTGGAACCCATAAAACCCGCGCGGGTTTTGATGGCTCTTGGGCCGGGCCGCCTGTTTCCCTCGGGCCAGAGAACATGAATTTGGAATAATAAAACCTGAGTGAGTTTTATTAATTCCTACGTATTTTCTCTCAATTTTCCACTTTAAATTGGGTGTGAGGAAAGATATTAAATCATTTCTTAATTATTTTTATGTAAATTTCAATTTTAAATAATCAAACGAATTGTAAAACGAATAAAGAGTCGCCAGCCGATTTAAGGAAACCGACAAACCATGAAAATAATAAAAATAACTCTGGTCTACGAAACCCGATTCTAAGCTCGGGGGTAAGGCTACGAATTCAAGAATTATAAAAATTCTTGAATTCGCCCGTTCGAAAACGGACTCTACTAAAATCGACATTAAAATGAAAATAGAGCGGGGAGAAGTTTAATTAATTTCGCAACTTTATATTCTTAACATGCATTATAAAACAAGGTTTTTTTATTTACAAACTATGCACAAGTAATGGAAATGAAATATAAATCACATAATTAAAGTAACAATAACGAAAGAAACATAGGGCGAACCTCGTTCGTTTAGGAATCCGAATGCGCCAATCAAAATCTTGACCTCCTTTGACTTGGTGGATGAAAGGATAAGTATGAGGATGATAGAAGGGTGATATATGGATAATGATGTAATGAGAATTTGGTAGAGTAAGAGGATGATAATAAGAGAATGGATAATAGAGAGAGATTAAGAGAGTGTAGGTAGGATTATGATAATAGTTGGTGAAAATGAAGGGAATGAAGGGGGGTATTTATAGGTGAGTGAGGTGGTGTTTAGGAGGGAAATGGAGGGGACACATCCCTTGGATCATGCCCTCCATCTCCATGCAAAAAGATAACCCGCGCGGGTTATCAGAAGTCAAGGTGAAGTCAATGCACGTGAGCTAAAATCAGGGGCTTTTGCATGGGATTTTGGCGCCGGATTCTGAAATGAAACCCCGCGCGGGTTTTGAACCCTGGACCGGGGCGCGCCTTGGGCCTGCCTTGGGTCTGGGCCTTCCTCTTCGCATAAAACCCGTGCGGGTTTTACTGCTGGATTAGGGCACTTCTGTTTTATTTGTTTTGCATTGCTTGCTATATTGGCCCTACGATGCATCCGGCCTTCAATGTTTTATTCTCTTTTTTGATAAGTCGGAATTATATCGATGCAAATCCCGGTGTCTACAGAGAGCCCCCACATTGATCGAGTCCGAATAGGACGAAGGTCAAAGTAGACTTGATGGCTGTCTTGATGCGTGCAGTGCTCTTTTATATGGCGACTACATGATGTTGTTGATGATGATGTCGTCGGTAACCTTTAGGTGGCAACCGTTGGACGACTGTTGCTGAAGGTGTCGCTGGAGACCTTTAGGTGGAATCCGTCTGGACGACTACTGGTGTTGAATATCGCTGGAGACCTTTATATGGAATCCGTTTGAGCGACTGCTGCTGACGACATCGTTGGCAGCCTTTAGGGGCAACCGTTGGACGACTGTCATTGACGACATCGGTGGAGGCCTTTAGGTGGCAACCGTTTGACGACTGTCGCTGTTGGTGCTCTTTTATATGGCAACCGAATGATAGATGGTCCCTTTTAGCGGCGACCGGATGATGGTGCTCTTTTGTACAGCAACCTGTTGGATGGTCCCTTTTAGCGGCAACCGGATGATGGTGCTCTTTTGTACGGCAACCTGTTGGATGGTCCCTTATAGCGGCGACCGGATGATGGTGCTCCTTTATGTGGCAACCTGTAAATTATCAAAAAAGTAAGTATCAGTTTTCGCAAAAATGCAAATGGGTTCAGATTTTTTTACCTGAATATTGGGGACCCTTGGGTCGTTGAACTTGGGCTGCTGAAATTTTTTTTTTATTGGCAGGAAACCCGTGCGGGTTTTATGACTCCTGCTGGGCCACACGAGCTTGGGCCGCTTGAAATTGATTTCTTTTTCTCCTAATAGAAAACCCGTGCGGGTTTCATTATCTTCATTGGGCTGCTACAAAACGTTGGGCCGCTAGAAATGGGCCCATGGCTCACCCAAAACCCGCGCGGGTTTTGGCTTTTTATTTTTTTTCTTTTTTTTTCTTTTCTCCTCGTGAAGGGAATCATGGTGGGGCCCTGTCTTCGTGTGGACGAGAGAGAGCCACATGACTTGGTCTCCTCTTTGAATGGCAAAGAGATGACTCTTGAATTTTCGGCCAATGAAATGCATTTGGCATCTCGAGGGGGGTCCTGGAAACGAGCGGTTCACATTCACTCTTCATTTCTACAAATGCCAAGCCTCATTCATCTCTTTCATTCACACCTTCAACTTCTTCTCATCATTTCTCTAGCTCCTCTTTCTCGCTCTAGGAAAAACTGCTTTTTTGGAGATAATTCAAGTTCTTGAGATAATGCATCGCAGAGGTCGCAGAAATCCTCCTCTTCCACATGCAGCGGCATGGCCTCACGAGATGTCTTCTAGGCGCAATTTTATTCCGGGTGCAAATGGTGACCCTTCGGATCTCACTATCCAATCTTGGAAGCATGCGTGGTTCTACCGTTCTCATGGCAAGGTAACTGTCGAAACTCCTCTTTTAATGCTTAGTTTAATAATGGAAAAAATGAGCAAGCACGAATTTTTATTTCTCATGTCTTGTCGATTTTTTATTATTTTAAGCATGCCTTAAATTGATGTATATGCATGTCCACGCGATGCCCCTTTATTTATTCGCAACTTATTTTGAGAGATGGATCAAACCCGACCCAAGGAAAATTGGATGCATACCCGACCCAAAGGAAACAAAAAGGAACACGGCCCATTTAAACATGGAAAACCGTGCGGGTTTTCTGGATCATAAACACCGAAAAAAGAAAAAAACTGGGCCTGGATGGGCGGCCCATTAGTTGAACCAAAACCCGTGCGGGTTTTCTGGGCCATAAACCCCGAAAAAAGAAAAAACTGGGCCTGGATGGGCGGCCCATTAGCTGAAGCAAAGTCCGTGCGGGTTTTAGCTCTGCTGGGCCGGCTTATTTGGGCCGGCAGATTCATTTTGCCAAATTCCTTTATCTCGTGAGCCATGGCTGTGGGCCCAGTGTCAGTGCTGGGTCCAGCTAGGGCCCGAAAGACTATGCATTCAGTCAATGCCATAGGTGAGCCCCGACTTTATTTTTGCCCTTTCCCATTTTGTCAATAGGAGGACAATATGAAAACTCCCGGTGTTCTAAAGGATCTCCTTAAGGTAGCTGATTCGATTCCCGGAGATTTCGTTAGCAACACCCTTACTGCGGCAGGACTCATGCCGTTCTAGAAATGCCTGGTGGCTTGGAATGGTCGTACATTCCGCGTGATAGGCCGCGCTATGGCGGAAAGGTTTTGGGACACAACCAACTCCTTCCATCTATTTGTGGGTGAGATGACGATTACCCCCACAAATTTCGTTATGATCACTAGTCTCCCTTGGGGCGGGCGCGACATAGTCTTCAACGCCGAGATTCCACCGATGGTTTTGGACTTACTGGGTCCAGTGTCAGCGCGTTTAGGCCCAGGTCAGGGTCTATCCAACCTCGCCTATGCGCACTTCGAGGCGGCCATTCGTGATGCCAACTTTCATAATTTGCCTGGAGATCAACGCCGCTTTATCTTCTTAGCTTATGTTATTTCTGCCACTCTTTTTGCCAATCGGGGAGATAACATTATTTTGACCTGGTTCCGGAATCTCCTGGACTTGAACGAGGTTCGGAACTTGAATTGGGGCAAAGCTGCGTATGCGAATTTCCTCCTCTGGCTTTTTCGCGGTGTCAGACTGACACTGGATGATGACCCAGTGTACCTCCACGAGTCTCATACCCGCTTTCTTACGGTCCTTCTTTGTGGAAGGTGTTCGAGGTGTGTACCCGAGACTCTTCTCTTTGTAGTTTTGCTACTCTTTTGCTATTTCTTTTGACTTTATAATCATGCAGTCATGGGCATATGAGTATATCCTGTCCTTGGGTATTCGCTCCAAGAGAAATAGGACGGTCCCAGCTGCTGAACGCAGGACTGCTGAGGGTATTCGAGGGAAGAAATTCAAGTCGGGCAGCCTTGACCATATTCGTCGCATACTGGATGATCTTACCCCGGTATTTCTTTGTGCCTGATCCTGGTAGGTATTTCTTGAGAGATTGGATATCCTGGGTGGATATCCTGGCCTCATACCCCAGGATCCTCCATAGCACATGTTCGAGCCTTGGCGCGTCGCTCCGGACGTCTTGAGAGATTGGATTCGTGGTCGTGATTTCGACAATTTTGTGCATGACGTTCCTCAGGAGCATTTCAATGAGGAATTCCAACGCTACTTGAGCCGTCTAGCGCCCCGAGTGGTAGGTATTTCTCACTTTTCTTTATGTTGTGCCTTTGATTGACTCCTAACCATAAAGTCTTGTAGTTGGGGCCCTATGCTATGGCTGCTGAGGTGGAGGCCCAACCGCCGGGAAGAAACATCGGCGGTTTCTTGGAGGTTGAGACTAGCAGCCAGTGCTCCGCGCTCCAAGAGTTTGAGCGGAAACCGGTAATCCGCCATCCCTTGTTGCTTCCTTTTACCTCATGTGCCAATTATGCATGTGTAACCTTTGTCTTTATTGCCTTTCAGCCACAATGGTCTGTCTTCAGGCAAGTGACCAAAGAATGGAGTACTATGTTGAAATGCATCAACCGCTCATTTACGGGCTCAGGCAGATATCGCGGGAACACCGCCGGGCGTGCTGACATGGAGGCTGATGCTGAGTCTGTTCCTCGGGAACCACCTCGACGCTCTACTGCGGGAGTTCCTCGTACCGAGCCCCCACGTCGCTCTTCGGCAGGGGAATATTCTTCCCGGGGTCGATCACGGGAGGAGGTTGGTGGGTCCACTCGTCTTCCTCTAGCAGCTGTGCCGGAGGGTCGTGGTAAAGGCATCATGGCCGAAAGTCATCATTCTACGGGGTCACATCGTAGCGGTTCAGGTAGCAGAGGTCGTCGACCTGTGGACGAAGACATGGCTCAGATGTCCCTGGAAGAGCATCCTAGCCAAGGGGGGTCACATCACAGTGTTGGGTACGGTGGCGATACTCAGCCTCACTCTTACTGGGTGGAGGATGCTTCAGAATCGAGTGCTACCAACCGGCCGTCTCACTCCCGTCGTACTCCAACTTCAGTGCGTTCTGCTCGTCGTGGTCGAGAGATTGTAGTGAGGGATCATGACTCAGGTGCATCCGTAGGGTATCCTGGTGGTCAGGCCCTAACGGATGACGCTACTTCACGTCTTGCCCCATACGATGCCTCCTCCTTTGGTTCTGGCTCTTACTCTGCTGGATGGCCAGTCTCGGCTCCTGGAATGGGTCCTTCATGGCCGGTGGATACGCAAGAGTGGTCTGCACCCCAGCACTCTTGGCTAGGAGGATCTATCTCTTCTGGTTGCTTGCCCGATTCTGAATCTGGTCTGTATGGCCTGCCCCTTCTGTTGAGTGGCGTGTTCCTGATCAGTCATGACTAGCTGGTTCACGAGAGCATTCCATTTCATCACCGTCGAGCGTGCATCCTTCCGAAGTTCCCCTGTCTGGGCCAGCGCAGACAGCGCCTGGTTCTGACTACTACTCTTGGAACACCTATTTTGGTACAACTGGCACTTTTAACGTTGGGACTTCTCATGTTGGTGCCGACCTGGTCGAGGACAGCGGTGATTCGGGCTCCCTGTGGTGACCAAACCAAAAAAACAAGCAGGACTCTGTGCATCTTTTTTTTTTATTACGTGAAACTAATTTGTACTACCTCTTTTTTTATTTTTAATGCAAGACTTTTATGCATTTTATTTCTTATTTTTATATGCAAGACTTGGTGAACACAGCTTTATTTTATTGATGCATTGAACGACTCTTTACATGACAGGATTAACCCTAACTTAATCCCGCTTCCCCAAAAAGAAAAGAAAATAAAAGAAAATGAAAACGTAAGTGTCAGAGTAAACATTGAGCAAAAATTTCAGAATCGAGCATCATTGGGTCAAGATCCAAAATATCAAAAATACACAAACGGGCTAATTCGATACAAACTGACGATCCAAAATATCAAAAATTTCAGAAACTTGCAACTTGGATGAGCACCATGTCCAAGGAAGAAAAGAAAGAGCTCGGAAGATACAAAGTGACGAGCTTGTTGAGTCTTCGACAAGTGAGGATTAACAATGATTTTCTTCGTGCGGCGGAGACTTTTTGGGATCCGAAAATGCATGTCTTTCGCTTCGCGTGGAAGGAATTTTGTCCGCTCCCGGAGGAATGGTCCTCGAGCTTAGGGACAAATCACTTTGCTCGGCCGACGTCGCCTCCAACACCAATGGACACCCCCCAAGCAATACAGGGAGCTCTTATGCCTTCCGTCTCGGGTCATCGGGAGTGCGATATTTGGTGAAAGGGTACACTTCCAAACTATAGTCGAATATTTTCAATCTCCCGATACCTTGGAATTTGGTCCCGTGATACGAGTGCGAGCGCTTGTATTATGTCTCCTCGGCGAGTTTTGCTTTTATCATGGCGGCAAAAGAACCGGACCGGCGAATTTAATTCAAATCGTCGACGACATGTCCCGAGGCTACAATCCCGTGCTCCTGATGTTAGCGGAGACCATGATGGGCCTGGATGATCCGAATCCAGAACATGACTTTCGAGGAAGCCCCCTGCTACTTCAGGTATGCCACTCCTTCTTTCACTTTACGCCTGATTACGTCTATCGGTTGTAAAACCCGCGCGGGTTTTACTCTCTTTTTGTTTTTTTTTTTGAGATCACTGGCATGCAGTCTAACTCTGTCTAAATGTTGGACAGATCTGGTTAATGGAACACTTGGGCCTCATCGAAGAGCCTCGTACTTCATCAGCGATGGCGAACTATTGTCAGAGGAAGAGGAAGTACACCGACCTCCGCTCGGTAACGGAATGGATCGTATTTTTGAAGGAGCCTCTGGAAATCTCATGGTGGATCGAATGGTGGCACATTTCTGAATATGTGACCCATGACTCGCATGATGCCTCGTGTGTCTTCTTTGGCAGCGCGACATGACTTTTTATTTTCAGTAGCGAGTGAAGCGCGGATGGGTCGAGCGGGATATTCCGAGCTTACGTGTGAAACTCCGATCGGTGAAACTTGAGCTCGATTATAGAGTCATGGCTGAAGTATTGGGAAAGAAGGCCAACTCTCAAATCCCCTCCAAAGATACATGTATCTCATATTGCCGATGCTGACTACCATGGATGGCTAATTGTTGCTATTGAATCGCGCCGTGCTGGGGAAGCGAGACGAAGGCAAGCATCTGTGAAGGAAAGGTTGGGTCCTCGTACCTCCGTAAAAGACCGTCTTGGCGCGAGGGACTCAATGAAAGATAAACTTGGTTCGAGAGTTGATGCACGAAAATCAGGCAGGCGGGCCTATAAGCCCAAAGACAAAGAGAAAGCTCTTAACAGACCTAGAGACATGGAGATTGACCATGAGACTACTGGTGAAGTAGAGAAAGTGAAGCAAGATTAGAAGATGGATGAGAATGAAGGAACTGAAACTGCTTTGCCAGAATAATCTTTTATTAAATTACGCCTTTTGAATTTTCTTATGTTATAAGTAATGTACTAGCGTCATTAATTAATAAAGGAAAATATTGTTCACAATTATTGTGTTCTTGCAAACTTTATTTTCCTTAAGCACATGAGCATTTATTAAATATATCCCAAGTGTCTGAAAATTGTATTCCAGTTGCTTGGTTATATTAAACATAGTACTGCTTGAGTTGATCCAAATTTGTTGGTTGAATTATATCTTCTCCATCCATGGTAGCAAGACGAGCTGCTCCTCCTGGCAAAATGTCCTTAATCATGTAAGGACCCTTCCAATTAGGTGCAAATTTTCCTCTTGGATCCTGTATAGGTGCCCTCATTTCCTTAAGCACCAAATCACCTGCTTGAAGTGAACGACTTTTCACCTTCTTATTAAAAGCTCGAGCGATCCTATTTTGGTATACTTTCACATTATGTAATGCTCTTAATCGCCTTTCATCCATCAACATCAGCTCCTCGAACCTCGCCCTGGCCCATTCAGCTTCTGGCAACTGGCTCTCGGCCACTATTCGCAGCGAAGGGATCGCTACTTCAATTGGTAATACTGCTTCCATCCCATACACCAAAGAATACGGTGTTGCCCCCGTAGCAGTTCGTATAGAGGTTCGGTATCCCCATAGGGAAAATGCTAATTTATTTGGCCAATCCTTGTAAGTGACAACCATCTTCTTGATAATCCCTGACACTGTCTTATTGGCTGCTTCCACAGCTCCATTGGCTTGAGGTCGGTATGGCGAAGACCGATGATGTTGGATTTTGTAAGTGGCGAGCAAGGCTTCCACCTCCTTTAGAAAGTGGCTTCCGTTGTCACTAATGATCTCATGAGGCACTCCGTATCGACATATGATGTTTTGAAGAATGAATTTGGCCACATGTTTGGATGTGAGTTTGGCAAAAGAGGCTGCCTCCACCCACTTAGTGAAGTAGTCGATGGCGACCAATATGTACTCATGTCCTCCTGTTCCGGTTGGGTGTATCTTGCCAAGGATGTCAATACCCCATACCGAGAATGGCCACGGAGATGTCAAAGTGGTTAGGTATGACGGGGGTTGATGCTGTAGGTTGGCATATTCTTGGCATTTGTGGCACTTTCGAACGAACTCTAAGCAATCCGCCTCCATAGTGGTCCAATAGTAACCAACCCTCTGAATCTTCTTTGCTAACATTCGTCCATTCATGTGGCGACCGCACTCTCCTCCATGTACGGTAGTCATGATCTCCTTAGCACTCTTAGCGTCAATGCACAACAAATTAATGCCCGTAGGTGATTTCTTGTAGAGTCGATCTTGGAGTAAGCAGTAATGTGCTGCTAGAGACCTGATTGCTCGCTGTCCTCGAGTGTCCAACTCAGCTGGATATTCTCCTTTTCGAAGAAAATTGTATATGTCATGGAACCAGTCCTCAGTTTCTTCCTCTTGTGCTTCCAAGTGGCAAACATATGTCGGTTCAGACTGTCGTTCCACTACTATTGGTAATTGAAGCGTGCCTGATGGTATGGCTATCATTGAAGACAACTTGGCTAGGGCGTCAGCTAGTTCATTGTGATCCCTCGAGTGGTACTGGAAACTGATTTTCTCAAATTGGTCAGCAAGTCCCAAAAGCCTCTGTTGATATGACATGAGGCATTCATTCCGGACCTTCCATGTATTTTTAGCCTGGTTAATGATGAGGCTAGAATCCCCAAAGACTTACAGGGACATGTGCCTAAGGTCAAGGCGGCTTGTAAACCCCTGATACATGCTTCATATTCTGCAGCATTGTTAGTAGCATTGAAGTCCAACTTCACAGATACAGGGACATGTGCCCCTTCTGGAGAAATCAATAGTACTCCTATTCCACAGCCCATTTGGTTAGAAGCTCTGTCGAAGTACATTTCCCATGTGATTTCATCAGTGAAAAACACGTCCTCATCTAGAAATTCCAAGTTAGTGCTTGGAGGTTCCTTTGACGGAGAAGCGGCTAGGAAATGCGAAATAACCCGTCCTTTAATGGATTTCTAAGGCAAGTATAGGAGATTGAACTCCGAAAGCATGACCACCCATCGAGCGTGATGGAGGTCCTCCATCAGAACCAGCATCAGGAGCAGCAACGACCTCACCAACATCAGCATTGAGGCCATCATCAACCACATCAAACACTGACATCCAAGAGTGCTTTATGATGGTCCAACAACTCATGAGGTCGTCCAACAACATCGTGATCGCAAAGAACCACCAAACGGTGAGGCTTTTTCTCAATTCCATATCTTTGGATTGAGGTCCTCACCCATGATTGAAGACTTCACTCTAGAGCTGTTGAGGACTTTCCAGCTCAGTGAAGATGTTTGCCAGTTCTGAGGTCCTCTATGAAGACATCACTTCTGGAACTGTTGAGGATATTCCAGTTCTGTGAGGTGATCCAGCATTGAGGTCCTCCATGAAGGCTCACTTCCGAGCTGTTGAGGTCATTTCCAGCTTGTGAGGTGATATAACCGTTAGTAATAAAGAAAACGCGTTTGTTGTGTTTTATTTTATTTTATTTTGATGTTATCCGATTGTAATGAGGCCTTAATTAGCTTACTAAGTTAGTTAGTAGCTTAATGCCGGATTAGGAAAGTTTCTTGAGCAAGGGGAAACCCTTAATCATCCAGCTCAACCCTAGCTTTATATACTTTGTAATCGGCAGCTTGTGAGGATGATCTATCAGTGAAATTAATAGCATTTTGAGTGCCTTGATTGAGCCTCTTGTTTGTGAGTGACGTTAAACTCTCATTTTGGTTAATTCTACTACAGTAGCAAGGATTTGGCAATCCTTGTGGTGGGTGTAGAGCTTGATAATCTCGATGGTGGTGTGCCTGTATCCATTGAGGTCATCCAGTCCATTGCCCTTGATGTTCTAGCTGTGGTGGGTCTGTATCAGCTTGAGCCTCAAGACTATCCTCGGTTACTATTTGATTGTAAGTTTGTTCATCCAATCATCATTTATCATCATCCATTTCATCCATTTGTTCCTTGGTATTCATACTCTGTTTTTGGAGGAGGTTGTAGTTGAATGTCTCTGTGAGATCTGTTTTCGGTGTATTTGTGTTTGATTCTCTATTTTGAGGCCAGATTGTGTGCGAGTTGTGTTAATGTGGTGTACTGTGAGGCCAATACTCTGATCTTAGGACCTTGCGTACATCATAATTGGTATCAGAGCTAAGTTTCATCTTGGAGGAAGGTCTATTTGTGTTATTTGTGTTGTTGATAATGTCGGGCTGTAGTAAAACACCTCAGGAAGTATCAGAACAAGTCTTGAGGGAGAAGGAGGAAATGGAAGGGAGAATGAAAATCATGAGTGAACAGTTGCACAGGAGAGAGATGAATAGAGAATCTGATGTGGAGTTTGAAGAAGAAGAAGAGGAGAACCCTTTTAGTGGATCTGGAGAGGGAGGAGGAAGACCTAGGTATCACAGAAGAAGGAGGTATGTAAGGAGGTCACCTAGGAGTAGTGTTAGTGAATCCAGGAGTAGGAGTGAGAGGGAAAATAGAAGAGTTGAGAAATTGGATTTCAAAATAGATATTCCAAAATATGGAGGAGAGTTGGATCCTGATGTATTTTTGGATTGGTTGCAAACAGTGGAGAGAGTGTTTGATTTGAGGGAGTTGTCTGATGAGAACAAGGTGAAGTTGGTTGCATTGAAACTGAGGAAATATGCATCTACATGGTGGAACAACTTGCAAAGAAGGAGAGAAGAAATCAATGAACCTAAAGTGAGTACATGGGTTGAAATGAGGCAGAAGCTTAAGGAGAAATTCCTGCCTGAAAATAACATGAAGGAAAATTATTTCAAGCTTCAACACTTTGTCCAGGGTAGCAGATCTGTTGAGGAGTATGTGCAATATGAAGGAGAATGAAATTCAGACCTATGTGAGGTATCTTGGAGGGTTGAATGAAAGCATCAGAAATGTGGTCGAGCTGCAGGTGTATAATTCACTTGATGAGCTGAGTTCTTTGGCTCATAAGGTGGAACAGCAGAAGAAATCCCAAAAGAAGGAATATGGAAGCAAGTACCCAGCCAAATCCTATCCTCAAACCAGATCAGACCCTTACCATAAATCACATAACCCACCTCAAAGAACCTATCCATCCCCACAAACACAAACCAGATATCCAGTCCCTAAACCACCTCAAACACAATCCCAAAATCCCCCACAAAGAACCCCAGTCCCTACTAATCGACCATTCCCTGAGAGGAGATGTTTTAGATGTCAAGGACTTGGACATCTAGCCTCAGAATGTCCAAACAGAAGAGCAGTGACCTTAGCAGAATATCAAGCAGCACTGTTTGTTGAACTTGAGTCAGTTGTTGAGGAACAGTTTGATGAACCTGAAGGAGATCCTGTATATGATAAAGAGGAAGTTGAGGCCAGACCTGATGAAGGTGAAATGTTGGTGATCAGGAGAGTCCTTAGCAGTTCAACAGTTGATGAGGAAGCTGAGCAGAGGGAGAATATTTTTCACACTCGATGTACTGTTCATGGGAAGATATGTTCCTTGATTATTGATGGAGGCAGTTGTACCAATGCAGCCTCACAGACTATGGTGCAAAAGCTGAATTTGCAGACCTGTCCTCATCCAGCACCTTACACCATCTAGTGGTTAAGTCAAAGCTAAGCCAATCTAAGGAGGATCATGTGAATCACTTGAGGAGTGTTATGGAGATCTTGAGTAGAGAGCAGTTGTACGGGAATCTCAAGAAGTGTCAATTCTTCACCAGCCATCTTATATTCATTGGTTATATTGTGACATCAGAGGGTATTCAAGTGGATGAAGAGAAGGTTAAAGCCATCAGAGAGTGGCTAGTTCCTACATCAATCCAGCAAATCAGAAGTTTTCATGGGTTAGCATCTTTTTACAGGAGGTTTGTGATGAACTTCAACACTATTTTAGCTCCTATGACTGAATTAGTGAAGGGGAAGAGCTTTACTTGGACACCAGCTGCACAGAAAGATTTTGAGGAGGTCAAAAGATAGTTAACCTCAGCACCAGTTTTGGCATTACCTTGTTTTGCCAAAGTCTTTGAAGTGGAGTGTGATGCCTCAGGCGTGGGCATTGGAGCAGTGTTGACTCAAGAAGGAAAACCAGTGGCTTATTTCAGTGAGAAACTCAATGAGGCCAAGAGGAAGTACAGTACATATGATAAGGAGTTTTATGCTATCATTAGAGCTTTGCAACATTGGAGGCATTATCTGATTGGAGCTGAATTTATTTTGCACAGTGATCATGAGGCCCTCAAATTCATTCAGGGGTAGCATAAACTCAACACTAGGCATGCTACTTGGGTGGAGTTCATGCAGCAATTTCATTTTGTGATCCATCATAAATCTGGGAAGCTTAACAAAGGAGCTGATACATTATCCAGGAGGTATTTATTGTTGCAAGTTTTGGATGCAAGAGTGCTTGGTTTTGAACAGTTGAAAGCTTTGTATGAGAATGATGAAGATTTTGGAGAGTTGTACCAAAAATGTCAGGTACATCCTCAAAGTCTATACCATATAGACCAGGGATTTCTTTTCAAAGGAGCAAGGTTATGTATTCCAAGGAGCAGTTTTAGGGAGTTGTTGATCTCGGAAGTTCATGGAGGTTGCTTGGCAGGACATTTTGGTATTGAGAAGACTCTTCTTATGCTGAAGGAACATTATTGTTGGCCTAAAATGAGGAAGGATGTTGAGCATTGGGTCAGGAGGTGTGCTACATGTCAGATTGCAAAGAGTCATAGTTTACCTCAAGGGCAATACACACCTTTGCCAGTACCAAACAGTCCTAGGGAGGACATCATCCTAGACTTCATTGTTGGTCTACCAAGAACTCAAAGAGGGAAAGATTCAATCATGGTAGTTGTGGATAGATTCAGTAAAATGGCTCACTTTATTGCATGCCATACTACTTATGATGCTGTGAGGGTAGCTGAATTGTATTTTCAGGAGGTAGTGAAGTTACATGGAGTTCCCAGGAGCATGGTTTCATATAGGGATGTCAAGTTCCTAAGTCATTTTTGGGTTACTCTTTGGAAGAAGTTAGGTACACAATTGAAGTATAGCACAGCTTGTCACCCCCAAACTGATGGGCAAACAGAGGTCACAAACAGGACACTCGGAACACTATTGAGGTCACTGATATCCACAAACAAAACAGGATGGGACACCCTCTTGTCTCATGCTAAATTTGCTTTCAATAGAGCACCATCAAAGGCAAATGGCCTTTCCCCATTCCATGTTGTCTATGGTAGAAATCCTACAACTCCATTGGATTTATCCCCACTAACAAATTCTGTGAGGTTTAGTTATGAAGCAGGTAAATATGTAGAGAACATCAAGAAGCTTCACCAGCAAGTCAGGGAGAGGATCATCAAGTATTCTGAACAAGTTTCTACATCAGCAAACAAGCATAGGAGGAAGATGGTTTTCAATCCAGGAGATCTAGTGTGGATTCATCTAAGGAAGGACAGATTTCGAAGCAAGAGGAAGGGAAAGTTGACCCCAAGAGCAGATGGACCTTTTGAAGTGCTAGAGAGGATTGGAGACAATGCTTACAAGTTAGACCTTTCTGGAGACTATGGAGGCAATGCTACATTCAACGTTGCAGATTTGAGGTACTTTCCAGATCATGAAGACCTTCCAAGTTTGAGGACAAACTTTCCTCAACCTGGGGAGGATGATGGAGGTCCTCCATCAGAACCAGCATCAGGAGCAGCAACGACCTCACCAACATCAGCATTGAGGCCATCATCAACCACATCAAACACTGACATCCAAGAGTGCTTTATGATGGTCCAACAACTCATGAGGTCGTCCAACAACAGCAACATCAGCATCAGTAGCAGCAACCAGCCAGTGAGGCTATTTCTCAATTCCATATCTTTGGATTGAGGTCCTCACCCATGATTGAAGACTTCACTCTAGAGCTGTTGAGGACTTTCCAGCTCAGTGAAGATGTTTGCCAGTTCCGAGGTCCTCTATGAAGACATCACTTCTGGAACTGTTGAGGATATTCTAGTTCTATGAGGTGATCCAGCATTAAGTTTGTTAATCCGATCATCATTTATCATCATTCATTTCATCCATTTATTCCTTGGTGTTCGTACTCTGTTTTTGGAGGAGGTTGTAGTTGAATGTCTCTGTGAGGTCTATTTTGGGTGCATATGTGTTTAATTCTCTGTTTTGAGGCCAGATTGTGTGCGAGTTGTGTTAATGTGGTGTACTATGAGGCCAATACTCTGATCTAAGACCTTGCATACATCAGAGCGATGCGATTGTTGATCGTAGGCTGTTCCATGATAAACTTGATAGGATTATTCCCAGCTATGACATATACAGTATGTGAAAGTATATAATGTCTTAACTTCTTGGTGGCCCATACTAGCGCAAGAGTCATTTTCTCTATGTCTGCATATCGACTTTCGTAGTCTAAGAATTTCATGCTCAAGTAGTAGATGGCGCTCTCTTGACCTTTGGCCTTCTGAGCTAGCATACCCCCATTGTAGAGCTAGTTATAGTAAGGTAAAGGAGTAGAGGCTCATCTGGTACTGGCGGCAGGAGGACTAGAGGATATTGCAAATATTCCTTGATTTTGTCGAAGGCCGCTTGACATCGATCGTCCCATTCCATTTTGCTTCCCTTCTTTAGTTTCTTGAACAAAGGTTCACAAGTCATAGTGAGCTTCAAGATAAACCTACTGATATATTGGACTCGTCCCAGGAAATCCCTTATCTCATTTTCTGTCCTAGGTGGCTGCAATTCTTGAATAGCCTTTATCTTCGTAGGGTCAACTTCAATTCCTCGTTGGCTAACCACATAGCCTAGCAGCTTCCCAGAGGTGACACCGAAGGTGCACTTTGCTGGATTAAGCCGCATCTTGTATTTGCGAAGTCAGAGGAAAAACTTGCGAAGGTTAGGAATGTGTCCTTCCCTTGTTCTTGATTTCACAATCATGTTATCCATGTAAACCTCCACCTCTACATGCATCATATCGTGAAGTAGGGTGTTGGATGTCCATTGGTATGTCGCTCCAGCATTTTTGAGACCAAAAGGCATAACTACATAACAGTATGTTCCCCATGGTGTAGTGAATAAGGTTTTCTCCATGTCTTCTTCCGCCATTTTGATTTGGTTATAACCCGCATATCCATCCATAAAGGATAGTAGCTCGTGTCCGCAAGTGTTATCCACTAATACGTCGATGTGTGGTAAAGGGGAACTATCCTTGGGACTAGCTTTGTTAAGGTCTCGAAAATCTACGCACATGCGCACCTTCCCATCTTTCTTGGGTACCGGGACAATGTTAGCAATCCATTCAGGATATTGGACTGCTTTGATGAACTTAGCGTTAAGCTGCTTGGTTACTTCTTCCTCAATCTTCTTAGCCCATTCAGGCTTGATCCTTCTAGCCTTTTGCCGAACTGGTTTTGCGCCAGGAAGCAGAGGGATGGTATGCTCCTCAATTTCCCTATCGATCCTAGGCATATCTTCGTAAGACCATGTGAACATGTCCACAAACTCCTTGAGAAGCTCTGTAAAGGACACCCGTTCTTCTGTTGTGAGCGAGCTACCTAACTTTAATCCCCGAGGTTGTTCTTCTGTGCCCACATTTATGGTGATGGTGTCTTCCAATACCGCTATCTTATGCTCATGTTCATTAGAAAATTCTTTTAAGGGCATTAAATTTCCGATTATTATTGGCGCCGCAGCTTAGGGAAGAAGAATCAGAGTAAGCAGAAAGGTTCATTTTATTGAATGCAGAAAGGAATACATCGCCAGCAGACTCAAGACCAGACTCACTTGACTCTAGACCACTAAAGCCTGACTCTACGTCCTTAGGAACAGACTCTCCTACAGATAAAGCAAAATTATTCTCCTCAGCGTCGACCTACGAGACCACCTTAACCTCTCCGTCTTCAGCAATCATAAGACTTGGATCAAAGCTTGAGTTAGACAGCGCGGCAATAACAGCATCGGCTTAAGATTTCTCCGGGACAGCTTCTTGTCCAAACAGCATGCCAAAGATGTTGCTTCCAACAAGATGAGTCCATTCTAATGGAGGCTGTTTGTCCCGAGCGGGAACAAAGACAGTAGCCATATTAATGGAGCAATCATTGAAGACTTCGGTCCATGACTTGAACTCCTTTGTTCTTCAGATAGAATGGCTCAGGAAATCCATAGTAGGGGAAGTCATCACCTTCCCTGACAAATTGTCCATTCAGAGTAAGTGGATAGGGCTTTACTTGGAATAAGGTGGGAGGATTGTCCATTTTCTTCTGTTCAATGATAGCCATTTTTGCGATCCTAGCCTCTTTCTCAGTGGGCTTGTAACCTAGGCCAAACCTTCCCTTCTGCTTAAAAGTCTTGAATACAGGAGGGATTTTATTCTTCGGATTCTTTCTTAGCGGCATTCCCGGGAAATGTCCTTGTTTCTTGAGCATAGCATGTACCTTGGGGTTTGAGTAGGGATCGAAGTCAAAAGGTGCTTCATCCTTGCTCATCATTGCCACGAGCTCAAAATTGTGAAGTTCTTCGTCCATTGAGTTGTGCTCCACCTCGAGAGTTGACTGTTTAGGAGTGAAAACAGCATTGATGGACTCTCCTGAGATAGTGATCACTTGTCCCTGAACCAACATCTTTACCTTCTGATGTAAGGTGGACGCTATAGCATTACACTCGTGAAGCCAGGGTCTCCCTAGTAGCAAATTGAAGGAGGCTGGAATTTCCAGCACCACAAACTCCACATTCCATGTGACACTACCAGTAGTAATAGGCAACACTATAGATCCAAGCGGACTTAGGAATTGTCATAAGCCCTGAGTTGTACACCGTTTTGAGCCAGGTGTTGTTGTTGTACTCCCAATTTCTATGTCGTCCTCCAAGGGCACACATTTACAGCTGACCCATTGTCAACAAAAACCAGCGGGATAGTTTTGTTGGAGCATTGCAATGTAAGATACAGCGCTTTATTATGAGACGCTCCACCCTGTGGTAGATCTTCAATCCCAAAGGTGATCATTTCTTATTGGGTAGTCACATGAGCAACCATAGTTTCAGGAGTTGTTGTAGGTGATACCGTGAGTGCCGTAAGGGCATCCAACATCTTCTGCCTATGGGCATGTGAAGTGCATATGAGTTGCCATATGGTAACCTCAGCCTTGGTCTTTTTGAGTTGAGAAAAAAGAGGATCCTCAGGAGAGGTTGGATTGTCACTGCCATTTGTTGGTGTAAGGTTAGGAACAGCCACTGGGATGGTGGTATTCCTGTTATTGTTGTGACCGCCAGACCGAGTAAGGAATGCTACATCATCTGGTTCGTCTTTCTCCATCCATTCTATCTCAGAATGCTCGTGCTCATCATCCTCATCACTGTCCCAAATTCCATGAATAAGTAGTCCTTCGGGGAACCCAACTATTTCGGGGACAGGTTGACCCGTTTCTATAATCAAAGCAGAGGGGTTGAAGCTGAAATCCCCACATAAAATAGCATTTGCATGCTCGGGCATGGGATTACTTTGATTGTGTGGTTTCTTGGCAGCTTTTGGCATTGGTAACGTCCCTGCCCTTATCATATCCTCTATCTTGTTCCTTAGGGTCCAACATTTCTCAGTGTCGTGACCTCGGCAGCGGTGATAGCGGCAGAATCGGTTGGCATCCCAATTTCTGCCTTTGATTTCTGGTTCTTCCTTCGGTAAGGGCAAAACCAGGATACCCTTCTTAACCAGACGGTCAAGAGCCTGAGAATAAGGAACATCCAATGGTGTATAAGTCTCATATTTCGGTATATAAGGCCCCTTGCGCTAGATAGAGTTAGTCTCCATGATTTTAGGAGGGTGGCTAGCCGCACTAGTAGCCCTCCTGTTGGAGCTGGACCCTTTCCATCCAAGGGAAGTTGTCTTATCATTCTGCATGGCTTCTAATTGGACACAGATGTCCTTCAGGTAATCAAAGTCTTTGACGACGTGATATCCCAAGTGCTTGGGTAGGCTGCTCTTAAGTCCTTGCTTAAAGGTGGGCAACTACAGATGGAAAGGAATTGCCTCGTTGATGTAGGACAATTTTGTGTGCCACCTCTCGAAGTAATCCATAAAGGATTCATCATCCCGTTGCTTCATAGCAGTTAGATCATCCACTGTAGCTTGTTTCTTCTGGATACGTGTGTAGTGATGGATGAATGTGTTGAACAATTCGGTCCAATTGGCTTTGATTTGGGGCAACAGAGCGTGATACCATACCTTTGCTTCTCCATCTAGAGTGGATGGGAAGACGGTAGAGTATAGGTCAACATCGATTCGATTCAAGGGCGTCAGCCTCATGAACTCCTCTACATGATGAATAGGGTTCTCAGATGGTTTGAATCTAATATTCAGCACTTCAACCTTGTCAGCTATCTTCAAAGTTGGTTGAACAGGTAATGGAACTTCTAAGTACTTGTCAGCAAAATCCGGCACAGAGCTCATTGCCTTGGTGAGGTTTTCTAACTTCTGCTCAAGAGCCTTAACAGCGGGATCTCTTGTAGGTTTTGACACTTCAGGTATATTAGCCTTAGTCTTAGATATCCCTATTCCTCCGAAATCTGGGGATACCTTGATGATCTCAGGTTCAGAGTCATATCCCTGCATTTCTTCATCATCCTCTTCAGCATTCAACCCTAACTTGGTGTTGATCTTGGTGATGGCCTGCAGCATGTCGTCCATCACCTGTTGTTGCTCATTCAACCTTTTGCCCATCTTCTGCTCCTGCTCTAGGGAATTAGCAAAGACCAGACCCTGCATCTTGGTGTAGAGCTCGTCCAAATGCTTCGTGATGTTACCTTCAGTGCTTTGGACCGGGATCTCTTGGAATTGCTCTCCAGACATGGTGCTGTTGCTAGTTGTAGATGGATCATAATGTGGGTTTGGAATCAAACGACCAGTTCGCGGATCTCGAATGCGGGCTCGGAGTCGATCCCCAATGATGCCTGCATGGAAATTAAAAATTAGAACACTCAATGACATACTCTGACACATACTACCCGATGCATGCATGCCCTAAAGACTTATATGATCCTACTGACTCGACACATATATGCTGACGCAAGGGACTCACCCACTTTTTGGGAGTGCATGACCTAACTCTATATGGACCTATGGACAGAACATTATAAAGGGCCGCACAAAGCCAAACACAGCGAGCGGGTCTTAAATCGATAGGTTCAAGTCAGTGTTTCTCAATTCGGATGGGCCCAAACCACGACCGACCGTTTTAAGGAGAATCCATAACTTGGCCTACTAATTCAGACGGCTCAAACCATAATAACTATTATGCGGACTAGAATAATGCTCAACAAGACCGACGACCCACTCTCTTTTTCTTTTTATTTTTATTTTATTTTATTTTTTATTTTAGTCGAGGAAAATGGATATTGTAAAGGATTGAATAAAGTCAACAATAAGCAAGTCATAATTAATTTATGAGCCTAATCAACAAATCCAAGGTTCTATGTTCATCGATCTTTCTATGGTTGGATTTCATGGCCTACCGTACGTTTTCATCTCCGTGCTCCATACCCTTAGGTAAGGAGTGTAAGGTATTGCTCAAAGAACTTCAAGGAAGCCCTTTGAGTGTAACGCGGGGAGAGAGGGGACCAAATGCTTGGCGATGTAGGGTGCATCCCACAAGTAGTGGCCCGCCCGCTCTCGAGGGAATCACCTAGGTATAATTTAACTGTCACCTTTGTGCTAACGTGTCAAAAGACGCGATTAGTGGCCCGGTATGCAAAGGATGCCTAAAAAGAATTATAAAATCGCGAAATAAATCAACTTCTCCCTTTTACTATTTTAAATTAATTCGATTTTTTCAAGTTTTACCCTCTTTTTAAGTTTAAGTCCCCAGTGGAGTCGCCAATCTGTAGGACCCCGGGAAAAGTGAGACCACTTTTCTCCGTGATGCGCTACTTAAACGATTGGGAGCCGACTAAGGTTGCTTAATCCTTAAATAAGGATATTTTTGTTTTATGAAATTCATTTTCGGGATGGTGAAATTTTATTTATTTTACAAATCCGTTTTTTATTATTTAAACACTTGAAATTACACAAAAAAATATATTAATAATGATTCAAAATCGGCCCACACCACATTCTGGCCCAAAAGGAAGCACGCGGGCCGCTGGAACCCATAAAACCCGCGCGGGTTTTGATGGCTCTTGGGCCGGGCCGCCTGTTTCCCTCGGGCCAGAGAACATGAATTTGGAATAATAAAACCTGAGTGATTTTTATTAATTCCTACGCATTTTATCTCAATTTTCCACTTTAAATTGGGTGTGAGGAAAGATATTAAATCATTTCTTAATTATTTTTATGTAAATTTCAATTTTAAATAATCAAACGAATTATAAAAAGAATAAAGAGTCGCCAGCTGATTTAAGGAAACCGACAAACCATGAAAATAATAAAAATAACTCCGGTCTACGAAACCCGATTCTATGCTCGGGGGTAAGGCTACGAATTCAAGAATTATAAAAGTTCTTGAATTCGTCCGTTAGAAAACGGACTCTACTAAAATCGACATTAAAATGAAAATAGAGCGGGGAGAAGTTTAGTTAATTTCGCAACTTTATATTCTTAACATGCATTCTAAAACAAGGTTTTTTTATTTACAAACTATGCACAAGTAATGGAAATGAAATATAAATTACATAATTAAAGTAACAATAACGAAAGAAACATAGGGCGAACCTCGTTGGTTTAGGAATCCGAATGCGCCGTTCAAAATCTTGACTTCCTTTGACTTGGTGGATGAAAGGATGAGTATGAGGATTATAGAAGGGTGATATATGGATAAAGATGTGATGAGAATTTGGTAGAGTAGGAGGATGATAATAAGAGAATGGATAATAGAGAGAGTTTAAGAGAGTGTAGGTAGGATTATGATAATAGTTGGTGAAAATGAAGGGAATGAAGGGGGGTATTTATAGGTGAGTGAGGTCGTGTTTAGGAGGGAAATGGAGGGGGACACATCCCTTGGATCATGCCCTCCATCTCCATGCAAACAGATAACCCGCGCGGGTTATTAGAAGTCAAGGTGAAGTCAATGCACGTGAGCTAAAATCAGGGGCTTTTGCATGGGATTTTGGCGTCGGATTCTGAAATGAAACCCGCGCGGGTTTTATAAACCTTCGGCACGGATCGCTGACATGGCACGGCAAAACGGCGCGTTTTGGGCGAAGAAACCCCGCGCGGGTTTTGAACCCTGGACTGGGGCGCGCCTTGGGCCTGCCTTGGGTCTGGGTCTTCCTCTTCGCATAAAACCCGTGCGGGTTTTACTGCTGGATTGGGCCGCTTCTGTTTTATTTGTTTTGCATTGCTTGCTATATTGGCCCAATGATGCATCCGTCCTTCAATGTTTTATTCTCACTTTTGATAAGTCGGGATTATATCGATGCAAATCCCGGTGTTTACACCCTAAAACGATCACAATCTAACAAGCTCCAATTCCACACATAATCATTCAATATTCAATAAATAAAAATAATTCACACTGGGAATGATGGTCACCAATATGATCACAACAAATATTCAACAACCAAATAACACCCTAAAGATTAAAAAAACATTGGACTATGATCAAACTACTCATAAGAATCAATACTCCCAAGAACATTCAAACTCCAAAAATTGCATCACCAAACAATTCTAATGATTTCAACATGTTTATGAACACCGACAAACACCAAAAAATCAATCAAGAACAACAAAGCTCAAGCAAGAGATAACCCGGATGCTCTGATACCAACTGGAGCGTGGCACAGTGGGAGAAGAATATAGAGATTGCTAGAGTATCGATATGTATGATAATTGGATGAATGCTCGGATGAGATTGATGATCAAAACAACAAAACTAACACTTGACTATCCAAGTAGATGATCATCAAACCAAAAAATACCTCTACTAGCTTGCAATAATAAACCCAAAAATCACTTAAATGAACATGACACAATCGAGGAACACATGAACACCACAATAGTAGGATATGGATATAGATAAAGGAAAATACACCACCAAAAACTAACAATCTACCATGATTAGATAAAGGAAGGATCCACCACTAATCAATAAAGGAGAGACTTGCAACACCACCATTAACAATAGATAAAGTAAACAATATTTTAGAGAAGGAAAAAAGCTTTAAGCCTTTCTGATAAATTCATAATCACAATTAGCAAAAAGTCCCTTACAAAAGTTAACCAAGAGGTATTTATAGGGAGAGGGGTAAATAACAAAAATTAAACCAGGATTGAGCACGTCGCGGGCACAACCATGTGGCTAGGACAAAGGGTCAGTCACAATCGTGACATGGCGATCAGCGATTTGTGATCCTTCGTCTCTTCACTACCTCAAGGTCGTGACCTAAGGTGTCACGGCCATGACTCGATTCTGTTGGATTTTGGTCACGATCGTGACGTGGCGGTCTCGGTCATGACAATCGTCGACCTAAAAGGTGTCATGGGCGTGATAGATGTGCCACGCTCATAACGTTCGTCTTGCCCAAAACCCCTTCAAAAGTGGATAAGGCATGGGGAATGAGAAAAGGGGTAACGATCGTGACCTAGGATGTCGTACCTGCGACACCATGTCCTACAATCAAATGTCCTTGGCAAGAGGAGTTACGGTCGCGACCAGATAGGTCACCCCCAAGACAAAGGTGCCCTCCCCCACTTTTGGCATGTTCACCCCGAGCACCACCAATCCGACCCTCTTTCTCTATTATCGTGCCAATGGGAAAGGATGGCCACCTAAAGGGCATCCAGGCCCATCCATTGGATGGCTATGACCATCCGTCCTGGGCCCGTATCAACCTTAGAATGAACTCCGCACCAAAGCTTCCGTAGTTGAGGAAAGATGGATACTAGAGGGGAATCATTCAGCATAGGTCTATATAATTGGAGCTGATCCCAATATGAAAAAGTGCATGCAAAGAATCCTTTACAAGTAAGAATTTTGGATATTAGTGTCAAGACCCATAGCGAAGCTATTGAAGGCTTAACTATAGAAAAAGTGTATTTCCGGTAATTTGGGCAACAAATCAGCCATCACATGATATGATCATTGGAAATACTTTCCAAAGATTATATTTTCCTTGTACCCAAAACATTCAATGATGTATATTCACAATAGATGGTCACTCAGTCCCTTAAAAAATTACAACAGGCTTATACCCACCAAAGAACATATTATTCGTGCAACCAGTGTGATGAGAAGGTGGTACCAAACCAAAAAGAAGTAGTCTTGACTATTTCACTTCTAGTGTAGTCTGTTAATGAATAGATCGAGAAGCAACAAGAAGAGTCCTGCAAAAGAACTCTAT
This sequence comes from Portulaca oleracea, assembly GCA_029582165.1. Lineage (NCBI taxonomy): Eukaryota > Viridiplantae > Streptophyta > Magnoliopsida > Caryophyllales > Portulacaceae > Portulaca > Portulaca oleracea. The sequence goes on along the minus strand of CM055881.1, from coordinate 550,029 downwards.
TATGATCACCCGTGAAAAGTTTTGGATAAAGATAAGACTTATGCTACTATTAGCTTATAGATTCCAATACAATTATCAGGGTTAAACAGATGGTGTATACACATCAAGATATTCAAGGACTAAAGGAACAGATAAAAAAGCTTTTAGGTAAAAAAAAAATTACCAGGGATAGTAAGAATCGACACACAAGTCTTGCGTTCATGGTTGGAAATCATGCTGAGGAAAAAGGGGAAAAGCTAGAACGGTCATCAATTATAAAAATCTTAAGGATAACATAGTATTCGATGTATATTATATCCCATATAAGACAGTACTCTTCAATAAGATCCAAGGAGCATTATGGTTCTCTAAGATGGATTGCAAGAATGGCTTTTGGAAGAAAACAATGGATGAGGAAAGCATTCCTCAAACAACATTTAGTGCTCCTCAGGGGCATTATGAATGGTTAGTTATGTCATTCGATATTAACAACGCAACTCAAATATTCCAGAGAAGAACGGATAAAATCTTTAAAGATCAAAGCCATTGTTGTTTAATATATAATGATGATATCCTCATTTTCTTTAAGACTGACGAACAACAGAAGGATTATCTCTTAGTAGTAACTAAGAAATGCATTGACCATCGAATTCTCCTTGGAAAACAATATGTCTGTTTATGCTGAAAAAGAAATTGAATTCTTTGGATTACAAAAGTTGGACAAGTAATTTTGCAAAACACATCCTTGACAAAAAAATAGAAAAGTTTTCTGGAAAAGTTGAAAATAGGAAACAACTAGAAAGATTCTTTGGATGTCTCACCTATGCATCGGGTTTTATCAAAGATCTAGCAAAGTTGAGAAAAAAATTGCAAAGTAAACTCAAACAAGATGTTGAGTGGAATTGGACTTTTCATGATTCACTGATTGTAAGAAATATCAAAAACTTATGTCAAAATATTCTTGTTCTTAATTTTCCTGCTAGCAATGAGCACTGGAGTGTAGTATTCAAAATCAAATGGAGAACAACTCTACAAATACTGCAATAGAAGTTTTATTAAAGCTGAATGCAATTACAAGAAATTGAAATAACTTTTGCAAAGAAAAGTTTTCAACTATGTGGGATTGGTTCACATTTAGGTTTGCCTATGCTCCTAGCTCGCATCAGGTCTCCTTCCCTTTTTCCCAAATCTATCCAGGGAAGCGAATTCAGATCAAGGAAGACTCTAGGCTATGAGATAACATTTTGGTCATCTACGGGGCCAATCCTGAGCCTTTTAAGGGGCTTCGAGATCAGTGGCACGAATAATGTAGCAGCGACGCACTTGGCTCTCAGTTTGGCATCAAATGGAGGAAGAAACAACCCAACGGTGTTTTGGTCTTTTAAATCAATGGAGGTCGGCCACATGATGTTTTTCATCCATTTAGCATCCAAGGGTATCCTAGGGTCAGGTCGGGAGTTCGTCAAGATTGCAAGGAAGCAAAGGAACCTGGAAGCAGCCATGGAAAGGAATAGCAGGCCAAGAGGTAATGGTTGTGCCTTCCTCCTTACCCTTTGTCTATTTGTTCTGTTGGAGGTGCTACCCACGTCTAGGGAGGTGTTAGTCGCACCCCAGACTAGGTTTCCGCCTCTTTATTGATTGAGTAAAAGATTATTAGCAAGGTCTTATGCACTCGACTTAAATCAGTCCTCTCTTTATTGATTGAGTAAAATCAAGTGACTTTTGTTGAAGGTAGATCAATACTTCATAATATTCTTATTACTAAGGACCTTTTCCGTTTCTACAATAGAAAAGGAGTCCAACCGAGCTGCATAATGAAGGTGGATATTCAGAAAGCCTATGACACTATTGGCTGGAACTTGTTGAAAAATTTGCTACAAGCTCTCAACCGTCCTAGGAAATGTGCTTATTGGATTATGATTAGAACTGGGCAATGGGCCGGGCTGGGTCGGGTTCGGGCCAATCACAAACGGGCCGGGCCGGGCCGGACATATGGTTTTTTTAATGGGTCCATGTGGGTTGGATTTTAACGGGCCCTAAACGGGTCGGGCCGGATTTGGGCTAATCTCACATCAATAAACCAAATTTCACCAACAATATAATCTAAATCCCAACTCAAATGTCAGTAGAAGCCCACTCGGGCTCTATCTGATAATGACATTTCCCTCTCTGTGAGTCTCTCTCTATCTTTTTCTCATTCTTTACCTCAACGGCCAACTACAATCAGTCAACTACATTGGATGATTTCATGGGGGCATTGCTTGATTCCCTCATACTCACCCACCAACTCCTAGAGTTATAGTTTGGCACAATTCACAAAAGTAATGACAGGAAACATAGAACCAATGACCACTAATTAAAATAGAAATCAAACTCACACAACAAAACAATCATAATATGATTCATAAAGTATAAACATATGCTTATTGCTTAATTAATACAAAATATACACTAATAAAAATTTGATAAGTATGCTTGGGAAATTAAACTCAAGAGTCAAGATCCACCTCAGAAAGACAGAAACAAGCAAAAATCAGCATATTAAAACCCAAAATTGATGAAACCCTAGTGTGTGTAGTGTGTACTGTGCTGTCGAGCGTCGACCTCTATCGATGGCAGTAGCAGTTCCGTTTAGAAGCGGCGACCGGCGATGAAATCCTAAATAGGCAAAAATCGGCAGAGAAAAACCCAGAATTTATGAAACCCTAGCGTGTGTAGTGTGTACTGCTGTCGAGTGTCGACCTCTGTCGACGGCAATGGCGGTTTCGACGAGAAGTGGCGGTCGGCGATGGGAGTTTCATTGGAAAACCCTAGTGACAGGGAGTTTTGGAAAACCCTAGTGACGAGAAGCGACGGCCGATGAGAAGCTATGTTCGAGTGTTGACGGGAGAGAGGAGGGAGGAGGGAGGAGGGAAGAGGCAGGTTCTGAGTATCTGATTTCATTGGAAAACCCTAGTGACAGGGAGATTTGGCGGCCCGCTATGAACCCGTTAGGGATTACTCATAGCCCACAATTGACCCGCGACTGGCCCGCGATTAGTTTTAATCGAGTAGACCCACAATGAACCCGTCCCACTTAATAATGTAAGCGGTCTCAACCCATTATGGTTGCCCAGTCGCAACAGCCCGTTGGGTACCCGCCCTGTAGCCCAGATCTAATTATGATCTATGTTACTTGAGCAAAATTTTCTATTTGGTTTCAATGGTTCATCCTATTGTTATTTTCAGAGTGGTCGTGGGTTGAGGCAAGGGATCCAACTTAGCCGATGTTGTTTATTTCCAAACTCTCAATATGTTTTTAAGTAAGAGTTTCTATAAAACTAGTTCTAAAAGAACACACTATCCAGAGCTTTGGGACCAGGACAGGAGGACCACAGATTGGGAAAACCTCCATTCCTCGACCGATATTTTGGAGTTGGGAAGCCAAGGACTTTCACAGCAAAACTCAAAAGGGCGAGACTTGAAAGCCAACTATCCATCCATTTATCGGTGAACTGGTCTTGGTCGCTTCCGGGAAAGCAACCTAGACCATTCTACAGTCGAATCAAAATAAAAAATCCTCTCAATGTGATGTGGGCACTTCTCTCTCCTCAAATTCTCCACCAACCAAGCCGTCCTCCACCCATTAAACACAGAGTCTCTATTACCGCCGAGCATCCAACCTCCTTCTCTCTCCGCTCTTCAACCACCACCAATACCGACGACAACAACAATACATTAATTCAGTCGCTATGCAGGAATGGCAATCTCAAACAAGCCCTTCAAATTCTCCCTACAGAACCCAACCCTACTCAGCACACTTACAAGCTTTTAATCCTCTGCTGCGCCCTCCAAAACTCTATTTCTGATGCTCTTGCTGTTCATCAACATCTTCTCAATCATGGGTTTGGCAACGATCCTTTCCTTGCTACTAAATTGATTGATATGTACTCTGAATTGCAGTGCGTAGAATATGCGCGCCAAGTGTTTGATGAAATTCCTCGGCGAACTATTTATGTCTGGAATGCTATTCTGCGTGCTCTTACATTGGCCGGGTGTGGGGTTGAGGCTTTGGATCTTTATAGGAAGATGAATAGGATGGGGGTTCCCTGTGATAGGTTTTCTCATACTTACGCCCTTAAGGCTTGTGTTGTGTCTGAATCGATTACTTTGTTGATAAAGAAGGGGAAAGAGATTCATGGGCGTATCCTGCGTGATGGGTATGAATCAAATGTCCATATTATGACTACCTTGCTGGATATGTATGCAAAGTTTGGAAATGTAACTTATGCTGGGCATGCTTTTAGTGGGATGCCTGCTAAGAATGTTGTTTCATGGAGTGCTATGATTGCTTGTTATGCAAAAAATGGGAGACCTTTTCAAGCATTGCTCCTTTTTCATGAGATGGTGCTTGGATCTCAGGATTTATCCCCTAACTCGGTGACTATGGTTAATGTCCTTCAGGCTTGTGCTGCACTTGCTACACTGGGACAAGGCAAGATGATGCACTGCTATATTCTGAGAAGGGGTCTCAATTCCATACTGCCTGTTACTAGTGCTCTCTTGATGATGTATGCAAGATGTGGCAATCTCAAGGTGGCACAGCGTATTTTTGACCATATGAATAAAAGGGATGTTGTGTCATGGAATTCATTGATTGCAAGCTATGGGATTCATGGCTTTGGATTAAAAGCTGTTAGGATCTTCCAAGAAATGATTGAACAGGGAATAAAACCAACAAGCATCTCTTTTCTAAGTGTTTTGGGAGCTTGCAGCCATGCGGGGCTTGTTGATATGGGGAAAAGGTTGTTTGAGTCTATGGTTGAGCAGTATGGAATTTCTCCAAGTTTGGAGCACTACGCATGCATGGTGGATCTTCTAGGCCGTGCCAATCAATTAAATGAAGCAGCTGAGATGATAGAAAACCTGACCGTTGAACCAGGACCAAAAGTATGGGGTTCTCTTCTTGGCTCATGTAGGATTCATTGTAATGTTGAGCTTGCAGAGAAAGCAAGCACCCATCTATTCGAGCTCGAGCCCACCAATGCTGGAAACTATGTTGTTCTGGCTGACATTTATGCAGCAGCTCAGATGTGGGATAAGGTGAAAGCAGTGAAAAAACTTTTAGAAGCACGTGGACTACAGAAAGTATCTGGCCAAAGTTGGATTGAAGTCAGACAGAAGATCTACTCGTTCAAGTCAGTTGATGAGCTTAACCCCCAGATCGAGCAAATTCAAGCTTTGTTGGTTGAGCTTTCTGGTGAGATGAAGCAGTTGGGTTATATCCCACTGACTCAACTTGTTCTTTATGACCTTGAAGAGAAGGAAAAGGAGAGGATTCTCTTGGGTCACAGTGAAAAACTTGCCGTTGCCTTTGGGCTGATCAACACCAACAAAGGTGAAACCATCAGGATCAGCAAGAACTTGAGGTTGTGTGAAGATTGTCACACTATGACAAAATTCATTTCCAAATTTACTGGCAGAGATATTATAGTTCGAGATGTCAACCGGTTTCATCATTTTCATGATGGGGCTTGCTCTTGTGGGGATTACTGGTAAATCATGTATAATTGTCCTGATTTTTTATACCTTAACACCATAAAGGATTCTCCACTAAACCTACTAAAGTTGTATTATGTTGCACAGTAATCACACGGAAACCATTTCGTTTTTTCCTATATCACCGCTACATTTATACGTGCCAGTGATGCATTGCTTTTCTGATGGCATTAGCTTTCACAGAGCAGAGCAAAGCCAATTTTGTGCAGCTTGGAACTTTGGCTGCTGCTAGTGATAATTAGAAGCTCTTGTGTAGCTCATGTAGGTTTCTGTGAACCGTCTCAACCAAAAACTTAAGGTAATGGTTAAAGGTTCAATGATGATTTTATACTCTAACACACCCCTTCAGGCGAATGTTTTTTTAGGCTTGAAGCATGGATGTTGTAAAGATGCCTTCACTTTGGCGCAAATGAATAGGGGTGTGCTGAGATTCGACCAAAGGCTTTATGCTCAGCTTGATTCTAATACTATGTTGAACATCTCATCAAAACCTTAAGCTAATGGTTGAAGACCGATTATAATTCTATACTTTTAACATTCTCAAATATAAAAAACACTTCATTCAAACAAGATGACATCTTTTGGTGGTTTTTTCCTTTTTGGGTGGGGGCGATACTCCATGTCCACACTCCCCCTCCCCTTCTTGGGTCTCAGATAGAAATTTTAGATTAAGTAGCTTGGAAGTATGAAATTTTATAATGTAAAGATAGATTTGGTAAAAAAAATGTAATTAAAGCAAAAAATAATTGTTTCCTTTCTATATATTTACTTTTGTATTACTCTTTTACTTTGATTAATTTTTATTTTTTAATATTTATTACTCCATGTGTTTCTTTTTAATTATAACCTGATTTCTTGTGTTGAAAACTTTTTCCGCCATTTGTTTTAAATAAATGATTTAGCATATAAAATTATTGTCATTAAGCTTTAATGTAAATTACCATTAATATCATATTGTAAGTTTTGATAAATTATTATGTCATAGTTTATTTTAATATTTTATAATGATTAATCATATTAATAAAAAAGAAACCTCGAAATTGTAAAAGTAACTACAATATTTTAAACCGAGGGAGTATTATGTGGTATAATATTACTATTTCATCATATTTAAACTTAAAATAATTATATTTTTAATCATTTTTAGTAAATTAAATTATTTAGTTATAGTAGGATAATTTTTTTCAATAAATATAATTTCTCTTCTTAAATTTGTATTTTTTAATGTACCTAACCCTCTGAATTGATAATTTTGAGGAATGGGGAAGCAATTAGAGTCACTTTAAAATTAATATTGTATATATTTTCTAGAGACATTACCTTCTATTGAAATTCCTTTTACAACCAACAAAAACATTAGAAAGCCCAATCAGTAGAAGCCGAAGACACAAATTGGGCTGGCCCAAAGAAGCACACACAAAACTAAGGTGGAAAAGAAAACAGCTTCACCACAAGGCACATATTCTCTTTTATTTTATAGTAAATGATTTCCTATGTTTGATACGAGGGAAATTGTTTTCGAAAAATAATGATATATGTGTCATGTTATATTATTAATGAAATAATTTGAATCTCAAAATTTATATTTAACTTTTTTTTATCGATCATATCATATTATAAAGTTACGATCAAAACTATTGAAATTGAATTTTATTACTAAGTTCAGTTAATTTTAGCTGCAAAAAATGTCAACATAAGTGGCAATATATGTTATCAGATGAAAATATTCAAAGATCAGAATTCATATTTAACTTTTTTAATCTATCATATTATATTATAGACTTTCGATCCAAAACGTTGAAATTAATTTGCTCTAAGTTTTAGTTCCAGTTAGTTTTAGTAACGAAAAATTGTCAAAGTGGTGGTATATATTACAAATGAAAATATTTATAGCTTAAATTTCATATTTGAGTTTTTTACAATATATTTTATTATATTATAAAGTTTCGATCCAAACCATTAAAATTAAATTTTGCTTTTAAGTTTCGGTCATATTTAGTGATAGAAAACCTCGACATAATACCAAGATATGTTACAAATGAAATTAATAATTTTTTTATGGCTTGTGTAATGCATGATATAGTTTTTATTAACTTATCTATATTTATTTTTAGCACTAAGTTATAATAACTATCTATCTATATTTAGTAATTACTATGATTGGAAAAAGTTTTAGTGACATTATTCATATACTTTCGTAATATATATATATATATGGAAAAAACGTGAGAATTTTAACATTAACAAAACGAATTATAACCTAAACAGGGGGAACTTAATCAACCCCCAGAATACGACTACACAGCACCAACAACAAACTCGAACAAAATAGATCAAAACAAAACTCAGCTGGTTTTGAACAAAACATCAGCTGATATTACAAACGTCAAACCAATACATTTTTTCTCCAAATTCTTGAAGATCCTACAATTTCGTTCCTGACAGACATGGTAATATACTAGTGCAGATACTAATGCATGAAGATCTTTTTGCTTCTTACTCAACACCGAGAACCAGCAGAGGTTTTCAGATCTGATTTGCTGCTGCAAATTCAGCTCCCTATACACACTCGAGAACACCTCATGGACAAAAGAACAATGAAACAAAAGATGGAGATTTGTTTCCTCTTTTTCCTTGCATAAAAAACAGCGATTTGCCAAAGCAGTCCCAAATTTTTGCAACTGATCCAAACAGACCGACCTTTGCAGGATTAACATCCAGAATACAAAAGCAAACTTTGGAACAATCCTCTTGTGCCAAACAAGAGAATGCCAAACAACCTCCTCTTTATGATCCTTTAGGAATTGATACCCATCTTTAATCTTGTAATTCATATTCCTCACATAGAGATCTTGAAACAGAGATTTCAGATCATCTCTAATTCCAATCAATCTACGCCAGTACCAACTAGCGTTCTGCTTAACTTCACAATACCAAATAGACTGTTTCTTCAGATACAAGTTCTTCACCCATCTGATCCATAACGCTTCCTTGTTCATCACAATTTGCCAAAATATTATATATATATATATATATATATATATATATATATATATATATATATATATATATTTAATATTAATTTGAATTATGTCGCTCAAAAAATATACTAATTAAAATATATATATATATACAAAGCTTGTCATTTCCTTTTTGTAATGATTAATTAGAGAAAAAAATTAAAATGAATTTACATTTAATACATATAAAGAAATAGGTTTGAACTATATTTTCTAAATAAAAATATATTAAAATTTTATCATTTATTTATCTATCATTAACCCTCGTATAGTCTGCTAGTCTCGTAATAATACCACTTTGAAAACTGAGGAATAAAATAGTTATTTTATATGTCATAATGTTGATAAAGCGGTGCTAGTTAAGTGGTGGTCACCTTCATTTTTTATATTTTCCACCAAGAATTAAGTCTTGATAGAACCAAATTATTTTCCATCAATAAATTTTTAAATTGACATTAATTAATTGGGTTTGTAAGTAGTTCATCTTATCATATCATAAAGTTCTAGGCCAAATCATAAAGTTCTAGGTGATAGAACACCCAAACATCCCAAATTTCACCACTTATGTATCCATTTCCCTTAGGTGATTTTTTAGTTCATCTTATCATATCATAAAGTTCTAGGCCAAATCACTGAAATAGAATTTTGCTATAAAGTTTCAATTAGTTTTGGCGACACAGAAATTTGGTACATTTGGTGATATATATTATCAGATAAAAATATTTTAAGCTCGAAATTCATATTTTAGCTCTCTTTTGACCTTCCAATCATAACATAAAGTTTCAGTTCAAACCGTTGAAATTGAATTTTGCTTTAAAGTTTCAGATAGTTTTAGCAGCAAAAAGTGTTGATAAATATGTCAATATATGTTATCAGATAAAAATACTTTTAGGTCAAAATTCATGTATGAACTTTTTTTAGTCCATCTTATCATAAAATAAAGTTCCAATTCAGACCACTGAAATCGAATTCTATTTTAAAATTTCATTTAATTTTAGCAGCAAAAAATATTGGTATATGTGGCAATGCATGGTATTGAATCAAAATATTTAGATCTCAAAATTTATATTTGAGTTTTTTCTTACTTTATTTTATCGTATTACAAAGTTATGAGCCAAATCATTGAAATTGAACTTTGCGCGTAAATTTCAATTGGATTTAGCAGTGAAAAATATTAACAAGAGTCACCATTTATGTTGCAAAATAAGTGTAACGCTCTGGAAGAATGGCGTTACAATAAGAAATTTAGACTTTGTAATCAGACTTTATGAATCTTCAAAATAGTAAGAATGGCGTGAGGAAGCACAATTGGCATAGGTGTGAAGTGGGAATAACGCCAAGCATGAGTGAAGCAGCAAGTAAGCAATGGATTAGAGAGGAGTGGGGATGGCATAGGCGAGGACTGTCGCTGCTTGTGACATATGCAAGCTATTAGTCGGAGAAAAATAGGAGACAAAAAGGAGGAGAGGTAAGGTTGTGTACACACCGGGTTTTGACACATTAATATATAGCATATCTATATAAATACGAAGCAGAAATAGAAAAAAAAAAGAAGCTGATAAATAAAGCTTAAGTACATGCATTTACATGTACGTTATTCGCCTAAAGCCACATGCATGATCACATGTGAGGTTAGCTAGCCGCATGCACAATTTTTACGTAAGAATCGAGCCATGCAGAGCTACGTAAAACATGCGAGAAAGTCACAAGTTCGATCCTCATAAAAGCACTCAAAAACACCTCAAAGAATAGTATTACCGTCCATGGTGTGAACAACCATTTCCCAAAGCAAATGCATTCATATTCCACCGTCCCAGGGATGCACATGGACGAGATCAAATACATCTCCCCCCCCCCCCCTTGACGGCCGATCGGTCTTGAGTATTGTTCACATGTGGGTTCATTCACCCACATGTTGTCGTCCACTCTGGACACCCTCCTTTTTTGCCTAATGTTTTGTGCCATGTTGACTACGAATTGCCAAGGGTGGATGTATGTGATGTGCATGCATGCATAAGAAAGCTATCCTTCACCTTTAAATACTACTCTTCCCAAAGCCAAACTCACTGATTCACTCACCAACTCACTGATTCACTCACTCCATCATTCACTCATTCTTCCCCCTACACTTCTAATCTCACCATTCAATCTTTCATTCCATCACTCACTCAGTATCTCTCTCTAAATTCTCATTTTAATCTTCATATATCCTTTTCTTACCATCATCATCTTCATTTCTCCATCACCATAAAATCCTAATCTCTAATCCTATCCTACCCATCCTTATTCTCATATAAACCTACAAAAAGCATATCCTAAACATATCCGAAAACCACAAAAAGAGCGTTTCCCTACCCTTTTCATACCCCCTTTTCTACACCATTTTGGCGTGAGAGGAGTCATCTAAAGTCGCTACAAGAAGGAACTTGCAAGTAACTTTAAGGGCTTGCTTGGGAGGAGGGTAGGGGGGGTTAGGAGGAGTTAAGGAGGGTACTTACTCCTCCTTACCCCTGCTTGGGAAGAGAGTGAGAGAGGGTAAGGGAGAGTAAGAGGGAGTGAGGTTTACCCCCTTTACCCCTGTTAACCCTGATTTTTTTAACACCCCAATTTGGGGTGTAAAGAGGTGTAACGCCCCGGAAATTCAATTATAGAAAAGTCAAAGTCAAACTAACGTTAACAGACAAAATTTAGCGGAAGACTCGAACTCTTATTGGGCGTCACTGCCGTATCCCCGAAAGAATACAAGGCGAGAAGGAAACTACAACTGTCTGATAACGGTAAACCACACTAACAAACTCATACTTAGAAATAATCCTCAAAACTAACTTCAAGTTTCTCATAAAATAAAAGCAACATATTTAACAACTTCTAAACATGTCGTCCTCACTTCTAATTCCCGTCCCAGCATATAGATCTTCACCTGAAAACAAAACATTTCAAAAATGAGGGGGAAATCTCAATAATGTCTACCCCTAATGTTAAAACAAGTTAAGTTCATTTCAATTCATTTGAGGGAGAGGGAACAAGTCAAAACCTTTCACAAATCTTTAATCCCTTAACTGTTTTCCTCAACCCAACCAATCCATATTTTATTATGCGGGTGGGATATCAAATCCCTTAAAGTAACATTCGCCTACCAAAGGCATCAAAAATCATCTATCCTATATCAGGGATGAAACCCTGATCTCCTGACACATAACCCATACAGGATACTAAATCCTGGTCTCAGGGTTATCGCTCGCAAAACAATCGCCTACCAAAGGCACCAAAACAATCGCCTACCAAAGGCATCAAACAATAAACCGCTTAAAGTTTCACTTTGAATTATTAGTGTCTTATGCACAACTCAGCTCACAGCTCTCAAGTCAAACCCAACCCAGGTTATCAAAACCAAAAAATAAAACCACTAATAAAAGACCATCCAATTTCTCAACTCAATAAAATCAAAGCACAAACAACTACAAACAGTTATCCAAAACAGATGGTCACATTTCCACAAAAGTCCCCTTCGGGATGCAATTCTCAAAACAGATTAGAAAACATTAAAACACATTTAAAGAGCATCCCAGTGGGGATTAGAGCATAGACATTACCTGGTTAGCTTCACTCCATAGCAAAACGGACACACTTGAGCTCACTAACGACGCGAATTAGCTCAGGCCTAAGAATAGAAATAATGACTGTAATCAAAACGTGCTCTTCGAAGTTAGTATTAACTTTATTCTACCTAACCCTCCCCTAGGAACACTATAGGTTCCTATCAATCATGAATTCACACTTTAAATTACCTAATACATTGCAAGTAATCACGTAACAAGATCAAAACATCATTTTTTCACTCAACAACATTTTTATTAATAAATAACATCAATAAGACAGATTACAACATCCACACAAAAAGGGTTATAACCTGACTTCCCGACATCCTATGGGTCTGGTTTTGGACTTTTCGGAAACCTCGGGATGTATACTAAAACTCTTATGTTGACGACTAAGCCTATATCAGCCTTGAAAGACTCTAAAAGTACCAAATTCTCCAACTGGTCCAGTTCTAACAGGTTCTGGTAAAACGACTATAATTCAAGCTATACAACTCCAAAGTCCGATCCGCAAAACTCCTATGAAACCTAACATCTAAGGGAACCTCCAGTCCAAAGGGTTCAATCAAAGGACAACTATACTTATCGTGGTGACCCGATCTTTAGACTCTATCAAAACTGTCCCGTTACCGGTTTCCATATAACTGATTATTTCGGTTCTAACTTTCACCATTCGATCACGGGGTCCTAATTTTGGCTTAAAACAGTGACTAAGGGTAAGGATATTTAATCTAATCCAACCAAGATCCAAACATCATCTTCTTACCATCAAAACTAAACTGTAAAACATGAAAACAACTTTAATACTTTCTCTAACCCTAAAACATGCATGAAATAATAGTAACATTACCCTAACATGAATTCTACAAAAAACAAAGTACATCATACAATCGAACATTAATAATTTAACTACAACTATTACAAACCCTAATACATCAAATTAGAACATAAAAGTTACATATAATAATTTAGACAATTTACAAGTAAATACTACAACACAAGAACAATTTAATTACAAATAACAACTTAATAATTTACACCTTTAATTACCCAAATTACAAGATTTAGTAAAAGAAAAATAATAATAATAATAATAACAATAATAATAATCATAATAATAATAATAATAAACAGAAAACAAGAAAGAAAAGTTTGTTAAAAAAATTAGGGTTTACGTTAGACGGGTTCTGGGCGGTTTTCCGGCGATGCTCGACGGCGGCACGGTCAGGCGAATGTCCGGTGAAGGCGACGTTTCCGACGAGGTTGGTGGTGACAGGCAGCAACAGGTGCAATGGTGGTCGTGGGACTGAGTTGATCGAACAGTAGCAGCAGCAGGTCGGGTGTTCGTCCGTGAGTCTGGTGGGCGGCATTGATCGGTCGACGTCGAGGGGTACGGTGGTCAGTGCGGTGGCGTCGAAAGGCCTGGACGGTGCGACGGTGGTGGTCGTCTGGGCGGCAGCGTGCGGCGGCAGAGACCGAGACAAGCCGATCGAGAGAGAAAGAGGGCAAGAGAGAAAGAGAGAGGAAGAAGACAGGCGAACGATGGTGGCTGCGGTGGTTGCGGCCTGCGGGTGGCCGGCAACTGCGGCTGGGCGGACGGCAGGGACGGGGAGGGAGAGAGAGAGAGAGAGAGGGAGAGGAGAGGAGAGGGAGGCTAGGGTTAGGGTTGATATTAGGGTTTTGAGAGGGAGAGGGGTTTTTATATTAACAATTAAAAAGCTCAACTAATACTAATCCTACTCCTAATCCAACCCAATAAGAAATCAGATTTTTGGAAAAATAATAATAACCATAATAATAGTAATAATAATAAAAATAATACTAATAATAATAATATTAATACTAAACACATAACAAATAATATTCACATAATTATTCATATAACAACTTTTAATAAACACAATAATATTAATAGTAATACTAATAATAATTACAGTAATATTAATAATACTAAAACCCAAGAAATTACCATTTTACCCTTGTTAGTCCCTCAACGATCCTACGAGCTCAAATGTTAGCAAAAATAAACACAAACGAATAATAACAATTAACGAAGTCAAACCTAATTTACTAACAACGTCACGATCAACATCCTTGGATTTTTCGGGGTTTTACATCATTACCTTCTCAAAAGAAGCTTCGTCCTTGAAACTTAAACTCAGACCTAACGGTTCGGTAATAATCCTAACGGTTTCGTTCTTCCTAAAACTCGAGGTTTTACATCATTACCTCCTTAAAAGAAGTTTCGTCCTCGAAACTTGGCGCACCTTATGTGTTGAATAGGTGCTGATACTTCGACTTATTCTCCTAATCGACTTCTTAGATTGCTTCGGTTGGGGTATAGCTTTCCCATCACACTTTTACTAGGGGGACGGTCTCTTCGCGAAGCGGCTTCTCTCAGCAATCTGGGATCTCATGCGGCTGCTCCTCGTAGATCAAGTCCTCTTTCGGCCTCCGAACTCTCATCAGAGGTCTTGTTCTTGTGTCAAGCCCTCCTTGGGGTTGTATTCCGTACCCACCTCGGGTTTGCAAATCTTTTAGAGGAGCTAAAGTCTCGTGCTCATAGCAAAGGTGGTGATATGGCATATACCATATGTCAAAACAAAATGCATGCACTTGCAACACATAACGAAACAAGGAAAAGAAACACATCCCATTCCCCAGAGGTATTGCTTATAGTCGCTCTCACAATGAACGTCCCTAGTAGACTCAACAACTTATAACCAAGTCTAAATCCAACTTTACCCTAATCTTCCCATTATCGATATTCTAAAATCATGAAATAAGATCTTTAGAACACACCAAACTGATAATTACCAACACCCAAAATGTTATAAGATCCCAATAATCACCTCTCAAAACAAGTCTTTTGCTTCTGTGCTAGGGTAACATAAAATAACGATAGTTTTCAATAGTTTCCCTTGATAACTCAAGTAAGACCAAAATTTCTAATTTTCCTCTAATGCAACTGTACAATTTTCTTCCCTTCCAATGACGAGATCCCCATTATGTCAACCACCACATGACTATTTAATAATATGTAACCATACGACATAACTTCCTCGAGACAACCTTATTATCCGTAAGAGAAAGAGAAATTCCCGTTAATAATCTCAGATGTCAGATCACTAACCTGGCGCCTCAAATGACACATGAACCTTATGTTTTCATCTAATAGAAAGACCAAAAGCTAAGATTGACAACCCAAGACATGATTAACACTGTAATTAATTTACCAAACCACCATTTAACTCCAAAACACTTAACCACGCCAAATGAGACTTTTCCCTTATCTTACATATGCCTAATAAGAACTAGCACTTGCCAATCATTACCCTCTCAATCTTCTCAAATGGAGTTTCATCCCCGAAACTCAAATTACCACCCAACACCTCAAAATAAGAGTCATCCTTAGACTCGATGCTTCCTCAAAAGCATTAATTCAAACTCAATATTTCCCAAAGTCAGATTATACCCAACTGCAACTTAAGGCTTTCATGTACTTAAGCCATCAAAATCATTCTTAATCACCACTTCTATTTTAGAACCACTAGTAATGGTAATTATCAAATCCACCACGTGTTTCAAGCACAAAAAGTATAGGGACCTGTGTTAGACAATAACCTACTTCGCACATCTCATCATTATCTTCCATTAACGTTAATCTCCCTAACCAATATAAGTAACCAGACATGATCCAACACTTCACTCAGCTCCTCCAATATCTTAAACACTATATACTCATCATGTCTAATTTCTTCCCTAATAGTTATAGATAATAGACGTCACCATCAACAGTGATTGACAAATCAAAGAAAGAAATTGCTCTAATAAATATGCGATAATCAAACGATTCATTTGGATGGTACTCAATAGAATTAATCAAATAATATTTCCACAGATTCATCAAATGTAAATAGATTATCCCAAAAAACATTCAGACAGGCCAATCAAATGATATTCATACCGAACTTAACCAGGTGGGATTCAGACAATATTGTGGGCATCAAATACCTGCAGCTTTCATCATGGGTTATACCCACTTCTCAGACGATCAACTCACTTCATGTACACAATCATAAATAAAAGGCTCGCAATAGGGAATAGACAGTTATGTACAAAGACTCATGTTTGGTTGCGTAAATTGCGGTTTTAAGTAAGGGTTGTCGATCACAGGGATGGGTGTTAGGTTTAATTTAGGTAATTGGTTTGTGTACAAGGGTTTTTCTCAATGCGGAAAGCAATAAATTATGTAAATAAAACTATTAAACTAACCTAAACATGATGATAATTAAGAAAGCCATAAAAGATGAAAGCAACTAAAAGCATGAAATTAAGAAAGCAATAAAACTAAGACTAATTAATGAAATTAGGAACAAGAGATTATACCTTTGATGATCCAAACTTTCACTAATCTTCAATCTACTTGGATTTCTCCCGAACAAACAAGAAATCGTGAATTGGATTACTAAGAATCCCCAAATCCCCACTTGAGAGTGGAATTTGTGACCCTTAATCCCCCTTTTCACTAAAAGTTGGATTGGATGTTTTTGTGGCTAACACTATGAACTTTCAAAGTCAATTTTAAATCAAAGCTAAGCACAAGGTAATAAAGATTAATGAAGGCTAGAATTACTTGAAGAAAATTGATTACAATCAAGAATCCCAAAAACTTGAAGAACAAGACAAGAGAGAAAAAACTTAGAGAGAGAAAGTAGAGTTTAATTAAGAAAGCATTAAAAACCCCTAATTACAAACTAAAAGCTTCAGCTAATATCCTCCCCAAAAGAGTCGCAGCTATTACTCTTATAATACCCTAAGTTTGTTTCACAAAACGACTTTGTTCCAGATTATACGCAGAATTTGGAATTGGCTCGCGAGCTGAATCCTGCTCGGCGGCGGCGTTCGTCGCCGTCCCTCGTTCTTCGCAGCTTCCTTCGGAAGCTTTCGGCCGAGCAGGATTCTTGCTCGGGCGGCGTGCTCTGTCCCTTCAATGCCTTAGCCGATTTTCATCGAACTTTTCCTAGTTGATGCACAGAAGCATTGCTCGACTGAGCCAATATGCCGCTCGGTCGAGCGCACTTCCGCCTCACCTCCTCGCTCAATTTTACTCGACCGCTTTTCCGCTCTCCAGAACACCGCCGGGCGAGCCACCATTCTCGCTGGCCGAGCACCTTGCCTCACCCCGATTGGCAAGTTTTGCCCGCTTTGTCGCTTTTTCGATCGCTTACTTATTTTCCTACAAAACTACAAAAACTCATAACTAGAATAACACACGGGGTTAGAACATACAAAACTCCTAATAAAGAGAAGAATTGGCTCAAACGACCGAACACCACTCCCACACAAGGGTTTGCTCGCCCCGAGCAAACTAAAAACAAAGAAAAGAACTAAGAAAACCTAACCCACTTTCGCAGGAATCGCGGATGCATTTAGCATATGCATCAAGCCCTTTAAACCCCCCGGCAGCCCGGGTGGACGAGGTAGATCTCGTGAGGGTTTATAGCAACTATACCCACAAAAGCCATAGAAAAAGGAGAGAGGGAAAGTGAAAAACAGAACAAGTTCAAAAGAAAAGAAAAAGAGACTTGCTCGTTTCAATGAATCAAGCTGTTTCAATTAAGAAAACGGTATTAATCCTCCGAAAGGAACCGTTATGAGCATCTCACAACGTCTAACCCAAACAACTGCCAATCTTTAAAATTTTGAACCAAAACACTTCCTGATGAGCAAAACACCTTGTGCATAGGTGCAAGTGGGCTCTAGTCGGTCCTTCCTATCCTAAACCAGACAATCAGAGTTGTGCTCATGCTCAAGCTCGGGATTATCTATCCTACTTCACTCTTGGTTTTTCTTTTAACCTCTCTTTCTTTTTCTTACTTTGCTCTTTTCTTTTTTTTTACTTTTCTTTCTTACCATTATTTTTCTCAACTCTTTTTCCTTTTTCTTGCTTCGCTTTTCTTTCTTTTTCAAAACCTACGCTCTTTTATTTCCACTCAATCCGCTTTGTGTCTTTTAGAACATTTGTGTCGGGTTTTATGATTTAAATACCGCCTTCGCAAAGGGTTACCCTCCTGCTGGGTTTCTCCATACGTGAGTCATTGCACTTAAGAGCATAGGTGCCGATCCACCCAAACCAACCCATGACTAGGCCCGACAGTAATTATTTAATGCATTAATTAAGAGCTTGAGCAATTGAACAACTAAAACCGTCTAACTTAGGTAAGAATTCACAGTTAAAGCGTGTAAGAATTGAGGATTCCGCTTTCCCATTCCATGTAGAGGTCTAATAGAGATAAGTCATGGCAATTGTCCAAGTTATGGTCGAAAAATGCTCAAACCGGTTTCTTTCAAAGAAGATTAAGAACGGCTTCTTGATTTCAACAACGAAATCCAAGAAACAAAGCAAAAAAACGAAACGAAAACTTTGAAGGTTTTTCACTCCCTTTTTTCTCCTTTTCACAAAATTTTTTCAAATTTTTCGACACAAACTACGAAAAACAAAAACAAAGACTCAAAACTAGGTGATCTACCCATGACAAATGGAAGTATCACCCCCCACTCCCACACAAAACTTCACAATGTCCCCATTGTGAGAAGAAGGGTGTCACAAATAAGGTAGAAAACCTAAAAACACACAACAAACACATAATAAACAATAAATGGTGGCGACCCGAGCCCACACGGCTCCAACAACAATGATATCCCAACATTCATACTCAAGGGGTTCGCCACCCAAAAAGAAAATCAAGCATGCATCATGGATCAACAATATATTCACAATGAGAAGGATGGTTAAAAGATGATACCTGAAGATCGCCAAGTTAAGCACATCCAAGCACACGATCCACGAACGCAATGTCAGAAAAAGAAACTTCAAATATTCACAAATGTACATGATCATTGACTAACCTTAACCCCGAATCTCACTATATGAGGCGGGAATCAAGGGTGAAATGC
This sequence comes from Portulaca oleracea, assembly GCA_029582165.1. Classification (NCBI taxonomy): domain Eukaryota; kingdom Viridiplantae; phylum Streptophyta; class Magnoliopsida; order Caryophyllales; family Portulacaceae; genus Portulaca; species Portulaca oleracea. Next base: position 530,933 of record CM055881.1, on the reverse strand, counting down.
CGGGCCACTGCCCAGAAACATTACACAACCCCTCGCGCATGTATATCTCAAAATGAAAGCACACAACTAATGCAAAATAACAGAGGGGAGTGCGAAATGCTCACAATCACTGCTCATCACCTCCCGGAGGAGGGTACGGATAGTAGGGGAAGTAAGTCGGGTAATACTGGTTGACATAGTCGGGTGGTGCCGGTGCATGGTCGGCGATAGCATAGTGATAATAACCCCAATCTCTCCAATATTGATTCTGTTGATGGAAGTACTCATCATAGCGCTGAAAGTATCCTTCGTGCCGTTCAAGGGTCGACTGTTGCGCACGAAGGAGTTCCTGTTGACTTTCCATCAAGTTGTGCGTACTTTGTAGCAAAGTTCGCTGTTCACGGAGGTCGACACTCAGTTGGTCTAACCGACTTGCCAAGTGCCCCATCGTAATCTCCTGGGAAGTACTACCACTAGCTTCACCTTGGGTTGCCGGCTGCTCCTCTTCTTCCACATTTTCACTCACAAATGGGTCATCGGGCCCCCCAACTCGACGGTTGCTCCTTGGATCTTCGCCACATGACCAGTTATGTTGATTGGTTACATCCAACCAACGTGCAGCTCGCGCGTGGTCCAAATGAATGGAAGTTGCATACTTATCCGAGCCATGCTTGTATATATGCTTGGTGTTGTGACGCTCAAAGATGCCCATGCGTTGCAATCTAATACCATCGATGAGGTCGGGAAAATACCTCGGGGTGAACTTGTGGATATATCCTCCAAAACCTTTCTTCATCAAAAAGTGGCAAATGATATGCCCCATTCCAATTGTAGAGGTTAGGTGTTTAGAGGTAATGCCTTTGAAGCAATGCAAGATGCATGACCCCGTGTTCACCCGCTTCCCTTGGAGGGTGTTAAAGATGATGAACAAATCATCCCTCCGCACATTTGCCCTCCCATCGTTTCTTCCGAAGACCGAATTTGAAACTATGCGATGAAAGATTCGGATCGCTAAGTTACAAATATCACGAGACTTGGAATTTCTGGTCAAGAATAAGCAATCCTCAAGAGCATTCGCCGGTTGATGTTTCCGACGCCAACAAGTAAGACTCTTCATAGCAGCTTGCTCATCGAAATGCGCACTATCCTCATAATACAACCCGTCTGTCGGTATCCCGAGTACTTGACAAAACTCTTGCACCGTGCACGTTTTCTCCTTGTTGTCCACCCTATATCGAAACTTAGCTTGGCGTGTATCGACATCCTCAACTTGGAAGGAACTGAGGAACTCAAGAATTGGTTGATCGTAAAGAGACTCGTCAATCTTGATGAAGGACTCCCAACCCAAGACCCTTATAATGTAATCAAAACTAGGGCCACAATACACCCTCTTCATGGTGGCTTCATCATAAATGTCCGGAGCACAAAGTTTCCGGTGTTGATAAAGCTCATATCTCTCGCGATGATGCTCATCCCGGAACCGAATTCGCAATTCCGGGTTAGCCTGAAGAAGCGTGGGCGGTTGGGCCTTGTAACGATCTTTATCCACCGCCGCCGATGAAGACTCGGGCGGTGGGGAAGGTGTACCTTCCTCATCGGTACGGGCTCTCTTAGATCGAACCATTGTGAACTTCAAAACACACTAACAACTCAAGAACCTCCAAATAGCAATCAATACACACAACACACAAGCCCTAAATCTGAGGAACAATCACAAGTAGCACCCAATTTAACCTTAAAATCAAATTTGAAAACACTAAGTGTGAATGTTACCTCCCAAATAGGCACCAAATACCAAGTGGCAACACAAATCGGGCAAAGAGCAAGTAACCCGGGACCTTGAGACCTCCCGACCTTGGCAAAACCCTTCCTTCCCCCAAACCTCAGAATACACGCAATAGCAGCAGCAGTAGCAATAGCACGCACAGCAGCGAACAGCACAAACCAACACTCCTCACGCACGTCACACAAAGAATGACGCATACCAAAGAATAAACGCAAATGCAACACGCACAATTAGGGCACGTAATCACCTAACTGGAAAAATTTAAGAAATTATAAAAGATTAGGGTTTAGGGCTTGATGCTAGTGGTTGGAGGAAGTGAGAGAGAGATGAGAGAGAAAATAAGTGAGAAAATATGAAGAAAAGGAGAGAGAATCGAATAAAACCCCCGATAAAACAGATCATCGGCCGCTCGAGCAAAAGCGATCTGCTCGAGCGGATGTTCGATGCGAACACAAGTTTGTCCGAAGATCGCCGACCGAGCAAACAATCGCCGCCGAGCAACGCTTCTGGACCGCTAGGTATGTCTGTCAGACTTCTTCCCTCGGGTGCTTCAGTGGACAAGCTCGACCGAGCACAAATTTTTCTCGCCCGAGCAAGGTTTCTGTCGGCCGCCGTCTTCGATGCAGGATTCTCTTTCAATTTAGGCACAATGGACTTGCTCGCCGAGGATGTTTTGCTACCGAGCAAATCCTTCTGAAATATTTCCTTTTCTTCCTCCTTTACTCGCGAAAACTCCTCAGTAAGGCTGCTCGCCCGAGCCAAAATTGTGCTCGCCCGAGCAGGTGTTCTGCCAACAATGCAAGGAGTTAAAATTTTTCAAGGAAATAAACCTTCTCACCTCTACTAAAAATATGTTCAAAACCTCAATCTCGCAAAAACCTCCCGGGACATTTCAAAATCAATAATCTAAAAACTAACCTAAACAAAACAAAATCTTTTGGGTTTTTCAAAGATTTCACATAAAAAGAAAAGCCGGCATGCGTGCCTCCCCACTCCCACACAAAAAGGCCACACTATGTCCTCATTGTGGCAAGAAATAAAGGAAGACAAACACCCTAAAAGAATAAAAAAAAAAATCTAAAAACTAACAAAAAGAATGAAAAAGAGTTTTCTCACCAACCAACTCCAAAGAAAAAGAAGGATAATACCTGATTAGATCTCAAATAATCATCATATGACTTGTAAATGGAGATTGAGTATGCAAGCCATGAAATGGTGAATATATGTGAGCAATAAATGATCCTTCCTTCTCGTGAGTGCATAGTTAAGAGAGTTAAACAAAGAAACAAACAAGTAAAAAAAATGAACTAATTTACAATATGTACAAAGATGTTACCTCAATGTTCTTCAATCAACATATGGGACATGGAATGTTACACACTCCACATCCACTTTCTCTGGAAGCTCCAAAAAGGGTTTCAACCTGTGACCGTTAACTTTCCACATTGATGCATTAGTGGGGTCCTTGATTTCAACAACTCCCGAGGGAAACACAGCGGTCACAATGAATGGACCGGTCCACCTAGACTTCAATTTACCCGCAAACAAATGCAAACGTGAGTCATAAAGGAGGACTTTCTGCCCCGGAACGAAGGTTTTTCTAAGGATCACCTTATCATGTAGGACCTTCGATCGCTCCTTACTTAATCTTCCATTTTCGTAAGCTTCCCTCCTTAACTCCTCTAGCTCACCCAAGTTCAACTTCCTAATGTCCCCAGCTGCTGACAGGTCAAGATTCAAGGCTTTCAAAGCCCACCACGCCCTATGTTCGAGCTCTACAGGCAAATGACAAGGTTTCCCAAAGACTGCTCTATACGGTGACATTCCTATGGGAGTCTTGTAAGTTGTCCTATAGGCCCATAAAGCATCGGTCAATTTAGTGGACCAATCTTTCCTATTCTTTGACACTGTCTTTTCAAGAATTTGTTTAATTTGCCTATTGGAAACCTCAGCTTGGCCATTGGATTGAGGGTGATAGGCGGTAGTCATTCTATGCTCAACAGAGTATTTCTTAAGCAAAGCCGCGAAAGAACGATTATTAAAGTGAGTCCCCTGGTCGCTAATGATGGCTTTAGGCACCCCAAACCTAGAGAAAATGTTTTCTCGAAGGAATCTAGTCACAACCTTAGCGTCATTTCTTTTCGACGGAATCGCTTCAACCCATTTTGACACATAGTCCACTGCTAGAAGAATATACTCATTCCCAAAAGAGGTAGGAAATGGTCCCATAAAATCAATGCCCCAAACATCGAATACATCCACAAAGATCTCGGGTTGTAAGGGCATCATGTTTCTTCTAGAGATCTTACTCAAACTCTGACATCTAAGACAACTCTGGGCATAAGTATGGGCATCTCTAAAGATGGTAGGCCAATAGAATCCACTTTGTAAAACCTTATACGCTGTCTTTTTCCCACTAAAATGCCCCCCACATGGTTGGTCATGACAAAATGAAAGGACATCCATGATAGACTCATCCGGAACACACCTTCTAAGAATTTGATCAGGACAATACTTAAACAGATAGGGTTCATCCCATATGAAATTTTTGACAATGTGAAGGAACCTATCTCTATCATGCTTATTCCAATCATTGGGCATTTCTCCCGTGACTTTAAAATTAACAATGTCAGCAAACCACGGTTCTACTCCTATGCTAAGAATGCGTTCATCAGGAAAACAAGCATCAATAGGAGACTCTATCACATGTTCAGGTGCTATCCTAGAAAGGTGGTCCGCTACCGGGTTATCAGATCCTTTCCTATCACGGATTTCACAATCAAACTCTTGGAGTAACAACACCCACCTAACCAACCTAGGCTTAGACTCTTTCTTCTCCATCAAATAGCGAATCGCCGAATGGTCAGTAAAAACAATCACTTTAGACCCCAACAAATAAGCCCGAAATTTCTCAAATGCATAAACCACAGCTAGGAACTCTTTCTCAGTGACAGTGTAATTCAGTTGTGCTTCATTTAAAGTATGACTTGCATAGTGTATCACGACAGGTTTTTTGTCAATTCGTTGTCCTAAAACCACACCTATAGCAAAGTCAGAAGCATCACACATCAACTCAAACGGTTCCCCCCATGTGGGAGGTTTGAGAATAGGAGGCGATATCAAGGCATCTTTAAGTGCATTAAAGGCCTTCAAACACTCATCAGAAAAGTCAAAAGCCACCTCCTTGGCCAATAAAGAAGAAAGGGGTTTGGCAATCTTGCTAAAATCACGAATGAATCGACGATAAAAACCAGAATGACCTAAAAAGGATCTAACCTCCTTCACACAAGTGGGGGGGTCAAGTTCCTAACTAGGTCAATTTTTGCTTTATCCACTTCGATTCCATCTTTTGAAATCACATGGCCCAAAACTATCCCCTTTCGTACCATAAAATGGCACTTCTCCCAGTTTAAAGTCAAGTGTTTTTTGGCACCGACTCAAGACTCTACTCAAATCGACAAGCAATCATCAAAGGTGGTGCCAACATCGAGAAATCATCCATGAAAATTTCAACACGGTCATCAACAAGGTCCGAGAATATAGACACCATACACTGAAAAGTAGCGGGCGCCAGAAAGTCCAAGGGCATCCTACGGAAAGCAAACGTACTAAATGGGCAAGTAAAGTCGCTTTCTCCGATCACACGGGGCTATAGAAATCTGAGTATACCCCGAATAGCCATCTAGAAAACAAAAGAAGTCGTGCCCCGCCAGCTTTTCTAACATTTGATCCATAAAAGGTAATGGAAAATGGTCTTTTCTCGTAGCCTTATTGAGTTTCCTGTAATCTATGCATACTCTCCATCCCGATGGAATGCGGGTCGACACTAATTCACCCCTCTCATTCTCCACCACTGTCAACCCGACCTTCTTAGGGACTACATGTATAGGACTAACCCACTTACTGTCAGAAATCGGGTAAATGATGTCATTATCTAACCATTTCAGAATCTCCTTCTTAACCACCTCCTTCATTTGGGGATTGAGTCTCCTTAAAGGGTCCCTCTGGGCTACACTATAATCTTCCAAAAATATCCTGTGTTGCACAATAGATGGACTAATCCCCCTAATGTCTCCAATCGTCCATCCTAAAGCCCCTCTATTTATCCTAAGAACCTCGACTAGTTTGTTTTCTTGGTCCTCTCCTAGGTTCGAAGATATGATAACCGGGTAAGTCTCACTAGGGCCAAGGAAAACATACTTTAACTCGGAAGGAAGGGGTTTAAGTTCAAGGGTTCTAGAAGATGGTGGCTCAGGTTCTATGATATCAGGCACATGTTGAGAGGCAAACAGAGATTCATAAAGCAATTCACCGTCAAACACATCAGAATCACATAATGAGGTTACACAGTCGGGGTCGAATCCTAACTCAACAAGATCACTCACACAAGGGACAACATCCAGATCAGCAGGGTTATCACACTCAAGGTCACTAATCCAATTCACAGCATTACACTCTTGCTCATCATGTCCTAATGGTGACTTTTGTAGGTCAAAAATATTCAATTCCATAGTCAAATTCCCAAAAGTCAGTTTCATTCTCCCATCTTTACAATTAATCCAAGCATTAGATGTAGCTAGAAAGGGTCTGCCTAAAATGACCGGAATCTCGTCACGAGGACTCTGAACCCTAGCTGTCTCTAACACAAAAAAGTCTACAGGGAAGACAAAGGTCCCGACTTGGATCAATACATCCTCAACTACCCCCCTAGGCACTCTCGTAGACCGATCAGCTAATTGGAGAACCATTCTCAGAGGTTTCATTCCCCAACCCCAAGGTCTCATAAACATGTAAAGGTAGCAAGTTGACACTCGCCCCTAAGTCAAGGAGGGCTCTCTCAATCTGACTGTCTCCTATGGTAATGGAAATAGTTGGACATCCTGGGTCCTTATATTTCACTGGAACCTGACTAGACAAGATGGAGCTCACATTAGAGGCCAAAAAGGCCTTCTTAGGAACCTGAGTTGCTCTCTTCGTTGTACACAATTCTTTGAGGAACCTAGCGTAGGAAGGACATTGCTGAATAGCATCCAACAAGGGAATGTTGACCTTGACTTGAGAAAAAGTCTCCCTAATCTTTTTAAGAAATTTCTGATCCTTAGTTCCCCTCAACCTTTGAGGAAAAGGTGGGGAAGGCTTATACGCCACCGGTTGAACAGGATTGGAACTAGGGAGCACTCTAGGTGAGGTCTTAGGACTCGGGTCGTCACCTAAGTTGGTCAACCTCTCTTCCTCGCACGGCTCATCCTCAACTAGCTCATCACAAGGTTCAACACTCACATGTTGTTTCCTAGGCGAATCTGAAGGTAATTCTCTAATCTGATTGTCCACTTCCCTTCCTGATCTAAGAGTAATCACCGCATTAAGCCCCCTAACATGGTTTGGGTCACAAGAGGACGAACTAGAAGCTTTCCCCAGTGGTTCGCCTCCGGTTGTCCAGGAAAAGTTCCCCTATCCCTATTAGACATCATGAGTTGGGCTACACTCTCATTCAATTGTTTCACCATTTTCGCCATGTCACTCATCGTATCCTCAACCCTACTCAAACCAGACTCTAACTCTTTGTACTTCCTATCCCCTCTATCCTCACCTTGGTATCCCAGTGGAGGCCTGCGGGCTATCCGGGATGGACGGTCTGTCCTCGAGGTGCTTGATAAGCAACCTGAGGCGGTGGTCTTGGTTGGGTTTGATGTTGGTGAGGGGAGGAGGTGGGTTTCTGAAACTTCCTCCTTGTGCATCGGCCTCAAAACATTTTGGTTATCCGCCCGTAAGACAAGAAAGGGTGTTTTGGCACCCAGGAATTGGTAGGGCTTGCATCGGTTAAACATAGCATTCACATTTTCCACATTAGTTGACACATGTTGCAAATACAAAGGACAATTAGCATATACATGGTCGTCCTTGCACCAAGCACAAATCAAAGAAGATTGAGGGTTCAAGACACGTTGCTCTACAGAATTCACTGACGCACGGTTGGGTCTTAGACGCTAGTCTTTGCTGAGCTAAGGTTTTATCATGTTCTCTAGAGAAGCAAACCTAGCCTCGCACTCAGACTTCACTCACCGCATGAACCCTCCCCCGCATTAGACAATTGTGCCCTATGGACTCATCCCTAGTGTTTCCCATCAGCATTACTCTTTCGACATACTCCAAAAATCCCAAGCTTCCTCCGCAGCTTTATCCATAAATCCCCTTGACACATAGATTCTAAGGTCACTCGGTTTCCTAATCTACCCCCTCATACACTATCCGCACATCTCACTAGTCAAACCCATGCGGGAAATTGGGACAAAAGATTCTTGAACCTCTCAAAAGCTTTCCAAGAAGGCTCCCTTATCCCGTCTAAACTTCAAGATGGAATTTCTCATGAACCGCCATGGAATTTGGGAAATACCTCTTCATAAATACCTTCAAGAAACTATCCCATGAGTTTATGGACCCTTTGATACTATACATCCACCTCACGGAATCTCGCAGAGCGAAGGGCAAATATTTCAACAGAACATAATCTAAAGGTACCCTGTGGTGTGACCATACTAAGGTACTCCTTATACTCGCCCGGATAAGTGCCAACCCCGTCCCAAGAAAAGAGGTAGGTTTTGAGTATGATCTGTCTCGGGATCAAACGTAACTCCCTGAGGTAGGGTCGGTAACACAAAGCACGATGGAGGCGGGTCATAAGATGGATAGAGCTGGTCGCTCAAGGTAACCCTCGGTCCTTCCTCACCCATGTTAGGCGGGTCGACTAAAGGTTTCTCTACCCTAACCAGTCTACTATTTTCCGGTTGTCGAACCCATCTTATCGAATGACGCACTTTCTCCTTTTTAGTTGGTTTTTCTATTTTTTTAATTTTTAGTGATTTTTAAACTTGCTACTAAACAAGCAAAGCAATTAAACTATTCACACTATTCACAAACAAACCAATTCTAAACTCCCAAACAACGCCATCCCCGGCAACGGCGCCATTGTTCGGTTGCGTAAATTGCGGTTTTAAGTAAGGGTTGTCGATCACAGGGATGGGTGTTAGGTTTAATTTAGGTAATTGGTTTGTGTACAAGGGTTTTTCTCAATGCGGAAAGCAATAAATTATGTAAATAAAACTATTAAACTAACCTAAACATGATGATAATTAAGAAAGCCATAAAAGATGAAAGCAACTAAAAGCATGAAATTAAGAAAGCAATAAAACTAAGACTAATTAATGAAATTAGGAACAAGAGATTATACCTTTGATGATCCAAACTTTCACTAATCTTCAATCTACTTGGATTTCTCCCGAACAAACAAGAAATCGTGAATTGGATTACTAAGAATCCCCAAATCCCCACTTGAGAGTGGAATTTGTGACCCTTAATCCCCCTTTTCACTAAAAGTTGGATTGGATGTTTTTGTGGCTAACACTATGAACTTTCAAAGGCTATTTTAAATCAAAGCTAAGCACAAGGTAATAAAGATTAATGAAGGCTAGAATTACTTGAAGAAAATTGATTACAATCAAGAATCCCAAAAACTTGAAGAACAAGACAAGAGAGAAAAAACTTAGAGAGAGAAAGTAGAGTTTAATTAAGAAAGCATTAAAAACCCCTAATTACAAACTAAAAGCTTCAGCTAATATCCTCCCCAAAAGAGTCGCAGCTATTACTCTTATAATACCCTAAGTTTGTTTCACAAAACGCAGCACTTTGTTCCCAGATTATACGCAGAATTTGGAATTGGCTCGGCGAGCTGAATCTCGCCGCGAGCAGCGCTCGTCGCCGTCCCTCGTTCTTCGCAACTTCCTTCGCACTGAAGCTCAGCTCGGCCGAGCAGGATTCTTGCTCGGGCGAGCAGGCTCTCTGTCCCTTCAATGACTTAGCCGATTTTCATCGAACTTTTCCTAGTTGATGCACAGAAGCATGGCTCGACCGAGCCAATATGCTGCTCGGTCGAGCAGACCTTCTGTCTCACCTCCCCTTGGCTCAATTTTACTCGACCGTTTTTGCGCTTCCAGAACACCGCCGGCGAGCCACCATTCCGCTCGACGAGCGCACCTTCCATCTCACCCCGATTGGCAAGTTTTTGCCCGCTTTGTCGCTTTTTCGATCGCTTACTTATTTTCCTACAAAACTACAAAAACTCATAACTAGAATAACACACGGGTTAGAACATACAAAACTCCTAATAAAGAGAAGAATTGCCAAACGACCAACAACAACTCACATGTTTGCATATATATGAATGGCAGTAAGCATATATGAGACCATGAATCGTGAATATACAACAGAAACTCACTCTGAACATTCAAGGAAGAAATATTAAAAACAAATAGTTACGGATCAAGTATATCTCCATCCCATAGTGAATAAAACTCTTTCAAAGTAACACTTTGTCATTCTTAACAATCTAATCATCCAGACAACCTCGCAGCTTGTAGATAACATAATAATAATAATTGCACCATTCCACTTCAATAACAGCGCCCTCAACCATTACATAATTAGAAAAAGAAACCCTTTTTTTTTTTCTCCACCACACGTTTCCTCACATCCTTGATTCATAACCTTAATACAACTTAAGATCCCTATAATTACAATAACTTTGGAAGATCTTGCTTAGCTCAACATTACCTTAAGAGTATTCACTTACTCCAATACTCTAGGAACCAAAATTAAATTTAATCCTTTGTTCGAAGTCTCATAATCGATATCTAAAAGTCTAGTTTAAATGTACGATCATCAACAAAATATTCATCTCAACCTTTATCTCAAAAACAAGTTCTTGTTTCCTTAAAAGTGGTCATTGAAACTCAATACCCTAACCATAACCAATCATAATTCCAATATTACTCTGAAACCCATCATCTGCTCTAAATACTTCAAAGAATCGATGTCCATTCAAACTTACAGGAAGTCTCCAACTTACCGTACCACCAAAAATCATATTAGCCACGAGATTAAGCACAAAACCTTCACTTCAACTATACCCCTCAACTCGAACTTTAACCAACACTTTCCTTACAAAGTTCCCTCTAGCCCAAGACCTCGACTTAGAATGAATCTTGTTGAATCACAAACATTAATTTAACCCCAAAACCAAAAATTGAAATCAAATGCCAACTTCACATATGAATCTTCAAGTATTCCCCAGGTCCATAAGTCAAAGTACATCCCAATCATCATAGTCCATACTCCAAAACCCCATAAATACAATTTGAAGCCTTAACTAAACCCAAGGTGTTTAATAGAGATACCCGAGAGTTTCAATCGAACATAATACTCCCGAATACTCAACATCATACTCCACAAATAATATTAGCTTCTTGCATAACATCTCTTGGTACGGGAAAATAATAGATCGAAACGAAAGTTAAAAATAAATCACATTAATAAAAACATGAAGAAACAATCAAGCCAATGCATCCCAACCCACACCTACACTCACATTCCGATTTTAGCTTCCTAAGGTCTAACTAAACCTAAGAGACACTTAGGAGCTACTAGGTCGCAACCTAGAGCTCTGATACCATTCTGTAACGCCCCCGAAATTCAATTTAGAAAAGTCAAAGTCAAACTAACGTTAACAGACAAAATTTAGCGGAAGACTCGAACTCTTACTGGGCGTCACTGCCGTATCCCTGAAGGAATACAAGGCGAGAAGGAAACTACAACTGTCTGATAACGGTAAACCACACTAACAAACTCATACTTAGAAATAATCCTCAAAACTAACTTCAAGTTTCTCATAAAATAAAAGCAACATATTTAACAACTTCTAAACATGTCGTCCTCACTTCTAATTCCCGTCCCCATAATATAGATCTTCACCTGAAAACAAAACATTTCAAAAATGAGGGGGAAATCTCAATAATGTCTACCCCTAATGTTAAAATAAGTTAAGTTCATTTCAATTCATTTGAGGGAGAGGGAACAAGTCAAAACCTTTCACAAACCTTTAATCCCTTAACTGTTTTCCTCAACCTAACCAATCCATATTTTATTATGCGGGCGGGATATCAAATCCCTTAAAGTAACATTCGCCTACCAAAGGCATCAAAAATCATCTATCCTATATCAGGGATGAAACCCTGATCTCCTGACACATAACCCATACAGGATACCAAATCCTGGTCTCAGGGTTATCGCTCGCAAAACAACCGCCTACCAATGGCACCAAAACAATCGCCTACCAAAGGCATCAAACAATAAACCCGCTTAAAGTTTCACTTTGAATTATTAGTGTCTTATGCACAATTCAGCTCACAGCTCTCAAGTCAAACCCAACCCAGGTTATCAAAACCAAAAAATAAAACCACTAATAAAAGACCATCCAATTTCTCAACTCAATAAAATCAAAGCACAAACGACTACAAACAGTTATCCAAAACAGATTGTCACATTTCCACAAAAGTCCCCTTCGGGATGCAATTCTCAAAATAGATTAGAAAACATTAAAATACATTTAAAGAGCATCCCAGTGGGGATTAGAGCATAGACATTACCTGGTTAGCTTCACTCCATAGCAAAACGGACACACTTGAGCTCCCTAACGACGCGAATTAGCTCAGGCCTAAGAAAGAAATAATGACTGTAATCAAAACGCGCCCTTCGAAGTTAGTATTAACTACATTCTACCTAACCCTCCCCTAGGAACACTATAAGTTCCTATCAATCATGAATTCACACTTTAAATTACCTAATACATTGCAAGTAATCACGTAACAAGATCAAAACATCATTTTTTCTCTCAACAACATTTTTATTAATAAATAACATCAATAAGACAGATTACAGCATCCACATAAAAAGGGCCATAACCTGACTTCTCGACATCCTATGGGTCTGGTTTTGGACTTTTCGGAAACCTCGGGATGTATACTAAAACTCTTAAAAGTACAAAATTCTCCAACTGGTCTAGTTCTAACAGGTTCTGGTAAAACGACTATAATTCGAGCTATACAACTCCAAAGTCCGATCCGCAAAAATCCTATGAAACCTAACATCTAAGGGAACCTCCAGTCCAAAGGGTTCAATCAAAGGACAACTATACTTATCGTGGTGACCCGATCTTTAGACTCTATCAAAACTGTCCCGTTACCAGTTTTCATATAACTGATTATTTCGGTTCTAACTTTCACTATTCGATCACGGGGTCCTAATTTGGGCTTAAAACAGTGACTAAGGGTAAGGATATTTAATCTAATCCAACCAAGGTCCAAACATCATCTTCTTACAATCAATACTAAACTGTAAAACATGAAAACAACTTTAATACTTTCTCTAACCCTAAAACATGCATGAAATAATAGTAACATTACCCTAACATGAATTCTACAAATAAACAAAGTACATCATACAATCGAACATTAATAATTTAACTACAACTATTACAAACCCTAATACACCAAATTAGAACACAAAAGTTACATATAATAATTTAGACAATTTACAAGTAAATACTACAACACAAGAACAATTTAATTACAAATAACAACTTAATAATTTACACCCTTAATTACCCAAATTACAAGATTTAGTAAAAGAAAAATAATAATAATAATAATAATAGTAATAAAAATAAAAATAATAATAATAATAATAATAATAAACAGAAAACAAGAAAGAAAAGTTTGTTAAAAAAATTAGGGTTTACGTTAGAGGGGTTCTGGGCGGTTTTCCGGCGACGCTCGACTGCGGCACGGTCACGCGAATGTCCGGTGCAGGCGACGTTTCCGGCGAGGTTGGTGGCGACAGGTAGCAGCAGGTGCAATGGTGGTCGTGGGGCTGAGTTGATCGAACAGTAGCAGCAGCAGGTCGGGTCTTTGTCCGCGAGTCTGGTGGCCGACATTGATCGGTCGACGTCGAGGGGTACGGTGGTCAGTGTGGTGGCGTCGAAAGGTCTGGACGGTGCGACGGCGGTGGTCGTCTGGGCGGCAGCGTGCAGCGGCAGAGACCGAGACAAGCAGATCGAGAGAGAAAGTGGGCAAGAGAGAGAGAGGAAGAAGACAGGCGAACGGTGGTGGCTGCGGTGGTTGCGGTGGCCGACAACTGCGGCTGGGCGGACGGCAGGGACGGGGAAAGAAAGAGAGGGAGAGGAGAGGAGAGGGACGCTAGGATTAGGGTTGATATTAGGGTTTTGAGAGGGAGAGGGGTTTTTATATTAACAATTAAAAAGCCCAACTAATACTAATCCTACTCCTAATCCAACCCAATAAGAAATCAGATTTTTGGAAAAATAACAATAACCATAATAATAGTAATAATAATAAAAACAATACTAATAATAATAATATTAATACTAAACACATAACAAATAATATTCACATAATTATTCATATAACAAATTTTAATAAACACAATAATATTAATAGTAATACTAATAATAATTACAGTAATATTAATAATACTAAAACCCAAGAAATTACCGATATACCCTTGTTAGTCACTCAACGATCCTACGAGCTCAAGTGTTAGCAAAAATAAACACAAACGAATAATAACAATTAACGAAGTCAAACCTAATTTACTAACGACATCATGGTCAACATCCTTGGATTTTTCGGGGTTTACAAGAGGTGTTTGATTAAATTATAACATACATACAATAAAAAATAACCATATTACCTTAACCCTAATTGAATCATAACACACACATCCAATTCTCTCTCTCTCTCTCTCTCTCTCTCTGTCTCTCTCATCTCTCTTTCTCTCTCTAATTACACACACATCTCTCTCTCTCTCTCTCTCTCTCTCTCTCTCTCTCTCTCTCTCTCTCTCTCTCTCTCTCTCTCTCTCTCTCTCTCTCTCTCTCTCTCTCTCTCTCTCTCTCTCTCTATATATATATATATATATATATATATATATATATATATATATTGCTGGCGAAAATTTGGGTTGGGTAAATTTGGGTTGATCAAATTCGGTCAATGTCAAAATTCGGACGAGAAATTCATGTCAAACCGGATTTTTATTTGGGTCAGACTGAATCGAACAATTCAGATGGAGCTAAATTCGGGTTAGTATCATGTTTGGACAATAGAAAAAAAGAGAACTATTATGTTTGAATATTCAGTTAATATATAATTTGGACAAAAAATCTATGTACGGATCCAATGTTTTTAGAGTTGGACAATTCAGATTTATCAGGTCGGATAAAATTTTATCAGTTCTACCCTCTATACATTCCTTCGTTTACGATTCCATCAAGTCAACCTTTTCTCTCTGTAGAAAAAAGAGCATCTTATGAGGAGAGAGAAAATTAAAAACCCCCAATAAAGACAAAACCCACCCACAATAAGTGAGAGAAACTAAGCACTGGTAAACTCTCCATTTTCGTTTTACATTGATTATGATTCTGATTTCAATTTCACATGGTCAGCAAGTTCATCTTTGGAGCACTAAATCCATCATTTCTTGTTCCAGAATATTGTTGGTGTTCCAATTCAGAAATTGAACTACTTGTTTAAGCATGTTGCAAACGATCTCCAACCCTATATTGTTGACCCATTAGAGGCCCGCGGGGGCCCGTGAATGATTATAAACGGGCAAGCCCATCTAAGCCCATACCGCTTAGTGATTTAAATAGGTCGAGCCTGCTTTTCCCTGTCTGCTCACATATGTCTAGTGGGTACTCGGTCCATTGCCCAGGCCTAGTATATAGTGTAAGATGTGGAGTTAGTATGTTCATATATTTGAATTATTCGTGTTGGATAGTTTAGTAATAGTATAATAGTAGGTAATGTGGCATTGACTCTTTGCATGTTTATAGGAAATATTTGGATATAGGGTTTTTTTTTTTTAAATGTACAAATACAGTTCATTTTAATTTTTAGTCAAATAGGGTGGCTCATTAGTTTACTCTTATTTTTTGGATGAAAGCCCAGACTGTCCAACAACTTGGTCAACCTTGACACGATCAGACCCTACTTAGGCAATAGGCTGACCCTAACTCAATCTGGCTTCACAGGTTGCCCAGCCGGTTACACCTAATCAAAGACATAAGACCATCACCAGTAGAATGTAAAGGCTTGCCCATACAGAACCCTATGCAATTTCGGGTGATGGAAAAATTGCCATCAGCGAGTATCATGATTGGGAAGTTGAGGGAATTAATTCCCCACCTGTCCCACCTAGATTTTCTACCAAGTAAAAGTAATGAATTCTCAGGTTTTTATTTGCAAATACTCCCTCCGTTCCATATTAATTGTCATAATTTTGACTTTCACGGTCTCCAATGTCACTCTTTGATTGATTATTTCTTACATAATATGTTATTAACAATTGCAATATTATACTTTTATGATAGTATTTTTCGTTACGAATCTAATTGTGGTAATTTTATATAACAACTCATTATATATATTAAGAAATTTATGGTCAAAATTTTTTTAATTTGACCGCACAATTTCCAAAGACGACACTTAATATGGAACGGAGGGAGTACATACTCAAACCACGTCGCGCGTTTGGTATATTTGTTTAAGAAAATAATAAACTATGATTTTATCAATTGTCTGTTGGAATTTTAATGTTGGGATTTTGTTTACCGTAGAGCTTCTAATGGTAAGTACCCATAACTTTGTCTATCTTTTTGGTATTAAATTTACACTATAAATATGAATCAAATTGACACAATTGATTTCAAAATATCCTCGATTACTCCTCTTAATCTCTCCTATAAAAGTAAAATACTCTCATCAAAGTGGTCTTCTTATGCACTATTATTTAATTTTATTTGAAAAAATATTACTAATTTAATAGATTTTCTTTGTATAATGGTAAATGTCATTTAATTGATATCATCTATTAATATATTAAAACAAAATATGCATGCCTAGCAAGTTGCCATGTGGCACTCTCATAGTCTCATGTAGTAAATGAATCTCCAAATATTTTTAAATTATAATTAAACTTCATTGTTGAAGTCCCTTCAACTTCCTAGATTTAATTGATAATTTATTTTTTGAAGAGTTTAATCACTATAGATAAATAAATTTATACTTTATTATAACACAATTATGAAAATTACTTTAAACAAATTGAGTATAAAACCTCACAATTATTGAAATACTTTATTTATTTCAACACAATTATGAAATCATTATAAATAAATTAAGCATAAAACTTTACAATCATCAAAGTAATATATATATATATATATATATATATATATATATATATATATATATATATATATATATATTACAACACAAGCACCAAAGGGAATTCTAAACAAGCTAGAATAAACAATTTGGGAAATTTGAATATTTCCAAAGCATATTATATTCAAAACCTCACAATTTAACGCTTTCATAAATATATTCTAAATAAAAGAAAATCTTAATATTTGATTTAATACACAACTAAGACATTCCATAATTTTTCTTTCATCAATTTTATATTATAATATTTCATCACAATATAGGAAATAAACTATAATTCATATTAAAGTAAAAGTTTCATGAAAAGTCTAGACTATTATTTTTGTAATTTCTTTAATAACTATTTTTAAAAAATAAATTTTTTATTAGCACTACTATATATATTTCATTTCAATAGATAAAAAGTTTAAATTATAAGTTACTATCATAAACTGAACAAGAAGTTTGAGTAAAGGTAGATAAAAAGAATTATTAAACATACTAAAAAAATCACAAAGTCAAAAACCAAAAATCAAGAAAATAGAATTATCATGGTCATTGTAAGTTGTAACTTTCTTTACACTAACATGAACGTTCATACAAGAAAATAAAATAAAATATTTACCGATAATTTCAATTTTAACCTATTGCGCCACTAATTTATATTATACTGAATGTATAGATAAGGATTTTAATAAGTATTTAATTTAGTAGATAAATACTTAAACATTAATTTATGATGACATGAATTTTTGAAATAATTTTTTATATTTTTATTCAAAATAATTATCATAAAGTATGGTTATTTTATAGTAATATGGATTTTAATATACTTTCACCACCAAATTATTCAAATGATACCATTGTTACACATTTTTTTATTATTTTCTAATTATCATTCAAATTAATTTTTTCAAGATTGAAATGATAATTATTATAAATTACTATAAAAAATTACATAAAATTATTGAAAAATTTTCCGTGCATAGCACGGGATATAAAGACTAGTTTTGTATTAATGTAGTTGGTTTGAAAGTGCACAGAAAGTTCAAGCGAAGCGAATTGAAGAATAATTGTGTGTTTTTGTTAAACTATTTAATAATTTTGAGTAAATTATCATGGATGATGAATATTTTTTTTCAATTAAGTGGGCATGTGCTAATTATGTGACGATGTAAAAATTTATGTTGCAAACACCGGATTTTGTGCAGTATTTTTGTAAAATTAATTTGACCCAAAATAATTGTTAGCATACAAAGTAACCTCAAATCCAAAAAAAAAAAAAAAGTGAACCAACCAACTTTGTCCAATCCATTGCAGCTCAACCAACAAAATAACTCAATCCGCCGTAAGTTTGAAAGTCGAACCTGGTACAAAACCCTCTTGGCTGGCTTTGGGTTGACTGAACCCGGTCTGGTCTTCACCAAAGCTAGCTGGCTTTGGGATGATCCGAACCGGGCCTGGTTTTCACCAAAGTAGGCTTGCTTTGGGATGATCCAAACCGGGCCTGGTCTCAACCAAAGTCGGTCGGCTTTGGGTTGACCAAACTGATCAGGATGCTTTTCTTCGCACATAATCCAAACAATTTTCTTCCTTTCTTTTCATTATTCTCCAAATCTTCACATTTGCCTTATGAAAGTTAGCTAGCTTTCATATGAAGAATGATATCTTATCAACCCTTTAAGTGCTAAAATAATTACCAATTATTCCTTGATTTTATTTCGCCGAATATTGTGATTATATTTCTTAATATTCGAACACTCCGCAACTCCACCACTATAAATACTAGTGCACTCCTTTCATTTTCCTCACCCTAAAATTCTGTCAAAGTCTTGACACCAATAGAATTTTCTTTCTCTCTTCCGTCACAACCCTCTCTTGCATGCTAACTGGTTAAACAAAAAGGTCAGATTATGCTAACTGGTTAAACAAAAAGGTCAGATTAACCTTTGTTTTCTTTTCTTTTATTATCACCTTCTTCATTGTACTAGCATGTAATCTTGAATAATCAATACTTGTATATTGTAAATTTTATTTTCATAATCGCATGACATCAATAATAATCTTGTGAAATTTATACAAATTCCTCCATTTCATTATTTTACGTTAATTCAATTTTAGCTTAATTTTAGTATAGTCTATTATTTTAAAAACAGGCGAGTATGAGAGTTTCTAACTCTTATTAGATTCTTAACCTTACCCTTGGATCCAATTTTTGGATTTGTAGGCCGAAGTCAATTTTTTTTTGAAGTTTATTGTTTTCTATTAAAAAACAACTGGCGACTCTTTACACTTTGATTTGCATAATTTATTTTGCTTGGATTATGATAATTCGTACACTAATTGTGATTATGAATTAAATGGTGATATGCGAAAACACAAGGGAAGGTCGAGCTACTCGGCCACGAAGGTCGGCTGGATTTCATAGCTAGATTTACTCCCTTCTTGGTTCAATTGATTAGCAGGCCATTGGCCTGGCATCCTCAAGGTCACCCGGCCTTGGATGCCATTATAGTTGACGGTGCGATCTGGGCCGTGTTTTCACTTATATCTTCATATTAATTTCAATTGCAACCAGTCATTCGGATTGTTAGAATTCGCAAACTAAATTTACAAACTCAAGGTTAATAAGATTGTTATTATTCTTTTATAATATTCTTATTTAAGGATTAAGTCACCTCATTCGACTTCCAATTTAAGTAGCACTAAGAAACAATTTCCTAAACAAAATTTTTCGGGGTCTACAAATTGATGACTCCACCGGGTATAACTTAAAAAGTGGGTAAAACTTGAAAAAGTTGAATTTTTGTGAATTAATAAAAGGGAGGAATTAATTTATTTCATCGTTTTACTATTTTAGGCTTATTGCATATCAGGCTACTCTCGAACCTTATGGCAGGTGTAGGCACCGATTTTCCATCGCACCCAATGAGGAAGAATCCAGGTGACCCACATCACCAATGGAAGAATCGAAGGGTTAGCTTAAGCTTAAAAAATTTACCTAAGGGACAAATTTAGCTATTCTTAGAATCCATTTAACTTTACAAATTATATCATCAAATTGCATAAATACTTAATAGTAAATAATTAGAAGGAATGAAAATAAAATTAACTAAACAATCACATTAGAACCGGGGGCAGAACCGAAGTGAAATATTGAAAAAACCCAGGCTGGTTACGACTTAAGTTTCCCAGAATATAATTAGTCAACAACTTATTGTGAATCTGAATTCTTCCTAGCTTAACCAAACGGTTACGCTAAGGGGATTCAGATTTTATCCATCCGTAACATAATTAAAAATTAACTCTAATTTATAAATTCTAATTATTCACAATTAAATTGATAAACATAAATTAAGGACGCTATTTACTAAATTAAATAAATTAAAGAGTCAGCGATCAGTTTTAAAGGAAAACTGACAAAGTGAGAGAAACTCCAGCCTACGAACCCAGATCATGTTCGAGGGTAAGGTTACGAGTCTGAGGTCATCGGTTCCTCTGACTCGCCCATATAGTAATTATGATCTCTACTGAAACTGAATTATTTAAGGTTGTGTTTGGTTGGAAGGAAAATAATTTCGAAGGAAATCGTTTTCTAGGAGAAATGATTTTCCAAGGAAAATGGTGTTCCATATTAAATTTTCCTTTGTTTGGTAGGAGACAAATCGTTTTTCGGAAAATGACCATATATGTCGACATAAGTAATAATATATGTAACAAATTAAAATATTTTAAGCTCAAAATTCATATTTGAGTTTTTTTAATCATTTCTATCGTACTGTAAAGTTTCATGACAAACCGATAAAATTAAATTTTGCTCTTAAGTTTTAGTCATAATTAACCGCAAGAAAAATATCGACAAAAATGACGATATATGTTACAAATGAAAATATTTGGAGCTCAAAATTTATATGAGGGGGAGTAATACACATTGTACTCTTTTTCCCATATCCGAGGTTTTGTCTCATTGGGTTTTCCTTAGAAACGTTTTTAATAAGGTAACATATGTTTGCATATAAAGAAGTGTGTACTTTTTTTTTTCCTTCATTGGGGTTTTCTCCCATTTAAGGCCGCGTTCTTTTATGCGGTGAATTTGCGATGCGATAAGTTGCGGTGAGTTGCGGTAAGTTGCGGTAGAAATAATAAATGAGTGTTGAAATATTTTTATTAGAGAATATATTAAATAATAAATGAGTTACGGTGGATTGCAGTAAGTTGTGGTGAAAATAATTTTGTGGATTGTGTGGAAATATATTAAATAAAAAGGTAAATGGTAATTTGTGGTGAGTTGCGGTAGGTGGTAGTAAGTTGCGGTAAATTACGGTGCAGTAACTTGCGGTACCGCATAAAAAAACGAGGCCTTAAGTGTTTCCTAATAAAGTTTTAGTGAGATATACTCTCTTGGATAATGAACATTTAAGAGGGGAGTGTTATGAAATTATATATATGTGAATGTCCATATGCCAATCGGATACCTTTTAAGTATCTTTATATATTAGGATGATATAATATGAGATGATTTCATTGTCATATAAAGTTTATGCTGTGCATGACTCTTGCTATATAACTAATATAAATAATATAAATATTATTTGTGAAATATGAATAAAATCATCCTATTCTCTTCTCTCAATCTCTCTTGTCAATCTATATTGTGTTCATCTATTTTAACAAGAGAAAGAATTAAAACGATTCTCCAACAATTAGGACTCTTCGAAGTCCAAACAAAGAAATCACTTTAAAAATAGGATTAATGGATGATAATACATTGAATTTTAGGGATATTGGACAATAATGCACTGAACTTTTTTTTGGACTCTAATACACTGAACTTTGGAGGTATTCGACAATAACGCACCCGAAACAATTCTGCTGGTGGTTGACACGGTGGCTGTCATACTTTGACATGTCGTTTTTCTTCTTTTTTCTAGAAAATATATATTAATCATTCTACTTATGTGTAGTTTCTTACATGGTGACAAAAATTTATTAAAAACGAAGAAAAACGACACCTCAAAGTAGACAAACACCGCTAACCAAAGACCAGACGCAGCATTATTATCCAATACCTCAGCCAAAAAGATATTAGAGCAAAAAAAGTTCATTTCCTTATTATCTAATATCGCTAAAGTCCAATGTATTATGATCCAATAATAGTTAAAAATAATAAAATCCTCCAGAAAACTCAGGTGCAAATTGTCAAATTTCCCCCCTTCACTCATCCTTTCTCTCTCTCACTCGCTCTCTCGCTCTCTCTCGCTCTCCTTGATACTTGACAGTCTGTCTTTCCTTCTCTCTCTGGGCTCACACATCTGGACATCACTCTTCTCTCCCTTTCTCTCTCATCGGAAATATCTTGCGAGATCGAAGTTTGTCTCCATGGCTAAGCTCTTCGAATCTGCTTGGCAGGTCACTTCTCTTTCTATCTTTGCCTTTGCAATGTGTTGGTTGGATTTGAAGGATGTCTTGGGATTATAGTTTAAGCTTCGAAGTTTCCGCATTATCAAAATTATGATTTGATTTACGTTTAATCTGTGTTGTTGAATTTGATTTTGTTTTAATTCTTGATTAATGAATGATTAGGTAGACTTGCGTATGCATACGTCGGAAATTGAAATAGGTGTGCTAGTGTCCAACTGTCAACTGTATGAAGCATTCTCCTTTCATATCAAAGTTGTAGACAAATACTTTTGCATTGGTTGATCTGATATGATTTCTTATTTACAAGTATGATACTGCATGCAAATTACAAGAACGTGTTGCTTTTCTGCTGGAGAGTTAACTACCAATGCAGTGAAAATTTCTGGAGAAATTTATGATAACACTTCAAATCATGGAGTACTTGTTGGATATTAGCAGTACTTTGTATGCTGTTGTTCATGACAGATTTAATTTATTCTTTTTGATGGTTTGTTAAGTAATAAAATCATAATTATAGGTTGCAGTGTCTGGGATAAGGTTGGTCACATTTCGTGCTGGGTTAGAAGCTGTCATTGTTAATTCGCTGGTAAATACATAACCCATTCGTGGAAGGGGAAATATATTAGACTGGTAGATTACGGTTGTGTTCGGCAATAACATTCAGGGTAGCATTTAGCAGTTTAACCAAGTCAACCTCTAATTGGACAAATATTAGCATTCGGTATGCTAGCACTTCAAGTACCTTTTTTGGATGTACGTTTCATATTTTTTGGTCAAAACAATACCCTTTGAAATTCTTTTGTTTGGAAATTATCCACCTCTTTTATGTCAGTTTACATCAATCATTTAACTCAATTGTTAAATTTACCGAACATCTTTTCAACTGTAAACTCCACAGCTATCTGCTAAATCTCTATCCACAACTCAAATCATTATACGCTCCCTAAACCAATGTATGGTATCTAAACCGCTATCTTTGCCCAAGAGGGCCTGGTATGTGTGGAAAAAGTTTGGCAACATAAGAATGTGACACTTTCTAGGTATTGGCAATTTCAGATTTTCATGACAATCTCGGGGTACTTTTTAAAAAAATTAAAATTATGAATTACTGCTATATCTGTATGAGCTGAAGTATCCTTTCCTCATCCCTCTTGCTGTCTTGCAGCTTCGCCAATATCTCATGAAGGCGTATGTTTTAGATTGAAGTAGGTGAAAGAGCTTAGCGGATATCAAACTTAGTTTCGAGATGTGATAGTCAAGTTCTTAACATCTCTTTTTCCCATTATATTTTGCCCTGTTCAATATTTGTTAACAACAATTTTTCTGATAAGGAAGGACTACATATTTATAGAGTAATGACACAAACATGGGGTACAAGGCACATTAATATGAGTCTCCTACTCTATGTGGCTGTAATGAGATACTTAGACAGTGTATTTTATATATATCTGCCAAACATCTCTTTTGCATATTTTTTATACTTTAAAATTGGATTTATTAGCTAACTTTTGTGTCTTATGCTGCAGTTCTTGATCACTAATTATAGTGATTTCCAATTGGCATGCATTGGTAGTTTCATCCTTCATGAGAGTGTTTTTTTCTTGTCTGGATTGCCATTCATCTTTCTTGAGAGGCGGGGATACCTTGGCAAGTACAAGATTCAGGTTTGGATCTTTCAGTTTCCCGTCATAGCAGGACAGTGTTGTTGTGTCAAAATGGAGTGTGTCAATGTCCTTACTTTGAGTCTGTCAAATAATTGCAAATTGGTTCTTGCTATTGTTTTATGTCTTGTCAAAGTTATGATAAGGACTTGGGGGTCATGGCCTCAGGTGGACTAACAAAGTGGTGGTCGTGAAGTTGGTTACTGCCCCATCTTCCGAGCTCCCAACCAAGGATAAAACTTTGGTGGAAGCAAAATTTCCTCATTTGTGAAAATTGTGGGGTTGATAGCCATGTTTATCATAAGCAGTTCGGGGTTGATAAAGACACGTTTAAACCAGTATTGGCATTATTGTTTACAAAGTCTAGGATCTAGCTGTTTAACACATTGGGAAAAAGAGATGTAGATATTCAGATAACTTGCTTCTCTGCTTATTTCTGATTATAAACTGTAATTATTGCAGGCAAAAAGTAACACTCTTTCTGCGCAAGAAAAATGTATTGTGCGACTTTTATTGTACCACTTCTGTGTCAATTTGCCAGTGATGCTCTTATCTTATCCTGTATTCAGAGCAATGGGGATGCGAAGTAGTCTTCCTTTACCATCCTGGTACTCTCAGGTTTTTTATGTGCAGTGTCTTGTTTGATTCGGTGCCCCTTATTGTTATGGCAATATTGAACCTCTGGGTTTCTTTGCTTCTGCACATTCCCGTTGTCTAAGACACCCTTTTTGGAGTGACCTTCTGTTCATGATTTTGCAGGAAAGAAGTAGTGCCACAGATAATATTCTACTTCATACTTGAAGATTTTGTATTCTACTGGGGACACAGAATCTTGCATACCAAATGGTTGTACCAACATGTTCATAGCGTCCATCATGAGTGAGTTAGACATGCAAATGCTTATGTGTGTCATCTTTTTGAGACATCTTTGTTCTTGATGTTGGTTTAGACTTCTGCTCTCTGTTATGCAGGTATGCAACTCCATTTGGACTGACGTCTGAATATGCTCATCCAGCTGAGATTCTATTCCTTGGCTTTGCAACAATCCTTGGACCAGCCATCACCGGTCCCCATTTGTTCACTCTCTGGTTATGGATGGTTCTTAGAGTTCTTGAGACTGTTGAGGCGCACTGTGGCTATCACTTTCCTTGGAGTCCATCAAACTTCATACCATTATATGGAGGGTGAGCCTATGCAAATGTTTGATTAGTGCTTATTTGGCTCAGCTGTTGTGAGGATGGTTCATGTGGATTGATTTTTTGCACGCAGTTCTGATTTTCATGACTATCATCATCGCTTGCTATACACAAAGTCTGGAAATTACTCATCAACATTTGTGTACATGGACAGGTAAATCAAGTTTGAACACTATGCTTTAACGATCAGGATTTGTGTAGCAATAGGACACTGTTCTTCAACTCATTGCTGGAGTGTTGAATGTGTGCCACTTGGATGTGATTTTGGACGAGGAATCTGGGCAGTGTGAAAAGTAGAAGTACATAAGTTGCCTAATAAATCAATGGTTGATGGTGTTTGATGTTGGGATGAAATATTTGTTCTCTTATGTCTTTCTTTTTGCTCCTATATGTGGTTCCTTTACCAGGGCACTCTCTGGTTTTGCTTACCTACTTATCATGATTTCTATTAAAATTGACCTCTTAAGTCTTATCGCATTTCCTCCATCCTGGATTAGTTTACTTAAATCAGAGATCAGTGGGGTTAAAGAGCATGTTGTTGGATAATGTCATTCTGTGAGACCAGCCTTCTTTTTTTTGTACAGCATTCATGGTCTAATGTTGGTGTGGTTGCTTGGGTAAGCTGATATCACCCAAACTAGACTTCAAAGAATTCATGGTCTCATGTTGAGTTGCTTTTGTTATTAAGATGTATGGCATATTTGATAGATCTGCCTAGGCTTTGTTAAGTACTCTGATTAACCACTTTCACCCCCCCCCACCCCCCGGGAAAATGAAAAGAGAGAAGAAAAAGATGAGAGACGACTGATGAACAAGAGCCTTCACTGGTATTTAACAAAATATTGATTCTGTTGGTGCAGGATTTTTGGCACTGATGTAGGTTACAGAAAATTGAAGGCACTGAAAATGGCCGAGACTGACGGCAAGAAGATATAGGAATGTTGGGGGAAAAAAGGTCATTTTTCAGGTAGACACTCTTGTTTTTGTAGGGGAATGGATCAATTTACTTTAATGGTACTTTAGAATCTCATTTGATTTGATCTATGTTGTTACTACAGCCCTTGTTAGGTGACCCATCGGCTGTTTTTGTTTTGTGGATGTGGTTCAACAGCATGTGTTTCTTGTTCTCTTTAAGTGAACGAAATGTACAATTCCCAGTTTAAGCGTCTGTTCACACTTGACTTGGTGTATGTTCGGTAGGAAGCACACTTGACGCAAAATGAGTATGTGTATATTTGAATCCCAAATGCATTAGGAATGTTCCCCGAGGAGCTATCTTAGAATTTCATATTAATCATAAGAAAAATAGTAGTCTGGACGCAAAATTGCCTTGGGAGCTGATGTGGCTATGCAGTTGGTGCAATTTGTTAGGTAGTAGGTGCATTTGAAGCATATGTTGCAAGTAGTACGGTTGTTCACTCTTATTATTATGATATGATTGTTCACTACAAATATCATGGAGCATGTGCTCTAGGTGTATGTAATATATATTAGTCAGTCATTGAGGCAGAACAAGGTGCTTGTACAGACCAACAAGGTGAGATAGCTTGCTGCTTGGTTAGGCCCTGTTCTTTTCTGTGGTATTTTGCGGTATGGTGTGGTGGAATTATGGTGGGTGTGGTGGAATTGTGGTAGGTTATTAGTTTGTGGGATAGGTGAGGAGAGAGAATGTAAAAAGTAGAGGAGAAAAGTGACGAGAGAGAAAAGTGAGGAAAGAGAAAAGTAATGATTTGTGGTAAAGTGTGGTGAGTTGTGACAAACTGCGGTTGTAGACACTAAAAAAATCAAAATAGTGTCAAATTATAAAATAAATTAAGTAAATTATTTTGGGTTGGTCCAAATTAATTAATTTGATTTATTTAACTAAAATTGGCTCAAGTTGACTATCAAGTCAAAGCTCGAACGACTGCCAAGTCAAGGTCAAAGTGACTACCAAGTCAAACCCCAAGTGACTATCAAGTCAAAGTCAAATGGACTGTCAAGTCAACCCAAACCTAAGGTCCGGACAACGGCCCACAAAGACTATCAAGTCAAAGTCAAAGTCAAATGGACTGTCAAGTCAACCCAAACCCACGGCCCGGTCAACGGCCCAAGAAGACTAACAAGTCACCCAAGAGAGAGAGTTTCTCCTCTATAAATAGGACTACTCACTCTCATTAGGGGGGGGGGGGGAGGGGAGAAAAATTAAAAACAAAAGAAGACTCTCTCTAGAATTAAACAATAAACTCTTCATTATGTGTTGTTTGTTCTAGAGATTCAACACAAACTTAATCGAGATTCAAGTCGCATCGCCCTCCTTCAAGAAGACGACAGAGATCGAATCAGAGGATTTTTATTTGTTCATCTTATAACAAATATTATAGAGATTGTACCCAAATTCTTTAAATTAATATAAATTATATTTGTCCATTTTTCTTATGTTTAATTATTTTAGACCCAGTGGTTACAAATTTTGGCACCCTCGATGGGACAATCTCTACCTCTCATCTCCATCTCTGAAATCAAGACTTTCAAGAACCTCTCCACGAATAAGACATGGTGACGAAGACTTCAACCAATTTATGTCCTAAGGAAGAGCTCGCAACAAATGTGAAGATGAAACACGAGGTCATTGGCGGGGTGAGGGAAGTTCGAAGTAAAACAAGGTCATCTGACCTTGTGACTATGTCAGTCATGGTTACTGGAGTTGTGACTATAGAAGAAGAAATGGCTAACATAAAAGCCACGTTACAGAAGCTTACTCAAGAGAGCAAAGAGAAGGACGTGCAAATCAAGCGTCAAGATAAAAAGATCGCTAAGTTGGAGTAGAAGTTAAAGCAACGACCATCAAAGTCCCTCAATAAATATTCAGACGCAGAGGGAGAAAACGAATCTAGTGAAAGTGAGGTTGAGAGTGACATGTCTAAGAAGGGTGACAAGCCATTATCAGCGACAAATTCAATGACTGCGGAACAAATCCAAAATTTGATCGCAAAGGCACTTAGGGATCAATTAGGAGAAGCTTCACCAAGAACTCACAGGTACACTACGCCATACACTAAGAGAATCAGCACTCTTCGTATGCCATATGGTTACCAACCTCCTAAATTTCATCAATTTGATGGACATGGTAACCCAAAGCAGCATGTCGCGCACTTTGTGGAGACGTGCAACAATGCTGGCACGAACGAAGATCTCTTAGTCAAGCAATTTGTGTGCTCCTTAAAAGGAACCGCATTTGACTGGTATACCAACCTTGTATTTGAGTCCATCGATAGTTGGGGGCAAATGGAGGAGGAGTTTTTGAATCGTTTCTACAGCACAAGTCGTGTCGTTAGCATGACAGAATTGACTAATGTCAAACAATGGGATAACGAGCCAGTTGTTGACTACATCAACCGTTGGCGTGCTCTTTCCCTAATGTGCAAGGATCGTCTGTCAGAAACCTCTGCGGTCCACATGTGCGCTGTAACGCCCCAACCTTAATCACAAGATTAAGACTATACTTTATAATCCCAAACCTGTGATTAGCGCAGCGGAACACCTTAGGTCGAGGCATTACCGCCGTCCCCACTCGGGACAAGGCAAAAACACAATACCAAAAATATAACAATCCACCATAAAACTGTACTTAACTCCATACAACTCAAACGCTAAACTTAAAGTACAAATACATTATACAACCTTTAATTAAACATATCATATAGACTTTCCACAACCAAGTGGCCTTTAATGCCCTTGAGTAACCTTGATTACCGACCATCGATCGCCTTTAGAGAACTACCATGTATGCACGACTTACTCGCTTAACCTCGCCGTTATCCCGGGAGCTCGACGCCTAAAAACAAAACATTGAAATACATTCGCAAAGTGAGTGGGAAACACTCAAGACGTAAACCTCCAAAGACGTAAACCGCTCAAAGACGGTTTTAGTGCCGCATTTAAATTCATTTTGAAAATCGGGGAAGGGGTTAAAATAGGACTTGAGTGACATGATCATAAACATAAACCAATAAAGATAGAAAGTAGGTGGAACCCTTACGATCGGTGCAAGCACCTCACACACGCGTATGCCCAAGTTGATCTAAACTTGGAATGATTGACTGCTAAGCAGTCGACACTGGCCAGGTCAAGGCACTCTGATCAGGAGTGCTAAAAACATAATCAGAATATAAGCATAGAAGGCGGGTCCACTATTAAATATAAAGATACTGTAAACCATAAAACTTGACATGGCATAAATTGAGTGAACCATGTATATGACTTAGATCATAAAAGCTGGACAATTTGCGTACCTTAAGACGCTAAAGACCTTGGCGGCTCGGCTCGGCTTGGAGATGGCCTTTGAAACTTTGTCAACCAATGTAAGCATACATAAAAATGAAGAACCGAATAAGGTTCTGAATCAGAATCATGAGTTCGGAAACTTAGTAATATAAATGTAACAATTTTAGAAGTAAAATTTCAAGTCAGAACAAAATGGAGTTTGTAGCATAACTTGAGTTAGGAAAATCAAACGAAGTAGAAGAGTACATCTGGAATAGGAAAATCATGATCTTTAACTTTGTCAACCGCCCAAAGGCTAGAAATGAAAGGAAGGGCCCGAAAAATGGCCCGGACAGAAACAGTACATATAAAACCTTAGAAATTTCCGGTCGGAAAACATGAGAATAATGACGTAGAATATGATTCAAATAAAAGGGCTTGAACTTAGGAAAATTAGCTTGAATTGATGATGAATAGGGTAATTATAAATTGGAAACTAGGATGCGAGATAACGAGTTCAAATATGGTTTGATAATACGATATCGAATGAAATGGCGAAATGGAACAAGATATACACGTTCAAATGTGAATAAAAACAAGCTTGGATTAATGAATTATGGAATGAGGAATGAATTGAATTAGACATTGGATACTACCAAGCTAGAAGGAACTCTTAACTAGAGTAAAAATATTGAACATTAGACTTAAAGAACGAAGGGAGTCACGATACATTACTTAAACATACTAGCTCTTGAAAGGTATTCTTAAGACTTATTTAGGGCTCCAAATTGGTACTCTCAGCCCTAAACACATAACTCTATAATGACAATTTATAACCATGACCCATTTATTGGGTTGATTTGAGGCCCAAAAGACATTAATTCACAAAGGTTAACTTGAGCAGAATGGTGTTCTGGACAGCCCGGTTTCCCGGGATCGTAACTCACACTCCCGATATCGTATGACGATGAACCATACCTTTCCGAAAAGCTTGCAAAGAGGCCTAAAACTTTCATGTTTACCATAAAAACCAAAAAGGTCTCCAAAGGGGCGAAAAACAGCCCTCAAAACACTGACTCAAAAATTCGTATATAAAATCGTACCTTCACGGTTTCGGTCATAACTCGGGCTATACAAGTCGAAAACTCGAAATTCCAAAGCCTATGGTTTGCTAACACCTTAAGCTATCAAATGGAGTAGAAATTTGGGCAAAAATCCCACTTTTATGCTGCTGTAAATTCCCAGAATTAAAACAGAATCCAATGTGTTCTTAAATTCAGCTCTAATGGTACATTTAACCCTTAATTTACTCTAATTCTCAACCAAACTTCACTTTGGCTATAATCCACTATATTTCCAGAATTAAACCTTGAAAGTTAACTCATCAAAGAGCTTAAATCCCACATGCAACCATGGATTAAACACAAACTCAACATAAAGGACTTGTTCTTGAACTCTTTCACCAAAAACTCACTAATTCACCCAAATTAAACATGATAACACTAAAATAATAAACTTAGCATATACAACCAGCCCTTAATACTCAGCAACTTACCAAGAAATTCACATGCATCAAGAATTTAACAAGAAAACCTCAAGAACTCATCCAAATACACATGCACATACTCCAAACTCAAACCCTAACTTAACCAATCCCCTTATACACTTGAATCCATGAATTTAAAGAGTAAAAGAGAGTAAATTTACAAAAGAAACATATATAAAACATGAATTTTCAGATTAGGGTTGTAAGAAATTGAAATTGGGGGTTTGAGAGATTACCCTTGGAGTTGAAATTGGATGAAAACACAAGAGGGATGATGAAGGAGGCGGCGGCCACCTTTTTCCGGCGGTGGTGACCGGCGCCGGTGGCGGAATCAGGGGCTGGGTGGGGCTGGCTGCAGATGGGAGGAGGAAGAGGAGAGGTGAGAGCTTGAGAGAGTTGTCTAATTGAATGGAATTAAAAAGACTTAAGCCCCTTGTTTATTAATACATGTATATATATATTTTCTACCCAAACTAATACCAATAATAACTAAAATAACCCTTAATTAAATCTGAAACTTTAATTAAAATAAAGTTATTGTAAATGTACTAGACTAAAAATAATTAATTTGTACTCAAGAAAATTAATCGGTAACACTTTGGGTAAAATAAATTAGGACTTGGATTAAAATAGGATAAAATGAGTAAAATTACCACTTGAAACAATATAAAGGGAATGAAATTAAATAAATTAAAATTTGGACGGTAAAATATGTATATAAATCGAGGCGGAAAAATAATAACCGTTTCTCGGTAAATAAATTTATAACGTAAAACATATAACCTGAAATACTTTAACTTATCGAATAAAAGTGTAAAGTAACTTTTAAGCCGATAGTCCGGCACCTTAGCCATCTCCTGCGCGAGACTTGACACCGATATCACTAAATAAAATAAATAGATAAATAGAGGTAAACGCGAAAAATTTATAACGCGATTTGAATAATTACAGTGATTAATAGATAATTAAACACGATTTTGGGGTGGGTTATTACATGCGCTCGAGGAATGGATTGGAACATACTCTATGCCTTGCAAGTAAACAAGCCTAAGAGTTTTCAAGACTTGGTGACACAAGCTCATAACATGGAGTTTACAATTGCCAACCATGGAAAATATTCTAACAATAGTCTGTCCACAACTGCTTATGAAGACATGCCAAGAAGAGACCCTATGATTGAAGAAAATGACTATTGTTTTTCTGACTCTGATGCACCAGAAATGTTGGACAAACTCCTTGAGAAGGGGCTCATAGAACTCCTTGAGCCAAAGCGCCTTGAAGAAGTAGGAAGAGTGAGCAATCCTAAGTATTGCAAGTACCACAGGATTGTCAGCCCTCCATTAGAGAAATGCAGAGCTTTCAAAGAGCAAGTCATGCATCTAGTAAATGAAAAGAAAATCGCATTAGATGAAGAAGACGCTGATGAGTCTGACTAGATGCGACGCACGCAAAGAGAGAGGACACCCTAGGGGGCAAAGAGCGGTCACCTGAAAAAAAGGACTCAAACAACCAAAAAAAAAAAACTTTCAAGTGATCGTCATAGACTTCCAAATCATCATTAAAAAAAAAAACTTCCAAGTACACGAAAACTTCCAAGTCACCACCAGCAACTCTCAAGTCAACCTAATCAAGAGACTTCCAAGTTGAAGCACAAGACTCACAAGTCTATCAAACGATCAAAGACTTTCAAGTCATCATCGAAAGACTCTCAAGTCCTCATCAAAAAGACTCTCAAGTCATCACAAGAAAAAGACGCTCAAGTCATCATCAAATACTTTCAAGTCGCTAAAAAGGAACACTTGAGTCAAAATACTTCTAAGTCGTCACGATTGACCAAGATAGGAAACTCTTGAGTTAGCTAAATTCCAGACTCCTAAGTCATCAAGCCTGTGGGCTCTCAAGTCATAATTTTCATCTACTCCTAAGTCATTCATTATATGAGTGAGTGTAGAGCCAACAAAATCTTATGTAAAGTGACACTAACTTTCATACCGCCACAATTGTTAGTAACTTTCAAGTCAACGTAGACGATTGTGTCGCCAACATTGTTGGCATACCACTTCAAGTCAGACCTTACTAATAATTGTGCCATGACTATGATCGTTGATGACCATTAAGCATTGTGTCATACATAGTGTCATTACAGCTGTCGGTGATACTTTTCATGTCAAGGCCAACAGTTGTGCTACATCAACAGTAGCGCCACATCTGCCATCAACGTAGCTGTCGGCTCCTTCCTTCAAATCACAAGTCATCTTTTCAAGGGATAGCCAAAATATTCAAGTTATGTTCATTCTTTAGCATCTACAGCTATAAGAAACATACATTGTACACCCTCGCAAACCTGCCAATAAAAAGGGAGGGAGTCTATGCAATTAAAAAAAAAAAAGAAGTTTGTGGGCACTATGATAGGTTTGTCATCTTGGCACAAGACGAGTCTTCCAAATTATCCGACTCGTCACCTCAACAAGGATAAACACCTCTATGCAAAGCGGAGTCCGTTATCCTTGTCTTTGGCAGTGCCGGGGTCTTAAAAAAAAAATATCCGACTCCTTACCTCAACAAGGATAAACTCTTCTACTCAAAGCGGAGCCTGTTATCATTGTCTTTGGCAGTGCCGGGGTCTTCAAAAAAAAAATATATATATCCGACTCCTTACCTCAACCAGGATAAACTCCTCTACGCAAAAACGGAACCCGTTATCCTTGTCTTTGGCAGTGCCGGGGTCTTCAAAAAAAAAAAAATCTGACTCCTTACCTCAACAAGGATAATCTCCTCTATGTAAAAGTGGAGTTCATTATCCTTGTCTTTGGTAGTGTCGGGGTCTTCAAAAAAAATATCCGACTCCTTACCTCAACAAGGATAAACTCCTCTACGTAAAAGTGGAGCCCGTTATCCTTATCTTTGCCAGTGCCGGGGTCTTCAAAAAAAATAAATAAAAATGATGGGCGGACAAGAGACTGTGTGAGGAAAGCTATTATGGAATAATGAGGATATCAGTTATAGCAATCCACCAAGATAGTGGAAAAGACGCTTGAAGATCTTCAAAAGGAAAAAGTAATGGAGCATGACATATCTACTGATAACACAATTAATAAAGTGGGCATGGGATTGACATTGAAAACATTTGGGCAAGGAACATGGATACCGCCAACTCGTTCTTTAACAAGGTTGGTAGGACGTGCAAACCACTTGGAGGATATGTCTCTATTTAATTGGTTGGCAAAGATGGCATGGGAGAAATCACACGCAAAACCCTATACAATTAGGAGGAAAGTGAAGATTGTAATAAACTTAAAATAGGATATGATTTCCAATTTCCAAGTATTGGAAATTAAGTTCGTGGAGTTGGAGATATCATGAGTTCTTTGGTTTGACTAAATATCTCATGCCTAATAAAATCCAAAGAATCTTCCTTAATTTGGGGTGGTAGCAAAATCCCTAAAAGTTTGATGTGGATTGTGACTCACCATTGGATGTGGTCAAAAATAAAATGCCAAGGGTTACGAAGAGACATAAAACACAAAATGTCAATACTAGACGTATCTCTTTTTTGGGTCATAAGCTAGAGATGACCATCGACAACACAATGGATCAAGTTGACGGTTTGTCAAGACAAGTAACAAAAAATGTGTTGAGACGTCAGTCGCGCTCAAACACATGACAGTGTGCGCGACCTAGTCTCGAGGGGGCAATTTATAGACACTAAAAAAAAATCAAAATAGTGTCAAATTATAAAATAAATTAAGTAAATTATTTTGGGTCGGTCCAAATTAATTAATTAGATTTATTTAACTAAAATTGGCTCATGTTGACTATCATGTCAAAGCTCGAATGACTGCCAAGTCAAGGTCAAATCGACTACCAAGTCAAACCCCAAGTGACTACTAAGTCAAAGTCAAATGGACTATCAAGTCAACCCAAACCTAAGGCCCGGACAACGGCCAACAAAGACTATCAAGTCAAAGTCAAATGGACTGTCAAGTCAACCCAAACCCAAGGCCCGGTCAACGGCCCAAGAAGACTAACAAGTCACCCAAGGGAGAGAGTTTCTCCTTTATAAATAGAACTACTCACTCTCATTTGTGGGGGGGGGGGGAAGAAAAATTAAAAACAAAAGAAGACTCTATCTAGAATTAAACAACAAACACTTCATTATGTGTCGTTTGTTCTAGAGATTCAACACAAACTTGATCGAGATTCAAGTCGCATCGGCCCTCCTTCAAGAAGACCACCGAGATCGAATAAGAGGATTTTTATTTGTTCATCTTGTAACAAATATTATAGAGATTGTATCCAAATTCTTTGAAATTATTACAAATTATATTTGTCCATTTTTCTTGTGTTTAATTATTTTAGACCTAGTGGTTACTGCGATATGCTGTGGTACCACAATTTGCCAACCGCAGAAAAGAATAGGTAGTGTTTTTCCGTTTCTGGTGGCCAGTGACCTTGAATTTTTCTTTTTTCTTTTATAGACGAAAGTGTTTTGATGAGTTCTTAACCTAAAATACCTCCATTTCACTAAATTTACACCCATTTCATTGCTAGATTTTTTTTTTTAAAATTTAATTTAATCTTTTCTACTTTATGCCACTAACTTTTCTGTTTAATTGGCAAATTACCACTCTAACCTGTTATAGCATGTTAAATTATCTCAATATTTTATTTTATTTTATTTTCTTTCATTTCTCCATTTCTATTCCCTCCTTTTTCATTAAAGGGCATGTATGAATCGTATGATGGGAGGTTTATGATTTTATCATTTTTCGATGTTTGGTGGTGAAAAAATGGGAAAAGTTGTTTTTAGTGAAAATTATTTTCATCACTTCCTTTGTAAACTATTTTCATAGGTTCAACCTTTGAAAATCTAATTTTTTGGTCCGTGTTATTTCTTGCAGACCTGCGGTCTAAGTTCTTTGCATTCGCTCCCATTTTAATGAAAATGATTTATTTCTCATCCAATTCTTTTTCTTTCGTCCAACTCCTCTTTCTCTCTATTCCTTTTCCTCTCTCATGTAGTCAAAAAGAGGTATGTATGTAGGGGTGGACGCAAACCGAAACCAAATCGTGAAATTGTAAAAACTGAATCGTTAAAAGTGGTTAACTGTGTGAGATTTTTGATAAATATGGTTTACATTAATTGAATCGGTTTAAGTTTAGGTTTAAGTT
This sequence comes from Portulaca oleracea, assembly GCA_029582165.1. Lineage (NCBI taxonomy): Eukaryota > Viridiplantae > Streptophyta > Magnoliopsida > Caryophyllales > Portulacaceae > Portulaca > Portulaca oleracea. Next base: position 494,811 of record CM055881.1, on the reverse strand, counting down.
TTGCATTTTTTGAACTGGTTAACCATGGTTAAAAGATTCTGATTAATTCAGTAGTAACATGTGAAATTTCAAAGTAGAAAGTTTTTTTTTTTTTTTTCCCTCCATAGTTCCTTTGAATCTCAATCAACCCAAAGAAGAAGAAAGGGAAAGGAAATAAAAAGAAAAAAAAAAGAAAAATGGCAAGGAAAAATAATTGATAAAATGGGGCAGGAAATAGAAAAGAAAATTACATTTAAGTTGTTTGGTGACAATGAAAATCATTTTTTATGAAAATAGTTTTATGTGTAAAATAGTTTTCCAGGAAAATAAGTTTTCAAGTGATATTTTTCAGTTGTTTGGTAGATAAATACATTAGCGGTTGACATAACCATTTAACTGCTTTTTCGGTTAACCGTATATGCGGTTAACCACTTTTGCAGTATTTGAATTTTGTAAACTTAAACCTGAACCACATTATGTTGTTAACTGCAAATCAGTTAACCGAAACTTAGAAACCTAAACCAAATTGAAACCGATGGGTAACCGCTGTGTCAATGAACCAAAGTTCATAAATAATACACTTAAAATTGACAAATGTTCATGAATAATACAAGTTGGGGCTTTACAAGTCTCACCAGCTAATTTTTAATAATCATCTGACTTTCCATCTTGAAATATTAACATGTTGTCCATAAATAAATTATAAACTTTCCAATTTTGCAAGAACCAATCAGGTCAAGTAGGCTAGAGTTGATGGAATATAAGAATTGGAAAGAGAAGTAATAAAGTGATGTTGTCTTGATAGTGTATGGAAAGAAATAAGTTTAAGCTGATTACATGTAATAAATGGGCTAAAATTGCATTGCCAATTACATACAATTATAGAGAATGACGGTTTGCACATGGTAGTCAAGTGTGTTAGACTAGTCAAGTATATTTCTTTCTTCTTACCTTAATTCTAGTGAAGATCATGGATGCTTCATCAATTGGAGTAATGAACGAAGAAGGAGATATATACCTTATAGACAGTGCAACAATACACACTATTATGAAAAATAAGAGATATTTTTCTTGTTTATTAATGCGAGAACTAAGTGTAAGTACTATATCAGGTAGTTCAAATTTAATTGAAGGCTCTGGAAGAGCTTATATAGTACTACCTGGTGGAACCTATTTTCACATAAATGATGCACTAAATTCTACCAAATCTCAAAGAAACTTATTAAGTTTCAAGGATACTCGCAGAAATGGATATAATATTGAGACAACTAATGCAAATAGCGTTGAATATTTGCATGTTATCAAATTTATATTGGGCAAAAGTTGTTATTGGAAAAGTTACGATCATTATCATCAGGGTTATATTTCATAAAGATTAACCCAATTGAAACACATATTTTAGTAAACCAGAAGTTTATTAATGAAAAAGAGTTTATTATACAATATGATAAATTAGGGCATCCCGGATCAAAAATGATGCACAAATCATAAAGAACTCATATGGATATACTTTAAGGGACCAAAAGATCCGTCAAACAAATGAGTTCTCATGTGGTGCCTGCTCTCAAGGAAAATTAATCATAAGGCCATCACCAGCTAAGATACGGGTTGAATCCCCTTCATTCCTGGAACGTATAAAAGGTGACATTTGTAGTCCTGTAGACCCACCATGTGGACTGTTCAAATATTTCATGGTTTTAGTTGATGTATTAACGAGATGGTTACATGTGTGTTTATTGTCAACATGCAACTTGGTATTTGCAAGATTTCTTGCTCAATTGATTAAGTTACGAATACACTTTCCAGATCATTCAATCAAGAAAATTCGTTTTGATAATGCTGGTGAATTTACATCCAAACAATTGCAATTAATTGCACGACAATTACTTATGAGAGCAAATCAATTGCAATTAAGTTACGAATACACTTTCCAGATCATTCAATCAAGAAATCTTGCAAATACCAAGTTGCATGTTGACAATAAACACTGTGAACTGGAAGTTAAAAACATAATTCGTTTACAAGCTTTAGCAAATCAATTGCCAGATGCTTTTACTAACCCATAGAAAGTTTCTAAATCCTATGTCCCAGCTGCTAATGCTCTTATTAGAATTGATGTACCAGTAGGACAACATGTTATTGCTAAAGAGTCGAGACCACAATTAAAGCGTGGTCGACCAGTCGGTTTTAAAGACAAAAATCCTTAGAAAAAAGGAGTACAAGATCATGATAGTCAAAATGAGGAAATATTGACTCCAAAAGAATCCCCAAACATGACAAATGTTGGAGTTTCACCACAAGGTCAGGTACCTGAAAATCGCGAAAATGATGATATCTCAATTAATTATTTCATGACCAGGATAAAATGGAACCGAAACGAAGTCGACGTCGATGAAATATTTTCATAAAATGTAGCGCTCGTTATTATGAATGAAAATGAGTATCATGAACTTAGGTCGGTTGAGGAATGCAGTCGAAGAGATGATTAGCCAAAATGTAAAGATGTGACTAAAGCAGAATTAGATTTGCTTAGAGAAAGAGAAGTTTTCGGACCAATAGTCCATACACCAACATATATAAAACCCGTGGGATTCAAATAGGTTTTCGTGCGTAAAGGAAATGAGAAAAATGAGATTGTGAGATATAAAGCACGATTAGTTGCACAAGGGTTTTCGCAAAACCAGGTATCGACTATGATTCTAGCAGTACATGAAAAGCTTATTTATATGGTAAACTTGATAATAACATTTACATGAAACTCCGTGAAGGATTTAAGTTGCCTGAAGCACACAACAAAAACCCGCGAGAGCTTTACTCAATCAAGTTGAATAGATCTCTATATGGGTTAAAACAATTTGAATGCATGTGGTATAACCGTCTTAGTGAGTATCCATTGAAAGAAGAATATATAAGTGATCCTGTTTGCCATGCATTTTTATAAGGAGATCCAAATCCAACTTTGTTATAATGACAGTTTATGTTGACAATTTGAACATTGTTGGGACTCCGGAAGAGGTCCAACAAGCAGTAATTTATTTAAAGAAAGAGTTTGAAATGAAAGATATTGGTAAAACTAAGTTTTGTCTTGGTTTACAAGTTGAACATTGTAAGAATGGAGTGTTTGTGCACCAGTCGACTTATTTAGCAAAAGTGCTAAAAAGATTCTACATGGACAATGCACATCCATTAAGTACTCCTATGGTGGTGAGATCACTTAATGTGAGAAAGGATCCATTTAGACCACGAGAAGATGATGAAGAACTCCTTGGTCCCGAAGTACCGTATTTAAGTGCTACTGGAGCATTAATGCACCTTGCTAGCCATACACGACTAGATATTTCATTTTCTATGAATCTACTAGCAAGATTTAGTTGGTGCCCAACATGAAGACATTGGAATGTAGTTAAGCATATATTTCGATACCTTCGAAGTATGATGGATATGGGTTTATTCTATCCTCATGAAGTGATAACAAATTTGACTAGCTATGCTGATCTCGGATATTTATCTGATCCCCCTAACATCGATCTCAAACAGATTATGTGTTTACTTTGTGGTGGAACTGCCATTTCTTGGCGGTCTATGAAGCAGACCATAACTGTTACCTCTTCTAATCGTGCTGAAATCTTGGCGACTCATGAAGTTAGTAGAGAATGTGTTTGGTTAAGATCTGTGATTCAACACATCCTGGCAACATGTGGCTTATCTTTAGGAAAAGATATTCCGACAATTTTACATTAAGATAATATTGCATGTGTAGCACAATTAAAGGCATGATACATCAAAGGTGATAGAACAAAGCATATCTCACTGAAGTTCTTTTTCACTCATGATCTCCAAAAGAGAAATGAGATTAATGTTCAACAAATCCGTTCTAGTGATAATTAAAGGAGAATGAGGTTACTGTTCCATTGGAGATGCCGGGAAATAAGACCTCATATGCATCCTTGGTGGATGCTGATGCAGGCATTTCGTCAGAGTATGTTGAGGGATATCACTGATGCATAATGAATCAAAACTAATCCATTATACACGAAATGAAAACGGATCGTTCACAAGTAAGAACTTGTGATTGTTGATTTCTCAAAGAAACGAGTAAAACGAATGGAAATGGTATGAAACGAAAAGCTTGGACGAGAATTCTAACGATTATGACAAGAAAGACAATCAAGAGAAACAAAAGACTAATAAAAAACGTACCAACAATGAAGAACAATTCGACGAGATGAAGAAACAAGATAGAATTTGGCAATGGAAACCTCCTTGATTGATATAGACGCACCACAATCAATTTGATATCCAACTCCTCCTTTACACCATCCAAGATTGCTCCCTCTTGGAATAGAAGAGAAGATCTGATCGAAATCCCCTCAAGGAATCCGATCCTAGCTAGAAATGCTAGAAACTAAAGCATGACAACTTTAGAGAGAATTTGTGTATTATGATTCAATTGAATGTAATGTGTGAAATGAAGCACCCTAAGGGGTCTATTTATACTAAATGGAAGCCCCCTTAGGCGTGTACAAATCAAGAAAGAGGGGAAATCTAGCTTACATCATCTACTACATGAATGACATCATAAAGAAACAAGTAAACTATACTAGATTACATTTGATGATAACTTGCTCTACACTTAACCAAATTTAAAGATTCTTGAACCATATGAAAGCTCTTTGAATGTAGTTTAATCCACTCTAGGATGACTTCCATGATAGCCTTATGGTTCTTGAGTTAGAGAGCAAATCATCATTCCTCCATGAATAAGACCACTCGAATGTAAACCCATTGTGATGGTTTCAAGCTCTTTGTTGATGTAGCTTAGCATTTGGCTTCCATGATGTAGGTTTGTGACCCAATCTACATCATTCCCCCCTAGTTGAGAAGAGTTTGCCCTCAAACTAGGAAGTTCTTCTCCTTCTTGAAAATAAGGTTTGAGATCACTTATATTGAAAGTGCAACTTCCCTCATAACCATCATCTAGTTTCAACTTATAAGCATTATCTCCGATCTTCTCAATGACTTCAAAAGGACCATCACTTCTTGGTTTCAATTTCCCTTATCTTCTACTTGGAAACCTTTCTTTCTTGAGGTGTATCCATACCAAGTCTCCAGGTTTGAAAATAACTTTCTTCCTCTTTTGATTGACCTTCTCTTCAATCCTTTGGGTATACCTCATAATCTTTTCACGAACCTCCTCATGTAACTTCTTAATCTCCTCCACTCTCTTACTAGCTTCAAAACTGAATTTAGTTGATGTAGACATAGGAGATAAATCCATAGGCTTGAGAGGGTTCTTACCATACACGACTTCAAATGGAGATAACTTTGTAGCTCGATTTGGACTCCGATTATAAGCAAATTCAGCATGACTTAGCAAAGTATCCCAACTTTTCTTGTCCTTGCTCACCAAAGCTCGTAATAAGGCTCCCAACGTACGGTTGACAACTTCAGTTTGTCCATCCGTTTGGGGATGACATGCCGTGCTAAATTTGAGCTTTGTGCCCAACTTTTTCCACAAGGTAATCCAAAAATGACTAAGGAATTTCGAATCTCTATCACTCACCATAGTCCTTGGAATACCGTGTAGTTTCACAACTTCTTCAAAGTAGAGATTTGCAACTTTAGTAGCATCATAGGTAGTATGGCAAGGAATGAAGTGTGCCATCTTTGAGAATCTATCAACAACAACCATAATAGAATCTTTCCCTCTTTGAGTCCTTGGTAGACCCACAACGAAGTCAAGGCTCACATCTTCCCATGGATGGTAGGGAATAGGTAGAGGCGTGTATAACCCTTGTGGTAGAACATGAGACTTGGCAAGGTTGCAAGTCCCACATCTTTTTACAATATGCTCAACATCTTTGATCATGCTTGGCCAAAAATAATGATCTCTCATCATCAAATAAGTCTTCTCAATACCAAAGTGACCAGCTAGGGCTCCTCCATGAACCTCCATGATCAATAATTCACGCAAGCTACTCCTTGGGATACAAAGTTGATTCCCTTTGAAAAGAAACCCTTCTTCAATATGAAACATCTCGTGTGGATGCTTCTTTGAGAGCTCAAATACTTCTTTGAAATCTTGATCATCCTCATACAAATCCTTAATATGATCAAATCCAACAACTTTTGAATCAAGAATATGTGTAAGCAAGTACCTTCTTGAAAGAGCATCGGCACCTTTATTCAAATGACCGGCTTTGTGTTTGATCACAAATTGGAATGATTGCATGAATTCAACCCATTTGGCATGTCGTGGATTGAGTTTATGTTGCCCTTGGATGTACTTGAGAGCTTCGTGATCACTATGAAGAATAAACTCTCCACTTAGTAGATAATGTCTCCAATGCTCAAGAGCTCGTATAAGAGCATAGAACTCTTTGTCATACGTACTATACTTTCTCTTTGCCTCATTCAACTTCTCACTAAAATAAGCAATTGGCCTTCCTTCTTGGGACAAAACCGCTCCAATACCAACACCACTTGCATCTACTTCAACTTCAAAGACTTTGTCAAAACATGGCAAGACAAGTATTGGTGTATTACAAAGCTTCTCTTTGATTATTTCAAACGCCCTTTCAGCACTTCTACTCCATTCAAACTCTTTATTTTTCAGCAACTCGGTCATAGGAGCCATAATAGTGCTAAAATTCTTGATAAATCTTCTATAGAAGGAAGCTAAACCATGAAATGACCGTACCTCATGGATGGACGTTGGTGTAGGCCATTCGTGTATAGCTTTGATCTTTCCTTGATCCACTTGAATACCATCTTGTGATAGCACATATCCAAGGAAGACGACCTTGGGTGAGAAGAAGGAACATTTCTCCATGTGTTTGCGTGAGCTTCTCTTTCTCCAAGATACACATGACTAGCTCTAAATGCTTTACATGATCAAGCTCACTCTTACTATATATAAGAATGTCATCAAAGTACACTACTACACATTTGCCAATCAAAGGCTTCAATACATGATTCATTAAGCGCATGAATGTAGAAGGTGCATTAGTAAGACCAAATGGCATGACTAACCATTCATATAGACCTTCTTTTGTCTTGAAAGCCGTTTTCCACTCATCACCTTCATGGATACGAATTTGGTGATATCCACTTCTCAAATCCACTTTGGAAAAGACAATACTCCCATATAACTCGTGAAGTAGATCCTCCAAGCGTGGAATAGGGAACCTATACTTGATAGTTATCTTGTTGATGGATCTACAATCCATACACATGCGTTGCGAACCATCTTTCTTTGGAACTAGTAACACCGGAATGGCACATGGACTCATGCTAGGCCTTATCAAACCCTTTGAAAGTAGCTCATCAACCTGTTTTTGTACCTCTTGAGCTTCTTTAGGATTCATTCTATACGCCGCTTTGTTTGGAAGGATGGCTCCGGGAATGAGATCAATTTTGTGCTCTATCTCCCTTCTTGGTGGCAAACCGTGTGGCATCTCATTAGGGAACAAATGATTGAACCTCCTTAGGATGGGTTGGAGCCGTGGATGTTCACGAGTTGGGGAAGCTTGTTCCTCTTGCAAATTAGCCAAAATCAACTCCTTTTGCTCATGGAATTCATGTTGATCCGCCTTTAGCAAAGAAGCAATATTGGACTCCTTCTCTTGCTCCTTTTGTTGGGGTGGCCGAATGATAGAAGAAGGTGGCAAAGGGGCCAATGTGATCTTCTTCTTGTTGATGGTGAAGGAATAAGTGTTCATTCTCCCATCATGTGTGACGTACCTATGAAAAAGCCAAGGTCTCCCAAGCAAAATATGGCAAGCATCCATTGGTATTACATCACACCATATTTGATCTTTATAACTCTTCCCAATGGATAAAGATACAAGCACACGCTTATCAATCTTAATACCCTTCCCATGACTCAACCATTGTATATTGTAAGGATAGGGATGAGAACTCACTTCTAACTTCAATTTTTCAACCATTATAGTGGAAGCCGCATTAGTACAACTACCACCATCTATAATGAGTGAACATACCTTCCCTTGAACCGTACATCTAGTATGGAAGATAGTTTCACGTTGCTCCAATTCGTTTGGTGTAGAAGCCACGCTTAATGCCCTCCTCAACACAAGTAATTCTCCATCATCCGCTTCTTCCACATTTTCCTCTTCACAAATGTCATTTTCCTCCTCAAGTTGCTCTTCTTCATATTCACTTTCATGGCAACTTGGTTCAACATATAAAGCACTTTGATACTCAACAAGAGAAACTACACGTTTGTTAGGACATTCGGATGCAATATGGCCCAATCCTTGGCACCTAAAACATCTTCTTGGGGGCAATGTCCTTGGTTCTTGGACATGGGGTTTGGATGGGGGATTTTGTGGCTGATTTTGTGGGGTTTTTCCATAGGGTTTTTGAGAGGATGGGGGCTGATTTTGTGGAGTTTTGTATTGTGTTTGGGTAGGTGGACGTGTGGTATAAGGTTTGGATTGTGTAGAGTACGTTCTCATGGTATCTTTTCCTCTTTCTTTCCTTTGCCTTTCTACTTTTAAGGCCAAAGTACTTAATTCATCCAATGATTGATAAGGATGTAACTCAACAATATTACGTATCCAATCATTTAAACCAATTAGAAAACGTACCAAAACTTGTGGCTCATTCTCCTTCAAATCACAACGCCAAAGGAGATGTTCAAACTCCTTGGTATACTCTTCCACCGATTTGGATCCTTGAACTAGCTTTTGGAGCTTGACATAATTGTCTTGGACGTAGCTTTGGGGTAGAAACTTGCCTTGCAATTTGGACTTCATCTTTTCCCATGAACGAATTTTGTCCTTTCCCTTTGCTTGTCGCTTCTTTTGCAAGTTAGTCCACCAAATAGAAGCATGCTTTCTCAACTTCAATGCTACATACTTCACTTTTAGTTCATCATTAACTTCTTTCAAATCAAACACTCTTTCAACCGTTTGAATCCAATCAAGAAATACCTCCGGATCTAAACTACCATCAAATTCGGGTATTTCAACTCTAAAATCAAAACGTTCACCCCTTCTTGAGAATGAACTAGGCGTGCCATGTGAAGCATCTTCATCAACATTTATAGACTCCTTTTGTAAAGCACGGTTCAAATCCATATAGGTCTTTAATTGTTTTTGCAACATATCAATTCGCATCCTCATAGCGTCGGCATCCTTAGGTGAACTAGATTGAGACTCGTCCATTTGATTCAATCTTGATGTCAAATTAGAACTCTCGTAGGGTAGGGGACGGATTTGGCTAGGTTTGTGTTTGGTCTTAGGGTTCTTTGTGGAGCTTAAGGTTCTTTATGAATTCTTGATGAATTCTTGATGAGTTCTTGATGGGTTCTTGATGGGTTCTTGATGAGTTCTTGGAAGAACTCAAGGGTGGCGTGTGAATGTGATGAAAAACAAGGTGTAAAACAATGCAAGAAACGAGAGATATCAACAAGCTAAGCTCTGATACCACTTTTGATGCATAATGAATCAAAACTAATCCATTATACACGAAATGAAAACGGATCGTTCACAAGTAAGAACTTGTGATTGTTGATTTCTCAAAGAAACGAGTAAAACGAATGGAAATGGTATGAAACGAAAAGCTTGGACGAGAATTCTAACGATTATGACAAGAAAGACAATCAAGAGAAACAAAAGACTAATAAAAAACGTACCAACAATGAAGAACAATTCGACGAGATGAAGAAACAAGATAGAATTTGGCAATGGAAACCTCCTTGATTGATATAGACGCACCACAATCAATTTGATACCCAAATCCTCCTTACACCATCCAAGATTGCTCCCTCTTGGAATAGAAGAGAAGATTTGATCGAAATCCCCTCAAGGAATCCGATCCTAGCTAGAAATGCTAGAAACTAAAGCATGACAACTTTAGAGAGAATTTGTGTATTATGATTCAATTGAATGTAATGTGTGAAATGAAGCACCCTAAGGGGTCTATTTATACTAAATGGAAGCCCCCTTAGGCGCGTACAAATCAAGAAAGAGGGGAAATCTAGCTTACATCATCTACTACATGAATGACATCATAAAGAAACAAGTAAACTATACTAGATTACATTTGATGATAACTTGCTCTACACTTAACCAAATTTAAAGATTCTTGAACCATATGAAAGCTCTTTGAATGTAGTTTAATCCACTCTAGGATGACTTCCATGATAGCCTTATGGTTCTTGAGTTAGAGAGCAAATCATCATTCCTCCATGAATAAGACCACTCGAATGTAAACCCATTGTGATGGTTTCAAGCTCTTTGTTGATGTAGCTTAGCATTTGGCTTCCATGATGTAGGTTTGTGACCCAATCTACATCAATCACATTGCAGGTGTGGCAGTTGCAAAACTGGAGAAGGAGGTGGTTGAACAAGAAATAAAATATTGGAATAATACTATCTTGTGCTGTGTTATAGGGGTAAACCCTCCTTTCCTAGTAATAAGGGGCTTCTAAAGAGGATATGGGGAGGATATGAGCTCAGCAAAATTGCTGCTGTTAGGAAAAGGGTGTACTTAGTGAGTTTTAAAAACGATGATCAAAGGCAAAAAGTTCACTATGTTTACTCTCTCTCTCTCTCTCTCTCTCTCTATCTCTCCATTTCTCTTTCTCTCTCTATTGAGAGAGAGAGAGAGAAAGAGAGAGAGAGAGAGAGAGAGAGAGACAGACAGAGATAGAGAGAGAGAAACAGAGAGAGAGACAGAGAGATGAGAAAGAGAGGTAGAGAGAGAGAGAGAGAGACAAAGATGCGAGTGAGGGAGAGAGGGAGAGAGAGAGAGAGAGAGAGAGAGAGATGTGTGTATGTAAGAGAGAGTGATGTAAATAAGCCCACGCTAAGTCCCCCAAGCCCAATCAAGAAGGCCCAATGGAAACTCCAAGCTATAGACATGGTCTTTCATGAAGGAAATCCATCCAGCCCAGGCCCAACAAAGGAGATTCAATTCAATCACAAGGAGATAAAGCGGGCCAATGAAGAAGGATACAAGGTGGAGGCCCAAAGGCCGACCCATATGGAATGCTCTTTGTTCCAAGAGGATGTCCAAACATCCTAGAGGGTCCAAGTCCCCGCCAATCAAGTCCAAAGGAAGCTCAAAGTTCATGTCCAAGGCCTAGTACCAAGCCCAAAGTGAATTTCACAGTTTTGACCATTTCAGTTTGAATTTCACAGTTTTGGCTTTTTGGATGTAAACTTCACATTTTTAGCATTTAGTTATTATTTGTGAGTTTTATATTGTATTTTTATTATTTCTAGTCATGTAAGATGCCAAGTAATATCTATAAACATGGACATCAAGTTATAAGAGTCTAGATTAGTGTAGAAGGTTCTAGAATGTTCTAGAATGATCTAGGCGTGTGATATAGGTAGCTTTGGCGCCAAGTAGTTGTTATAGTCCTAGATAAGGTTGGCTTATTTTTTAACTAATCCATCTTGGATTAGGAAAGCCAATTCCTATTAGGATTGATATTGTTATAACTAACTTCCCTAGGATGAGGAATCCTAATCCAAGTAGGAGATAGTTACCTTAGGCGTCTAGTAGTAGTATTCCTTGGCTTGCACGTCAAGTAGGAGAGTCCTAATATGTATGAGACTTAGTTAGTATAAATAGCTAGGCTTGTAGCCTTTCAAAGGCACCTGATTTTTAGAATGAGTACAAACAAGCTTTTAGCTTACCCCTTGTGTGTTTCGTGAGCACCTCGTTGATCTCTTCTATTGTATCTTGGTTTGGCAACCAAGTGGTGAGGAAGAGCTTGAACCCTAAACCTAGAAGGTGTTTCTATAACTAGGTTGAAGGTCAAGTAGCCCTAGGGTTTCTTCTTGTGGTGTTTCTGTATCAAGATAGATCCCTTGAACTATCCTGGTTACCTTTTATCTTCCTATCCTTTTAGTTAGATAAATCAAACCCTAAGGCAATAAACTCTCACTCTCTCCCCTTCCCAACGTCCTCTCTCTCTCTCCCTCAACTAATTCCCTACTTTCAAGCAACTCTCTCTCTCTCTCTTCCCCCCCCCCACAAGGGCCTCACGCCAAAACTCTCTCTCCCTCTCACGTCAACTCTCTCTCAAATCTCCGTCCCAAACTCTCTCACAAAAGACCTCACGTCACAAATAGCCTTCCAAGATCCTGTTTTTCACGTGATATTCCCTTCCCCATACCCTGATTCACGTGAAGCATCCCACATTCAGATTGGTTGCACGTCTCTCATTGATGTGTAATTGATCAAGATCTAATCTTTGATCCCATTATATATCAAAAGTTGTATCAGAGCTTAGGTTTCTTATGTGCAACCCTAAACCCCACAAAACAACCCAAACACATTCCTCTCCATTCCCAAGTACACGAAACCTTCAACCAGCCATACCTATGGCATCTGTAAGTAAAAGCAATGATGGCAGTGCTAATAATGAACAACTACTGCAGGAGAAAACTGAATTGGAAGCAAGAGTGGCTTATCTCACTGATCAGTTGAAACGATACATGAACATACAATTCAGGACACCTTAAAATCCGGAAGAAGAGGACGTCCCCAATAGTTTTAGTGAAGCTGAATAGTCCACGAGCTCATAAAGGAGATCACATCGTCCTAGGCGTGAGCACAGAGAAGAAAGGCTCGACTTTAAGGTGGACATTCCTGAATTCGAAGGTAATCTTGATCCTGAAGTTTTTCTTGACTGGATTCAAACTGTAGAAAGGGTCTTTGATCTAAAAGACATTGCTGATGAAAAGAAAGTCAAGTACATTGCTCTTAAACTTCGAAAGCATGTTAGTATTTGGTGGACTAACTTACAGAAGAAGAGACAGCATGTCGGGAAAGAAAAGATCAAAACTTGGGAAATATGAAGAAGAAACTTCACTCTAAGTTTCTTCCTGTGAGCCATTTCAAGGACAACTACTTCAAACTGCAACAACTCGCCTAAGGAAGCAAAAGTGTGGAAGAATACACTAAAGATTTCGAACACCTGCTCTGGAGGTGTAATCTGAAGGAAGATGAACCTCAAACTCTTGTGAGGTATCTAGCGGGTCCGAACGAAAGTATAAGGTTTGTGGTGGAACTTCAACCTTATGAAACTCTCGATGAATTGAGTACTTTAGCTAACAAAGTGGAACAACAAAGAAAGAGAAGGGGAAAGGAGGCGACAAACAGAAACCCTAGCTCACAAAGAACCCCCACTTACCCAAACTTACACTCCACAAAAGAGCCAACCCCCCTCCCAAACGTCCGCCACAAAAATGCCCTAACCCCCACCTTAAACCGTCCTCAAACCCATACAGGCTACGCCAACTGATAGGATGAGGTGCTTCAGGTGCCAAGGGCTCGGTCACATAGCCTTTGAACGCCCTAACAAGAGAGCCATCACACTCATGAAGTTTCAAAACACTCTCTTTGAACCTGAACCTGAGGATGTGGAAGAAGAAGCATGCGCTGATCATGGAGAATATGCTGAAGAAGTGGTGGAGGAACCAGATGAAGGAGAAATGCTGGTTATGAGGAGAGTTCTCAATAGCTCTCCAGTTCCGGAAGATAAACAACAACGGGAAGCCATCTTCCATTCTCGTTGTACTGTGCAAGGGAAAGTTTGTTCTTTGATCGTTATTGGTGGAAGTTGTACTAACGCAGCTTCTCTTACTATAGTGAACAAGCTTCAACTCCCTACAAGCCCTCACCCATCGCCATACACTGTTCAATGGCTCAACCAGGGAAAAGGCTTAAAGGTTAATCAACGCTGTTTGGTAAGCTTTTCTATTGGAAAGTCTTATCAAGATTCAATATGGTGTGATGTAATACCTATGGATGCCTGTCATATTCTGCTTGGGAGACCATGGTTATTTGACAGGAGTGTTAGACATGATGGAAGAGCTAATACCTACAATCTGATGGTGCAAAACAAGAAGGTAACCCTAGCTCCTCTAAAAACATCCCATTCGTCCAAGCTCATTACTTTTATGATCACTGCATGCCCTGAGTTTAGTGAACATAAGGAGATCGTTCCCTCGAGCCTAAACACAGACCCTAGCTACAAAAGGCCTACAGACAAGAACCCTAGCCACAATAGCACCCAAACTCTCGTCATCCACCCTAGAAAAACCCCCAACATGAACCCTAGTGATCCTCCAAAGGATCAAAGGCAAGAAGATCTTCAAGCAAGAGGAATAAGGGATTCAAAGGCAAATGGTCGAATTCAAGGAGGGACTACTGCTATCAAAACAAAAGGAAGTCTCCATGTATGGTTAGTCACACCTTGTGGTCTAACTAATGTTCTCTTTACTCTTATGAGACTTATGAATCATGTTTTGAAGTCCCTCATCAGCAAGTGTGTCGATAACACATTCATACATAGCAAGAGTGAGAAAGATGGAATCTTTCACGCCAATGAGGAGAGCACAGTTCACGTGAAGGTCCTTTCGCGTGAAGAAGACTGATGGGTCAGCTGAATTAATTGCAAAGATTGATCCTCCAAGTTTAAGGACAAACTTCTTGCAACAAGGGGGGAATGATGTAAATCAGCCCACGCCAAGTTCCTCAAGCCCAATCAAGAAGGCCCAATGGAAACTCAAGGCTATAGATAGAATCTTTCATGAAGGAAATCCATCAAGCCCAGGCCCAACAAAGGATATTCAGTTCAATCACAAGGAGATAAAGTAGGCCAATGAAGAAGGATACAAGGTGGAGGCCCAAAGGCCGACCCATATGGAAAGCTCTTTGTTCCAAGAGGATGTCCAAACATCCTAGAGGGTCCAAGTCCCCGCCAATCAAGTCCAAAGGAAGCTCAAAGTTCACGTCCAAGGCCTAGTACCAAGCCCAAAGTGAATTTCACAGTTTTGACCATTTCAGTTTGAATTTCACAGTTTTGGCCTTTTCGATGTAACTCTACATTTTTAGCATTTAGTTATTATTTGTGAGTTTTATATTGTATTTTTATTATTTCTAGTCATATAAGATGCCAAGTAATATCTATAAACTTGGACATCAAGTCATAGGAGTCAATATTAGTCAAGAAGGTTCTAGAATGTTCTAAAATGATCTAGAGGGTGTGTTCGGCGTGTGATATAGGTAGCTTTGGCGCCAAGTAGTTGTTATAGTCCTAGATAAGGTTGGCTTATTTTGTAACTAATCCATCTTGGATTAGGAAAGCCAATTCCTATTAGGATTGATATTGTTATAACTAACTCCCCTAGGATAAGGAATCCTAATCAAGGGAGGAGATAGTTACCTTAGGCGTCTATTAGTAGTATTCCTTGGCTTACACGCGAAGTAGGAGAGTCCTAATATGTATAGGACTTAGTATAAATAGCTAGGCTCGTAGCCTTTCAAAGGCACCTGATTTTGAAAATGAATGCAAACAAGCTTTTAGCTTACCCCTTAAGTGTTTCGTGAGAACCTCGTTGAGCTCTTATATTGTATCTTAGTTTGACAACCAAGTGGTGAGAAAGAGCTTGAACCCTAAACCTAGAAGGTGTTTCTGTAACTAGGTTAAAGGTCAAGTAGCCCTAGGGTTTCTTCTTGTGGTATTTATGTATCAAGATAGATCCATTGAACTATCCTGGTTACCTTTTATCTTCCTATCCTTTTAGTTGGATAAATCAAACCCTAAGGCAATCAACTCTCATTCTCTCTCCTCCCCAACGTCCTCTCTATCTCCCTCAACTAATTCCCTACTTTCAAGCAACTCTCTCTCTCTCTCTCTCTCCCCCACAAAGGCCTCATGCCAAAACTCTCTCTCCCTCTCACATCAACTCTCTCTCACATCTCCCTCCCATACTCTCTCACAAAAGACCTCACGTCACAAATAGCCTTCCAAGATCTTGTTTTCACGTGATATTCCCTTCCCTATACCCTAATTCACGTGAAGCATCTCACATTCAGATTGGTTGCACGTCTCTCATAGATGTGTAACCGATCAAGGTCTAATCTTTGATCCCATTATACATCAGAGAGAAAGAGAGATGAGAGAGAGAGAGTTATGTGTGTGTATGTGTGTGTGTGTGTACGAGAGAGAAAGAGTTGGAGAGAGAGATGGATGTGTATGTCTTATGATTCAATTAGGTTAAGGGTAATATGATCATTTTTTATTGTTTGTATGTTATAATCTAATTGAACACCTATTTACACCCCAAATTGGGGTGTTAAAAAAAAGAGGGTTAAAAGGGATAAAGGGGGGTAAACCTTACTCCCTCTTACTCTCCCTTGCCCTTTCTTACTCTCTTCCCAAGCAGGTGTAAGGAGGAGTAAGTAACATCCCTAACCCCCCCTTACACTCGTCCCAAGCAAGCCCTTAGGGATTGATATTCTTATAACTAACTCCCCTAGGATAAGGAATCCTAATCAAGGGTGGAGATAGTTACCTTAGGCGTCTAGTAGTAGTATTCCTTGGCCTACACACCAAGTAGGAGAGTCCTAATATGTATGGGACTTAGTTAGTATAAATAGCTAGGCTCGTAGCCTTTCAAAGGCACCTGATTTTGAAAATGAATGCAAACAAGCTTTTAGCTTACCCCTTAAGTGTTTCGTGAGAACCTCGTTGAGCTCTTATATTGTATCTTGGTTTGGCAACCAAGTGGTGAGGAAGAGCTTGAACCCTAAACCTAGAAGGTGTTTCTGTAACTAGGTTGAAGGTCAAGTAGCCCTAGGGTTTCTTCTTGTGGTATTTATATATCAAGATAGATCCCTTGAACTATCCTAGTTACCTTTTATCTTCCTATCCTTTTAGTTGGATAAATCAAACCCTAAGGCAATCAACTCTCATTCTCTCTCCTCCCCAACGTCCTCTCTATCTCCCTCAACTAATTCCCTACTTTCAACCAACTCTCTCTCTCTCTCTCTCTCTCTCCCCCACAAAGGCCTCACGCCAAAACTCTCTCTCCCTCTCACGTCAACTCTCTCTCACATCTCCCTCCCATACTCTCTCACAAAAGACCTCACGTCACAAATAGCCTTCCAAGATCTTGTTTTCACGTGATATTCCCTTCCCTATACCCTAATTCACGTGAAGCATCTCACATTCAGATTGGTTGCACGTCTCTCATTGATGTGTAACTGATCAAGGTCTAATCTTTGATCCCATTATACATCAGAGAGAAAGAGAGATGAGAGAGAGAGAGTGATGTGTGTGTATGTGTGTGTGTGTGTACGAGAGAGAAAGAGTTGGAGAGAGAGATGGATGTGTATGTCTTATGATTCAATTAGGTTAAGGGTAATATTATCATTTTTTTATTGTTTGTATGTTATAATCTAATTGAACACCTCTTTACACCCCAAATTGGGGTGTTAAAAAAAAGAGGGTTAAGAGGGATAAAGGGGGGTAAACCTTACTCCCTCTTACTCTCCCTTGCCCTTTCTTACTCTCTTCCCAAGCAGGTGTAAGGAGGAGTAAGTACCCTCCCTAACCCCCCCTTACACTCGTCCCAAGTAAGCCCTTAGGGATGAATTACATAATGAAATACGAGAATGTACCAACCTCGCTTTAAGCTTTTAAAGATGGATGAACCCCTTGTGATGGATGCTTAAGCTTGGCCCGGTATGGATGATGGAATGGATACTTGAGAATGGCTGGAGATATGGATATGGATAGTATGATGTTGGTAGTGATGAAGGATGGAAGAGGATGATGATGATAGTAGTTGATGGAGAGAATAGAGAGGATGGATGATAGTAGAGAGTTGAGAAGTGTTAATGATGATTCTTGGTGAAATGAATGGGAGAATGAGGTGGTATTTATAGGTGAAGAGGGGTTGATGAAGATGGATGGATGAGAGGCATGATCCAAAGATCATGCCCTCCATGCAAATAGGATGGTCGTATGGCCTTGCGCAAGTCAAGGGTCAAAAGCCAAAGCTAAGATCGTGGGATTGCATTGCATGGGAGGAAAAACTTTGGCGCGAGAATTTATCCAGTCGAGTAAGGCCCCGCGGCTAGTGGCAATAATCACATGGATCGCCACCGTGACAGCGTTGAATTGGACCTCTGGCATGAGCAAGGCCCCGCGACCGTCCTCAGTTCTTCTGGGCCAGTGTTTGCGCCTCGAGCAAGGCCCTGCGGCCTTACTCTTCATTTGTGGGGCACCTGCTGCCTTTGGGCATGGTTTCTGGGCCTGGAAGTTGAGCAAGGCCGCATGGCCTTGTTATTCGGTAAAGCCAACTTCAAACGACCATAATTCCTTCATCCGGACTTCGATTAAGGCATTTCCAAAGGCGTTGGAAAGCTTATGATGCATACTTCACTCTCATCAAAAGACATAGGGCCAATGAGAATTGTTGAAAAAATGGGATTCAAAAGGGTGAGCACATGCGTGTGAAAAGGGCGGAAAATGAAGGCTTTTGTGATTTGGCCTGGTGGCTTTTGATTGAGGAAGGCCTAGTGGCTTTGCTTTCATTCTAGCTTATTTTCCTTTTTCTCCCGGTTTGTACACTTTTCCCGGTATAAAATTCGGTGTCTACAGAGAGCCCCCACTTTGATCGAGTCCGAATAGGACGAAGGTCAAAATAGCCTGAGCTGCTGATTGACTGACGTCGGTAACCAGAAGACGGGTGCTGGCCGTGCTCTTTTATGGCGACCGAAAAATGGACGATGTCGGTGCTCTTTTAACGTCGATCCGAAGATGGATGCTATCGGTGTTCTTTTAATGGCAACCGGAAAGTGGATGATGTCGGTGCTCTTTTAATGGCGACCGGAAGATGGATGTTGTCACTGCTCTTTTAATGGCGACCGGAAGATGGATGCTGTCAGTGCTCTTTTAATGGCGATCGGAAGGTGGATGCTGTCAGTTCTTTTTTAATGGCGACTGGAAGGTGGATGCTGTCGGTGCTCTTTTAATGGCGACCGGATGGTGGATGATGTCGGTGCTCTTTTAATGGCGACCGGAAGGTGGATAATGTTGGTGCTCTTTTAATGGCAGCTGGAAGATGAAGTCCCGGTTTTTACCGATGTTGGTGATGGTTCCGTGCACAAAAACCAAAGTAGAATGTCAGATCATTTTGAACAATGACTAGAGATATAGAGAATTAGCTGTCTGGCATATTGATCGCAACTGTTCCGAACTTCCCTTCTCCTTTTTTTTGCTGTCGATGTACTAGTCTTCCCCGGTGTCGATGATGCCTAACGGATTTTCCCAAGGCGCAGTGGATTTTCCCGATGTTGATGGTGCCTAACGGATTTTCCCGAGGCGGATCATATTTTCTCGATGTTGATGGTGCCCCATAGATTTTCCTGAGACGGATCGAGTTTTCGATGTTGATGCCCAACGGATTTTCCCGAGGAGGGTCGGATTTTCTCGATGTTGAAGGTTCTCAACGGATTTTCCCGAAGCAGATGGTGCCCAATGGATTTTCCCGAGGCTGATCAAATTTTCCTGATGTTGATGATGCCCAACAAATTTTCCCGAGGCAGATCGAATTCTCCCGATGTTGGTGATGCTCAATGGATTTTCCCGAGGCAGATGATGCTCAACGGATTTTCCCGAGGCGGATCGGATTCTCTCGAAGTAGATGATGCCCAACGAATTTTCCCGAGGCGGATGATTGTGCCGATGGCGTCCATAGCAGCCTAGAAGATCGTCATGAGGATGAGCTTCGGATGATAGGAAGAAGTCATCCAGAGTGTGATTAGAGATTTCTCTAATCTTGCTCTTAATGTTTTGCAGCCGAGCTTGAGTCTCTGCGTGAGATGAATTTCTTTGATTCCCCCTCTTTTCTCGACGAGCATGCATGCACTTGATCTTCTAGACTCTAGACTCTTATGCACTTATGCTTGATTGTAGACTTTATGCATGACCTCCTGATGCAATGCAATGACTAGGAGAATATGTACGTGAACAGTATGCATGTGACTTAATATGCAAACAGCCCCCAGTACCAAGACTAAAATGATGATTCCCCAAGTGTCTAAGCAACTTGACATGCAATTTCAGGACAGGGCAGGATATATGAGGCTTATGACGAGGCCGTGTGATGAAGGCAATGTTCTGGATGACTTGTCTTGTCCTTTTACTTCCTCGGATCATTGTGGAGATCGGTAGAGCACCTTTACAGGTTATGTGAGGATTAGAGGAGCCCCCAGTTCAAATGAACTCTTCTCTTGAGTCGGATGCTGTTTTCAATCAACCATTGATGTGGTTGATTTCTTGTCATTGACGGATGGGCCTTGCTCAGGTGAGTTGAGAACGAGCCTCGGAATATCGGATTTTGCACTTGCACTAATGACCGAGTCAAAAAGCTCTAGCGCTATGGGAGGATGAAAAAGGGTTGGCCAGAGAGGGCAAGCCTGATGATGGCCAAACGAGTTCATGGAGGTACTTGGTTAAAAGAAGATGAAGGCGGGCTGATGGTCGAATCTAGGTATGTCATGATTGACAGTTGACTATGTCTTAACAAAGGCTAGATGGTCAGCAAGGGTTAAGTCATCTCATAGGAGAAGAGGTGAGGGAATGTTCGAGATGGATTCGTGTCATAGGAGGAGAGGTGGATGGCTATTCGGATGTGAAGGTGATCCAAGTTTGATGGAAAGAAGGTTGAGGAATTTTGATGGCGGGGATGTGAAAGAACTTCGAAATCCAGGGTTTACTCACCTTTTGCCTAACCTGCCTTGACGGGTTTTCAGGCTAGCCTCTCTTATTCTCTCACTCTCCTTTTGCCTAGCTTGGGATTCCAGGCTAGCCTCTCTTGTTCTCTTTCTCTCCTTTTGCCTAGCTCGGGGTTTTGAGCTAGCCTCTCTAATTTTCTCTCAAAGACTAAATTTTGTGACAAAGGATGCTCCATTAAGGCGAATTGTAGTGGTCGGGCCTCAAAGAGGTCTTTTTATGTATCCAATGTGGAATTAGGCAAGTCGTTGTTCATAAGGTGCAGCTTCAAAGGATCTTTGCCTCGAGGAGGGCTTGGTAAGGCGGGCTTGAGGATGGCTAGGAAGACTCAAAGGTTTGTTGAGGTTTATGGATGCAATGGTGTGATGACGATGTGAAGGCTTAAAATGTAAGGCTAAAGAGCAATTCGGAAGGTTTATGAATGGTTTTTCGGTGTGCGTGACTATTAGCTCCATCTCCGATTCCTCACCCTCCTTTTTTTTTTCAATTTTTTCTTTCTCTTATTTTTTTCGCTTTCTGTTTCCTTTTTCTTTGTTGGCATGCTTCAAGATTTGGACGGCCCAAACGAGGTTTACTTTCCCAGCATAGGGTCTTCCATACGCAAACAAAGTGCTTAAGGGACATGAGTGTCGTACCACTCATGCCGACCCATGTTGGTGAACCAACTAGGAATCTCTCTTTTCTTTTTCTTTTATTCGACTTTTTTCTTCATAGGATTGACTCATGTTCGTCTTTCTGATGATATTAGTCACAACATACCTTTTGGCTTTAGCCTAGATATGGAATGGTTATGAAGAGAATGACCGGGTTGGTCAGGGCTAAGGGTTTTCAACGGTGTCGGTTAATGAAAAGAGGGATGATTTGGTGAAGGGAAACTTGGGATGGAGATGTAGGTGACAAGTAGGGATAGATGTTGTGGGAGAATGAGAAGGTAACAAGTGATACAGATGCTGATGTGGGTGGTGAGGCGGTAGCCCCCTATTCTAGGCACGTTTTGTTCAAGCTGCTGGTTTAGGAGCACAGAGATGTCCACTTTCAAGAGACTGGTGGTTTCGGTCTTCTCTCCTTTTGCCTAGCCTGCTCGATGATTGCAGACTGGTTTCTCTTTTTTTCTTTTTGCTTTTTTCTCTTTTCTGTAACTTTATTTTAAATCCTGGAATCGTAGGATAACAAACTTGATGAATGAAAGGGTATGTGAGGGTGATGATAGATGGATATGTCAAACTTGGATATTAAGGCTAATGAATAGATGAAGGAGCTTTTTAACTCAAGTTAAGAATACAAGCACGAGATTCTCAAACAACCAAATAGATGCATCTTATTGAATTCAAAAGACAAGCATATCAAAGACCGACTCAATGCCACCCCTAATTGACTCTGAAAATAGGATGCTCAACATAATTGGGACCCTAGCCAACTTCAAAGTCCCCTTCCTGCGGTGTTGCCTTTCCCTGTTGACTGCGCCTGGAGGGTTGCTGCTTTAGTTGGCTACCTATGCTGCTTTTGGTAGAGGCAATTTACCCGACCAGATCATACCCTCAATCTTATTCTTCAAGGTCCAACACTTCACGGTGTCATGTCTGAAAGTTTAATTAGGCTAGTTGAATAAATTGCGGAAAAATAAATAGCGGAAATTAAAAGATAAACAAAACACGGTAATTGTTTATGATGCTCCTCCGAACTCAATTTCGGAGTACGTCATCGCTTAGAGTTATCCAACTCTAGGATTTAACCTCGAATTATTGTTAGGATGGATTAATATTTCCCACAATCTTATAGCTTTCCCTACTCTCAAGATCTCACCACTTTATATCGCCTCTCAATCAAGTGTGTGGGGAGTTGACCTCTCAACTACTAAATCCTCTCCCTCACAATAATTATCTCAACAACTCAACTCAAAAGCTCAACACAACTTTCTTTTAATCTCACACTTAGTAAGAAACAATAATGTTCAAGTGAGATATATGCTTATGTCTTGTGTTCTTTTGTATGCTTGAATGCTCAAGTGTGATATATCCTTGTGTGTCTTCTCTTCTCTTGTTCCTTCTCTTGTGCTCTTGAATGATCAAATGCTCCCCATATTTATAGTGCAACAAGGTTGAAGTATCAAGGAGACAATAAAAGGAATGTGGAATCTCTTGATCTTGATATCCATATGAAATCATGATATGATTCTCATAAAATTTTGTCTTTGAATTCTTTCACCTTATAATTTGGATATGTCATTCAAATAATAATATAACCAAGTGGATAATATTATATCATATCATATCATATTAGATAATTTGTGAAATAATAAAGCTCGATATTTATCAAATTAAAGAACATTAATTGTTACCAAATGATCAAGGATTTGATTCAATGTATTTGGACATTTATTAGGTTTGCATATTTCAATTTGTCCAATATTTTCATAATATCCATCAAATCACACTTTACAATTCATCCAATCAAATATTATGATATCACATATAACAACTCACTTATATATTATAGTGTGATGTGATTCATATAACAAGGTTCAAACAAATATTCTGAAATTAATATATTGGACCATGATAACTATTATATATGAGTAACATAATAATTAATTCAATTCAATTTCCAACCACATACATAAAACTTATTTTATGGTTTGTTATCATCAAAATCATTATATGCTTCATAGAGTCAACAATCTCCCCCTTTTTGATTATGACAAACATTCCAATAGCTAGTATGAAGTGTTATAGATATACATACCTTAGCGCATGTTCATACAATCTTCTCCCCCTTTGTCATTAAGAAATATGGCATGAGAAATTAGAAGCATAGCTCCCCCTTAATTTATACTCGTTTCCAAACGAACATAGGGTCAAGCTTGTAAATTCACAAATTAATATTTGTCATCGAAATTATTCTTATTCAAAATCCAATATGATACGTTTCAAATTTGACTCATTTCTTTGTAATAATTAACAGTCTGATTGATTTATCAATATTTTAATACACCTCCCCTTTAGAAAATAATTGTGGCATATAAATCATTACAGGTGGGAAATAAATATTTTACACATCAAATAAGTCTCAATTAACTTAGGGAAATTGAAGATGCAATAGTTATGGAATCATGGTCTATCTACATGTCATAATGAGAAATTAACCAATGTCTAATGACATGGGCAGATATATGTGTTGGGTAGGGGTGTCCCCCGACATTTTAGGTTGGACTTCATGAAGCTAATAGGGAATATTGATGGTGGAAGAACATGAAGGAAAGCACAATTGAAAAAGAATGAATTGAGAGCGATTCTAAAGGAGGATGGTAGGAGGTTATAAATATTTTGTTGTAGGTTGGAATAAGGAAAAGATCAAAGAAAGAAGATAATAAAAAGTGCATTAAAGGGAAGAATAATATAAAAAAAAGGGACATAATGAAGAGAAAATAAGTTGGAAGATTGTATATCAATAAAAAATCCCCCAAAAAAGAGGGAAGATTTTGAATCATTAAAAATCTTAAAGAATATTAACATACACTATACACGTACAAGGTAAAATAAGTTGCAAATACAACAAAGGTTTTTTAGAAATTTTGCACAGTATACGTACCAAAAAACAAAAATGTCAATGAGATCAAAAAATATGGAAAAAAAAGTTTTTAATACAAAATGATTCATGCAGTAGTAAAGCAATCATTGTTTATACATCATTGTCAAAGATTAAGCAATGTATAAGATTTAGACAGAAATCAAGATATTTTCCCTTCCAAAAACATAATGATGTAACACATAATCAAACAAGAAACTAATCAAACTAATACTTTATAATCACATAAAATTCATTTCACCACTTATTAACTGTGTGATTAGAATGAAAGGGGATGGTTCAAATCTTTAAAATTACCTAAGCTTTACATTTGGCAATGCAAGACTTACCATGTCCGATTGTGAAACTTTAAGATTATCATCATGTACAAAAGACTCGAACATTGGGTCACTCCATTTCATTTTACGAACAAAGAACTTTGTTTGTTCTCCAAAATCTTGTTCATTACTCTGTCTTTGCAAAAAGAGTTTCCTAGAACAAAATTTTGGTACCCGTTTCTTTTTGGGTCCATAATGGTTAGGAATATAAGACAATAATGAAGTAGATAATTTTTTCTTCTTAATCTTGACATGCTTTGATCTAATACTACATTTATAAAATTTTGAACCATATATATTTGTTCTAAAACTCAAATTAATTGGATCAAAACAAAATTGAGAAGCATAATCCATTTGAGATTTTACCTCACTTTTCTCATTTATTAGAGTCGATAATGCTCGAATCTCTTCTTCATTTTCTTCCAGAACTTATTCCACTTTATCAATCGACTCTTTAACATTGTGATCTTTAGATTCGTCGACCACGATAATCTCTTCCTGTCTGTTCACATCAAAATCTAAACATTTTCATTAGTTTTATATAATAAATACAGACTATCCCAAATATTCTTGACATTTTCACAACTAATAACTTGTTCAAGAATGTTATCAGAAATTCAACAAAACAAGATGTGCATCGCCCTTGAGTTCAATGAGACAAATTTCATATAATCATCATTATGCTCATTTCTTGCTTTGTCAATTACATTTGGTGCATGGAGAACAATGCTCGAAGCTTCATTGTAGTGTGTTTGTAAAAACGCCTTCATCTTGTCACTCTAAAAGGAATAGTTAGAACCATTAAAAGGAGAAGGGAAATCATCAAAATTATATACATAACTAGCCATGAGATCGATCCTACAGACGGTAAAGTCTAGGAACGTAGGTTAGCTTCTTATACCAATTGAAAGTTTAATTATGCTAGTTGAATAAATTGCGGAAAAATAAATAGTGGAAATTAAAAGATATACAAAACACGGTAGTTGTTTACGATGTTCCTCCGAAATCAATTTCGGAGTACGTCACCGCCTAGACTTCTCCAACTCTAGGATTCAACCTTGAATTATTATTAGGATGGATCAATATTTCTCACAATCTTAGAGCTTTCTCTACTCTCAAAATCTCGCCAATTGATATCGCCTCTCAATCAAGTGTGGGAAGTTGACCTCTCAACTATTAAATCATCTCCCTAACAATAATTATCTCAACAACTCAACTCAAAAGCTCAATACAACTTTCTTTTAATCTCACACTCAGTAAGAAACAATAATGTTGAAAGTGAGATATATGCTTATGTCTTGTGTTCTTTTCTTGTACCCTTGAATGCTCATGTGTGATATATTCTTGTGTGTCTTCTCTTCTCTTGTTTCTTCTCTTGTGCCCTTGAATGATCAAATGCTCCCCGGCCATATTTATAGTGCAACAAGGTTGAAGGATCAAGGAGACAATCATAGGAATGTTGCATCTCTTGATCTTTGATATCCATATGAAATCATGATATGATTCTCACAAAATGTTGTCTTTGAATTCTTTCACCTTATCATTTGGATATGACATTGAAATTATAATATAACCAAGTGAATAATATCATATCATATCATATTAGATAATATGTGACAAATAATAAAGCTCAATATTTATCATATTAAGGAACATTTATTGTTATCAAAATGATGAAGGATTTGATTTAATGTATTTGGACATTAATTAGTTTTGCATATTTCAATTTATCCAATATTTTCATAATATCAATCAAATCACACTTCACAATTCATCCAATCAAATATTATGTTATCGCATATGACAAATCACTTATATATTATAGTGTGATGTGATTCATATAACAAGGTCCAAAAAAATGTTCTCATATTAATATATTGGACCATCATAAGTATTATATATGAGTAACATAATAATGCAATCAATTCAATTTCCAACCATATATATAAAACTTATTTAATTATTTGTTATCATTAAAATCATTATATGCTTCATAGAGTCAACAATCTCTCCCTTTTTGGTGATGACAAACATTCCAATAGCTAGTATGAAGTGTTATAGATATATATACCTTAGTGCATGTACATACATACTTCTCCCCCTTTGTCATCATTAAAAATGGTTAAGAAATATGACATGAGAAATTAGTAGCAAAGCTCCCCCTTAATTAATACTCATTCCCAAACGAACAAAGGGTCAAGCTTGTAAATTCACAAATTGATATTTGTCATCAATACTATTTTCATTCAAAATCCAATATCATACGTTTCACATTTGACTCTATTCTTTGTAATAATTAACAACCTTATTGATTTATCAATATTTTAATACACCTCCCCCTTTCGAAAATAATTGTGGTATATAGATCATTACAAGTGAGAAATAAATATTTCGCACATCAAATAAGTCTCAATTAACTTAGGGAAATTGGAGATGCATTAGTTATAGAATCATGGTGTGTATATATATATATATATATATATATATATATATATATATATATATATATATATATATATATCTTAATGAGAAACTAACCAATGTATAAAGACATGGGAAAATATATATGTTGGGTTGGGGTGTCCACGGACATTTTTGGTTGGACTCCATGAGGCTAAGAGGGAATATTGATGGTGGAAGAAGATGAAGGAAAACACAATTGAAAAAGAATGAGTCGGGAGTGATTCTAAGGAGGATGGTAGGAGGTTATAAATATTTTGTTGTAGGTTAGAATAAGGTAAAAATCAAAGAAAGAAGATAATAAAAAGTGCATCAAGGGGAAGAATAATATAAAAAAGGGAAGTAAGGAAGAGAAAATAAGTTGGAAGAATGTATATTAATAAAAATTTCCCAAAAAAAGAGGGAAGATTTTGAATCATTAAAAATCTTAAAGAGGCGTTCAAAAAAAAATCTTAAAGAGAATTAACATACACTATACACGTACAAGGTAAAATAAGTTGCAAGTACAACAAAGGCTTTTAGAAATGTTGCACAGTAAACGTACCAAAAAAAAAAAGTGGCAATGAGACCAAAAAATATGGAAAAAAAAGTTTTTAATACAAAATGATTCATGCAGTAGTCAAGCAATCATTGTTTATACATCATTGTGAAAGATTGAACAATGTATAAAATTTAGATAGAAATCAAATATTTTCCCTTCCAAAAACATAATGATGCAACACATAATTAAATAAGAAACTAATCAAACTAACACTTTATAATCACATAAAATTCATTTCACCCCTTATTAACTGTGTGATTAGAATGAAAGGGGATGGTTCAAATCTTTAAAATTACATAAGCTTTACCTTTGGTAATCCAAGACTTACCATGTCCGATTGTGAAACTTTAAGATTATCATCATGTACAAAAGACTCGAACATTGGGTCACTCCATTTCATTTTACCAACAAAGGGTTTTGTTTGTTCTCCAAAATCTTGTTCATTACTCTGTCTTTGCAAAAAGAGTTTCCTAGAACAAAATTTTGGTACCTGTTACTTTTTGGGTACATAATGGTTAGGAATATAAGACAATAATAAAGTAAATAATTTTTTATTCTTAATCTTGACATGCCTTGATCTAATGCTACATTTACAATATTTTGAACCATATATATTTGTTCTAAAACTCAAATTAATTGGATCAAAACAAAATTGAGAAGCATAATCCATTTGACATTTTACCTCGCTTTTCTCATTTATTAGAGTCGATAATGGTCGAATCTCTTCTTCATTTTCTTCCTCAACTTGTTCCACTTTTTCAACTGACTCTTTAACATTGTGATCTTTAGATTCGTCGACTACGATACTCTCTTCCTGTCTGTTGACATCAAAATCAAAACATTTTTCACTAGTTTTATAAAGAGTTGGGCATTGGGTCGGGTGCCCTATGGGTTGTAAGGGTCAAGACCTGATTTTAGGGGTCAAAGCCCATTCAGAAAGTAAAAAGGGTCGGGTCGTTTCCGGGTCATCACAATTAGGGCCAAACCCTGGTTGCTCGCGGGTCAATCTAGGGTCAGTAATTAGGGCTAAAACATAAAAAAATTCGGGTCTCTCCCTAGTCCCTGCGTTCTCTCAAGTCTCACCAGACTCGCCTTCTTTCTCTCTGCTCTCTCACCGCCGCTGGTCGCCGTCGACCTTGTCTCCACTCGTGGTCGCGGTCGACCCTGTCTTTACTCGCCGTCGTCGGTGAATCGTTGCATTCAGGTACACTCGTCTGTTGTCGCTGCACTTACATCAATTTCAGCTTACTTCGAATCGAAATATATCGAAAATTGTTATTTTGCACTTACTTCGAATCTTCCTCAACATGGATCTTCGCAAATATGAGCGGATTTCTGTGGGTATTCAAAGAGGATTTGATGAAGAATTCAACCAGGATGGGTATTCAAAGAGGTTTTGTAGGTATTCAATTTAATGCTATTTGCTGGTTTTTTGTGGGTATTCGTTTGGCTTGATTTCAGAATTCATAATTATGAATGGCAGTGGCTTACTGAGCCAAAATTTGCTATGCCAAAATTACAATATCTAATTATTTGGTATTCAATTTAGTCAAAATTTTCTCGTAAATGGCAGTGAGCTAGTGAGGTAGTGACTCTTTGCCATCTAAAGTGCAACAACTGACAAGTGTCCGATAATGGCATATGCATTGTATATGAATGGAGACTTGGAGATTGAGGTTGTAAATGGGCGGGCCATGGAAAGGTCAGGGTCAGTTGGCCCATGACCCAACCCTACTCCTTGTCTCAAAAGTGTTGACCCGACCCTAGCCCATAAGAGTAAAGGGTCGGCCCTGACCCGGCCTAACCCGACCCGTTGCCCAGCTCTAGTTTTATATAATAAATACAGAGTATCCCAAATGTTCTTGGCATTTTCACAACTAATAACTTGTTCAAGAATGTTATCAGAAATTCCACAAAACAAGA
Organism: Portulaca oleracea; assembly: GCA_029582165.1. Lineage (NCBI taxonomy): Eukaryota > Viridiplantae > Streptophyta > Magnoliopsida > Caryophyllales > Portulacaceae > Portulaca > Portulaca oleracea. The sequence continues at coordinate 465,431 of CM055881.1, read as the reverse complement.
TGTGCATCGCCCTTGAGTTCAATGAGACAAATTTCATATAATCATCATTATGCTCATTTCTTGCTTTGTCAATTACATTTGGTGCATGGAGAACAATGCTCCAAGCTTCATTGTAGTGTGTTTGTAAAAACGCCTTCATCTTGTCACTCTAAAAAGAATAGTTAGAACCATTAAAAGGAGAAGGGAAATCATCAAAATTATATCCATAACTTGACATGAGATCGATCCTATAGACGGTAAAGTCTAGCAACGTAGGTTAGCTTCTTATACCAATTGAAAGTTTAATTAGGCTAGATGAATAAATTGCGGAAAAATAAATAGTGGAAATTAAAAGATAGACAAAACACGGTAGTTGTTTACGATGTTCCTCCGAACTCAATTTCGGAGTACGTCACCGCCTAGACTTCTCCAACTCTAGGATTTAACCTTGAATTATTATTAGGATGGATTAATATTTCTCACAATCTTAGAGCTTTCTCTACTCTCAAAATCTCACCACTTGATATCGTCCCTCAATCAAGTGTGGGGAGTTGACCTCTCAACTATTAAATCATCTCCCTAACAATAATTATCTCAACAACTCAACTCAAAAGCTCAATACAACTTTCTTTTAATCTCAAACTCAGTAAGAAACAATAATGTTGAAAGTGAGATATATGCTTATGTCTTGTGTTCTTTTCTTGTACGCTTGAATGCTCATGTGTGATATATTCTTGTGTGTCTTCTCTTCTCTTGTTTCTTCTCTTGTGCCCTTAAATGATCAAATGCTCTCCATATTTATAGTGCAACTAGGTTGAAGGATCAAGGAGACAATCATAGGAATGTTGCATTTCTTGATCTTGATATCCATATGAAATCATGACATGCTTCTCACAAAATGTTGTCTTTGAATTCTTTCACCTTATCATTTGGATATGACATTCAAATTATAATATAACCAAGTGAATAATATCATATCATATTAGATAATATGTGACAAATAATAAAGCTCAATATTTATCATATTAAGGAACATTAATTGTTACCAAAATGATGAAGTACTTAGACCCATGCAGTGCTGTGAAGAGATCTATGTTAGTTAAGTTAGTTAGGCATCAACAGTAGGTTATTATTTGCTGTAGTTTAGGTTTCTTGTATTTTTTCCTCTTTCTTTTCTTTCTTTTCTTTCTTGATCTTGGTCGGATGGTTTGGTTTTGCTGTATAAATACTCCCTCTGTAACCTTGCAGATGGCACACCAATAATACACAACTTATTTTTTCTCTCCATTTTATACGGTATCAGAGCCAACACATAGGTGTTGGACCTGTAAAATCTACCTCTTCCCTTCCTTGCTGCTCTTCTTCCTCGTACCAGCTGCTCTTGACAAAACAAAATGTCAGAATCAGCCACTGGAGGAGAATCACCTTCAACTGCATCAGAGGGACACAATAATGATCCCCTATTCTTACACCCAGCTGATCATCCTGGGATTCCTATAACAAATGTCAAACTAAATGGCTTTAACTTCCAAAAGTGGAGTAGAGCTGTCATGATAGCCCTCAAGACTAAGGTGAAGCTGGGATTTATCGATGGGAAGTGCTCTAAACCTGCTCTTGGATCTCCCAACTATGAGCAGTGGATCAAGATTTATAGCATGGTGGTAAGTTGGATTCTTAATGCCATGCTTCCTTATCTATTTGATTCTTTCATATATGTAGATTATGCTCACAATTTGTTGAAAGATCTCACAGAAAGGTTTGGACAATCTAATGGTCCTCTCATTTATCATCTTGAAAAAGAACTCACTGATCTTTATCAAGACAGTGATTCCATTGCTGTGTATTTTACAAAACTCAAAAGGATTTGGGATGAATTATCAGATGTTTCTGAAACCCTTGTATGCAATTGCAAAGAAACCTGTCCTTCAATTAAACAAATTTCATAAGGAGATCAAAGGAAGAAATTGCTTCAGTTTCTTATGCACTTAAATGAGGAGTATGATGGTATTCGTAGTCAAATCCTCCTTCTTGATCCTCTACCATCATTAAACAAAGCCTACAATATGGTGCAACAAGTTGAAAAGCAAAGACAGATTACAAGTAGCTTTGGGCAAAATAGGGACTTTACAGCAAATGTGATCAACAAAGAGTCTGCCCAGACTAGAAATTCTAAGGCAAGAAAAGATGTCAAGGCCAAAAAATTATGTGATCATTGCAAGAAGAATGGCCATGACATTGATCAATGCTTTCAACTGCATGGATACCCTGATTGGTGGAAAGGATCAAAAGACAGTAAAAGACAATTGAAGATGGCAGCAAATGTAACCAAGAATGATCTCCACGATACACCTCTTGAAGACAATTTGGATCAACAACAGCAGCAAGTGACAAGTACAAGCAAACATAAGTTTGATCCAGATCTGATTCAAGCTCTTGCCCAAGAATTGTCAAAATTAAACAAAAACAAGAGTATTGAGGCTCAGACTTTTGCACAATTTGCATGATCAAACAACTTCTCAGGTAACCTACATAAAGCTGTCATTTCTTACAATGTTAAGATCATAAACAGTAAGTCATGGGTTATAGACACAGGGGCAAGTGAGCATATGTGTTCTGACCCTACTTTATTTGATAATCTTGAAGTATTAACTGTGCCTATTCAAATTATTTTACCTGATGAAACGGTGAAACATGTCAAACAAGCTGGAAACATTAGCTTGAATGATAGAATTAAGTTGAAAGGTGTTTTATATGTTCATGATTTCAAATTTAATTTGCTTTCAGTTTTAAAACTTGTCAAGGACCAAAACCCTTGCATCCACATATATCCTAACATCTGTCTTTTTCAGGACCTTTCAACTAAGGAAATTCTCATCTCTATCTCACCCACAGAAGGACTACTGCAGCTCAAATCAAGAACAGCTCATCAGGCTACTAGTTTTACTTCTTCTTATGTTCTGAATGATGTCAAAAAACAAGATTCTTCTTTACAATTACTACATGCTAGATTAGGACACCCTTCTATGTCCAAACTTCAGCATATTACTAAATGTAAAAGAACTGAAAACATTTTTTGTGAAATTTGCATACAGGCTAAGGCTCATAGAATCCCTTTTGATATAAGTGCTTCTAGGGCTTCTGAAAATTTCTCTTTGCTCCATATAGATCTTTGGGGACCATATAAGATTCCAAATATTGATGGATCAAAGTATTTTATCACTATTGTTGATGATCATTCAAGAAATACTTGGACACAATTGCTAAACAACAAATCTGATGTTCATTCTACCCTTTCTCATTTCTTTAACATGATATCAACTCAATTCAAATCCAAAGTCACCACTGTTAGAACTGACAATGGGTATGAATTTGTGAATAATGCCTGTGCTGCTCTATTTGCTAGTCTAAGGATCATACATCAGAAAACAATGACCTGTACTCCTCAGCAAAATGGGAGGGTAGAAAGAAAACATAGGCATCTTTTAGATACTTCTCGTGCATTAAGATTTCAGGCTGGTCTACCTAAGAAATTCTGGGGGGAGTGTGTGCTTGCTGCCACTCACATAATCAACAAGCTCCCCATGGAAGTCCTTGATTGGAAAACCCCTTATGAACACCTTTTTGACCAAGTTCCTGACTTGAGCAACCTTGAAATTATTGGTTGTTTATGCTATGCTGTGAATGTCAATAACAAAGACAAATTTGACTCTAGAGCATCCAAGTGCATATTGCTAGGATATACCTTTGGCTTAAAGGGTTATAAACTATATGACTTAGACAGTCACAAAATTTTCCACAGTAGAGATGTTTTGTTTTATGAAAACAAATTTCCTTTTAAAGATTCCTTTAATGTTTCAGACACTTCTGATGTCCATATTTGGCCCTATGATCTTTTACAGCAAAATGCCGATAATATAGATCAGGTAGATGTTCATCAAAACCCTATTGAAAATAGTGATGAACAAGACAGTCTTGAACTTTCTGACAATGATGTAACAGATTCCTATAATGATGAAAGACAACATGAAGAGCAGCATGAACCACCTGAAGTTCAGCATGACAACATTTCAAGTACAGAACCTGTCCCCCCAAATAGCACTGACTCTCTTCCTATTAGGAAATCTACTCGTGTGAAAAGAGCTCCTAATTGGCTTCAAGATTATGCACAACCCAAGGAAAGAAGGTCCTCTTCCCAATCTCAAAGCTTCAATGCAAATGTAAAGTATCCCTTGTTCAAACAAAGTGATTTTTCTCATCTTTCTGGGGATTATGTCAAAGCCTTAATATCATGTTGCTGAGCCAAAGTCCTTTGATGAAGCCCAAGAACACCCTAAATGGATAAAAGCTATGGAACAAGCTTATAGCTTTAGAGACCAATGGGACTTGGGAAGTTACAAAACTTCCCCCTGGGAAAAAGGCCCTGACATCAAAATGGGGATATAAAGTTAAGTTTAAACCTAATGGAGAAGTAGAGAGGTATAAGGCTAGGCTAGTAATCAGGGGTTTCTTACAAGAAAAGGACATAGACTATAAACACACCTTCTCCCCAGTAGCCAAATTAAGCACAGTCAGGTTGTTTATAGCCATTGCCTTAGCAAAAAATTGGGGCCTTTTTCAGCTTGACATTAACAATGCCTTTTTGCATGGATTCATTGATGAAGAGGTATACATGGAACCTCCTCAAGGCTATACTAAAGCCAAACAAGGACAAGTTTGCAAATTGATCAGATCATTATATGGGCTGAAGCAGACATCTAGGCAATGGAATCTGGAACTGACAAAATTTTTGTGCAAAAAAGGATTTGTGCAATCAAGGAATGATTATTCTCTTTTCTCAAAATCAACCTCAGCAGGGCACATCTATGTTCTAGTTTATGTCGATGATTTATTAATTACAGGAGATGATCAAGCAGGAATTTTGGATTTGAAAACTTCTCTACATGCAACTTTTACTATCAAGGATCTGGGACATGCTAAATTTTTCCTTGGAATTGAAATTGTCAGGTCAAAAGATGGCATTTTACTCAACCAAAGAAAGTTTATAATTGATTTACTGACTGATGCAAGTTTGAGTGCAGCCAAGCCAGCAAACTTTCCTTTACTTAGAGGACTTAAGTTGTCTGTAGATTCTGGAAAACCTTTAAAAGATGCATTTTCCCTACAGGAGAATAATAGGGAGGCTTCTATACTTAACTCTTACAAGACCAGATATTTCCTATGTTGTCCAGCATTTATCTCAATTCATTCAGAATCCTACTGACTTACATCTCAATGCTGTCTCATGTCCTTAGGTACTTAAAGAAGACAGTCAATAAAGGATTATTTTATCCCAGCAACAACACCTTTCAAATCAAAGCCTACACAGATGCAGATTGAGGAGCATGTCAGGTTGAAAGTAATTTACATTCATGTACAATAGTTAGAATGATATTGTCGAATAAAAATATTAGAATGTTCTTTTAAGAAAATGATTTTTTTGTAGTGGAAAAATTAAATATTTTAAATGGATTAAAATGTCATAGAAAATAAAATCCAATGTCTCCCAACCATTGTTAAGAAAATTAATATTTATACATATAATAGTAAAATTATAATCAATATGTAAGATATACATTAATTAAAATGATTATTCCTTTGTAAAATATAAATACAAAGAGAGGAGAAAAAAAGTCTATATGTGTGCGTGTGTGTGATTTCTCTTGTTGACAAATTATTTATATGAGATTTGAGTTTTTATCTTATTTGTACTCATATTATTGCTTTTTTGAGATTATTAAGTTTTTAGTTATTATTAGTCATAACTTATCATATCAATTAATGTGTATAAATCAATTTTTAAAAAATAAAAAAGATCAATTATAACTTTACAGAAATAACCTTTTTAAAACACACATATTACGATCTCGCCCTTTGTACCAAAAAATATGTGTATGAACCCTAAAAAAACACAGTAGGTAGATTAGTAGTGAAGAAATTAACCCTAAAACCTTTTATTAATTCGAATTAAGTATGTGAACATACCTTTTCATCAATGATAACCATATATTTACTTAAAAATGTATCATACTTCACATTGTAAGAATTCTATAATTTTGAGACTCTTATCTTTATTTTCCAATTATCATTTTTAAGGGTAAGTTGATGTAGAAATGAGTAACATATTTTGATTGCGTTGGAGTGGAATTGGTACTTTTTAGAATTATTGTAACCACTATCACTATTTATACCGAAAAATGAATGTTAGATACACAACTTCACCAAGGCTGTTATAGGCACATTTTGGATTTTTTAAAAATTGTATGATTAATTAAAAATTGTTTATGTATTTAAACACATTAAAATGATGAAACGGATACATAATGAGGTGAACATTAACATGATTGGTCAAAATGATGAGTAACCTTTTAGAATAATAGTCAAATGTAGTAATTAACAATTGATGAGAATTCACCGCTTAATTGGTCAATAATGAATATATTGTTATGAAATAATTGTATGAATGTCCATACTCTTACTTTTCTTAGTAATGAAGTTTTCTTAGCGATGAAGTATTCTTAGTGATGAAGTATTCTTAGTGATGAAGAATCCTTGTATTATAAATACTTCCTCGATGGCAATGAAATATTCATTCCTTTCTTTCTCTCAATTCCCTTGTCTCTATTCTCTCTCTATTTTCTCTTATATTCATAACACGTTATCAGCACGAAACTCTATCAATTTATTAAACCATTCTACGTAATTGTGGCAATGGACGTTAATTTGGTACATTTGGTTATGGGTACCCTGCTTTGGAGCCACGTCCCTCCAACTCAAATTTTCCACCACCAAGTCATACTAATACCATTCCACAAATCATTGTTCAGACAACAAGAAGGATTTGCAACAAAATTGGGCGTCATCTGTTGGATGCAGTCTTGAGAGCCCATAAGTTCCAGAGTAGTACAAGAGTTGGTAATGCTCAACTTCAAATGAATGGAGGGGCTACTTATAATTATCACTAAAAATATGCCAATATCTATTCTTCAACCACAAGCTATGAGGTATTACTCTTATTATTCTTGCGATGAATAAGAATGATATGTTGCAGACTTAGATAAATACTTGTCTACAGTTATGCACATAAGTATAATCACTTTCTGTTTATACTCTTTATATATTAAAGTCTTATATATTTATCATTGATGAACCAGAAGTTCGTTTCAATAATATAAAGTTTATTTTATCTTATTAATGAACCAGAAGTTCACTCTGACAATGAAAATTTCATTTAATTTTATCAATGAACTGAAAGTTCACCGGAACGGTAAGAATTTTACCTTATTTCATTAAGTGAACCCGAAGTTCACTCGTATGACGAAAGTTTTATCTTATGAGTGAACCAGAAGTTCGCTCTAGTATTGATAATATTATTTAATTTTATTAGTTAACAAGAAGTTTTATCCAATTATAAGAATTTTGTCTTATTTTCATTAGTAAACCTAAAATGCACTCTAATGTTAAGAATTTTATCTAGTTTTATTAGTGACCAGAAGTTCACTCTGATATTGGAAAAAGAAAATGATTACTTATCTCATTGGTGAATCAGAAGTTCATTCTATCACTAATATTAAATTTTGTTTCCGTTGATTACACGCATTAGTAGTGAACCAGAAGTTCACTCCAATAATTGAAGCTCTATATAATCTCGTTGGTGAACCAGAAGTTCGCTTTCCTGCCAATTAGAGTATATAGTTGTTAATTGGCATAAGGATAGGCGATGATAATACACTTGAGGTTGACAAAGTTTATATCATCGGTTAAATTGAGCATTTTTTTGTTATAAGTGTGCAGTTTAATGTTTAGATGAGAAATGTTTGACCTATGGGATCATTGGAACCCCTAAATGGTTTTGTCCCATTTCCTGAAGTAAATGTGATTGGATATAAACTCAAGAATAATGAGCAAAACAAAGGTCAGGCCATTAGCCGTGATAGTTGACATAGTCGTGATCGTAGTCATGCTAATATTTTAAAAGATGATATCCCTACCAAGAGTAGGAACACGGAATCAAAAAGCATAAAAAAAAAGAGAAATGTATTATTAACGAGGAAATGGAAACGACATGTACCTATTGTACGTCATAATATCTTGTTGAGTCTTATCAAGTTTAATAAAAAAACACAAGATATTATTTTACAAATTTTTGATAGTAAGTGATATTATTGTTTATGTTGTGCACGTTGTTTTAAGCTGCTACTTCTTAAATATCTTCCTCTTGGCATTGTTCAAAGACTTTAGTAATTGTTGTGTTTTAATTATTCCTCAACCCCTTTGTTGATATGTACATAATTATGGATTAAAATGAGTCTTCATGTGATGCTATTATTTTATGGATATTCATATGATTTGATATGTATGCACCTTATTGAAAATGTTACGCATGCAAAATGCGAGTAATATGCTCTCATCTGCTGATGATATCAATGATTTATTGAAATTGGTTGATCATATTGAATAATTTAGTCTTTTCTAGTATCATGAATAAGACTACTAGTTTCATAATGCCTAATCACAAAGTGCATTTGATAGCGAACGGGAAAATAAATAAAAACTAAAGAAAGGAATTCAACATCCCCGTGTTGAATTCAGGAGAGGTTAGCATCCCTGTGCTTAAATCAATAATTGTATTCAATATTCGATGTAGACTGTTTTCTAAAGACTAGCGAAGCCCTTATTTATAGGTAAATAACCAGCCTAAAACTAAACCTAATAGAGATAGGGAAATAGAGATATATTCCTAATCAAACTAGGAAACTATAATATTCCTAATACGAATAGGAAACTAAAACATATAAAATATCTAATTATTATTATTATTTCTAAACTTCTTCCTAAAATAAGTCTTCAGTCCTCCATCATTTCTCCCCGGCTTGGAAAAACTCGCCTCCGGAGAGTTTGCTTGTCGATACTCCTCCAACAGCTCAGGTGCAACACAACGGAGATCATCCTCAGGAACCCAAGAATTATCAGAAGAAGGGCGGCCTTTCCAACGAACTAGGTAGCGTTGAAAGCCACCAGAAGTTGTGCTAACAGCCTCATCATCAAGAATGGCTTCAACCTCATCAACAGGCAAGGGCACCACTGGAGGTAAGCGAGGCACCGAAACAGAAGAAGTAGCAGAACCACCTGTCACACTCGCAGAAAACGTAGGAGGCTCAAAAGTACCTCTATAATGTGTCAAATCCTCAACATTGAATATAGGACTAATTGACAATTCAGGAGGTAAGTCAAGCAAGTAAGCATTGGAGCCAAGACGTTTTAAAATGCGATAAGGACCACACGCTCTAGCAAAGAGCTTTTTAAAAGAGTTTTTAGGAAATCGTTCAGGACGAATCCGAACCATCACATAATCACCTTCGTGAAACTCCAACTTCCTACGATGCACATTAGCAGCAAGTTTGTAATTTTCATTACTCTGTGCAATTTTCTGTTGAACATCGACATGCACATCATGAATGTGTTTAGCAAAAGATTCAGCAAATTCAGCCGGCCGAGAGTCAATAGGCAATGGCACTAAATCAAGAGGAAGACGAGGGACAACCCCATGGACCACTTCAAAAGGGCTCCTGCCCGTAGACTTATTCACAGAATTGTTATAAGCAAATTCAGCAGTAGGTAACACCAAATCCCAAGTACTAGGTTTTTCCCCTACAAGGCACCTAAGAAGGTTACCTAGACTCCGGTTAACAACCTCAGTCTGGCCATCAGTTTGTGGGTGAAAAGCAGCAGAAAATTTCAAGTGAGTACCAAACAATTTCCACAAAGTTCGCCAAAAATGACTCATAAACTTTACATCCCTATCAGACACAATCGAAGACGGCAGACCATGGAGACGCACAATTTCCCTAAAGAATAATCTAGCAACATGACGATCTCAGTTTTTAGTACAAGGAATGAAATGTGCCATCTTAGAAAATCTATCCACCACAACAAATATGCAATCATGACCTCTAGCAGTGCGGGGAATCCCTAAGACAAAGTCCATGCTAAGGTCGTGCCATGGAGTGTGAGGAACAGGTAAGGGTGTGTATAAGCCGGTGTTTTGCTTCCTAGCCTTTGTAAGTTGACAAGTGCGACATTGAGACACGACACGGGCCACATCCTTGCGTAATGAAGGCCAAAAGAAGCGGTTATCAACAAGGGAAATGGTCTTATCTCGTCCGAGATGGCCAGCTAATCCTCCATCATGTAGTTCCCATATCAGGAACTCCCGTACAGATGTACTAGGGACACACAACTTAGACCCATAGAACAAGTAACCATCAACAATCATATAATCAACAAAATCACGACGATTACCATTGGAAACCTCATCATAAGTCTTAGAGAAGTCTGGGCATAAAGGATATTGTTCTTTCATCCTATCAAAACCAGTCACTCTGGTGGTCATTCTATGTAATAGAAGGCTCACTCGACTGAGGGCATCAGCAACCACATTCTCAACACGAGCGGTGTTTCAAAGACAAAAGAATAATCTCAAGAAACGCGACCCATTTAGCGTGTTTCTCTCAAGGTGTTTTGATCATTAATGAACTTTAGGGCATGATGGTCACTCCACAGGACAAATTCTTTAGGCAACAAATAATATCGCCAATGTTCTAGGCATCTCACTAAGGCATAAAATTCTTTCTCGTAAGTTGTATACTTAGTCCTCCTAGACTCATTGAGCTTTTCACTAAAGTATGCTATAGGATGTCCTTCCTGACTCAAAACTCCTCCTATTCCAACCCCAGAAGCATCACAAGCGACTTCAAACACTTTCGAAAAATCAGGATGACGTAGAACAGGGGCCTCGGTCATTTTTTGCTTGATGAGCTTAAAAGCCTCTTTCGCAGACTGGGTCCATCGAAACTCACCTTTTTTTTAAGCACTCAGTAATAGGAGCCATAACGGAGCTAAAATTTCGGACAAAACGCTTATAGAAAGTGGCTAAGCCATGAAAACTTCTCACCTCAGATATAGTTGTAGGTTCAGGCCACTCTACTATAGCTTTAACCTTCTCAGAATCAGCAGAAACACCCTTATTTGACACAATAAAGCCAAGGAACACAACCTCAGATTGTAAGAAAGAACACTTTGTCAAATTGATGTAAAGCTTTTCAGTTCGCAAAACCTCAAAGACTAACCTCAAGTATTGTAAATGGACTTCCCGGGAAGGACTATATATAAGAATGTCATCAAAGTACACGACTAAAAACTTCCCAAGGAAAGGGCGAAGAATATGGGTCATAGCTCGCATGAATGTGCTAGGTGCGTTGGTCAAACCAAAGGGCATAACTAACCATTCGAACAACCCATCAGGAGTCTTAAAAGCAGTTTTCCATTCATCTCCAGGGCGAATTCTCAGTTGATGGTATCCTGCTCTCAGGTCAATTTTGGAGAACCACTTCGAGCCTGACATTTGGTCCAACATATCATCAAGTCGAGGTATGGGAAACCTATATTTCACCGTGATCTTATTAATAGCTCCACTATCAATGCACATTCTCTAAGAACCATCTTTCTTAGGGGTTAAAAGGGCAGGAGGGGGATTTTGGGATTGTGTTTGAGGTGGTTTAGGGGCTGGATATCTGGTTTGTGGTTGTGGGGATGGATAGGTTCTTTGAGGTGGGTTATAGGATTTGGTTTGAGGATAGGTTTTGGGTGGGTACTTGCTTCCATACTCCTTCCTTTGGGCCTTCTTCTGCTCCACCCATGAGCCAAAGAACTCAGCTCATCAAGTGAATTATACACCTGCAGCTCGACCACATTTCTGATGCTTTCATTCAACCCTCCAAGGTACCTCACATAGGTCTGATTTTCATTCTCCTTCATATTGCACTTCCACAGCAGATGTTCAAACTCCTTGGTATACTCCTCAACAGATTTGCTACCCTGGACAAAGTGTTGAAGCTTGAAATAATTTTCCTTCATGTAACTTTCAGGTAAGAATTTCTCCTTCAGCTTCTGCCTCATTTCAACCCATGTACTGACTTTAGGCTCATTGATCTCTTCTCTCCTTCTTTGCAAGTTGTTCCACCATGTAGATGCATATTTCCTCAGTTTCAATGCAACCAACTTCACCTTGTTCTCATCAGACAACTCCCTCAATTCAAAAACCCTCTCCACTGTTTGCAACCAATCCAAAAATACATCAGGATCCAACTCACTCCATATGGAATATCTATTTTGAAATCCAACTTCTACTCTTCTTTCTCCCCTCTTCTTCCCTCTCACTCCTACTCCCGGATTCACTAACACTACTTCTAGGTGACCTCTGTTATACCTCCTTCTTCCGTGATATCTAGGTCTTCCTCCTCCCTTTCCAGCCACTAAAAGGGTTATCCTCTTCTTCTTCTTGGACTCCACATCGCCTCTCTATTGATCTCTCCGCGCAACCTCATATAATGTTGCAACTGTTCACCCATAATTTTCATTCTCCCTTCCATTTCCTCCTTCTCCCTCAAGGCTTGTTCTGCTACTTCCTGAGGTGTTTTACTACAGCCCGACATTATAAAATGCACAAATAACACAAACAGACCTTCCTCCAAGATGTTACTCAGCTCTGATACCAATTATGATGTATGCAAGGTCCTAAGATCAGAGTATTGACCTCACAGTACACCACATTAACACATGTCACACACAATCTGACCTCACAATATAGAATCAAACACCAAAACACCCAAAACAGACCTCACACAGAAAACCAAATACAACCTCCTCCAAAACAGAGTATGAACACCAATGAACAAATGGATGGATAGATGATGATAAAATGATGGTCGGATGAACAAACTTACAATCAAACAGTAACCAGAGATAGTCTTGAGGCTCGAGCTGATACAGGCACACCACAGCTAGAACTTCAAGGGCAATGGACTGGATGACCTCAATGGATACTGCATACACCACCACTGAGATTACCAAGCTCTACACCCACCACAAGGATTGCCAAATCCTTGCTACTGTAGTAGAATTAACCAAAGATGAGAGTTTAACGTCACTCACAAACAAGAGGCTCAATCAAGGCACTCAAAATGCTATTAATTTCACTGATAGTTGATCCTCAAAAGCTGCCGATTACAATGTATATAAAGCTAGGGTTGAGCTGGATGATTAAGGGTTTCCCCTTGCTCAAGAAACTCACTAATTAAGCATTAAACTACTTAACTAACTTAGCAAGTTAATTAAGCCTCATTACAAACTGGATTACCTCAAAATAAAAGGAAATAAAATGAAATAAAACCTAACAAACGCGTTGTCTTTATTACAAACGGTTAAATCACCTCACAAGCTGGAAATGGCCTCAACAGCTCGGAAGTGAGTCTTCATGGAGGACCTCAATGCAGTATCACCTCATAAAACTGGAATATCCTCAACAGTCCAGAAGTGATGTCTTCAAAGAGGACCTCAGAACTGGCAAAATATCTCCACTGAGCTGGAATGTCCTCAACAGCTCTAAAGTGAAGTCTTCAAACATGGGTGAGGGCCTCAATCCAAAGATATGGAATTGAGAAATAACCTCACTGGCTGGCTGTTGCTGTTGATGCTGATGTTGTTGCTGCTGGATGACCTCATGACTACCGACCACCATGCGAAACACTCGGATGTCGTGTTTGATGTTGTTGATGATGGCCGGAGTTGGTGTTGGTGAGTCGGAGTTCTTTGGTTCTCGGACTCGATCTTGGATGGAGGACCTCCATCATCCTCCTGTGTTGAGGAAAGTTTGTCCTCAAACTTGGAAGGTCTTCGCTCTGGAAAGTAAGGCCTCAAATCGCAACGTTGAATGTAGCACCGCCTCCATAGTCTTGAAAGGTCTAACTTGTAAGCATTATCTCCCATCCTCTCTAGCACTTCAAAAGGTCCATCCGCTCTAGGGTCAACTTTCCCTTCCTCTCGCTTGGAAATCATCCTTCCTTAGATGAATCCACACTAGATCTCTGGATTGAAAACCATCTTCCTCCTATGCTTGTTGGTGATGTAGAAACTTGCTCGTAATACTTGATGATCTTCTCCCGACTTGTTGATGAAGCTTCGATCTCCTCTCGCATGTTTACCGCCCATAACTAAACCTCACAATTTGTTAGTGAGATATATCCAATGGAGTTATAGGATTTCTACCATAGACAACTGAATGGTGAAAGGCCGTGCCTTGGATGGTGCTCTATTGAAAGCAAATTCAAGATGAGACAAGAGGGCGTCCCATCTGCTTTTGTTTGTGGATATCGTGACCTCAATAGTGTTCCAAGTGTCCTGCTTTGTGACCTCTGTTTGCCCATCAGTTTGGGGGTGACAAGCTGTGCTATACTTCAATTGGGTGCCCAACTTCTTCCAAAGAGTAACCCAAAAATGACTTAGGAACTTGACATCCCTATCTGACACCATACTCCTAGGAACACCATGGAGTCTCACAACCTCCTGGAAATATAATTCAGCCACCCTCACAAAGATCATAGTGGTATGGCAAGCAATGGTGAGCCATTTTATCGAATCTATCCACAACTACCATGGTTGAATCTTTTCCTTGAGTTCTTGGACCAACAATGAAGTCTAGGCCGATGTCCTCCCAAGGACTGCTTGAATCGCAAAGGTGTGTATAGCCCGAGGTAAGCTATGACTCTTTGCAACTGACGACATGAGCACACCTCGACCCAATGCTCAACATCCTTCCTCATTTTAGGCCAACAATAATGTTCCTTCAAAGATAAGAAGGGTCTTCTCAATGCCAAAATGTCCCGCCAAGCAACCTCCATGAACTTCAGAGATCAACAACTCTCTAAAATCGCCTCGAATACATAACTCGCCTTCAAAAGAAATCCGGTCTATGTGGTATAGACTTTGAGGATGTCCCGACATTTCGTACAACTCTCCAAAATCTTCATCATTCTCATACAAAGCTTTCAACTGCTCAAAACCAAGCACTCTTGCATCCAAAACTTGCAACAACAAATACCTCTGGACAATGCATCGCCTCCTTTGTTAAGCTTCCCGATTTATGATGGATCACAAATGAAATTGCTGCATGAACTCCACCCAAGTAGCATGCCTAGTGTTGAGTTTACGCCGCCTCGATGAATTTGAGGGCCTCATGATCACCGCGAATAAATTCACTCCAATCGATAATGCCTCCAATGTTGCAAAGCTCGATGATAGCATAAAACTCCTTATCATATGCATCAGATTTCCTCTTGGCCTCATTGAGTTTCTCACCAAATAAGCTACCGTTTTCCTTCTTGAGTCAACATCGCCCAATGCCCACACCGAGGCATCACATTCCACTTCAAAGACTTTGGCAAAACAAGGTAATGCCAAACCTGGCCGAGGTTAGCTGTCTTTTGACCTCCTCAAAAGCTTTCTCAGGCTGGTGTCCAAGTAAAGCTCTTCCCTTCACTAACTCGATCATGGAGCTAAAATGGTGCTGAAGTTCCTCACAAACCTCCGTAGAATGATGCCAAACCATGGAAACTCCTTATCTCATTGGATTGATGTAGAACAGCCACTCTCTAATGGCTTTGACCTTCTCCTCATCTACTTGAATTCCTTCCGATGTCACAATATAACCAAGGAATATAACATGGTGAAGAATCGACACTTCTTGAGGTTTCCATACAACCGCTTCTCTACTCGTAATCTCCATAACACTCCTCAAGTGGTTCACATGATCCTCCTCGATCGCTATAAATGAGTATATCATCAAAATACACAACAACACACTTCCCAATCAAAGGCTTCAAAACCTGGTTCATAAGCCTCATAAATGTCAAGGTGCATTTGTCAAACCAAAAGGCATGACCAACCACTCATACACTCCTTAGTCTTAAAGGTCGTCTTCCACTCATCTCCTCATAAATTCGACCGTAATATCCACTCCTCAAATCAATCTTTGAAAACACAGTTGAGCCATGGAGCTCATCAAGCATATCCTCAAGTCTTGGAATAGGATATCTATACTTAATTGTGATTATATTGATGGCTCTACAATCAATGCACATCCTCTGACTTCCATCTTTCTTAGGGACCAATAATGCCTAACCGCACAAGGACTCAAGCTCTCTAATCATCCCTTTCTCCAACAACTCATCAACTTGCCTCGATCTCATTGGTTTCAGCAGGGTCATTCTATAGGCTGGTTTGTTTGGTAAAATAGATCCTGGATGAGGTCAATTTTATGTCGATGTCTCTTTGGGGGTAAACCCGTGGCATTTCTTCCGAAAACATGTTGGTACCGGGTTTAGGATGGGTTGGAATAAAGGATGACTATTTTGTGGGGCCGGTTCATTTTGTGAGGTGGTTCTTCATCAAGATCAAGCAAAGTAACTCCTTCGCGCACGTAACTCATGATATTCAGCAGGTAAGATCACATCAAGGGATGGTTCAACAATCAGGTTCTTGGTTCTTTTTGTGAGCTGGGATGGTTTAAGTGGGTGAGGACAATTTTTTGTGGTTTAGGTTAAGGGAATAAGTATTGGCTCTTCCATCATGGTTAATGATCTATCAAACAACCAAGGTCTTCCCAACAATAAATGACATGCATCCATAGGTATAACATCACACCACACTTCATCTTTATAAATGTAACCAATTGAAAATTCACAAGGCATCTAGATGAGATTTTGATACTTACTTTGATTCAACCATCGGATGGTGTATGGTGCCGATGAGGACAGTTTGCAAACTCGCTTTTGCACCATAGTCCGTGAGGCTGCATTTGCATATACCGCCTCCATCAATAATCAAGGAACAGATCTTCCTGACCGTACATCTTGTGTGAAAAATGTTCTCCTCTCGCCGCCTTCATCATCAATTGTCAGATCGCTAAGGATCCTCCCGATCACCAACATTTCACCTTCATCAGTCCGCCTCAACTTCCTCTTCATCATATACAGATCTCCTTCAGTTCATCATAATGTTCCTCCTCAACAATCGTCTCAGTTCAACAAACAAGGCCGCTTGATATTCGCTAAGGTCATCGCTTCTTGCTTGGACATTCGAGGCTAGATGTCCAAGACCTTGACATCTAAAGCACCTCTTCTCGTGGAATGGTCGATCGGGGTTCTTTGTGGGGGATTTGGGATTGTGTTTGAGGTGGTTTAGGGGTCGGATATCCGTTTGTGGTTGTGGGATGGATAGGTTCTTTGAGGTGGGTTATAGGATTTGGTTTGAGGATAGGTTTTGGGTGGGTACTTGCTTCCATACTCCTTCCTTTGGGCCTTCTTCTTGCTCCACCCATGAGCCAAAGAACTCACTCATCAAGTGAATTATACACCGCACTCACCACATTTCGATGCTTTCATTCAACCCTCCAAGGTACCTCACATAGGTCCGATTTTCATTCTCCTTCATATTGCACTTCCACAGATGTTCAAACTCCTCGTATACTCCTCAACAGATTGCTACCCGACAAAGTGTTGAAGCTTGAAATAATTTTCCTTCATGTAACTTTCTGTAAGAATTTCTCCTTCACTTCGCCTCATTTCAACCCATGTATCGACTTTAGGCTCATTGATCTCTTCTCTCCTTCTTTGCAAGTTGTTCCACCACGTAGATGCATATTTCCTCGCCAATGCAACCAACTTCACCTTGTTCTCATCGACAACTCCTCAATTCAAAACCCTCTCCACTGCTTGCAACCAATCCAAAAATACATCAGATCCAACTCACCTCCATATTCGGAATATCTATTTTGAAATCCAACTTCTCTACTCTTCTTTCTCCCTCTTTCTTCCCTCTCACTCCTACTCCCGGATTCACTAACACTACTTCTAGGTGACCTCTGTTATACCTCCTTCTTCCGTGATATCTAGGTCTTCCTCCTCCCTTCCAGCCACTAAAAGGGTTATCCTCTTCTTCTTCTTCGACTCCACATCGCCTCTATTGATCTCTCTGCAACCTCATATAATGTTGCAACTGCTCACCCATAATTTTCATTCTCCCTTCCATTTCCTCCTTCTCCTCAAGGCTTGTTCTGCTACTTCCGAGGTGTTTTACTACACACATTATAAAATGCACAAATAACACAAATGACCTTCCTCCAAGATGTTACTCACTGATACCAATTATGATGTATGCAAGGTCCTAAGATCAGAGTATTGACCTCACAGTACACCACATTAACACATGTCACACACAATCTGACCTCACAATATAGAATCAAACACCAAAACACCCAAAACAGACCTCACACAGAAAACCAAATACAACCTCCTCCAAAACAGAGTATGAACACCAATGAACAAATGGATGGATAGATGATGATAAAATGATGGTCGGATGAACAAACTTACAATCAAACAGTAACCAGAGATAGTCTTGAGGCTCGAGCTGATACAGGCACACCACAGCTAGAACTTCAAGGGCAATGGACTGGATGACCTCAATGGATACAGACACACCACCACTGAGATTACCAAGCTCTACACCCACCACAAGGATTGCCAAATCCTTGCTACTGTAGTAGAATTAACCAAAGATGAGAGTTTAACGTCACTCACAAACAAGAGGCTCAATCAAGGCACTCAAAATGCTATTAATTTCACTGATAGTTGATCCTCAAAAGTCTGATTACAATGTATATAAAGCTAGGGTTGAGCCGATGATTAAGGGTTTCTTGCTCAAGAAACTCACTAATTAAGCATTAAACTACTTAACTAACTTAGCAAGTTAATTAAGCCTCATTACAAACTGGATTACCTCAAAATAAAAGGAAATAAAATGAAATAAAACCTAACAAACGCGTTGTCTTTATTACAAACGGTTAAATCACCTCACGTCGGAAATGGCCTCACAAATTGGAAGTGAGTCTTCATGAGGACCTCAATGCAGATCACCTCATAAACTGGAATATCCTCACACCCGTAAGTGATGTCTTCAAAGAGGACCTCGAATCGCAAAATATCTCCATCGAGTGGAATGTCCTCAACAGCTCTAAAGTGAAGTCTTCAAACATGGTGAGGGCCTCAATCCAAAGATATGGAATTGAGAATAACCTCACCGGCCGATGGCCGTTGATGCCGATGTTGTTGTCTTTGGATGGCCTCACGACTACTTTGGACCACCATGAAACACTCCTGGATGTCAATGTTTGATGTTGTTGATGATGGCCTTGGAGTTGGTGTTGGTGAAGTCGGAGTTGCTGTTGGTTCTGGACTCTGATCTTCAGATGGAGGACCTCCATCATAGAATCACTCGTTCTCTCATATGCCTTTGTATCATCTCCAACCATGGTACTAGCAAGATGGCCCAGACATTGTATTGATGTGCTATCCATCCATTCAGCACGAAACACAACTATCAACCTCAGAATCTTGAAGGCCTCATTGGGGTTTATTGGGTGGTTGGATTGTATGGCAAAAATGACACCGGGATCAAAAGGCTTTTGTAACATCCTTTGTAAGGTAAGGCTTGAGGGTAGATCATGAAAAGGTTTATCTGTCCTTGTGAGGACCAACGAATCAATCGACGTAATAAGGACCTCAACCTGGTTAAGGATCTTCAGAAACCATAGGTTCAAGGATGGAAACCTAGGTTCATGGGTTCTGAGGGTTGGCTCTTTTGTGGAGGGTAGTAATGTGGGAATAAAGGGGTATGGAAAGTAGGTTTGGGAACTCCCCTTGTGGAAAAGGAAGTTATTTGGTATGAGGGATTTTTGTGGGGCTTTGGGTCGCTTTTGTTGGTTGGCGACAGTGGTGGTTTGAGTGGTGGAGTGATAGTAGGGTTAAACAAACCAAGGCTGGTTAGGGATACGCAGAACAATGCTTGGTATGGGAGGGCCTCAAGACTGAACAGATGACAATTTGAGCAAAAGGGTATGCAACAGTAGCACGACTTCCTTCATCAATGGCCAAGGAACAATCATTACCATTGTTAACACAACTCAAATAAATGTTGTCCTCCCTTTGCTTCTGACTTTCATGCATAAAAGAACCACTAAGGACTCTTCTCACCACTAGCATTTCATTCCCTTCATCATAAACCCGATCTCCTAAAAACTCTTTCTCACATTCATCTTCCGATTCTGGTTCATGTACATAAGAACTACCAAGGACCCTTCTAACAAGCATTTCTTTCACAATAAACATCCAAGGCATACTTCCCAATATAGAACATATGATCAAGGCCTTAACAACACTCCACACAAATCCACAACAAGCATCATCAAGACTCACAAAATCAAGATAATATGACTTCACTGCTATTCCACTATCTTGACTCAACCAAAGTTGTATAACCATGATAACCT
This sequence comes from Portulaca oleracea, assembly GCA_029582165.1. Classification (NCBI taxonomy): domain Eukaryota; kingdom Viridiplantae; phylum Streptophyta; class Magnoliopsida; order Caryophyllales; family Portulacaceae; genus Portulaca; species Portulaca oleracea. The sequence continues at coordinate 445,192 of CM055881.1, read as the reverse complement.
TCTCAACACAACACCACAGCACATGAAATTTCACAAAACATACATTCATGAAACTCCAAAATATTCACAAGTATACTTCATTCATGCCCATCAAAATAATGTAATAAGGAAATTCTTGAGATCCCATACCTTGACCAAAATATTGAACTCCAACCAATTTGAAAAGAATCAAGGCCGGAAAATCAACATCACCAGTAAAAACAATGAGCTCCTCCACTGAGTTTGTTTGGGGCTTGATACTCCATTCATCATACTTTGATCTCCTTCGCTTCCACCTCTTCCTCTTTGGTCTTCTTGTCACCTCCAAGTTCACCCATAGAAGTGACCTTGGTTGGAAATAAACCAACTCAACATTGAAGCCACTGGAAGCTTCATTCTCCATTCTCGTAGCACCTAAAGATGATATGATGGTCATATTCACGATCTGAGGTTCAAATTCTGCCAATGTCACTGGCTGACAGAATCCTGAGATCATTGGTTGTGTCAAGGACAAACAGTCCTCAACCTCCTCATCACAGACAGGATCCTCCAAAGGTTCACACTCTTCTTCATCTTCATACACATCAAAAATAGGAGGGTGATTAAAATTGACCTCGTGTTCATCCTCTTGTTCAGCCTCTTGAGATTGAACCTCAAATGAAAAAATGGCCTCAACAACTTCTGTGGCATCATGAATCTCAGGTTCCTCTCTAATTTGATGTTTCTCTTCTTGAATCAAAGGTGGTTCACATGACTTCCTGGGATTATAAATAAATTCATACCAAAATAAATCCATCTCCACTTGTAACATATTGATTCCACGCCTCAATCTCCTTAATCTCCTTTCCTCCTTCAAAATTTGCTCACTATTTGTTTAGGCTGATTTGGGATGTGTTTAGGCTTATTTGGGATATGTTTAGGCTCAAAGAAATCAGAAACGAATCACCAAAATGGAAGCTAGCTCGGCAACCTCCTGAGGTATTCTACTACTGCCCAACATCATAAACAACACCAATAACTCCCTCAAGGATGAAACTCAGCTCTGATACCAAGTTGATGTATGCAAGGTCACTAGGATCAGAGTGATGACCTCACAGACACCAAACGGACACACACACACTGGAATCTGGGACCTCACAATGGATAATCGAATGGAAACAGCTCCAAAACAGGGGATAATCAACCAGAATCGAATGGATGAAATCGGTGAGGTGTGAAATAAGATCGGATGAGCAAGAACAACACGAATAACCTCCTCCAAGATAGAACTCGGTTCACCACACACCAAATGACATCAAATGGATTGAAATGGATAATGAGGGATGGGAAAACAGAAAAGGAAAGATAGACTTGAGCTCAAGCTGATACAGGCACACCACAGCTAGAACACAAGGGCAATGGACTCGATTACCTCAACGGATACAATCACACCACCATTGAAGTCACCAAGCTCTACACCCACCACAAGGATTGCCAAATCCTTGATACTGTAGTAGAATTAACCAAATTTGAGAGTTTAACGTCACTCACAAACAAGAGGCTCAATAAGGCACTCAAATCTCATATTTCATATTTCAAGTTGTTGATTACAATGACCTCACAGTGGGTATATATAAGCCCAGCTGAAATATCTAATTAGGAGTTTCTTGAGCAAAAAGAAAACGTCCTAATCTTGCTTAATTAGCTAATTACATCAGAAAAAGATAATATGTAACTAACTTAGGAAGCTTCTAGAGCAATAATAATGAGGGCCAATAAAGCGCCACATGGGATCTTCATGAAGCTTCTAGAATAATTGGAAGGCTTTAGAAACATCACATGGCGCTTTCTCATTTGGGAGCAAGATTCTCACGCGGGCAAGGCCGATAACCACCTCACGAAATGGAAGGACCTCAACTGAAAGTGACGTCTTCATAGAGGGCCTCAATGACAAACACCTCACTGAATTGGAAAGACCTCAACAACTCAGGAAGTGAAGTCAAAAAGGTGCAAATAGTCTTGCTCCAGTAGGGAACGTCCTTGGACGTCCAAATTCTCAGCAGACTCAAGATGGAGATCCTCATACGTATATTCAGATTGCATAGAAGATTAATGACCTCCAATAAGCAAAAGATGACGCATCCCAAGTGAAAAGACCAAAAGGACCTTGCTGAAACACCAAAAGACAAGTTGATCACGAATGAGGTCCTCATGCATGTACCCATATTGCAATAGTTGTGCAGAATGCAAACGACCTCCAAATGGATCAACCTTTGGCATTTAGAATATCTTAGTAACACACTTCCTTGATCTCCAAAGATAAGCGAAACACAAACCAAGTTGAAAAGAACAATCAGCTCCAGATAAACGTCCTCAATGTCCAGATAAACGTCCTCAATGCATGCCCAGATCGAAATAGTTCTGTGGAACCCAAATAACCTTTGGACCATGTAAGCTTGGACATTATGAACGACCTCCAAGGGACCAAATGTGAGTGAGGCTTCAATTCTGAAGTGTTGAGACAATAAGGATGGCCTCACATCAGGTGGATGACCTTTGATATAATCATGGACCTTCTGGGATTCATGGATGGCCTCAAAGTATGCTGACACCAAATGAGGTTGTGAGGGTTGATCTCCATCACAAACCCTTTACCCAACGTCCTTATCCCCAAACACAATCAAAAGCTCCACAAAATCAGCCCCCATCCTCCCTTAAACCCTACGCCAAACCCACATTAAACCAGCCACAAAATCCCCCATCCAAAACCCCAGTCCAAGAACCAAGGACATTACCACCAAGAAGATGTTTTAGGTGCCAAGGGTTGGGTCATATAGCCTCCGAATGTCCTAACAAGCGTACGGTCTCTCTTGTTGAATATCAAAGTGCTTTTTTGTTGAACCAAACTTGTATGAAAGTGATCATGAAGTGGAACCCTGTGAGCTTGCCGAAAATGAGGAGGATAATGATGAGGAGGTTGAGCAAGCGGATGAAGGCGAATTGTTGGTGCTTAGAAGGGCACTAAGTATGGCTTCTACCCCAAATGACATGGAGCAACGTGAGAATATATTCCATACGAGGTGTACCGTTCAAGGAAAGGTATGCTCTCTTATAATTGATGGTGGTAGTTGTACTAATGCCGCCTCTACTACAATGATAGAAAAGTTGAATTTGGATGTAAGTTCTCACCCATCTCCTTATAATATTCAATGGTTAAGCCATGGGAAGGGCATTAGAGTTGATAAACGTGTATTAGTCTCATTGTCCATTGGGAAGAATTATAAAGATGATGTATGGTGTGATGTAATACCCATGGATGCTTGTCATATTTTGTTTGGTAGACCGTGGCTTTTTGATAGGTATGTAACTCATGATGGAAGATTCAATACCTACTCATTCGTCATCAACAAGAAGAAGATTACATTGGCTCCTTTGCCCCCTTCTTCTATTCGGCCTCCACCAACAAAAGAGAAAGAAAGGGAGACTAACATTGTATCTTTACTAAAGGCGGAACAACATGAATTCTATGAACATAAGGAGTTGATATTGGCAGATATCCAAGAAGAACAAGCTTCCCCAACCAAAGATCATCCACTCTCACCTTGATGAGGAGGTTTGGTCATTTGTTTCCAAAAGAAATGCCCCACGGATTGCCACCCAGAAGGGACATTGAACACAAGATTGATCTCATTCCGGGAACTACATTACCAAATAAGCAAGCCTACCGAATGAACCCCAAGGAATCCCATGAGGTTCAAAGGCAAGTTGATGAGCTACTCCAAAAGGGCCTTATTCGTCCCAAGCATGAGTCCACGTATGCGTCGGTGTTACTTGTTCCAAAGAAAGATGGTACCCAACGTATGTGCATGGATTGTAGGTCCATCAACAAAATCACCATCAAATATCGTTTTCCCATTCCACGTCTGGAGGATCTCCTTGATGAACTTTATGGAAGTATTGTGTTTTCAAAGATTGATTTGAAGAGTGGATATCATCAAATCCGCATATGAAGGAGACGAATGGAAAACAAAGATTCAAAACGAAGGAAGGTCTATATGAATGGTTAGTAATGCCCTTTGGTCTAACGAATGCTCCTTCTACTTTCATGAGGTTAATGAATCATGTATTGAAGCCTTTGATTGGAAAGTGTGTTGTTGTATATTTTGATGACATACTTGTATATAGTAGAAGTGAGATTGATCATGTAAAGCATTTAGAGCTAGTTTTGTATATCTTGGAGAAAGAAAAGCTCTACGCCAACTTGGAGAAGTGCTCATTCTTCTCAACCAAGGTCATCTTCCTTGGATATGTGCTCTCCAAAAATGGGATTCAAGTAGACGAAGGAAAGGTCAAAGCTATCCAAGAATGGCCAACACCAACGAGTTTACATGAGGTACGATCATTTCATGGATTAGCTTCATTTTATACAAGGTTTATCAAGAATTTTTTACTATTTTGGCTCCTATGACTGAGTTGTTGAAGCAAAGGGAGTTTACATAGAATAAAAACGCTCAATTGGCGTTTGAAGGTATCAAAGAGAAGTTATGTAACGCACCTCTTCTAGCCTTGCCATGTTTTGACAAAGTATTTGAAGTAGAAGTGGATGCTAGTGGAATTGGTATTGGTGCCGTCCTTACACAAGAGGGAAGGCCAATAGCCTACTTTAGCGAGAAGTTGAATGATGCCAAAAGGAAGTATAGTACATATGACAAGGAGTTCTATGCCATTATAAGAGCTCTTGAGCATTGGAGGCATTATCTACTAAGTAGAGATGTTATTCTACATAGTGATCATGAAGCTCTCAAGTTTACCCAAGGCCAACACAAGCTTAACCCACGACATGCAAAATGGGTTGAATTTATGCAAGCTTTTCAGTTTGTGATCAAGCATAAGGCCGGGCATTTGAATAAGGGCGCCGATGCTCTCTCAAGAAGGTACTTACTTGGCTGGATTTGAGCATATTAAGGGCTTATATCAAGATGATCAAGATTTCAAAGAAGTATATGAGTTGTCAAAGAAACACCCTCATGAAATGTTTCATATTGAAGATGGTTTCTTATTCAAAGGAAATCAATTATGTATACCAAGGACCTCATTGCGCGAATTGTTGATTCAAGAAGTCCATGAAGGTGCCTTGGCGGGACATTTTGGTATAGAGAAGACTTATTTGATGTTGAGAGATTATTACTTTTGGCCTAGCATGGTGAAGGATGTTGAGCATATTGTTAAGAGATGTGGTACTTGTAATCTTGCCAAATCACACGTATTACCACAAGGCTTGTATACACCGCTACCTATTCCATATCACCCTTGGGAAGATGTGAGTTTAGACTTCATTGTGGGTCTACCTAGAACTCAAAGAGGTAAAGATTCTATTATGGTGGTTGTAGATCGATTTTCAAAGATGGCGCATTTTGTACCTTGCAACACTACATATGATGCTACGAAAGTTGCTACCTTATATTTTGATGAAATTGTAAAGTTGCATGGCATACCCAAGACTATGGTGAGTGATAGAGACTCTAAGTTTCTAAGTCACTTTTGGGTTACTCTTTGGAAGAAGATGGGAACAAGGCTCAAGTTTAGCACGGCTTGTCATCCACAAACGGATGGACAAACGGAGGTAGTCAATCGAACTCGGGAGCCTTGTTGAGGACATTGTGAATAAAGAAAAGAAGAGTCGATACTTTGTTGAGCATCACGAGTTCATATAATAGAAGTCCTAATCGTGCTACAAAGTTATCTCCATTTGAAGTTGTCTATGGAAGAAATCCTCTTAAACCCATGGATTTATCTCCTATCTCTACATCTACGAAGTTTAGCTTTGAAGCAAGTAAAAGAGTAGAGGAGATTAAGAAGCTGCACGAGGAAGTTCGTGAGAAAATTAAGAGATATACTCAAAAGGTTGAAGAGAAAGTGAATCAAAAGAGGAAGAAAGTTATATTCAAGCCTGGAGATTTAGTGTGGTTATACTTGAGGAAAGAGAGATTTCCAAGTAAGAGAAAAGGGAAATTGAAACCGAGAGGTGAAGGTCCTTATGAGGTCTTAGAAAGACTTGGTGATAACGCTTATCGTTTGAAGATGGAAGGTGAGTATGAAGGAAGTTGTACTTTCAATGTGTGTGATCTTAAGCCCTATTATAATGAAGATGAAGAAATTCCAAGTTTGAGGGCAAACTCTTTTCAAGAAAGGGAGAATGATGCATATCATACTTCAATGCATCAGGAGGAAGCCCTAAAGGACCTTACAGGCCTGCTGCAAATTGTTTCGAGTGGTTACATCGCGAATATCTCCAAAACTAAGGGACTTTTGAGCTCCTTATCTCAGGAGTCTTGAAGTTCTCATTTAGCTATGTGGAAGGGTTATTCCTTATGTACATTTTCGTTTTTGAATTTTTAGTATTGGAGTTGTATTTTAGGAGATATTGTTTTTTTTTTCTTTAAAGGGCCTTTGTTGTAAGTGTTGCCTAAAGGGCCTTGTCGGGGTGACGCGGCCTTGCTGGGGTGACGCCTTTAGGGAGGGGTTCTCCTATTCCTATAAATAGACCCCTTGGGTCTCTTGTAAAGATAATTCAATTCATTCATATTGATAATAAACACAAATCTCTCTAAAGTTGATGCTTTAGTTTTTCTCTAGTTTTGGCTAGATCAACGAATTCCATTCTAGGATTTCGTTTCAAATCTTCTCTTCTAATCCAAGATTGAGCATTCTTGGGTGGTGAAAGGAGGAGTAGGAGCTCTTGAAGATTGTGGTGTGGCTGTATCAATCCGAGGAGTTTCGTTGCTCATTCTATCAAAGTTACCTCTATTCAGATCGTTGTTCCAAGGTCCTTCTTGATTCATCTCTTGCAAGTTCTTACTTGTGTTTTTGATCCGTGTTCTTTCTTGGCATTTTGGTTGTCTTGTGATCCATTATGCATCATATATGTATATATATATATATATATATATGTATATATATAGATTCTAATAAGCCCGACTTTCACCAATTGGATAGCAATAATCTCTATTTTCATTTTGGATTCTAGTGGTCCAAAAATTAAAAAAAAAATGGATTGTAGTGGGACAACACCGAGAGTATACGCTAAATGGCGAACCTCCTCAAAACAACCCCCCCTTTCTCTTCTTTTAATCGTGAAACAAAAACGGCCGCCGCACGACCCAGCCGACCACCACGGTCGGTGGAGCTTATCAAGGTCAGGCCGTGGTGGCTACCGGTCACCAGGTTTCCGCTCCGTTGTTCCTGAACCTTGTGCCATGGTCCGTACACCCGTGCAGGATGCCCGTGTTGTCCTTTGGTTTGCCAGAATTGCTCCCAAAACCAGTGTTTTGCTCCCAAATCTGCAAGCTTTCACCAAAGACAATAAGATTGAGCGTAATCAAGAAACATGGAATACATAAATATGTTTCTGTTAGTCGAGTGGTTTGTAAGACCACGGTTTTATCGTTCTTCCACAGGGAGCTAGGGGCCTTAGCTGCAACTAGTTGACTCTAGGTAAAACAATGGGTGTCGGGAGACTTTCGGGATGCAAGCGGGAATGAGGAAATGGGTTTCGCAACAAGAGAGTAACGAGAGAGGGAAATCAAATGGTAATTCCGTTAGAAAATACCCACCGGGTTTCCTCTTTCAAGGATAATCCGGATTAACTTCCCCAAAATCCATCGACAGACCCGGGAAAGTTAATGGAACGGAATTTCCTAGTTAGTTTCTATTCGCTTTCGCGAACTAGAATACCTATCCTAATTCCTACCTTCCAACAAGCATTGGAAGTATTCGGGATGCTTTCGCACCTAAATACATCCCACTTGAGGGAAGGATAGGATTAGGAAATTGATTTCCTAACTAGTTACTCACTAATATTGCAAACCCAAACCTAATCACCCATTCACACCCTTAATATCTCCCTAACCCATTAAGGTTCTAGCCACTAAACATCCTAACTATCATGATAATAACATCAACAACTTCATTCATGCTTAATCGAGTAAACAAGATGACAATAAACATTCAACAACACCAACAATATCAAAAACAGAGATTAATAAATAAGCAATAAATTAGAGAGAGAGAGAGAGAGAGATTAAAAAATGCTCATGGATTGTGATGACAAGGGAGAAAACTTCAGAATAATAAAGCTCCAATGCTCCAAAGTTGAAGTAATCTTCAAACTTCCAATAATAATCAAGAGAATCCAATACAAGAACCAATAATCTCAGCAAAGATCTTCCTTAATCCCCCTAATCTAAGACTTAAAAATATGATAAAGAGTGCTAAAGTCATAAAAGATAGATAAAAACTGCTGTCTCCTCCCTAGTAAAATGACCTAAAATACATTAAATAGTAATCAAGGTTGTTACTCAAAACTCATCATTTTACACAACAGACAAAATCGCTCGCAGTGACCGTGGCCACGGCCCCGCGAAGGCGGCGATTTCTTCTTCGCTTCGCCGACGCTGGTACGGTCCCCGTGCACCGTTGTCACGATATAGGCGATTAGGGCTGACAACTTTTCGCACCGCCGTAGCTACGGTCTTGGGAGACCGTGGCCACGGTCTAGTTCGGTCAGCTTCTTCCTTGGGCAGGGTAGGATCCCACCGTGGCTACGGTCAGAGTGATCGTGACCACGGTCTATCTCGGGTGCAAGGCTTCTTTCTTAGGTCATGGCTCAATCACACCGTGGCTACGGTCACTTGGCCTCTCTCACACGCTTTTCTTGAGGCTCTTCAACCATTGCTTCCGCTTCCGCTGCCTTTCTGCATGACCAGCCCTTCTAATCCGCTGCCTTTGACACGTCCAGGGCTCGGGGAATCTTAGGAAATCTCGGGATTCCCAAGATTGGTACAAAATTGGCCCATTTAGATTCGCTTTGAGTAAAACCCTTCGGAAACTACAAAAGCAACTAAAACGCATTAAAAGTTATTAAAACAACTACAAAACAAGTCAAAAGCCTAAGGAATTAGGCGGTATTTAGACACGAAATCGGGTCTAAACACCCCCCACACTTAAACCTTTGCTCGTCCCGAGCAAAACAAAACAAAACAAAACAAACTAACACAAACTCCTCTGTCGTGGGAGAGAAACGAGTGCATTTAGCGTATGCACCAAGCCCTTTGAACCCCCCGGCAGTCCGGGTGGACGTGATGGACTCGTGAGGGTTTGTAGCGGCTGTACCCACAAAAGCCAAAGAAAAAGGAGAGAGGGAAAGTGAAAACAAAACCGAAGAAAACAAAAAGAACGAAAAACAAGGGTTTTGATTGACAAGATCTCGCAATCCAAACTAAGAAAGCGCGATTAAACCTCCCAAAGTAACCGTTAGGAACATCTCACAAACACCAAACTCAGAAAAAGGTCGATCTTATGGTTTTTAAGTCCCTACACCTTGTAACAAGCGAAACCCCGCAGCAAAAATACAACAAGGGTTTGACGGGAACCAAAAGACTTCAAAAACTCGCGTCCGAATTTGAAAACAACGAACAACCGAGAGGAGTGTCGCCCTCCCTCGCATTTGGTCGCCCTTGGCTTTGTTAGGGCCGTAGGTGATGCAAGGGGAGGCTCCGCTCTTTTTAGAAGCAAAATTTTTCTTTTCTTTCTTCTTTTTCTCTTTTTCCTTTCCTTTTGGTTTTTTAAAAGTCGGTATTAGCCTTACTTTCGGGAATTGGACGGCCCATATAAGGGGTATACCCTCCCAACATGGTCTTTTCCATACGCCTCTCCGTCGCAAAGCGATATAGGAGGAGGGTTAAGGGGTATCCAATGTCGTACCACGAATACCGGGCCCGTGTAGGTTGGCTAAGTGTATGGTGGTTAATGTCTTCAGCGACACGCTCCACTTATTCAGGTTATTATATCTTATGAAAGCTATCTTCTTTCTTTTTCCTTTTTCTTTCTTTTATTTTCTTTTTGCGCTTTTTGCTTTTGCTAAACGAGAAACAAAAACAAACTCAGACACAAGCCCTTAGAATCTCCGGGTTCCCAACAAAGTGAGAAAGGAATGGGAGTCTCACAAGACACTTAATGAAGGGAGTCTATTTAGGATAAGTCTCGACTAGAACCCGAGTTAGGGTTGAAAATGCTCCAACCGATTACTTCTAGAAGGAAGTTTAAGAACGGCTTCTCAACTTCGATAACGAGATCCAGGAAACAAAGCAAAACAAAATGAAAAGAAAAACGAAAAGGTTTTCACTCCCTTTTTTCTCCATTTTCACACAAAAATTTTAAAATTTAAGCAAAAACTAGCAAAACTAGGAAATAAAGAACGAAACGACTAGGTGATCTACCCTTAAAATAGAATATCTCCCCCCCCCCCACACTTAAAACTCCACAATGTCCTCATTGTGGGAAGGTGTCACATGAAAAGGGTAGTGAACCTACAAAACACAAACAAAAAAAAACAACTAGCAGGTAGAAAATGGTGGCGACCCGAGCCCACACGGCTCCAACAGCAATATATCCCAACATAAACACTCAAAGGGGTTCGCCACCCAAAAGAAAATCAAGCATGCGACGGATCATGATAAGGATTCAGATACAAGGAGTAAGGTGGAAAGATATTACCTCAATCTCTTCATAAGCGTTGAAAATAGCTATCCGAAGTCGTCGTTCAAGAGAGTCAGATCAACGTTAGAGTAAAAGACGACTTTTCAATTATAGAATTCGCATGTGAGACCAAAAGCAAAAGAAAGGAAAAACTAACTTAAGAGATTATGAAAGGAAATTAAAAAGATGAAAAACTGAAAATATGAACAATATATACATTGCTAGTGATTTTCCTTATCCCCGAATCTCACTCGTTGAGGCGGGAAATAAGGGTGAAACTCGATACACACTAACCGAATTAACTAAATCATTGCATTCATCACAAAATAACATTCGAATACATCCATCCATGACCAGAATACAAGCGAGAAATGCTTAAACATAGTCCAGCCCACCAAAAACAACAAACAAACAGCCATAAGATAACCATCAGACAACCATCCAACAACCCTAAGACAACCATACATGACAAACAAACAAGACAAGGAAAAACCCGAGCAGCCCAGCCGAACAATCCCCAAAATAAGCGAGCTCATGCCAAAAGAAATTGAGAGACCAACAATCTAAAACCACCAGACATCGCAACTCCAAAACCCCGAAGAAGCACTCCCCCACACTTATACTTCACAAAATAAAGTAAATAGACAATGATTAAGGTCAGGTGGGGGTGGGGTGCTTACAAACGGTCCTCAAGCGGACCCTCCTGGCGGAGGACGGGGTTGTGGTGGAAAGAAGGATAAGTAATAAGGATTCACATAGTCAGGAGGTGCTGGGAAACGACCCTCAACTGATGCATAATGGGATCAAAGATGATCACATTACACACGATTTAAGGATCTTTAAAAACCAAGATAAGAATCTTGCTTCTCAAAGTTCTCAAGGATCCAAAAATGAATGATAATGGATGAAGATAAACGAAAAGAGAGATTAATTCGTTTACCAAGATCAAATGGAAGTTTGATGAACGATGGAACGACGATTGATGAATGATGATGAACGACACTCTTTGAACGTTTGAAGAACAAATGAAGATGATTGAATGCTTGATGAGTTCTTGATGAATTCTTGATGAGTTCTTGATGAATTCTTGATGAGTTCTTGATGAATGTCGTTTGAATGGTTGAATGATAATGGCGATTTGAAGCTCTTGAAGGATAAAGACACACCACCTTCAAGACTCTTCAATTCCTTCCTTTCACCATCTAAGATAGCCAATCTTAGAATAGAAGAAGGGGATACTCGTTCTCCCTCAAGAGAAACGAAAGCTCAAGCATAAAACTAGAGAGAAAACAACACCTTGTGTTTGTTTTTGATTTATTGAATGACTTGAATTGAATCAATACAGTGGCACCCTAGGGGGTCTATTTATACTACTTTAGGGACCCCTTGGACGTGCACCTAGGGTTCAAGAAACAAAGAATCAACTATTACATCATATATCCTATTTATGACATCATAAACTCTAAAATACAACTCTAGAAAGAAATTGCTATAACTCCTTCAATACTTGTCCGTTTTCATTGATTCAAAAACCATTGGAAAGCTTATTTAAAGAGCTCCAATCTGTCTTTTGATGACTTGAATTGAAAGATTCTTGAACCATATGAAAGCTCTTGGAATGTAGAATAATCCTCTCTAGGATGATTTCTATGATAGCTTCATGGTCCTTGAATTAAGGAGCAAAAGTATACGACCATATGAGTTGATCCTTTCCAAGTAGAGAGATAAAAGAGAGACTTGAACTCTTCTACCTTCTAGGTGAGTATTAGATGTCTCCATGGTTGAGCTTGATGCATAAGGCCATCAATTATGCATCATACACCCCCGGTTGAAAAAGTTTGTCCTCAAACTTGGAAAACCAACCCTTACTTGCCTTCTTTACAAAGACTTTCTTCTTGAAAGCTTTGAAGTCATCGTAGATCCCTTTGATGAACTTCTTAAACTTTCTTCCTCGCACGCCATAAGACTTGAACTTGCATTTCTCCACCGTGAACGTGGGCTGTTCACGTTGCTTCTCATTTATTCTCACCACTTTACCCTTGTCATTTAGTATGAAACAATGTACCTTGATGACTTGGGCTATTTCCTCCTTTCGAATTCTTGGCCTTTCAACCAAGTGATCCAAGTAGATAGCTCTTGGATGCTCATGGAAGATATGCTTCATAGGAAGATTCAAAGGTGGTGGATACTTGGATCCGTTTCTTTCTTCTCCAATGTGTAAGAATAGGATCCTTATACTCTTCATGCCCTTGATTCTCCATCTTCATGATTGACCTGATATGACGTTTCTCCTCCTTTTGAGATGGTGGATCAAGAGGTTCCAAAGTGATCCTCTTTTGGTTGATGGTGAGAGTGTAGGTGTTGGCCCTCCCATCATGTATGACATGTCTATCATATAACCATGGCCTTCCCAACAAAACATGACAAGTATCCATGGGAACTATATCACACCATAATGAATCTTGATAATTCTTTCCAATTGAAAGACTCACCAAAACTCGTTGATCCACACGGATGCCTCGCCCAAGGCTTAGCCATTGTATTGTGTAGGGTGTGGGATGTGGGCTAATCTCCATTTGCAACTTCTTGACCATTGTTGTAGAGGCGGCATTGGTGCAACTTCCTCCATCTATGATCAAGGAGCATACTCTCCCTTGGATGGTACAACGAGAGCGAAGTATTGCTTCTCTTTGTAGTTGATCCTTTGGCACATTTGTGATATTCAAGGCCCTTTCTACATGTTGTAGTTCTCCTTCATCTGGCCCTTCCACATATTCTTCTACTACATCTTCCTCTTCTTTGGCACCAACCCCAACTTCCTCTTCTTCCTCATACTCCGGCTCTACATATAAAGCACTTTGGTATTCCAACAAAGACACTACTCGCTTGTTTGGACACTCCGAAGCATAATGTCCCAACCCTTGGCATCGAAAACACCTTCTTGATGCTATGGGTTTGGTCACTTGGTCGTGAGGTTTAGGGATGGATGGGCTGATTTTGTTGAGTTTTGTGGGAATGTGTTTCGTGGATGGTGGAGGTTTGGATGGGACGTAGGGTGGGCGTTTTTGTGGAGTTTGGTATTGGCTTGAGACTTCTTTCCCTTATTTCTCCTTTGTTTTTCAACTTTAAGGGACAAGGAGCTCAATAGTCCAAAGTTTTGTATGGTTGTAATTCCACAACGTGCCTAATCCCATCATTAAGACCAAAAAGATAACGTACCAAAGTTTGTGGCTCGTCCTCCTTTAGATCACACCTCCAAAGTAGATGCTCAAATTCCTTTGTGTACTCCTCCACGCTTCTTCCTCCTTGAACCAATCTTTGCAATTTGTAGTAGTTGTCACGTAGGTAGCTAGATGGTAGGAACTTTTCTTGGAGCTTTCTTTTCATCTTATCCCACGACGCACCTTATCTTTCCCCTTTGCTTGCGCTTCTTTTGCAAGTTTGTCCACCAATGCTTGCATGCTTTCGTAGCTTTAGGGCAACATACTTGACCTTCTTATCATCTTCCACATCTTTGAGATCAAAGACCCTTTCCACGGTTTGTATCCAATCCAAATAAACTTAGGATCAAGATCACCAACAAATTCGGGGATCTCCACTGAAGCCGAACCTTTCCTCCTTTGGACGTCCATGCCTCTTTCTTGAACGTCCTCTTCTCCTTCTCCACTTGATGATTTACTTGATACTTCCTCAAGATTCTCCCTTTCTTGAAGGCGCATGTAGTATGCTACTTGTTTGTTGAGATACTTGATTCTTTGTTTCATCTTCTCAACATCTTCTGGGGACGATGGAGAGGACTTTGTAGGAGAGCTTGCACTCGCCATTAGAACCTATCTTGATTCACAAAGATCACAAGAAACTCATGGAAGGAAGGTTACCACGGATGGGACGTGGGTATGGGACGGATTTGGGTAGGTTTGTGTTTGGTTTTTGGGTTCTTTGTGGAGCTTGGGGTTCTTTATGAGTTCTTGATGGGTTCTTGATGAGTTCTTGGAAGAACTATCAAGGGGGACGTGTGATGTAGAGATGAATGAAATTTTGTGATGGGAAACGTATGATGGGAAACGTGTGGGAGAGAAAAGATTGTAAAAGATTGTTTCAAGAACTAAGAGATTCAAACTCCTTAGCTCTGATACCAAATTTGATGCATAATGGGACCAAGGGTTGATCTCACTACACAATATCTAAGGATCTTTAAAAACGAAGATAGGAATCTCCTTTCTCAAAGTTCCAAAGAACCAAAAATGGAATAGAAATGGATGAAAAAGGATGGAAAGAACTATGAAAGATGATTACCAATTGGATGGAAATAATGAACAAATGGACAAACGAATGATGAATGACGACGAACGAATGAAGCTTGGACGTGTTTGATGAAGGACAAATGCTTCTTGTTGAATGCTTGATGAATTCTTGTTGAATTCTTGATGAATAACACGAAATGGATGATAAATGGATGAATGAACGATGGATAGATGATGGCTTTTGAAGACTCTTGGAAGGATATAGCCACACCACCTTCAAGAGACCTTCAATTCCTTCCTTTCACCTTCAAGGATGCCACCCTTGAATAGAAGAAGGGGATAACTTCGAAACTCCCTCAAGAGAAACGAAAACTAGCACAAAAGCTAGAGAGAAAACAACACCATGTGTTTGTATTTGATATATGAATGAATTACAAGCACCTAGGAGGGTATTTATAGCTCTGACCACCCTTAGGCGTCACCTAGCTTCAAGAAAAGACCCCTTAAGGGCTTACATCATTCATCCTAATGCTTACATCATAAAGAAAACAATATACTAAACTATATTACAAATATGAATAACTCCTTGGATTCTCATCCAAATTCAAAGATTCTTGAACCATATGAAAGCTCTTGGAATGTAGAATAATCCTCTCTAGGATGATTTCTATGATAGCTTCATGGTCCTTGAATTAAGGAGCAAAAGTATACGACCATATGAGTTGATCCTTTCCAAGTAGAGATAAAGAGAGACTTGAACTCTTCTACCTTCTAGGTGAGTATTAGATGTCTCCATGGTTGAGCTTGATGCATAAGGCCATCAATTATGCATCATACACCCCCGGTTGAAAAAGTTTGTCCTCAAACTTGGAAAACCAACCCTTACTTGCCTTCTTTACAAAGACTTTCTTCTTGAAAGCTTTGAAGTCATCGTAGATCCCTTTGATGAACTTCTTAAACTTTCTTCCTCGCACGCCATAAGACTTGAACTTGCATTTCTCCACCGTGAACGTGGGCTGTTCACGTTGCTTCTCATTTATTCTCACCACTTTACCCTTGTCATTTAGTATGAAACAATGTACCTTGATGACTTGGGCTATTTCCTCCTTTCGAATTCTTGGCCTTTGACGAGTGATCCAGTAGATAGCTCTTGGATGCTCATGGAAGATATGCTTCATAGGAAGATTCAAAAGGTGGTGGATACTTGGATCCGTTTCTTTCTTCTCCAAATGTGTAAGAATAGGATCCTTATACTCTTCATGCCCTTGATTCTCCATCTTCATGATTGACACAATATGACGTTTCTCCTCCTTTTGCCGAGATGGTGGATCAAGAGGTTCAGTGATCCTCTTTTGGTTGATGGTGAGAGTGTAGGTGTTGGCCCTCCCATCATGTATGACATGTCTATCATATAACCATGGCCTTCCCAACAAAACATGACAAGTATCCATGGGAACTATATCACACCATAATGAATCTTGATAATTCTTTCCAATTGAAAGACTCACCAAAACTCGTTGATCCACACGGATGCCTCGCAAGGCTTAGCCATTGTATTGTGTAGGGTGTGGGATGTGGGCTAATCTCCATTTGCAACTTCTTGACCATTGTTGTAGAGGCGGCATTGGTGCAACTTCCTCCATCTATGATCAAGGAGCATACTCTCCCTTGGATGGTACAACGAGAGCGAAGTATTGCTTCTCTTTGTAGTTGATCCTTTGGCACATTTGTGATATTCAAGGCCCTTTCTACCACAAGTAGTTCTCCTTCATCTGGCCCTTCCACATATTCTTCTACTACATCTTCCTCTTCTTTGGCACCAACCCCAACTTCCTCTTCTTCCTCATACTCCGGCTCTACATATAAAGCACTTTGGTATTCCAACAAAGACACTACTCGCTTGTTTGGACACTCCGAAGCATAATGTCCCAACCCTTGGCATCGAAAACACCTTCTTGATGCTATGGGTTTGGTCACTTGGTCGTGAGGTTTAGGGATGGATGGGGGCTGATTTTGTTGAGTTTTTGTGGGAATGTGTTTCGTGGATGGTGGAGGGTTTGGATGGGACGTAGGGTGGGGCGTTTTTTGTGGAGTTTGGTATTGGCTTGAGACTTCTTTCCCCTTATTTCTCCTTTGTTTTTCAACTTTAAGGGACAAGGAGCTCAATTCATCCAAAGTTTTGTATGGTTGTAATTCCACAACGTGCCTAATCCCATCATTAAGACCAAAAAGATAACGTACCAAAGTTTGTGGCTCGTCCTCCTTTAGATCACACCTCCAAAGTAGATGCTCAAATTCCTTTGTGTACTCCTCCACGCTTCTTCCTCCTTGAACCAATCTTTGCGATTTGTAGTAGTTGTCACGTAGGTAGCTAGATGGTAGGAACTTTTCTTGGAGCTTTCTTTTCTTCTTATCCCGTCGCACCTTATCTTTCCCCTTTGCTTGCGCTTCTTTTGCAAGTTTGTCCACCAAATGCTTGCATGCTTTCGTAGCTTTAGGGCAACATACTTGACCTTCTTATCATCTTCCACATCTTTGAGATCAAAGACCCTTTCCAGTTTGTATCCAATCCAAATAAACTTAGGATCAAGATCACCAACAAATTCGGGGATCTCCACTGAAGCCGAACCTTTCCTCCTTTGGGCGTCCATGCCTCTTTCTTGGGCGTCCTCTTCTCCTTCTCCACTTGATGATTTACTTGATACTTCCTCAAGATTCTCCCTTTCTTGAAGGCGCATGTAGTATGCTACTTGTTTGTTGAGATACTTGATTCTTTGTTTCATCTTCTCAACATCTTACGGGGACGATGGAGAGGACTTTGTAGGAGAGCTTGCACTCGCCATTAGAACCTATCTTGATTCACAAAGATCACAAGAAACTCATGGAAGGAAGGTTACCACGGATGGGGCGTGGGTATGGGACAGTTTGGGTAGGTTTGTGTTTGGTTTTGGGTTCTTTGTGGAGCTTGGGTTCTTTATGAGTTCTTGATGGGTTCTTGATGAGTTCTTGGAAGAACTATCAAGGGGCGTGTGATGTAGAGATGAATGAAATTTTGTGATGGGAAGCGTATGATGGGAAGCGTGTGGGAGAGAAAAGATTGTAAAAGATTGTTTGAGAACTAAGAGATTCAAACTCCTTAGCTCGATACAAATTTGATGCATAATGGGACGAGGTTGATCTCACTACACAATATCTAAGGATCTTTAAAAGCGAAGATAGGAATCTCCTTTCTCAAAGTTCCAAAGAACCAAAATGGAATAGAAATGGATGAAAAAGGATGGAAAGAACTATGAAAGATGATTACCAATTGGATGGAAATAATGAACAAATGGACAAGCGAATGATGAATGGAATGAGCGAATGAAGCTTGGGCGTGTTTGATGAAGGACAAATGCTTCTTGTTGAATGCTTGATGAATTCTTGTTGAATTCTTGATGAATAACACGAAATGGATGATAAATGGATGAATGAACGATGGATAGATGATGGCTTTTGAAGACTCTTGGAAGGATATAGCCACACCACCTTCAAGACCTTGATTCCTTCCTTTCACCTTCAAGGATGCCACCCTTGAATAGAAGAAGGGGATAACTTCGAAACTCCCTCAAGAGAAACGAAAACTAGCACAAAAGCTAGAGAGAAAACAACACCATGTGTTTGTATTTGATATATGAATGAATTACAAGCACCTAGGAGGGGGTATTTATAGCTACAACCCACCCCTTAGGCATCACCTAGCTTCAAGAAAAGACCCCTTAAGGGCTTACATCATTCATCCTAATGCTTACATCATAAAGAAAACAATATACTAAACTATATTACAAATATGAATAACTCCTTGGATTCTCATCCAAATTCAAAGATTCTTGAACCATATGAAAGCTCTTGGAATGTAGAATAATCCTCTCTAGGATGATTTCTATGATAGCTTCATGGTCCTTGAATTAAGGAGCAAAAGTATACGACCATATGAGTTGATCCTTTCCAAGTAGAGAGATAAAAGAGAGACTTGAACTCTTCTACCTTCTAGGTGAGTATTAGATGTCTCCATGGTTGAGCTTGATGCATAAGGCCATCAATTATGCATCATACACCCCCGGTTGAAAAAGTTTGTCCTCAAACTTGGAAAACCAACCCTTACTTGCCTTCTTTACAAAGACTTTCTTCTTGAAAGCTTTGAAGTCATCGTAGATCCCTTTGATGAACTTCTTAAACTTTCTTCCTCGCCATAAGACTTGAACTTGCATTTCTCCACCGTGAGCGTGGGTACATTCCGCGTTGCTTCTCATTTATTCTCACCACTTTACCCTTGTCATTTAGTATGAAACAATGTACCTTGATGACTTGGGCTATTTCCTCCTTTCGATTCTTGGCCTTTGACGAGTGATCCAGTAGATAGCTCTTGGATGCTCATGGAAGATATGCTTCATAGGAAGATTCAAAGGTGGTGGATACTTGGATCCGTTTCTTTCTTCTCGAATGTGTAAGAATAGGATCCTTATACTCTTCGTGCCCTTGATTCTCCATCTTCATGATTGACACAATATGACGTTTCTCCTCCTTTTGCGAGATGGTGGATCAAGAGGTTCCAGTGATCCTCTTTTGGTTGATGGTGAGAGTGTAGGTGTTGGCCCTCCCATCATGTATGACATGTCTATCATATAACCATGGCCTTCCCAAAAACATGACAAGTATCCATGGGAACTATATCACACCATAATGAATCTTGATAATTCTTTCCAATTGAAAGACTCACCAAAACTCGTTGATCCACACGGATGCCTCGCGAGGCTTAGCCATTGTATTGTGTAGGGTGTGGGATGTGGGCTAATCTCCATTTGCAACTTCTTGACCATTGTTGTAGGCGGCATTGGTGCAACTTCCTCCATCTATGATCGAGGAGCATACTCTCCCTTGGATGGTACAACGAGGCGAAGTATTGCTTCTCTTTGTAGTTGATCCTTTGGCACATTTGTGATATTCAAGGCCCTTTCTACCACAAGTAGTTCTCCTTCATCGGCCCTTCCACATATTCTTCTACTACATCTTCCTCTTCTTTGGCACCAACTGACTTCCTCTTCTTCCTCATACTCGGCTCTACATATAAAGCACTTTGGTATTCCACAAAGACACTACTCGCTTGTTTGGACACTCAGAAGCAGAATGTCCCAACCCTTGGCATCGAAAACACCTTCTTGATGCTATGGGTTTGGTCACTTGGTCGTGAGGTTTAGGGATGGATGGGGCTGATTTTGTTGAGTTTTGTGGGAATGTGTTTCGTGGATGGTGGAGGTTTGGATGGGACGTAGGGTGGGGCGTTTTTGTGGAGTTTGGTATTGGCTTGAGACTTCTTTCCCTTATTTCTCCTTTGTTTTCAACTTTAAGGACAAGGAGCTCAATTCATCAAAGTTTTGTATGGTTGTAATTCCTGCGTGCCTAATCCCATCATTAAGACCAAAAGATAACGTGCAAAGTTTGTGGCTCGTCCTCCTTTAGATCACACCTCAAGTAGATGCTCAAATTCCTTTGTGTACTCCTCACGCTTCTTCCTCCTTGAACGATCTTTGCGATTTGTAGTAGTTGTCACGTAGGTAGCTAGATGGTAGGAACTTTTCTTGGAGCTTTCTTTTCATCTTATCCCACGTCACGCACCTTATCTTTCCCCTTTGCTTGCGCTTCTTTTGCAAGTTTGTCCACGAATGCTTGCATGCTTTCGTAGCTTTAGGGCAACATACTTGACCTTCTTATCATCTTCCACATCTTTGAGATCAAAGACCCTTTCCGGTTTGTATCCATCCAATAAACTTAGGATCAAGATCACCAACAAATTCGGGGATCTCCACTTTGAAGCGAACCTTTCCTCCTTTGGGCGTCCATGCCTCTTTCTTGGGCGTCCTCTTCTCCTTCTCCACTTGATGATTTACTTGATACTTCCTCAGATTCTCCCTTTCTTGAAGGCGCATGTAGTATGCTACTTGTTTGTTGAGATACTTGATTCTTTGTTTCATCTTCTCAACATCTTAGGGGCGATGGAGAGGACTTTGTAGGAGAGCTTGCACTCGCCATTAGAACCTATCTTGATTCACAAAGATCACAAGAAACTCATGGAAGGAAGGTTACCACGGATGGGGCGTGGGTATGGGAGATTTGGGTAGGTTTGTGTTTGGTTTTGGGTTCTTTGTGGAGCTTGGGGTTCTTTATGAGTTCTTGATGGGTTCTTGATGAGTTCTTGGAAGAACTATCAAAGGGGCGTGTGATGTAGAGATGAATGAAATTTTGTGATGGGAAGCGTATGATGGGAAGCGTGTGGGAGAGAAAAGATTGTAAAAGATTGTTTGAGAACTAAGAGATTCAAACTCCTTAGCTCGATGCAAATTTGATGCATAATGGGACGAGGTTGATCTCACTACACAATATCTAAGGATCTTTAAAAGCGAAGATAGGAATCTCCTTTCTCAAAGTTCGAAAGAACGAAAATGGAATAGAAATGGATGAAAAAGGATGGAAAGAACTATGAAAGATGATTACCAATTGGATGGAAATAATGAACAAATGGACAAACGAATGATGAATGACGAAGCGAATGAAGCTTGGGCGTGTTTGATGAAGGACAAATGCTTCTTGTTGAATGCTTGATGAATTCTTGTTGAATTCTTGATGAATAACACGAAATGGATGATAAATGGATGAATGAGCGATGGATAGATGATGGCTTTTGAAGACTCTTGGAAGGATATAGCCACACCACCTTCAAGAGACCTTGATTCCTTCCTTTCACCTTGAGGATGCCACCCTTGAATAGAAGAAGGGGATAACTGAAACTCCCTCAAGAGAAGCGAAAACTAGCACAAAAGCTAGAGAAAACAACACCGTGTGTTTGTATTTGATATATGAATGAATTACAAGCACCTAGGAGGGTATTTATAGCTCTGACCCACCCTTAGGCGTCGCTAGCTTGAAAAGACCCTAAGGGCTTACATCATTCATCCTAATGCTTACATCATAAAGAAAACAATATACTAAACTATATTACAAATATGAATAACTCCTTGGATTCTCATCCAAATTCAAAGATTCTTGAACCATATGAAAGCTCTTGGAATGTAGAATAATCCTCTAGGATGATTTCTATGATAGCTTCATGGTCCTTGAATTAAGGAGCAAAAGTATCGACCGTATGAGTTGATCCTTTCCAGTAGAGAGATAAAGAGAGACTTGAACTCTTACCTTCAGGTGAGTATTAGATGTCTCCGTGGTTGAGCTTGATGCATAAGGCCATCAATTATGCATCATACACCCCGGTTGAAAAAGTTTGTCCTCAAACTTGGAAAACCAACCCTTACTTGCCTTCTTTACAAAGACTTTCTTCTTGAAAGCTTTGAAGTCATCGTAGATCCCTTTGATGAACTTCTTAAACTTTCTTCCTCACGCCATAAGACTTGAACTTGCATTTCTCCACAGTGAGCGTGCATTTGCATTCACGTTGCTTCTCATTTATTCTCACCACTTTACCCTTGTCATTTAGTATGAAACAATGTACCTTGATGACTTGGGCTATTTCCTCCTTTGAATTCTTGGCCTTTGACGAGTGATCCAGTAGATAGCTCTTGGATGCTCATGGAAGATATGCTTCATAGGAAGATTCAAAGGTGGTGGATACTTGGATCCGTTTCTTTCTTCTCGAATGTGTAAGAATAGGATCCTTATACTCTTCATGCCCTTGATTCTCCATCTTCATGATTGACCTGATATGGCGTTTCTCCTCCTTTGCCGAGATGGTGGATCAAGAGGTTCCAAAGTGATCCTCTTTTGGTTGATGGTGAGAGTGTAGGTGTTGGCCCTCCCATGTATGACATGTCTATCATATAACCATGGCCTTCCCAACAAAACATGACAAGTATCCATGGGAACTATATCACACCATAATGAATCTTGATAATTCTTTCCAATTGAAAGACTCACCAAAACTCGTTGATCCACGGATGCCTCGCTTGAGCTTAGCCATTGTATTGTGTAGGGTGTGGGATGTGGGCTAATCTCCATTTGCAACTTCTTGACCATTGTTGTAGAGGCGGCATTGGTGCGACTTCCTCCATCTATGATCGAGCATACTCTCCCTTGGATGGTACAACGAGGCGAAGTATTGCTTCTCTTTGTAGTTGATCCTTTGGCACATTTGTGATATTCAAGGCCCTTTCTACCACAAGTAGTTCTCCTTCATCTGGCCCTTCCACATATTCTTCTACTACATCTTCCTCTTCTTTGGCACCAACTGACTTCCTCTTCTTCCTCATACTCATTTCTACATATAAAGCACTTTGGTATTCCAACAAAGACACTACTCGCTTGTTTGGACACTCAGAAGCATAATGTCCCAACCCTTGGCATCGAAAACACCTTCTTGATGCTATGGGTTTGGTCACAGTCGTGAGGTTTAGGGATGGATGGGGCTGATTTTGTTGAGTTTTGTGGGAATGTGTTTCGTGGATGGTGGAGGTTTGGATGGGACGTAGGGTGGGGCGTTTTTGTGGAGTTTGGTATTGGCTTGAGACTTCTTTCCCTTATTTCTCCTTTGTTTTCAACTTTAAGGGACAAGGAGCTCAATTCATCAAAGTTTTGTATGGTTGTAATTCCACAACGTGCCTAATCCCATCATTAAGACCAAAAGATAACGTACCAAAGTTTGTGGCTCGTCCTCCTTTAGATCACACCTCAAAGTAGATGCTCAAATTCCTTTGTGTACTCCTCGCTTCTTCCTCCTTGAACCAATCTTTGCAATTTGTAGTAGTTGTCACGTAGGTAGCTAGATGGTAGGAACTTTTCTTGGAGCTTTCTTTTCATCTTATCCCACGCACCTTATCTTTCCCCTTTGCTTGCGCTTCTTTTGCAAGTTTGTCCACCAATGCTTGCATGCTTTCGTAGCTTTAGGGCAACATACTTGACCTTCTTATCATCTTCCACATCTTTGAGATCAAAGACCCTTTCCACGGTTTGTATCCAATCCAAATAAACTTAGGATCAAGATCACCAACAAATTCGGGGATCTCCACTTTGAAGCCGAACCTTTCCTCCTTTGGACGTCCATGCCTCTTTCTTGGGCGTCCTCTTCTCCTTCTCCACTTGATGATTTACTTGATACTTCCTCAAGATTCTCCCTTTCTTGAAGCGCGTGTAGTATGCTACTTGTTTGTTGAGATACTTGATTCTTTGTTTCATCTTCTCAACATCTTACGGGGACGATGGAGAGGACTTTGTAGGAGAGCTTGCACTCGCCATTAGAACCTATCTTGATTCACAAAGATCACAAGAAACTCATGGAAGGAAGGTTACCACGGATGGGGCGTGGGTATGGGGCCAGTTTGGGTAGGTTTGTGTTTGGTTTTGGGTTCTTTGTGGAGCTTGGGGTTCTTTATGAGTTCTTGATGGGTTCTTGATGAGTTCTTGGAAGAACTATCAAGGGGGCGTGTGATGTAGAGATGAATGAAATTTTGTGATGGAAGCGTATGATGGGAAGCGTGTGGGAGAGAAAAGATTGTAAAGATTGTTTGAGAACTAAGAGATTCAAACTCCTTAGCTCACGATGCAAATTTGATGCGTAATGGGACGAGGTTGATCTCACTACACAATATCTAAGGATCTTTAAAAGCGAAGATAGGAATCTCCTTTCTCAAAGTTCGAAAGAACCAAAATGGAATAGAAATGGATGAAAAAGGATGGAAAGAACTATGAAAGATGATTACCAATTGGATGGAAATAATGAACAAATGGACAAACGAATGATGAATGGCGACGAGCGAATGAAGCTTGGGCGTGTTTGATGAAGGACAAATGCTTCTTGTTGAATGCTTGATGAATTCTTGTTGAATTCTTGATGAATAACACGAAATGGATGATAAATGGATGAATGAGCGATGGATAGATGATGGCTTTTGAAGACTCTTGGAAGGATATAGCCACACCACCTTCAAGAGACCTTGATTCCTTCCTTTCACCTTCAAGGATGCCACCCTTAGAAGAAGGGGATAACTGAAACTCCTCAGAGAAGCGAAAACTAGCACAAAGCTAGAGAGAAAACAACACCATGTGTTTGTATTTGATATATGAATGAATTCAAGCACCTAGGAGGGTATTTATAGCTCTGACCCACCCCTTAGGCGTCACCTAGCTTCAAGAAAAGACCCTAAGGGCTTACATCATTCATCCTAATGCTTACATCATAAAGAAAACAATATACTAAACTATATTACAAATATGAATAACTCCTTGGATTCTCATCCAAATTCAAAGATTCTTGAACCATATGAAAGCTCTTGGAATGTAGAATAATCCTCTCTAGGATGATTTCTATGATAGCTTCATGGTCCTTGAATTAAGGAGCAAAAGTATCGACCGTATGAGTTGATCCTTTCAGTAGAGATAAAGAGAGACTTGAACTCTTCTACCTTCTAGGTGAGTATTAGATGTCTCCATGGTTGAGCTTGATGCATAAGGCCATCAATTATGCATCATACACCCCGGTTGAAAAGTTTGTCCTCAAACTTGGAAAACCAACCTTACTTGCCTTCTTTACAAAGACTTTCTTCTTGAAAGCTTTGAAGTCATCGTAGATCCCTTTGATGAACTTCTTAAACTTTCTTCCTCGCACGCCATAAGACTTGAACTTGCATTTCTCCACCGTGAGCGTGGAACATTCACGTTGCTTCTCATTTATTCTCACCACTTTACCCTTGTCATTTAGTATGAAACAATGTACCTTGATGACTTGGGCTATTTCCTCCTTTCGAATTCTTGGCCTTTCAACCAGTGATCCAGTAGATAGCTCTTGGATGCTCATGGAAGATATGCTTCATAGGAAGATTCAAAGGTGGTGGATACTTGGATCCGTTTCTTTCTTCTCCAAATGTGTAAGAATAGGATCCTTATACTCTTCATGCCCTTGATTCTCCATCTTCATGATTGACACAATATGACGTTTCTCCTCCTTTTGCGAGATGGTGGATCAAGAGGTTCCAAGTGATCCTCTTTTGGTTGATGGTGAGAGTGTAGGTGTTGGCCCTCCCATCATGTATGACATGACTATCATATAACCATGGACATCACAACAAAACATGACAAGTATCCATGGGAACTATATCACACCAAAATGAATCTTGATAATTATATCCAATTGAAAGACTCACAAAACTCGTTGATCCACACGGATGCCTCGCCAAGGCTTAGCCATTGTATTGTGTAGGGTGTGGGATGTGGGCTAATCTCCATTGCAACTTCTTGACCATTATTGTAGAGCGGCATTGGTGCAACTTCCTCCATCTATGATCGAGGCATACTCTCCCTTGGATGGTACAACGAGAGCGAAGTATTGCTTCTCTTTGTAGTTGATCCTTTGGCACATTTGTGATATTCAAGGCCCTTTCTACCACAAGTAGTTCTCCTTCATCTGGCCCTTCCACATATTCTTCTACTACATCTTCCTCTTCTTTGGCACCAACCCCAACTTCCTCTTCTTCCTCATACTCCGGCTCTACATATAAAGCACTTTGGTATTCCAACAAAGACACTACTCGCTTGTTTGGACACTCCGAAGCATAATGTCCCAACCCTTGGCATCGAAAACACCTTCTTGATGCTATGGGTTTGGTCACTTGGTCGTGAGGTTTAGGGATGGATGGGGGCTGATTTTGTTGAGTTTTTGTGGGAATGTGTTTCGTGGATGGTGGAGGGTTTGGATGGGACGTAGGGTGGGGCGTTTTTTGTGGAGTTTGGTATTGGCTTGAGACTTCTTTCCCCGTATTTATACATTTGTTTTCAAAATTAATGGACAAGGAGCTCAAATAAAACAAAGTTTTGTATGGTTGTAATTACACAACCTGCCTAATACCAACAATAAGACCAAAAGATAACGTGCAAAGTTTGTGGCTCGTCCTCCTTTAGATCACACCTCCAAAGTAGATGCTCAAATTCCTTTGTGTACTCCTCCACGCTTCTTCCTCCTTGAACCAATCTTTGCAATTTGTAGTAGTTGTCACGTAGGTAGCTAGATGGTAGGAACTTTTCTTGGAGCTTTCTTTTCATCTTATCCCACGACGCACCTTATCTTTCCCCTTTGCTTGCTTCTTTTGCAAGTTTGTCCACCAAATGCTTGCATGCTTTCGTAGCTTTAGGGCAACATACTTGACCTTCTTATCATCTTCCACATCTTTGAGATCAAAGACCCTTTCCACGGTTTGTATCCAATCCAAATAAACTTAGGATCAAGATCACCAACAAATTCGGGATCTCCACTTTGAATAGAACCTTTCCTCCTTTGGGCGTCCATGCCTCTTTCTTGGGCGTCCTCTTCTCCTTCTCCACTTGATGATTTACTTGATACTTCCTCAAGATTCTCCCTTTCTTGAAGGCATGTAGTATGCTACTTGTTTGTTGAGATACTTGATTCTTTGTTTCATCTTCTCAACATCTTAGGGGACGATGGAGAGGACTTTGTAGGAGAGCTTGCACTCGCCATTAGAACCTATCTTGATTCACAAAGATCACAAGAAACTCATGGAAGGAAGGTTACCACGGATGGGACGTGGGTATGGGAGTTTGGGTAGGTTTGTGTTTGGTTTTGGGTTCTTTGTGGAGCTTGGGGTTCTTTATGAGTTCTTGATGGGTTCTTGATGAGTTCTTGGAAGAACTATCAAGGGGGCGTGTGATGTAGAGATGAATGAAATTTTGTGATGGGAAACGTATGATGGGAAACGTGTGGGAGAAAAGATTGTAAAAGATTGTTTCAAGAACTAAGAGATTCAAACTCCTTAGCTCGATGCAAATTTGATGCATAATGGGACCAAGGTTGATCTCACTACACAATATCTAAGGATCTTTAAAAGCGAAGATAGGAATCTCCTTTCTCAAAGTTCCAAAGAGCCAAAATGGAATAGAAATGGATGAAAAAGGATGGAAAGAACTATGAAAGATGATTACCAATTGGATGGAAATAATGAACAAATGGACAAACGAATGATGAATGACGTGAGCGAATGAAGCTTGGACGTGTTTGATGAAGGACAAATGCTTCTTGTTGAATGCTTGATGAATTCTTGTTGAATTCTTGATGAATAACACGAAATGGATGATAAATGGATGAATGAACGATGGATAGATGATGGCTTTTGAAGACTCTTGGAAGGATATAGCCACACCACCTTCAAGAGACCTTCAATTCCTTCCTTTCACCTTCAAGGATGCCACCCTTGAATAGAAGGGGATAACTTCGAAACTCCCTCAAGAGAAACGAAAACTAGCACAAAAGCTAGAGAAAACAACACCATGTGTTTGTATTTGATATATGAATGAATTACAAGCACCTAGGAGGGGGTATTTATAGCTACAACCCACCCCTTAGGCGTCCTAGCTTCAAGAAAAGACCCTTAAGGGCTTACATCATTCATCCTAATGCTTACATCATAAAGAAAACAATATACTAAACTATATTACAAATATGAATAACTCCTTGGATTCTCATCCAAATTCAAAGATTCTTGAACCATATGAAAGCTCTTGGAATGTAGAATAATCCTCTCTAGGATGATTTCTATGATAGCTTCATGGTCCTTGAATTAAGGAGCAAAAGTATACGACCATATGAGTTGATCCTTTCCAAGTAGAGAGATAAAAGAGAGACTTGAACTCTTCTACCTTCTAGGTGAGTATTAGATGTCTCCATGGTTGAGCTTGATGCATAAGGCCATCAATTATGCATCATACACCCCCGGTTGAAAAAGTTTGTCCTCAAACTTGGAAAACCAACCCTTACTTGCCTTCTTTACAAAGACTTTCTTCTTGAAAGCTTTGAAGTCATCGTAGATCCCTTTGATGAACTTCTTAAACTTTCTTCCTCGCACGCCATAAGACTTGAACTTGCATTTCTCCACCGTGAACGTGGAACATTCACGTTGCTTCTCATTTATTCTTACCACTTTACCCTTGTCATTTAGTATGAAACAATGTACCTTGATGACTTGAGCTATTTCCTCCTTTCGAATTCTTGGCCTTTCAACCAAGTGATCCAAGTAGATAGCTCTTGGGTGCTCATGGAAGATATACTTCATAGGAAGATTCAAATGGTGGTGGATACTTGGATCCGTTTCTTTCTTCTCCAATGTGTAAGAATAGGATCCTTATACTCTTCATGCCCTTGATTCTCCATCTTCATGATTGACACAATATGACGTTTCTCCTCCTTTTGCCGAGATGGTGGATCAAGAGGTTCCAAAGTGATCCTCTTTTGGTTGATGGTGAGAGTGTAGGTGTTGGCCCTCCCATCATGTATGACATGTCTATCATATAACCATGGCCTTCCCAACAAAACATGACAAGTATCCATGGGAACTATATCACACCATAATGAATCTTGATAATTCTTTCCAATTGAAAGACTCACCAAAACTCGTTGATCCACACGGATGCCTCGCCCAAGGCTTAGCCATTGTATTGTGTAGGGTGTGGGATGTGGGCTAATCTCCATTTGCAACTTCTTGACCATTATTGTAGAGGCGGCATTGGTGCAACTTCCTCCATCTATGATCAAGGAGCATACTCTCCCTTGGATGGTACAACGAGAGCGAAGTATTGCTTCTCTTTGTAGTTGATCCTTTGGCACATTTGTGATATTCAAGGCCCTTTCTACCACAAGTAGTTCTCCTTCATCTGGCCCTTCCACATATTCTTCTACTACATCTTCCTCTTCTTTGGCACCAACTGACTTCCTCTTCTTCCTCATTACTCACTCTACATATAAAGCACTTTGGTATTCCAACAAAGACACTACTCGCTTGTTTGGACACTCAGAAGCATAATGTCCCAACCCTTGGCATCGAAAACACCTTCTTGATGCTATGGGTTTGGTCACTGGTCGTGAGGTTTAGGGATGGATGGGGCTGATTTTGTTGAGTTTTGTGGGAATGTGTTTCGTGGATGGTGGAGGTTTGGATGGGACGTAGGGTGGGCGTTTTTGTGGAGTTTGGTATTGGCTTGAGACTTCTTTCCCCTTATTTCTCCTTTTTTTCAACTTTAAGGGACAAGGAGCTCAATTCATCCAAAGTTTTGTATGGTTGTAATTCCACAACGTGCCTAATCCCATCATTAAGACCAAAAGATAACGTGCAAAGTTTGTGGCTCGTCCTCCTTTAGATCACACCTCAAGTAGATGCTCAAATTCCTTTGTGTACTCCTCCGCTTCTTCCTCCTTGAACCAATCTTTGCGATTTGTAGTAGTTGTCACGTAGGTAGCTAGATGGTAGGAACTTTTCTTGGAGCTTTCTTTTCATCTTATCCCACGTACGCACCTTATCTTTCCCCTTTGCTTGCGCTTCTTTTGCAAGTTTGTCCACCAAATGCTTGCATGCTTTCGTAGCTTTAGGGCAACATACTTGACCTTCTTATCATCTTCCACATCTTTGAGATCAAAGACCCTTTCCACGGTTTGTATCCAATCCAAATAAACTTAGGATCAAGATCACCAACAAATTCGGGGATCTCCACTTTGAAGCCGAACCTTTCCTCCTTTGGGCGTCCATGCCTCTTTCTTGGGCGTCCTCTTCTCCTTCTCCACTTGATGATTTACTTGATACTTCCTCAAGATTCTCCCTTTCTTGAAGCGCATGTAGTATGCTACTTGTTTGTTGAGATACTTGATTCTTTGTTTCATCTTCTCAACATCTTACAGGGACGATGGAGAGGACTTTGTAGGAGAGCTTGCACTCGCCATTAGAACCTATCTTGATTCACAAAGATCACAAGAAACTCATGGAAGGAAGGTTACCACGGATGGGACGTGGGTATGGGACGGATTTGGGTAGGTTTGTGTTTGGTTTTTGGGTTCTTTGTGGAGCTTGGGGTTCTTTATGAGTTCTTGATGGGTTCTTGATGAGTTCTTGGAAGAACTATCAAGGGGGACGTGTGATGTAGAGATGAATGAAATTTTGTGATGGGAAACGTATGATGGGAAACGTGTGGGAGAGAAAAGATTGTAAAAGATTGTTTCAAGAACTAAGAGATTCAAACTCCTTAGCTCGATGCAAATTTGATGCATAATGGGACCAAGGGTTGATCTCACTACACAATATCTAAGGATCTTTAAAAACGAAGATAGGAATCTCCTTTCTCAAAGTTCCAAAGAACCAAAAATGGAATAGAAATGGATGAAAAAGGATGGAAAGAACTATGAAAGATGATTACCAATTCGATGGAAATAATGAACAAATGGACAAACGAATGATGAATGACGACGAACGAATGAAGCTTGGACGTGTTTGATGAAGGACAAATGCTTCTTGTTGAATGCTTGATGAATTCTTGTTGAATTCTTGATGAATAACACGAAATGGATGATAAATGGATGAATGAACGATGGATAGATGATGGCTTTTGAAGACTCTTGGAAGGATATAGCCACACCACCTTCAAGAGACCTTCAATTCCTTCCTTTCACCTTCAAGGATGCCACCCTTGAATAGAAGAAGGGGATAACTTCGAAACTCCCTCAAGAGAAACGAAAACTAGCACAAAAGCTAGAGAGAAAACAACACCATGTGTTTGTATTTGATATATGAATGAATTACAAGCACCTAGGAGGGGGTATTTATAGCTACAACCCACCCCTTAGGCGTCACCTAGCTTCAAGAAAAGACCCCTTAAGGGCTTACATCATTCATCCTAATGCTTACATCATAAAGAAAACAATATACTAAACTATATTACAAATATGAATAACTCCTTGGATTCTCATCCAAATTCAAAGATTCTTGAACCATATGAAAGCTCTTGGAATGTAGAATAATCCTCTCTAGGATGATTTCTATGATAGCTTCATGGTCCTTGAATTAAGGAGTAAAAGTATACGACCATATGAGTTGATCCTTTCCAAGTAGAGAGATAAAAGAGAGACTTGAACTCTTCTACCTTCTAGGTGAGTATTAGATGTCTCCATGGTTGAGCTTGATGCATAAGGCCATCAATTATGCATCAGCCTTTGATGCATGATAATACTCATGGAAGAGAAACGTACCAAACGAGATACGTGAGAGAGGTCACTTGTTGATGGTGCTTGTCTTTCATCCAAATATTCACAAATGAGAACAAGTGATGGTAAAGGATCTTGATCCTTTATAGGCCCACGGTTGCCAACCTCCATTGGTGTAAGAATGAGACTCCTTGGTTCTTCAAATTCATGATACTTATTCTCCATAAGTGCCATAAGAGTACTTTGATCCTCCTTGAGCCGTGAGACACAAGGTGGTAATAAGGACGCCTCTTGGAGCATGATACTCCTATCATACAATTTTGATTCTTCCAACAAAGTATAACTAGAATCCGTAGAAGTAATATTACAATATAATGAATCTTTGCAAATCTTGTAAAAAGCAAGACTTACTAAACTTCTTGGATCCATATGAAGATCATTGCCATGGTCTGAATAACTCTTCATTCGATTCTTGGACATTTGTAGCGAGGCTAATATCTTGGTCAAGATCAATGTCAACGTCAATGATGGCACAACTTTCTCCTTCTTGGATCAATGAACACATTTCATCATGTAGCTCTTCTACTTCCTCTGCTTCAAGATCTTCCTCTATGTGTACCTCATTTACTTCTTTAGCCATGCTACTACATACTTCTTGAACTTGCTCATTTTCAACAAAAACTTCACATTCGGCAAATTCAACTTCTTCATTCACGCCTTCCTCCTCATATAATGGGTTGTCATATACTTGAAACTCATCATTATTCTCCTCATACAATGGATTGTCATACTCTTTAAACTCATCTTTAGGCACGCTACATACTACATTAACTTCCTCATTTGTGCGAGGTTATCACATACTTCATGAACATCCTCATACACATCGAATACATCAAATGTTTCACTTTCAGTCAGTTGCTCATGGGATGGCGTTTGACATACACTTTCAACATGATCAAAATGAGTTCTATCCCAAAGTTCTTCACTCTTTACTCCTATTTCAACATCAAGGGCTAAAGAACTTAACTCCTCGTTGCGTAAGATTGATGTACAACAACACACCAAATGTAATCATTAAGACCAAGAGTATAACATACCAAAACGTCTTGTTCATTCTCCTTAAGGCCATACTCCGTAGTTGCCTTACAGATTCTATGGTATATTCAATCACGTCCTTGCTCCCTTGCTTCATTATTTCAAGCTTGTTGAAGTTATCTCCTTTGTATTTGTAGGGCAAGAACTCTTCTTGAACTTTATTTCCATTCTTCTTGCTAGAACGTTTACTCCATTCATAAGGTGCTTCATATTCAACCTTAGAAGAGTGAACCACACGTGATTTTGTGCTTCTTGATCCCTTTGGAAGAATCCCAAGTTCTTCCATTTGTTTGGTGAGATCATCAAGTTGTTGCTTCAAGCGTTGTAGCTCACGTTGGGAATTCTTGCTAGAATCGTCCATCTTGATCAATCTTGGTGCAAAAAGATTGCAAGATTCATGGTTTAGGGTTTTTGGATGGGTAAAGGACGAGAGAGGTTTGTATTTGGGGCGGATTGTGTTTGGGCTATGGGTTCTTTGTGGAGTTTATGGTTCTTTATGAGTTCTTGGTAGAACTCATGGGTGGCGTGATGATGGGGGAATGGTGGGGATGGGTTTGTGATGGAAAGATGGTGAAAAGATGGATCAAAAACTAAGAGAATCAATCTCCTAAGCTCTGATACCACTTTTGGTGCATAATGGGATCAAAGATGATCACATTACACACAATATAAGGATCTTTAAAAACCAAGATAAGAATCTTGCTTCTCAAAGTTCTCAAGGATCCAAAAATGAATGATAATGGATGAAGATAAACGAAAAGAGAGATTAATTCGTTTACCAAGATCAAATGGAAGTTTGATGAACGATGGAATGACGATTGATGAATGATGATGAACGACACTCTTTGAACGTTTGAAGAACAAATGAAGATGATTGAATGCTTGATGAGTTCTTGATGAATTCTTGATGAATGTCGTTGAATGGTTGAATGATAATGGCGATTTGAAGCTCTCTTGAAGGATATAGGCACACCACCTCCAAGACTCTTCAATTCCTTCCTTTCACCATCTAAGATAGCCAATCTTAGAATAGAAGAAGGGGATACTCGTTCTCCCTCAAGAGAAACGAAAGCTCTAGCACAAAACTAGAGAGAAAACAACACCTTGTGTTTGTATTTGATTTATTGAATGACTTGAATTGAATGAATACAATGGCACCCTAGGGGGTCTATTTATACTACTTTAGGGACCCCTTGGACGTGTACCTAGGGTTCAAGAAACAAAGAATCAACTATTACATCATATATCCTATTTATGACATCATAAACTCTAAAATACAACTCTAGAAAGAAATTGCTATAACTCCTTCAATACTTGTCCGTTTTCGTTGATTCAAAAACCATTGGAAAGCTTATTGAAAGAGCTCCAATCTGTCTTTTGATGATTTCCTCAATAGATGTATGGATCTAGAGTTATAGAGCAAAATATCGAACTGTACTTGATGGAGTCCTTTGCTGCCGTGAGAGATGACTTCTCAATAAGGACTTGGGAGTTATTTAAGCTCATTGATGTCCTCCAAATGTGAGAGTAACTCCATGTAAGCTAGAATACCATCAAGGTCCTTCATGCTTTCTTCC
Source organism: Portulaca oleracea (assembly GCA_029582165.1). NCBI lineage: Eukaryota > Viridiplantae > Streptophyta > Magnoliopsida > Caryophyllales > Portulacaceae > Portulaca > Portulaca oleracea. The sequence continues at coordinate 410,774 of CM055881.1, read as the reverse complement.
TTGAGCTAATAAACCCTTGTAGTTGTTGATACCCAAGGCGATATTTGTAGCTTCTAGCAAGATTGAGGTCCTTTAGCTAGGTCTTGATGTATATAGCTAGGCAAATATACATCATCTTGGCATCCACTCCCTTTTCTTTTCCGCTCAATTATCATTCAAGGACATTCTCTCAATACTCAAAGACACTTTCAAACCCCGACTCTCATAGAACCACTCACGATTTTTTCTTCTTTTCAAACTTTTCTGATTTTCTTTTTTTTCGCATTTTTATCTCTAAATTTTTTTCTTTTCTAAAAAGATAAAACAAAGGAAGAAGAAAGGCACTAAAATAAAGGAAATAAAAATTGAAAAAAAACACTAAAAGAGGGGAAGTAGTTAATACCTCTCCCGGGTGCTTGTTTTGTAGGTCCTAGCTCGACCTTTTCCAATGCTTTTCAATTTCCAAAATCCGCGAGGTATGTCACAAACGTCCCGACATATTCCTCGCCCATGATGTATGGTTTGAGTTTCGATGAGTTTGCTTTGAAATACTTCCCTTAGGCATCTTTCAACTCAACTACTCCGGCGGAAAGAATTCTCACTATTTCGAATGGTCCGGACCACCGTGATCTCAATTTCACAGAGAACAACTTCAGCCTTGAATTGAAAATGAGAACCCTATCGCCTACCACAAACTCACGTCGGTTCAACCTCTTGTCATGCCATGCCTTCGTTCTCTCCTTGTAGATCTTGTTGTTCTCATATACATGACGCCTCAACTCCTCAAGTTCTTCTAATTGAAATAACCGACTACCTCCGGCCGCCTTGAGATCGAAGTTCAACTTCTTGATTGCCCACATGGTTTTGTGCTCAAGTTCTACGGGGAAGTGACATGCCTTCCCGTAGACAAGACGGTAAGGAGTAGTGCCGATCGGTGTCTTGAAAGCGGTGCGGTATGCCAACAAAAGTTCATCCAATTTTTCTGCCCAATCTTTCCTTGAAGAGTTAACCGTCTTCTCTAAGATCTCCTTGATGGCACGGTTGGAGATTTCCACTTGATCTTGTGTTTGTGGATGGTAAGGAAGTCCCTTCTTATGCTTGATGCCATACTTCTCTAAGAGAGACTCGAATCTCTTTTCGATGAAATGGGAACCGTTGTCACTGATGATGACCCGTGGAATGCCAAATCTTGGGAATAGGGTCTTTTTCAAGAATTTCGAAACGGATTTCCCATCACATCTTACACATGGGATGGCCTCGACCCACTTTGTGACATAGTCTACCGCCACTAGGATGTATTGGAAACCCCTTGACAACGGGAAAGGACCCATAAAGTCCAATCCCCATACATCGAAAGCTTCCACCTCAAGAATATAGTTCAACGACGCTTCATTCTTCTGGGAGATGTTACCGGACCTTTGACACCTGTCACATTGCTTGACATGCAGATGGGCGTCACGAAAAAGAGTCGGCCACCAATAGCCGGTTTACAAAACCCTTGCCGCCGTCTTTTGGGGGCCACCATGACCTCCCACCGGAAATTCATGACAATGGGTCAAAATAGATTGCACTTCACTCTCGGGAATACACCGCCGGTACATCCCGTCATTTCCAAGACGGAAAAGGAAAGGATCATCCCCAAAGTAATGCTTCATGTCATGGAGGAATTTCTTCCTTTGATGATGGTTCAAGTGTTGAGGGATCACTTCGCTCGCCAAATAATTCACAATATCCGCATACCAAGGATACGAGTTGATAGCCAAGAGTCGCTCGTCTGTGAAAGCGTCTACAATCGGTTGGGTGTCTTCCGGGTCGACAAGAATCCTTGAAAGGTGATCGGCTACGACATTCTTTGTGCCCGCCTTATCGCGGATTTCCAAATCAAATTCTTGCATAAGCAAGACCCACCGTATAAGTCTCGGTTTTGTCTCCTTCTTTCCCATCAAGTATTTGATAGCGGCATGATCCGTGTAGACTACCACCTTAGAGAACATGAGGTATTGCCGGAATTTGTTTAGCGCAAAAACGATCGCCAAAAGCTCTTTTTCCGTGGTAGTGTAGTTCCTTTGGGCGCTATCAAGCGCATGGCTTGCATAATAGATGACCCTTGGCTTCTTATCTATTGTTTGGGTCAAACACGCTCCTACGGCGAAGTCGCTCGCGTCGGCCATAATCTCAAAGGATAGCGTCCAATCCGGAGGTTGAACTACCGGAGCGGAAATCAAAGCCTGCTTCAACCTATAAAACGACTCAAGGCACTCATCAGTGAAAATGAAAGGGGCATCTTTGCACAAGAGGTCAGTTAGAGGTCGAGCAATTTTTGAAAAATCTTTGACGAACCGGCGATAAAAGCCGGCATGGCCAAGGAAACTACGCACCCTCTTAACGGAAACTGGGGGTGGTAGGGGCTCGATAACCTCAACTTTGGCCTTATCTACTTCGATGCCCTTAGAAGAAATTAAGTGACCCAGAACGATACCTTGTTCCACCATGAAGTGGCATTTCTCCCAATTCAGAACTAGATCCACTTCCTCACAACGAGTTAACACTTTCTCCAAATTTAGCAAACAGTCATCGAAAGAATTACCGTACACAGAAAAATCATCCATAAAGACTTCCATGCATTTTTCAATAAAATCACTAAAAATAGCCATCATACAACGTTGAAAAGTCCCAGGGGCATTACATAAACCAAATGGCATGCGACGATAAGCAAATGTCCCATATGGGCAAGTGAAGGTGGTTTTTTCTTGATGTGAGGGGTGGATTGGAATTTGAAAGAAACCAGTACCCATCCAAAAGCAAAAATGCGAATGACCCAACCGTTCTAACATCCGTCAATAAAGGGAAGGGGAAATGGTCCTTCTTTGTTACTTTATTTAATTGGCGTGTCGATACATCCGCCAACCGTGTGATCGGGTACTAACTAGTTCTTTCTTGTCATTTTCAATTACGGTCAATCCACCCTTCTTGGGCACACATCGACGGGCTTACCCATTCGCTATTTGCGATGGGAAGATGATCAAAGACTAGCAATTTTACTACCTCCTTTTAACCACTTCTTGCGTATTTGGGATTTAAGCGACGTTGGGGTTGCACGTAGGCTTGGCATCTTCTAGCAAATCAATCGAATGCATGCATATGGAAGGGGATAAACCTTTCAGTCTTCTATCCTATAACCCAATGCACTATGTTTTCTAAGCAAATCAAGCAACTTGGACAATTCAAAATCATTCAAATTCGCATTCACAATGACAGGATAAGATTTCTCATCATCCAAGAAAGCATATTGGAGGAAGGGGTAAGGCTTTAAGCTCTAAAGGAGTAGAAGATTGAATTTGAGAAGAATACATACCTTTGAAGATCGCATCTTGAATCTCCATACACTCCATATAAGGCTCATCAATAATAATCTCCTTATGCATGGGTGAAGAGTCAAGAAGGTTGGTGAAGAAAGTAATATCGGTGCCGTCGGTCTCAAATTGGAAAGACTCCAATAAGCAAGCTCCCAAGGGATCATCGCAAATAGATTCAAGAAGATGGGAGTCCTCAATATACTCATCAACAAGGAACTCCATCATATCAATGACATAGCATGAATCCCCATACGAAGGACCCTTCAATGACCCCTCAAGTTGAAAAATTATGCTTTCATTCCCAACATTCAACGACATGCTTCCATTCTTCACATCGATAATGGCTCCCGCCGTAGCAAGGAATGGCCTTCCCAAAATAATAGGGATGTTGTTATCTTCCTCTATCTCCAAGATCACAAAATCACAAGGAATCAAGAACCGCCCACTTGGACCGGGATGTCTTCCAATATTCCCAACGGTCTTATGGAGCAGTCGGCGATTGAAGATTGATTGTTGTAGGAGCAAGATCGTCGAGATTTAACTTCTTGCAAATCGAATAAGGCATGACACTTACACTTGCACCTAGATCACAAAGGGCACGACCAATCCGCATATCACCAATGGTGCATGGAATAAAAAAACTTCCGGGGTCGGCTAATTTCTCCGGCGATTTGTTATCGATGATTGCACTACAATCCGCCGTCAAATGGATCGTAGATTTCTCTTGAATTCTTCTCTTGCTCGTGAGAAGCTCCTTCAAATGCTTCTTGAAGGACGGAACTTCAGAGATGGCATCAAGAAATGGAATGTTCACTTGAAGCTTATTGAGCATCTCCATGAATTTTGAAAACTTTGCATCGGATTTTGGCTTTGCTAACCGATCGGGAAAAGGGACCGGTGGTAGCTTTGGCTTCTCAATAGTCTGGATTGGTTCTTCTTCCACCATTTTTCCTTTCCCTTTCCTTAACTTCTCTATCTTCTCTTGTTCTTTACTAGACACTCCCAATTCATCCTCATGTGCTCTCTCAACTTCCTCACCTAATACTAACTCACTTTCCTGCTTCTTCAACAAATCTTCCTCGTCCGAGATATCCACCACGTCACCCTCTTTGTCACCCAAGACCTCCTCTCCCACCATTCTAGGTCCAGCAATCTCCTTGCCACTCCTCAAAGTAATCGCATTAAGTTGCCCCTTTGGGTTAGGTTGGGATTGTCTAGGCAAAGATTGGATAGGTTGAGATTGTTGTGCCAATTGGGCCAATAGTAACTCGAGGTTCTTAATGCGAGTTTGGTCTTTTTCTCGGTCTAAGGCCATCTTTTCTTGAGATAAGGCTATCTTCTCTTGAGTTAAGGCCAACTTTTGGAGGGTTTGGTCAAGGGTTTCTTGTTGTGATGGTTTGGGCACTTGGGAAGATTGACCTTGGTGAGGATTTTGGTGGTGGTTTTGGTGGTATTGGCGGCGATTTTGATTTGGGAAACCGGGTGGTGGGTTTTGGTTTAGGGGAGCTTGTTGGTTGTAGGCGTAATTCCCACGGGGACGAATGGGGGTTTGATTGGTATAGGAGAGGTTATTGTTGGGATAGATGGCTTGGACTTGCTCGGTTTGATACTCTTCACATCGCTTCGAAGAATGTGACCCTCCACAAAAATCACATACCAAGACTCGGGCATCCGGAATAGGCATAGGTACTTCTTGGGCCGCCTTTACTTGCCTTGTGGTTTCCTCCAAAGCTGCCTTTTGTTGCATCTCAAGAACGACATTCATGAGAAATTTAATGGTAGGGTTGCTTTCTAGAGGAGGACCATCTCTTGGACTACGGACACCTCCCCAATGAGGAGACTTTTGAGATAGCTCGTGAAGAAATACGTTTGCTTCCTCCACCGTCTTCTTGAGGAACATGCCCCCCGAGGCATGATCGATGGATTCTCGCAAAGAGCTACTCAATCCGGAATAGAAGTGATGCAACAATAACCAATCCTCAAGATTATGATGTGGACACCTCCGTTGGAGACCTTTGAATCTCCCCCATGCTTCGAATAATGACTCATCGGGCTCTTGCTTGAAGCTCATGATGGCTTGCCTCAACCGACACGTCTCATCATTGGGGAAAAACCTTTGAAGAAAGTCGCGGCTAAGGGCATCCCATGTTGAATAAGTTCCGGGCGGACACGTGTTGAGCCATAATAATGCTTTCCCCTTCAAGGTAAGAGGGAAAAATTTCAGCTTCATGTATTCGGCGGAAACTCCATTCATTTGTACGAAGCCAATGCGTTGCTCGAATCTGTTGATGTGGTCAATAGGATTTTCATGCTCTCCTCCATGGTACGGGGTGTTCTCAAATATTTCCAATAGATATGGCTTGAACTCGAACGATGCATTCGTGGTAATTCTGGTAATGTGATGGGATCGCCTCCCGTACCCGACGATGGTAAGGAATATGATGCTAAGGTACGGGGTGAAATTTGCTCTCCGTCAGCCATTGGAATTTCGATCGTCCCTCGCTCCCTTTGTTGTCTAGCTCGTCTCGAACCGGCGTTAGCTTGTCGAATAATACTCTCCGGATTCGGGTTCGGTGGAGTTACAGGAGTTTGGCCTCGTCGAGAGCGAGTCCGCATGCACAAAAGGAACAAACAGAAGAATCAAATTTCCAATAACTAAGGATAACAAAATCTCTAGCAGTGAAATGATCTTAAACAACCTAAAGACAAAGAGCTAATCTAGGTGCACTTGCTTCCCCGGCAACGACGCCATTTTGTTAGTCGAGTGGTTTGTAAGACCACAGTTTTATCGTTCTTCCACAGGGAGCTAGGGGCCTTAGCTGCAACTAGTTGACTCTAGGTATGGTTTATGATCATGAAAGGGTGAAAGACTTTAGGGTGAAAACAACACAAACACGCTATGTTCAGTCAAAAAGGTAAAACAATGGGTGTCGGGAGACTTTCGGGATGCAAGTGGGAATGAGGAAATGGGTTTCGCAACAAGAGAGTAACGAGAGAGGGAAATCAAATGGTAATTCCGTTAGAAAATACCCAACGGGCTTCCTCTTTCAAGGATAATCCGAATTAACTTCCCCAAAATCCATCGACAGACCCGGGAAAGTTAATGGAACGAATTTTCCTAGTTAGTTTCTATTCGCTTTCGCGAACTAGAATACTAACTATCCTAATTCCTACCTTCCAACAAGCATTGGAAGTATTCGGGATGCTTTCGCACCTAAATACATCCCACTTGAGGGAAGGATAGGATTAGGAAATTGATTTCCTAACTAGTTACTCACTAATATTGCTAACCCAAACCTAATCACCCATTCACACTCTTAATATCTCCCTAACCCATTAAGGTTCTAGCCACTAAACATCCTAACTATCATGATAATAACATCAACAACTTCATTCATGCTTAATCGAGTAAACAAGATGACAATAAACATTCAACAACACCAACAATATCAAAAACAGAGATTAATAAATAAGCAATAAATTAGAGAGAGAGAGAGATTAAAAAATGCTCATGGATTGTGATGACAAGGGAGAAAACTTCAGAATAATAAAGCTCCAATGCTCCAAAGTTGAGAATAATCTTCAAATTTCCAATAATAATCAAGAGAATCCAATACAAGAACCAATAATCTCAGCAAAGATCTTCCTTAATCCCCCTAATCTAAGACTTAAAAATGTGATAAAGAGTGCTAAAGTCATAAAAGATAGATAAAAACTGCTGTCTCCTCCCTAGTAAAATGACCTAAAATACATTAAATAGTAATCAAGGTTGTTACTCAAAACTCATCATTTTACACAACAGACAAAACTAGCCCGCAGGGGACCGTGGGCACGGTCAGGGTGACCGTGGCCACGGTTGATGCATAATTGATGGCCTTATGCATCAAGGTCAACCATGGAGACATCTAATACTCACCTAGAAGGAAGAAGAGCTCAAGTCTCTCATATATCTCTCTACTTGGAAGGGATCAACTCATATGGTCGTATACTTTTGCTCCTTAATTCAAGGACCATGAAGCTATCATAGAAGTCATCCTAGAGAGGATTATTCTACATTCCAAGAGCTTTCATATGGTTCAAGAATCTTTAAGTTTGGATGAGAATCCAAGGAGTTATCATCATTTGAAATCTAGTTTAGTTCATTGTTTTCTTTATGATGTAATCATTAGAATAGATGATGTAAGCCTCAAGGGGCCTATTTCTTGATTTGTGCACGTTTAGGGAGGGCTAGGATTACTATAAATACCCCCCTTAGGCCTCTTGTAATCTCATTCATTCAATATATCAAATACAAAGTAAACACATGGTGTTGTTTTCTCTCTAGCTTTTGTGCTAGTTTTCGTTTCTCTTGAGGGAGTTTCGAAGTTATCCCCTTCTTCTATTCAAGGGTGGCATCCTTGAAGGTGAAAGGAAGGAATTGAAGGTCTCTTGAAGGTGGTGTGGCTATATCCTTCCAAGAGTCTTCGAAAGCCATCATCTATCCATCGTTCATTCATCCATTTATCATCCATTTCGTGTTATTCATCAAGAATTCAACAAGAATTCATCAAGCATTCAACAAGAAGCATTTGTTCTTCATCATCACGTCCAAGCTTCATCAAACGCTCATTCGTTCATCATCATTCATCATTCGTTTATCCATTCGTTCATCATTTCTATTCTTTTGGTAATCATCTTTCATAGTTCTTTCCATCCTTTTTCATCCATTTCTATTCCATTTTTGGTTCTTTGGAACTTTGAGAAGGGAGATTCCTATCTTCGTTTTTAAAGATCCTTAGATATTGTGTAATGAGATCATCCCTTGGTCTCATTATGCATCAACGGTCCTGCGTAAGGCAGGCGATTTCTTCTCTTCGCTTCTTACCGCCGTGGGTACGGTCCCCGTGCACCGTGGTCACGTTATAGGCGATTAGGGCTGACAACTTTTCGCTCCTTCGCACCGCCGTAGCTACGGTCTTGGGAGACCGTGGCCACGGTCTAGTTCGATCAGCTTCTTCCTTGGGCAGGGTAGGATCCCACCGTGGCTACGGTCAGAGTGACCGTGACCACTGATGCATAATGGGTCACAAGATCACATTACACAAAAGGGCTAAGGATCTTTAAGAGCGAAGATGAAAATCTCCCTTCTCAAAGTTCTTAATGTGCGAAAATGAAATGGAAATGGATAGAAAAGATGGAAAGAACTATGAAAGATGATTACCAAATGAAGGTATGATGATGAACGAATGATGGAATGACGATTGATGAATGATGATAAACGACACTCTTTGAACGTTTGAAGAACGAATGAAGATGGTTGAATGCTTGATGAGTTCTTGATGAATGTCGTTTGAATGGTTGAATGATAATGGCGATTTGAAGCTCTCTTGAAGGATATAGGCACACCACCTTCAAGACTCTTCAATTCCTTCCTTTCACCATCTAAGGTAGTCAACCTTAGAATAGAAGAAGGGGATACTCGTTCTCCCTCAAGAGGAACGAAAGTTCTAGCACAAAACTAGAGAGAAAACAACACCTTGTGTTTGTTTTTGATTTATTGAATGACTTCAATTGAATGAATACAATGGCACCATAGGGGGTCTATTTATACTACCTTAGGGACCCCTTGGACGTGTACCTAGGGTTCAAGAAACCAAGAATCAACTATTACATCATATATCCTATTTATGACATCATAAACTCCTTAAAATACAACTCTAGAAAGAAATTGCTATAACTCCTTCAATACTTGTCCGTTTTCATTGATTCAAAAACCATTGGAAAGCTTATTGAAAGAGTTCCAATCTGTCTTTTGATGATTTCCTCAATAGATGCATGGATCTAGAGTTATAGAGCAAAATATCGAACTGTACTTGATGGAGTCCTTTGCTGCCGTGAGAGATGACTTCTCAATAAGGACTTGAGAGTTATTGATGTCCTCCAAATGTGAGAGTAACTCCATGTAAGCTAGAATACCATCAAGGTCCTTCATGCTTTCTTCCTTGAGCTAATAAACTCTTGTAGTTGTTGATACCCAAGGCGACATTTGTAGCTTCTTGCTGGATAGAAGTCCTTTAGCTAGGCCTTGATGTATATAGCTAGGCAAATATACATCATTCTCCCCCGGTTGAAAAAAGTTTGTGATGCATAATTGATGGCCTTATGCATCAAGGTCAACCATGGAGACATCTAATACTCACCTAGAAGGAAGAAGAGCTCAAGTCTCTCATATATCTCTCTACTTGGAAGGGATCAACTCATATGGTCGTATACTTTTGCTCCTTAATTCAAGGACCATGAAGCTATCATAGAAGTCATCCTAGAGAGGATTATTCTACATTCCAAGAGCTTTCATATGGTTCAAGAATCTTTAAGTTTGGATGAGAATCCAAGGAGTTATCATCATTTGAAATCTAGTTTAGTTCATTGTTTTCTTTATGATGTAATCATTAGAATAGATGATGTAAGCCTCAAGGGCCTATTTCTTGATTTGTGCACGTTTAGGAGGGCTAGGATTACTATAAATACCCCCTTAGGCCTCTTGTAATCTCATTCATTCAATATATCAAATACAAAGTAAGCATGGTGTTGTTTTCTCTCTAGCTTTTGTACTAGTTTTCGTTTCTCTTGGGGAGTTTCAAGTTATCCTTCTTCTATTCAAGGGTGGCATCCTTGAAGGTGAAAGGAAGGAATACAAGGTCTCTTGAAGGTGGTGTGGCTATATCCTTCCAAGAGTCTTCAAAAGCCATCATCTATCCATCGTTCATTCATCCATTTATCATCCATTTCGTGTTATTCATCAAGAATTCAACAAGAATTCATCAAGCATTCAACAAGAAACGTTTGTTCTTCATCAAACACGTCCAAGCTTCATTCGTTCATCATCAATTATCATTCGTTTGTCCATTCGTTCATCATTTCCATTCGTTGGGTAATCATCTTTCATAGTTCTTTCCATCCTTTTCGTCCATTTCTATTCCATTTTTGGTTCTTTGGAACTTTGAGAAAGGAGATTCCTATCTTCGTTTTTAAAGATCCTTAGATATTGTGTAATGAGATCATCCCTTGGTCCCATTATGCATCAAATTTGGTATCAGAGCTTAGGAGTTTGATTCTCTTAGTTCTTGAACCATCTTTCTACAAAACTTTCCATCACAAAAACGTTCCTACCATCCATTAGTTCTTCCAAGAACTCATCAAGAACCCATCAAGAACTCATAAAGAACCCTAAACTCCACAAAGAACCGTGAGCCCAAACACAAATCCAACCAATTTCCCCCTCACGTCCCTTCTATGCTAACCATCCTACCATGAGTTTCTTGTGATCTTTTGAATCAAGATTGGTTCTAATGGATTGCAAAAGGTCCAACAAGAATTCCCAACATGAGCTACAATGTTTGAAGCAACAAATCGATGATCTTGCCAAGCAAATGGAAGAATGTGGGATTCTTCCAAAGGGGTCAAGAAGCACAAAATCACGTGTGGTTCACTCTTCTAAGGTTGAATATGAAGCACCTTATGCACGGAGTAAACATTCCAACGAAAAGAATGGGAAGAAAGTTCAAGAAGATTTCTTGCCATCCGACACAAAGGTGACTCCATCAACAATCTCAAGGAATTAAGCAAGGAGCATGGATGTACTTGAGTATACAATAGAGTTCAAGTGGCAACTATGGAAGAATGGCCTTAAGGAGGACGATCCACACATTTTGGTATACTACTTTCTTGGTCTTAATGATTACATCTGCGTGTTGTTGTAAATCATCTTCTCACAAACTTGGAAGAGTTAAGTTCTTTAGCTCTCGATGTTGAAAGACAAAGGAGATGTTGTCATTGCAAAGTTTAGGTCACATTGATTTGGAGTGTCCTAACAAGAAGAAAGATGTGTCTTTGGTTGAGTACCAAACACATGATAACAAACCATTTGAAGAGGAAAAGGAAGAGGAAGTTGGCTTTGACATGAAAGAAGAAGAAATTGGGAATATCGCGTATGAGGAGGAGAATAAAGAAGAAGAAATTGGGAATGTCGCATATGAGGAGGAGAATAAAGAGGAAGAAAAGGTAGAAGAGGAGCATGGAAAAGTGGCTTGTGACAAAGAAGCAAGTGTGGCGTATGAGCATCCAAAAGATATCTACTTAGATCACTTGGTTGAAAGGCCGAAAATTCGAGAGGATGAAATCGCCTAACTCATCAAGGTACATTGTTTCATGCTAAATGACAAGGGTAAAGTGGTAAGAATAGACTTGGGAGTGAGAAGCAACGTGAACAACCCACGTTCACGGTGAAGAAACGCAAATCCAAGTCTTATGGTGTTCAAGAATTGATCGGAAGAAAGTTTAAGAAGTTCATCAAAGGAATCTATGATGACTTCAAAGCTTTCAAGAAGAAAGTCTTTGTGAAGAAGGCAAGTAAGAGTTGATTTTCCAAAGTTTGAGGACAAACTTTTCAACCGGGTGTATGATGCATAATTGATGGCCTTATGCATCAAGGTCAACCATGGAGACATCTAATACTCACCTAGAAGGAAGAAGAGCTCAAGTCTCTCATATCTCTCTACTTGGAAGGGATCAACTCATATGGTCGTATACTTTTGCTCCTTAATTCAAGGACCATGAAGCTATCATAGAAGTCATCCTAGAGAGGATTATTCTACATTCCAAGAGCTTTCATATGGTTTAAGAATCTTTAAGTTTGGATGAGAATCCAAGGAGTTATCATCATTTGAAATCTAGTTTAGTTCATTGTTTTCTTTATGATGTAATCATTAGAATAGATGATGTAAGCCTCAAGGGGCCTATTTCTTGATTTGTGCACGTTTAGGGAGGGCTAGGATTACTATAAATAACCCCCTTAGGCCTCTTGTAATCTCATTCATTCAATATATCAAATACAAAGTAAGCACATGGTGTTGTTTTCTCTCTAGCTTTTGTGCTAGTTTTCGTTTCTCTTGAGGGAGTTTCGAAGTTATCCCCTTCTTCTATTCAAGGGTGGCATCCTTGAAGGTGAAAGGAAGGAATCAAGGTCTCTTGAAGGTGGTGGCTATATCCTTCCAAGAGTCTTCAAAAGCCATCATCTATCCATCGTTCATTCATCCATTTATCATCCATTTCGTGTTATTCATCAAGAATTCAACAAGAATTCATCAAGCATTCAACAAGAAACGTTTGTTCTTCATCAAACACGTCCAAGCTTCATTCGTTCATCATCAATTATCATTCGTCATTCATTCGTTCATCATTTCCATTCGTTGGGTAATCATCTTTCATAGTTCTTTCCATCCTTTTCGTCCATTTCTATTCCATTTTTGGTTCTTTGGAACTTTGAGAAAGGAGATTCCTATCTTCGTTTTTAAAGATCCTTAGATATTGTGTAATGAGATCATCCCTTGGTCCCATTATGCATCAGTTTGTCCTCAAACTTAGACAAAACTTCTTCTAAACCAGTACTTAACACTTCTTCTTCCTTGTTTATAAGATGTCTTCCCATATGTGTTATTGACATCACTTCTCTTGTTCCTTCTTATAGGTTTACAAATTCTCTTCTTGAATGCCTTAAAATCATCATAGATTCCTTTGATGCTTGACTTGAACTTCCACTTTCTTCCAAGTCTTTTCATGAATAAGCCATTGATATTATGGTGCTTCATATCTCGTTTATTCATGGAGATTGTAGAAATCTCATATAACTTCTCAACTTCAAAGTATAGATTCACATCCTTGTAACTCATGATAGTAATATGGTGTTCCATCTTTGAAGAATGACCTCCAACGATCATAATATCATCTCGACTTCCTTGAATCCGTGGCATTTCAACCATAAAATTCAAGCTTTCATCTCCATATGGTATAGAAGGATTGCAAATGTCACAATATTGCAGCTTATACTCGATATCAACGATCATGCTAGGCTAGAAATAATACTCCTTCATCTTGAGATACGTATTGAGTAGACCCAAATGATCAAAAGAACTTCTATGTACTTCCATGATCAAGATTTCACGAATTCCACTGCTTGGAATACACACTTGATTCCCTTTGAAAAGAAATCCATGATCAATATAAAAGGATTGTTGAGGATGCTTCTCAAATACCTTGTATACTTCTTTAAAATCATCATCTTCTTCATACAACTCCTTGATATATTCAAGACTAAGTACTCTTGAATCAAACATGTATCTCCTCGTTAGAAAACTTCCTTTAGTCAAAGGACTTGCTTCCTCCAAGTGACTTGATTTTGATGATCGAATCAAGTACTTCATTTCAAAACATGATGATGACGTGATCTCCTCTTCATATGAAACATACTCCAATACTTTGTAAGATTCACGAAGCTTAAGCATGATTCCTCCAAGATAATATTCCTTTTGCTCAAATATCCTCATGATAGCAACAAGTATGAATGCTAAGCCATAAGCATGTAGATTCTTCTTTTCTCCACTTGGTATTTCACCAAAATAATCCATGGGACAACTTCCTTGAGATAGGACTTCACCTTTCTCAACTCCATTTGTAATGAACAAATATGATGCAAGAATAGGGAATAAAAGAATATGACGATCTTTAGCATCCTTTAAGAGACATAGTACCTCAAATATAGATGCAAGTATGGACCCTTCTTGAATAATTCCTTTCTTCCTTTTGTCCACTTGACTTACTCCAGTTGATGAGATATGGTGAGATAGCATATTCTTGGACGAGAGGTAAGGACATTTCTCCAAGTACTTCTCCATTCTCCATGGTTTATGCTTCGCTAACGCTAACTCCAAAGGATTTACATACTCCTTTCTACTTCTACTACATACAAAAATGTTATCAAAGTATACACAAACATTCTCTTTACATTGCAATGGTACATACTCTTTCAAAATATGTTGTATACTATGAAAATCAAGGACATTGATGTAGTTATCCATGAATTGCACTTGATCCTTTGCATAGACCATTCGGTGATGAATCATAGGATTTGGTGGCAGCCTTTGATGCATGATAATACTCATGGAAGAGAAACGTACCAAAAGAGATAAGTGAGAGAGGTCACTTGTTGATGGTGCTTGTCTTTCATCCAAATATTCACAAATGAGAACAAGTGATGGTAAAGGATCTTGATCCTTTATAGGCCCACGGTGATGCATATCATACTTCAATGCATCAAGAAGAAGCCCTGAAGGACCTTACCAGCCTGCTGCAGATTGTTTCAAGTGGTTGTGTCGCGAATATCTCCAAAACTAAAGGACTTTTGAGCTCCTTATCTCAAGAGTCTTGAAGTTCTTATTTAGCTATGTGGAAGGGTTATTCCTCTTGTACATTTTGGCTTTTGAATCTTTAGTATTGGAGTTGTATTTTAGGAGATATTGTATTTTCTTTAAAAGGGCCTTTGTTGTAAGTGTCGCCTAAAGGGCCTTGCCGGGTAGACGTTGCCTTGCTGGCCTTGCTGGGGTGATGCGCGCCTATAGGGAGGGGTTTTCCTATTCCTATAAATAGACCCAAGGAGTCTCTTGTAAAGACATATCATCTCATATTCAATAAAATCAAATACAAACACAATGTGTTGTTTCTCTCTAGTCTTTGGCTAGAAATTGAATTCCCTTTGGGTTTTTCGTGTGAAATCTTCTCTTCTAATCCAAGATTGAGCATTCTTGGGTGGTGACAGGAGGAGTAGGAGCTCTTGAAGATTGTGGTGTGTCTGTATCAATCCGAAGAGTTTCGTTGCTCAATTCTATCAAATTCTATCAAAGTTTCCATTGCTCTGGGCCATAAAGGTCCTTATCTGATTCATCTCTTGCAAGTTCTTACTTGTGTTTTTGATCCGTGTTCTTTCTTGGCATTTTGGTTGTCTTGTGATCCATTATGCATCAATTTGGTATCAGAGCCATGTTTAGATGAATCTCCTTTGTTTTTTGCATGAATCTTGGACCTTGTTTTGTTACAAAACCACATAAACCCCACGTTATACACGCCCCTTTTGATAGTTCTTCCAAGAACTCATCAAGAACCCATCAAGAACCCATCAAGAACTCATAAAGAACCCATAGCTCCTCAAAGAACCCTCGTCCTAAACACAAACCAAGCCCAAATCCGTCCCTTTCCCTCGTGAGTCATATGACATCAAGTTGATTTCTAATGGCAAACGATGAATCCAAATCAAATGAGGTTTATGAACTTGAGCAACAAATAGCATTTTTGCGTGTGCAATTGGGTAAACAAATGGAAGAGAACAAAATTCTACGTGAAGGATCCATGCGTGATGATGTCTCGTCACATGGTGAAGGTAGTTCAAAGTCTAAAAGGCATGAACGTTTGGATTTTAAAGTCGAAGTTCCTGAATTTGATGGTAGTTTGAATGTAGAAGATTATCTTGATTGGATACATACGGTTGAACGAGTTTTTGAGTTGAAAGAATGTAGTAATGAGCTCAAGGTGAAGTACGTTGCTTTGAAATTGAGAAAATATGCTAGTATTTGGTGGACTAACCTTCAAAAAAAGAGAGTTGCAAAAGGGAAAGAAAAGATCCGTTCTTGGGATAAGATGAAGTCGAAGTTGCAATCCAAGTTCCTACCCCAATCATACGTTGAAGACAACTACTTCAAGTTACAAAAGCTTGTCCAAGGCTCTAAATCGGTGGAAGAATACACAAGGGAGTTTGAACATCTCCTTTGGCGTTGTGATCTCAAGGAAAAGGAACCACAAATTCTGGTACGTTACTTGATTGGTTTGAATGATTGGATACGTCATATAGTTGAATTACATTCATATGCATCTCTTGATGAGTTAAGTAACTTGGCTATGAAAGTGGAAAGACAAAGAAAAGAAAGAGCCAAGGAACCGCAAAGGACGTTCCCAAACACATCCAAACCCTATACCCAACGTCCTTATTCCCAAACACAATCAAAAGCTCCACAAAATCAGTCCCCATCCTCCCTTAAACCCTACGCCAAACCCACATTAAACCAGCCACAAAATCCCCCACCCAAAACCCAAGTCCAAGAACCAAGGACATTACAACCCAGAAGATGTTTTAGGTGCCAAGGTTTGGGTCATATAGCATCCGAATGTCCTAACAAGTTTACTCGGTTTCTCTTGTTGAATATCAAAGTGCTTTGTTTGTTGAACCAAGCTTGTATGAAAGTGATCATGAAGTGGAACCTTGTGAGCTTGCAAAAATGAGGAGGATAATGATGAGGAGGTTGAGCCACGGATGAAGGTGAATGTTGGTGCTTAAGGGCGTTAAGTGTGGCTTCTACCCCAAATGACATGGAGCAACGTGAGAACATATTCCATACTCGGTGTACCGTTCAAGGAAAGGTATGCTCTCTTATAATTGATGGAGGTAGTTGTACTAATGCCGCCTCTACTACAATGGTAGAAAAGTTGAATTTGAATGTAAGTCCTCACCCATCTCCTTATAATATTCAATGGTTAAGCCATGGGAAGGGCATTAGAGTTGATAAACGTGTATTAGTCTCATTGTCCATTGGGAAGAATTATAAAGATGATGTATGGTGTGATGTAATACCCATGGATGCTTGTCATATTTTGTTTGGTAGACCGTGGCTTTTTGATAGGTATGCAACTCATGATGGAAGATTGAATACCTACTCATTCGTCATCAACAAGAAGAAGATTACACTGGCTCCTTTGCCCCCTTCTTCTATTCGGCCTCCACCAACAAAAGAGAAAGAAAGGGAGACTAACATTGTATCCTTACTAAAGGCGGAACAACATGAATTCTATGAGCATAAAGAGTTGATATTGGCGAATATCCAAGAAGAACAAGCTTCCCCAACTCATGAACGTCCTCGGCTTTCACCCTTGATGAGGAGGTTTGGTCATTTGTTTCCAAAAGAAATGCCCCAAGGATTGCCACCAAGAAGGGACATTGAACACAAGATTGACCTCATTCCGGGAACTACATTACCAAATAAGCAAGCCTACCGAATGAACCCCAAGGAATCCCATGAGGTTCAAAGGCAAGTTGATGAGCTACTCCAAAAGGGCCTTATTCGTCCAAGCATGAGTCCATGTGCTGTCCCAGTGTTACTAGTTCCAAAGAAAGATGGTACCCAACGTATGTGCATGGATTGTAGGTCCATCAACAAGATCACCATCAAATATCGTTTTCCCATTCCACGCCCGAGGACCTTCTTGATGAACTTTATGGAAGTGTTGTGTTTTCAAAGATTGATTTGAAGAGTGGATATCATCAAATTCGCATATGTGAAGGAGATGAATGGAAAACGGCTTTCAAAACCAAAGAAGGCTTATATGAATGGTTAGTAATGCCCTTTGGTCTAACAAATGCTCCTTCTACTTTCATGAGGTTAATGAATCATGTATTGAAGCCTTTGATTGGAAAGTGTGTTGTTGTATATTTTGATGACATACTTGTATATAGTAGAAGTGGGAATGACCATGTAAAGCATTTAGAGCTAGTTTTGTATATCTTGGAGAAAGAAAAGCTCTACGCCAACTTGGAGAAGTGCTCGTTCTTTTCAACCAAGGTCATTTTCCTTGGATATGTGCTCCAAAAATGGGATTCAAGTAGATGAAGGAAAGGTCAAAGCTATCCAAGAATGGCCAACACCAACGAGTATACATGAGGTACGATCATTTCATGGATTAGCTTCATTTTATAGAAGGTTTATCAAGAATTTCTCTACTATTTTGGCTCCTATGTCTGAGTTGTTGAAGCAAAGGGAGTTTACATGGAATAAAAACGCTCAATTGGCGTTTGAAGGTATCAAAGAGAAGTTATGTAATGCACCTCTTCTAGCCTTACCTTGTTTTGACAAAGTATTTGAAGTAGAAGTGGATGCTAGTGGAGTTGGTATTGGTGCTGTCCTTACACAAGAGGGAAGGCCAATAGCCTACTTTAGCGAGAAGTTGAATGATGCCAAAAGGAAGTTTAGTACATATGACAAGGAGTTCTATGCCATTATAAGAGCTCTTGAGCATTGGAGGCATTATCTACTAAGTGGAGAGTTTATTCTACATAGTGATCATGAAGCTCTCAAGTTTATTCAAGGCCAACACAAGCTTAACCCACGACATGCAAAATGGGTCGAATTTATGCAAGCTTTTCAGTTTGTGATCAAGCATAAGGCCGGGCATTTGAACAAGGGCGCTGATGCTCTTTCGAGAAGGTAATTACTTACATATGTTCTTGATTCTAACATTGCTGGATTTGAACATATTAAGGACCTTTATCAAGATGATCAAGATTTCAAAGAAGTATATGAGTTGGCAAAAAAACATCCTCATGAAATGTTTCATATTGAAGATGGTTTCTTATTCAAAGGAAATCAATTATGTATACCAATGATGCATAATTGATGGCCTTATGCATCAAGGTCAACCATGGAGACATCTAATACTCACCTAGAAGGTAGAAGAGTTCAAGTCTCTCTTTTATCTCTCTACTTGGAAGGGATCAACTCATGCGGACGTATACTTTTGCTCCTTAATTCAAGGACCATGAAGCTATCATAGAAGTCATCCTAGAGAGGATTATTCTACATTCCAAGAGCTTTCATATGGTTCAAGAATCTTTGAATTTGGATGAGAATCCAAGGAGTTATTCATATTTGTAATATAGTTTAGTATATTGTTTTCTTTATGATGTAAGCATTAGGATGAATGATGTAAGCCAATATGGGCTAGAATCTTGAAGTTGTACACGTCTAAGGGGAAGGGTTTCTACTATAAATACCTCCTAGGTGCTTGTAATTCATTCAATTCATTCAAGTCATTCACATTGAATTTTTCAAACACATGTTGTGTTTTTCTAGCATTGTGCTAGGCGTTTTCGTTTCTCTCTTGTGGGATTCGAATCATCCCCTTCTTCTAGCTAAGGTTGGCATCCTTAGTGGTGAAAGGAAGGAATTGAAGGTCTCTTGAAGGTGGTGTGGCTATATCCTTCAAAGAATCTTCAAAAGCCATCAACTATCCATCTACCAATCGTCCATTTATCATCTAATTCGAGTGCTTCATCAAGAATTCAACAAGAATTCATCAAGCATTCATCAAGAAACGTGAGTTCTTCAACATTCACGTCCAAGCTACCTTCGTCAACAACATTCAACATTCGTTCGTTCACTTGTTCGTTCATTCATCATTGATTCGTTCATTGTTTCCATCTTTTGGTAACCATCTTTCATAGTTCTTTCCATCCTTTTTCATCCATTTCTATGCCATTTTTGGTTCTTTGGAACTTTGAGAAGGGAGATTCCTATCTTCGTTTTTAAAGATCCTTAGATTTTGTGTAATGAGATTGTTCCTTGGTCTCATTATGCATCAAATTTGGTATCAGAGCTAAGGAGTTTGAATCTCTTAGTTCTTGAAACAATCTTTTACAATCTTTTCTCTCCCACACGTTTCCCATCATACGTTTCCCATCACAAAATTTCATTCATCTCTACATCACACGTCCCCCTTGATAGTTCTTCCAAGAACTCATCAAGAACCCATCAAGAACTCATAAAGAACCCCAAGCTCCACAAAGAACCCAAAAACCAAACACAAACCTACCCAAATCCGTTCCATACCCACGTCCCATCCGTGCTAACCTTCCTTCCATGAGTTTCTTGTGATCTTTGTGAATCAAGATAGGTTCTAATGGCGAGTGCAAGCTCTCCTACAAAGTCCTCTCCATCGTCCCCAGAAGATGTTGAGAAGATGAAACAAAGAATCAAGTATCTCAACAAACAAGTAGCATACTACTTGCGCCTTCAAGAAAGGGAGAATCTTGAGGAAGTATCAAGTAAATCATCAAGTAGAGAAGGAGAAGAGGACGTTCCAAGAAAGAGGCATGGACGTCCAAAGGAGGAAAGGTTCGGCTTCAAAGTGGAGATCCCCGAATTTGTTGGTGATCTTGATCCGGAAGTTTATTTGGATTGGATACAAACCGTGGAAAGGGTCTTTGATCTCAAAGATGTGGAAGATGATAAGAAGGTCAAGTATGTTGCCCTAAAGCTACGAAAGCATGCAAGCATTTGGTGGACAAACTTGCAAAAGAAGCGGCAAGCAAAGGGGAAAGATAAGGTGCGTACGTGGGATAAGATGAAAAGAAAGCTCCAAGAAAAGTTCCTACCATCTAGCTACCTACGTGACAACTACTACAAATTGCAAAGATTGGTTCAAGGAGGAAGAAGCGTGGAGGAGTACACAAAGGAATTTGAGCATCTACTTTGGAGGTGTGATCTAAAGGAGGACGAGCCACAAACTTTGTACGTTATCTTTTGGTCTTAATGATGGGATTAGGCACGTTGTGGAATTACAACCATACAAAACTTTGGATGAATTGAGCTCCTTGTCCTTAAAGTTGAAAAACAAAGGAGAAATAAGGGAAAGAAGTCTCAAGCCAATACCAAACTCCACAAAAACGCCCACCCTACGTCCCATCCAAACCTCCACCATCCACGAAACACATTCCCACAAAAACTCCACAAAATCAGCCCCCATCCATCCCTAAACCTCACGACCAGTGACCAAACCCATAGCATCAAGAAGGTGTTTCGATGCCAAGGGTTGGGACATTATGCTTGGAGTGTCCAAACAAGCGAGTAGTGTCTTTGGTGGAATACCAAAGTGCTTTATATGTAGAGGAGTATGAGGAAGAAGAGGAAGTTGGGGTTGGCCAAGAAGAGGAAGATGTAGTAGAAGAATATGTGGAAGGGCCGGATGAAGGAGAACTACTTGTGGTAGAAAGGGCCTTGAATATCACAAATGTGCGAAGGATCAACTACAAAGAGAAGCAATATTTCGCTCTCGTTGTACCATCCAAGGAGAGTATGCTCCTTGATCATAGATGGAGGAAGTTGCACTAATGCCGCCTCTACAACAATGGTCAAGAAGTTGCAAATGGAGATTAGCCCACATCCCACACCCTACACAATACAATGGCTAAGCCTTGGCGAGGCATCCGTGTGGATCAACGAGTTTTGGTAAGTCTTTCAATTGGAAAGAATTATCAAGATTCATTATGGTGTGATATAGTTCCATGGATACTTGTCATGTTTTGTTGGGAAGGCCATGGTTATATGATAGACATGTCATACATGATGGGAGGGCCAACACTTACACTCACCATCAACCAAAAGAGGATCACTTTGGAACCTCTTGATCCACCATCTCGCAAAAGGAGGAGAAACGTCATATTGTGTCAATCATGAAGATGGAGAATCAAGGGTATGAAGAGTATAAGGATCCTATTCTTACACATTTGGAGAAGAAAGAAACGGATCAGTATCCACCACCTTTTGAATCTTCCTATGAAGCATATCTTCCATGGCGTCAAGAGCTATCTACTTGGATCACTTGGTTGAAAGGCCAAGAATTGAAAGGAGGAAAAAGCCCAGTCATCAAGGTACATTTTTTCATACTAAATGACAAGGGTAAAGTGGTAAGAATAAATGAGAAGCAACGTGAGCGACCACGTTCACGGTGGAGAAATGCAAGTTCAAGTCTTATGGCGTGCGGGAAGAAAGTTTAAGAAGTTCATCAAAGGGATCTACGATGACTTCAAAGCTTTCAAGAAAGTCTTTGTAAAGAAGGCAAGTAAGGGTTGGTTTTCCAAGTTTGAGGACAAACTTTTTCAACCGGGGGTGTATGATGCATAATTGATGGCCTTATGCATCAAGGTCAACCATGGAGACATCTAATACTCACCTAGAAGGTAGAAGAGTTCAAGTCTCTCTTTTATCTCTCTACTTGGAAGGGATCAACTCATGCGGACGTATACTTTTGCTCCTTAATTCAAGGACCATGAAGCTATCATAGAAGTCATCCTAGAGAGGATTATTCTACATTCCAAGAGTTTTCATATGGTTCAAGAATCTTTGAATTTGGATGAGAATCCAAGGAGTTATTCATATTTGTAATATAGTTTAGTATATTGTTTTCTTTATGATGTAAGCATTAGGATGAATGATGTAAGCCAATATGGGCTAGAATCTTGAAGTTGTACACGTCTAAGGGGAAGGGTTTCTACTATAAATACCCCCTCCTAGGTGCTTGTAATTCATTCAATTCATTCAAGTCATTCACATTGAATTTTTCAAACACATGTTGTGTTCTTTCTAGCATTTGTGCTAGGCGTTTTCGTCTCTCTTTTGTGGGATTCGAAATATCCCCTTCTTCTAGCTAAGGGTGGCAACCTTAGTGGTGAAAGGAAGGAATTGAAGTTCTCTTGAAGGTGGTGAGTCTGTATCCTTCAAAGAATCTTCAAAAGCCATCAACTATCCATCTACCAATCGTCCATTTATCATCTAATTCGAGTGCTTCATCAAGAATTCAACAAGAATTCATCAAGCATTCATCAAGAAACGTGAGTTCTTCAACATTCATGTCCAAGCTACCTTCGTCAACAACATTCAACATTCGTTCGTTCACTTGTTCGTCCATTCATCATTGATTCGTTCATTGTTTCCATCTTTTGGTAACCATCTTTCATAGTTCTTTCCATCCTTTTTCATCCATTTCTATGCCATTTTTGGTTCTTTGGAACTTTGAGAAGGGAGATTCCTATCTTCGTTTTTAAAGATCCTTAGATTTTGTGTAATGAGATTGTTCCTTGGTCTCATTATGCATCAACCAAGGACCTCATTGCGCGAATTGTTGATTCAAGAAGTTCATGGAGGTGCCTTAGCGGGTCATTTTGGTATAGAGAAGACTTATTTGATGTTGAGAGATTATTATTTCTGGCCTAGCATGGTGAAGGATGTTGAGCATATTGTTAAGAGATGTGGTACTTGCAACCTTGCCAAGTCACATGTGTTACCACAAGGCTTATATACACCGCTACCTATTCCATATTACCCTTGGGAAGATGTGAGTTTAGACTTCATTGTGGGTGTACCTAGAACTCAAAGAGGTAAAGATTCTATTATGGTGGTTGTAGATCGATTTTCAAAGATGGCGCATTTTGTACCTTGCAACATTACATATGATGCTACGAAAGTTGCTACCTTATATTTTGATGAAATTGTGAAGTTGCATGGCATACCCAAGACTATGGTGAGTGATAGAGACTCTAAGTTTCTAAGTCACTTTTGGGTTACTCTTTGGAAGAAAATGGGAACAAGGCTCAAGTTTAGCACGGCTTGTCATCCACAAACGGATGGACAAACGGAGGTAGTCAATCGAACCTTGGGAGCCTTGTTGAGGACATTGGTGAATAAAGAAAAGAAGAGTTGGGATACTTTGTTGAGCATTGCCGAGTTTGCTTATAATAGAAGTCCTAATCGTCTTTCTGAAGTTATCTCCATTTGAAGTTGTTTATGGAAGAAATCCTCTTAAACCCATGGATTTATCTCCTATCTCTACATCTACGAAGTTTAGTTTTGAAGCAAGTAAAAGAGTAGAGGAGATTAAGAAGTTGCATGAGGAAGTTCGCGAGAAGATTAAGAGATATACTCAAAAGGTTGAAGAGAAAGTGAATCGAAAGAGGAAGAAGGTTATCTTTAAGCCTGGAGATTTAGTATGGTTACACTTGAAGAAAGAGAGATTTCCAAGTAAGAGAAAAGGAAAATTGAAACCGAGAGGTGAAGGACCTTATGAGGTCTTAGAAAGACTTGGTGATAACGCTTGTCGTTTGAAGATGGAAGATGAGTATGAAGGAAGTTGTACTTTCAACGTGTGTGATCTTAAGCCCTATTATAATGAAGATGAAGAAATTCCAAGTTTGAGGGCAAACTCTTTTCAAGAAAGGGAGAATGATGCATATCATACTTCAATGCATCAAGAAGAAGCCCTGAAGGACCTTACCAGCCTGCTGCAGATTGTTTCAAGTGGTTGTGTCGCGAATATCTCCAAAACTAAAGGACTTTTGAGCTCCTTATCTCAAGAGTCTTGAAGTTCTTATTTAGCTATGTGGAAGGGTTATTCCTCTTGTACATTTTGGCTTTTGAATCTTTAGTATTGGAGTTGTATTTTAGGAGATATTGTATTTTCTTTAAAAGGGCCTTTGTTGTAAGTGTTGCCTAAAAGGGCCTTGCCGGGTAGACGTTGCCTTGCTGGCCTTGCTGGGGTGATGCGCGCCTATAGGGAGGGGTTTTCCTATTCCTATAAATAGACCCAAGGAGTCTCTTGTAAAGACATATCATCTCATATTCAATAAAATCAAATACAAACACAATGTGTTGTTTCTCTCTAGTCTTTGGCTAGAAAACGAATTCCCTTTGGGTTTTTCGTGTGAAATCTTCTCTTCTAATCCAAGATTGAGCATTCTTGGGTGGTGACAGGAGGAGTAGGAGCTCTTGAAGATTGTGGTGTGTCTGTATCAATCCGAAGAGTTTCGTTGCTCAATTCTATCAAATTCTATCAAAGTTTCCGCTGTTCAGTTCGCTGTAAAGGTCCTTATCTGATTCATCTCTTGCAAGTTCTTACTTGTGTTTTTGATCCGTGTTCTTTCTAGGCATTTTGGTTGTCTTGTGATCCATTATGCATCACACGGTTGCCAACCTCCATTGGTGTAAAAATGAGACTCCTTGGTTCTTCAAATTCATGATACTTATTCTCCATAAGTGCCATAAGAGTACTTTGATCCTCCTTGAGCCGTGAGACACAAGGTGGTAATAAGGACGCCTCTTGGAGCATGATACTCCTATCATACAACTTTGATTCTTCCAACAAAGTATAACAAGAATCCATAGAAGTAATATTGCAATATAATGAATCTTTGCAAATCTTGTAAAAAGCAAGACTTACTAAACTTCTTGGATCCATATGAAGATCATTGCCATGGTGTGAATAACTCTTCATTTGCAATTCTTGGACATTTGTTGTAGCGAGGCTAATATCTTGGTCAAGATCAATGTCAACGTCAATGATGGCACAACTTTCTCCTTCTTGGATCAATGAACACATTTCATCACGTAGCTCTTCTCCATTCAATTCTTCTACTTCCTCTAGTTTAAGATCCTCCTCTATGTGTACCTCATTTACTTCTTTAGCCATGCTACTACATACTTCTTGAACTTGCTCATTTTCAACAAAAACATCACATTCGGCAAATTCAACTTCTTCATTCACGCCTTCCTCCTCATATAATGGGTTGTCATATACTTGAAACTCATCATTATTCTCCTCATACAATGGATTGTCATACACTTTAAACTCATCTTTAGGCACGCTACATACTACATTAACTTCCTCATTTGTGCCAAGGTTATCACATACTTCATGAACATCCTCATACACATCGAATACATCAAATGATTCACTTTCAAATTCTGGTTGCTCATGGGATGGCGTTTGACACACACTTTCAACATGATCAAAATGAGTTCTATCCCAAAGTTCTTTACTCTTTACTTCTATTTCAACATCAAGGGCTAAAGAACTTAACTCCTCCAAGTTTGCGTAAGATTGATGTACAACAACACACCAAATGTAAGCATTAAGACCAAGAGTATAACATACCAAAACGTCTTGATCATTCTCCTTAAGGCCATACTTCCGTAGTTGCCGTCTGAATTCTATGGTATATTCAATCACGTCCTTGCTCCATTATTTCAAGCTTGTTGAAGTTATCTCCTTTGTATTTGTAGGGCAAGAACTCTTCTTGAACTTTATTTCCATTCTTCTTGCTGGAACGTTTACTTCATTCATAAGGTGCTTCATACTCAACCTTAGAAGAGTGAACCACACGTGATTTTGTGCTTCTTGATCCCTTTGGAAGAATCCCAAGTTCTTCCATTTGTTCGTGAGATCATCAAGTTGCTTCAAGCATTGTAGGTCACGTTGGGAATTCTTGCTAGAATCGTCCATCTTGATCAATCTTGGTGCAAAAGATTGCAAGATTCATGGTTTAGGGGTTTTGGATGGGTAAGGGCGAGAGGTTTGTATTTGGGGCGGGTTGTGTTTGGGCTATGGGTTCTTTGTGGAGTTTATGGTTCTTTATGAGTTCTTTATGAGTTCTTGGAAGAACTCATGGGTGGCGTGATGATGGGGGAATGGTGGGGATGGGTTTGTGATGGAAAGATGGTGAAAAGATGGATCAAGAACTAAGAGAATCAATCTCCTAAGCTCTGATACCACTTTTGATGCATAATGGGTCACAAGATCACATTACACAAAAGGGCTAAGGATCTTTAAGAGCGAAGATGAAAATCTCCCTTCTCAAAGTTCTTAATGTGCGAAAATGAAATGGAAATGGATAGAAAAGATGGAAAGAACTATGAAAGATGATTACCAAATGAAGGTATGATGATGAACGAATGATGGAATGACGATTGATGAATGATGATAAACGACACTCTTTGAACGTTTGAAGAACGAATGAAGATGTTGAATGCTTGATGAGTTCTTGATGAATTCTTGATGAGTTCTTGATGAATGTCGTTTGAATGGTTGAATGATAATGGCGATTTGAAGCTCTCTTGAAGGATATAGGCACACCACCTTCAAGACTCTTCAATTCCTTCCTTTCACCATCTAAGGTAGCCAACCTTAGAATAGAAGAAGGGGATACTCGTTCTCCCTCAAGAGGAACGAAAGTTCTAGCACAAAACTAGAGAGAAAACAACACCTTGTGTTTGTTTTTGATTTATTGAATGACTTCAATTGAATGAATACAATGGCACCCTAGGGGGTCTATTTATACTACCTTAGGGACCCCTTGGACGTGTACCTAGGGTTCAAGAAACCAAGAATCAACTATTACATCATATATCCTATTTATGACATCATAAACTCTAAAATACAACTCTAGAAAGAAATTGCTATAACTCCTTCAATACTTGTCCGTTTTCATTGATTCAAAAACCATTGGAAAGCTTATTGAAAGAGCTCCAATCTGTCTTTTGATGATTTCCTCAATAGATGCATGGATCTAGAGTTATAGAGCAAAATATCGAACTGTACTTGATGGAGTCCTTTGCTGCCGTGAGAGATGACTTCTCAGTAAGGACTTGAGAGTTATTGATGTCCTCCAAATGTGAGAGTAACTCCATGTAAGCTAGAATACCATCAAGGTCCTTCATGGTTTCTTCCTTGAGCTAATAATAACTCTTGTAGTTGTTGATACCCAAGGCGACATTTATAGCTTCTTGCTGGATAGAGGTCCTTTAGCTAGGCCTTGATGTATATAGCTAGGCAAATATACATCAACCACGGTCTATCTCGGGTGCAAGGCTTCTTCCTTAGGTCATGGCTCAATCACACCGTGGCTACGGTCAATATGACCGTGGCCACGGTCTCTCTCAGCCACAGTTTTCTTCAGGAGGCTCTTCAACCATTGCTTCCGCTTCCGCTGCCTTTCTACATGACCGACCCTTCTAATCCGCTGCCTTTGACACGTCCAAGGCTCGGGGAATCTTAGGAAATCTCGGGATTCCCAAGATTGGTACAAAATTGGCCCATTTAGATTCGCTTTGAGTAAAACCCTTTGGAAACTACAAAAGCAACTAAAACGCATTAAAAGTTATTAAAACAACTACGAAACAAGTCAAAAGCCTAAGGATTTAGGTGGTATTTAGACATGAAATCGGGTCTAAACAGTTTCATTCCAAAACTTCCCTAATATACTATCAAAACTCTTTAAGAATCAAGGAAAAATCATGCACTTATTAGATCCTCCAATGCTTACTCCTTGCTCGTTCCAAAGTAAGTACAAGACTCAAAATAAAGCAAAAAGACTCAAAGTGGAAAAACAAACTACTTACACACCTCCTCCAATAAGAGGGCATCCTGGATAACCAAAACAAGTAGATACAGGAAGACTCCTTAACGAGATTGAGAATCAAATTGAAACAAGGATTGTAGTTTGAAATTGCTCTGGAAAGTTTAGAAGCTACACAACCAATCTATCACAACTCAAGTGCAATCAAGTTCCATTCAAATGCTTGGCGAACAAGATGGGATCGGCAGGACCTCACTTTAAGGTATGTGAATCACTCCCCTCATGTGTTTGAAAAAGATGTGGTGGTTCACTCAAGACCTTCAACCAATGCAAGCAAACTACCATAAATTTTACAAGATTCTCAATTCTCTACTGCTATAGACAAAGTGCACAAGTGCCAATCATGAGGACTTCCAAGGGTTATAATGGGGCTTAGGCTTAGGGTAAGGGGGTGTAGACATCATATTTTGTACCGATATTTGTAGAATATTTATTGTAAAATTAACTAACCCAAAATGACTCTTGGCATGCATACTCAATCTCAAAAAAATTCCCTATTCGTATCCATTTCTAATCCTCTCACATAAAATTTATCATTTCTCATCATTTCTTCTTTTAAAAGCCTACATTTTTTCACCTTCCCTACATAGATAGGCTTACTCTTTTGAATGTCAGTCTTTCCACAGAACTAAGATGTTCTTAAACTTTGGTGTGCTTAAAGTACACTCTATAAGCTTTCCAACGTGTTGGTGCTCTTTTAACGGCGACCTGGAAGATGTCAGCGGCCTTTTAGTGGCAGTCGAAGTCAACAACCTTTTAGTGGCAGCTGGAAGATGGCGGTCACTTTTAGCCGCGACCTGGATGATGGTGTTGCTTTTAGCGGCAACCCGGTGTGAGCAACCTTTTAGCGGCAGCTGGAAGATGGTGGTCCCTTTTTTCGGCTGTTCGGTCATAGATATTTGGTGTTTAGAGTAGGGTTGTCGAATCCTCAGGGAGATGTGTAAGGTTTTTAGGGAATTGGTCTGATATGGGTTTCAATCATGAAAGAAATAAATAACTAAATTAAAACTAAACTAAGCATGAATTTCGAATAGCAATAATCAAAGAAAGCATGAATTTAAAGATGAACTAACCCTAATTCAACAAGAAATAAAATTATAACTAAGAATGTAATTAAAAGCAATAATTAAGAAACTAAAACTGAATCGAATGATGAATTTAAGAAAGAGAACTTAAACCTTGAATGCATTAAACTTCACTCTAATCCGGAATTTTGAATCCTTCATCTTGAACTTTCTCCCGAACAAACAAGAAAGGTGATTTGGATTACTAAGAATCCCCAAATCCTCACTTGGAAGGAGAATTTGTGAACCCTTAATCCTCCTCTTCACTAAAAAGAGTGGAAGTTTTGTGGACTAGTACTAATAGGATTTGAATCAAACAATAAAAGAAACTAGAGAGAACAAGAGTTTGGGAAATTTCTTCCTTGAATTGATTGAAAGAGAAGATTACAATTGATGATGAAAGAAAAACTAGAGAAAACTTGGAAATAAACTAAGAGCTTAATGATAAAACTAATTTCTAAAACCTAATTGATTCTAATGGTAATTCTAATTGATTCTACTACTAAGGGTAAAATATGATGATTCTAATGCTGCAAATGTTTCGGTATATATATATATAGAAGGGATAAAACAAATTCTAAACCCTACACATTAACACATCCACCGCTTTCATTTTTCCCCGCATCAGATCCGTCGCGGGCGCCACCTCGCTCTGGATCCTTTTTCTTCCAAGATCACCCAAGTTTGGTCTTGGGCGCTACCATGTCGTCACGGGCGCGACCTCGCTCTGGACAACTTCCATCTTAGACTGTTCAACAACCTTTAGAAAAATAAAACCTTTTATGGAGCATCAGCCACTCCATCTCACCTCAAGATGTCGGGCACCATCTCAGAACCATTCAATGCCCGTAGTAACAAGTCATGCATCCTTGAATGTATCTCGGAGTGGTGGATATAAAAGCATAATCTCAAAATTGCATCAACAAACGTTAGTGCTCTCAACAGTTTATCAAAAACCCTTAGAAAAGTGAGTGAAATGATGGACCGCAGGAATGTACACAACTTTCTTAGGCACCGTAAATTGAGACATGACCAATGTATCCTCCCATCGAATTGTAAATGGAGATTGAGTATGCAAATCAATGGGAGGAGGCAATACAATACATTTCTTAACTTTCTCATGCAAAGACTCGGATGCAAACAACGACTCATAAAGCATATCACCATAAAAAATATCATCGTCACAAACCAAGTTCAAACACTTAGGATCAATCCCCATAGACTCAAGTTCATCATCACAAGATCTTACATTATTTTCAATGGACTCACAGGAAAGGGTAGCTAATGCCTCATTAATACATTGATTCTTAATGAAAGTGAATAGTTCAGTATCAAGCACACATTCAATCACAAAGAATTTGATTTCATTCTCAACAAGTTCATGTTCAGGTATATCACAAACAGCATGGCATTCATTGGACTCAACCTTCTCTTCACATAAAAGCAAGGATAATGGTGTGGACAATGGTTCATTATTTAGCATGTTTTTATCAAGTTCTACATCCTCACACACAAAATCTTCAATTTTCTCATGCTCTCTAGATATAGCTAGAGCTGAGGGTCTCCTAAGCTCGATACATGAAAAATGAGGTCCGTTAAAGTAGGCATCATCCTCATCAGAATCACACAAAAGAGAATTATCATGCAATTCAGGACTCAAGGATGATGAATATTCTACTTCAGCTATTGAATCAACCGCTTGTGAAGAAGAAGTTTCTACCCTAGAAATTTAGTCTCATGTAAAAATTCATGTGTGTACTCATTCATTCTCGCACAAAATTCATCCACTTTAGCTCGTATGGAAGCCCAACTACAAGAGTTAGAATCATGCCACGAAGATTCACAATGTAAGCACAAAGGATGAAACTCAACAACATCACATTGGGGAGGATCACAAGAGTTTTCCATATATTCCCTACCACAAGATTGATCATCAAAATAAAGGGAATATTGACATGACAGTTCACTTAAAGTCTAAGAGGGTGGTGCAAAATTTAAAATATGGGGGTCAAAGGGAGAATTTTGTTGTTCAAATTCATAAGTATCCCTAGTGATGTATGCAAGGTCGCTAGGATCAGAGTGATGACCTCACAGACACCAATCGAACATACAACACTGGAAATCTGAGACCTCACAATATAAAACCGAATGCAAACAACTCCAAAACAGGGCTCACAACAGAGAACCAATCACAATCTCCTCCAAAACAAAGCATAAACACCAAAACACAAATGGATGAAATGGGTGATGTGTGAAATGTGATCGGATGGACAAAATAACATCAAGAACTCATGAAAGATTTTGGGTCTTGTTCAAATGGATTGAAATGGATAACGAGGGATTGGAAAAACAGAAAAGAAAAGATAGACTTGAGCTCAAGCTGATACAGACACACCACAGGTAGAACGCAAGGGCAATGGACTCAATTACCTCAATGGATACAGGCGCACCACCATTAAAGTCACCAAGCTCTACACCCATCACAAGGATTTCCAAATCCTTGATACTGTAGTAGAATTAACCAAATTTGAGAGTTTAACGTCACTCACAAACAAGAGGCTCAATAAGGCACTCAAATCTCATATTTCATATCATCAAGTTGTTGAATACAATGACCTCACAGTGGGTATATATAAACCCAGCTGAGATATCTAATTAGGAGTTTCTTGAGCAAAAAGAAAACATCCTAATCTTGCTTAATTAGCTAATTACATCAGAATAAGATAATATGTAACCAACTTATGAAGCTTCTAGAGCAATAATAATGAGGGCTAATAAAAGCGTCACACATGGCATCTTCATGAAGCTTCTAGAAAAATTGGAAGGCTCTAGAAACATCACACATGACGCTTTCTTATTGGAGCAGCATTCCTCACGTGGGCAAGGCTGGATAATCACCTCATGAGCTGGAAGGACCTCAACAACTCAAAAGTGATGTCTTCATATAGGGCCTCAATGACAAACACCTCACTGAATTGGAAAGACCTCAACAACTCAGGAAGTGAAGTCAACAAGGTGCAAATAGTCTTCCTCCAGTAAGGAATGTCCTTGGACGTCCAAATTCTCAGCAGACTCAATATGGAGGTCCTCATATGTATATTCAGATTGCATTGAAGATTAATGACCTCCAATAAGTAGAAAATGACACAACCCAAGTGAAAAGACCAAAAGGACCTTGCTGAAACACCAAAAGACAAGCTGATCCCGAATGAGGTCCTCATGCACGTACCCAGATTGCAATAGTTGTGCAGAATGCAAACGACCTCCAAATGGATCAACCTTTGGCATTTAGAATGTCTTAGTAACATACTTCCTTGACCTCCAAAGATAAACGTCCTCAATGTCCAGATAAACGTCCTCAATGCATGCCCAGGTTGAAATAGTTCTATGGAACCCAAATGACATTCGAACCATATAAGCTTGGACATTATGAATGACCTTCAAGGGACCAAATGTGAGTGAGGCCTCAATTCTGAAGTATTGAGACAATAGAGATGGCCTCACATCAGGCGGATGACCTTTGATAAAGTCAAGGACCTTCTGGGATTCATGGATGGCCTCAAAGCATGCTGACACCAAATAAGGTTATGTGGGTTGATATCCATCACTAAGCAACCATTTAAGAAATTCCCATGCCTCATCTTCTCCTAAATTAGAAAACCCATAATATTCTAAGCGATTTCGGGTTTCATAATTCACACCCTCATGCACAATTCCCAAAATATCTAATGTATCATATGAGATACCATATGATTCACATTGAGCACGATAATCCTGTAATCTAGCAAAATATCTCCAAAATATTTCTCGCTGAAATTGTGAAAATCGGACATCAGTCATAACTCTCTCTTTTTTTTAATTAATTTCTTTTATTTGTTTTTCAATTTTTACTATCACATTTTTTTGAATTAAATTACAACTAAGAAAGCAATAAACTATTTACAAAACCAATAACCTAATCTACCAAATAACGTCATCCCCGGCAACGGCGCCATTGTTCGGTCGTAGATATTTGGGCTTTAGAGCAGGGTTGTCGAATCCTCAGTGATGGTGTGTAAGGTTTTTAGGGAATTGGTATGATAAGGGTTTCAATTATGAAAGCAATAAATAACTAAATTAAAACTAAACTAAGCATGAATTTCGAATAGCAATAATCAAAGAAAGCATGAATTTAAGGATGAACTAACCCTAATTCAACAAGAAATAAGATTATAACTAAGAATGCAATTAAAAGTGATAATTACGAAACTAAAACTGAATCAAATGATGAATTTAAGAAAGAGAACTTAAACCTTGAATGCATTAAACTTCACTCGAATCCGGAATTTTGAATCCTTAATCTTGAACTTCATCTTGAACTTTCTCCCGAACAAACAAGAAAGGTGATTTGGATTACTAAGAATCCCCAAATCCTCACTTGAAAGGAGAATTTGTGAACCCTTAATCCTCCTCTTCACTAAAAAGAGTGGAAGTTTTGTGGACTAGTACTAATAGGATTTGAATCAAACAATAAAAGAAACTAGAGAGAACAAGAGCTTGGGAAATTTCTTCCTTGAATTGATTGAAAGAGAAGATTACAATTGATGATCAAAGAAAAACTAGAGAAAACTTAGAAATAAACTAAGAGCTTAATGATAAAACTAATTTCTCAAACCTAATTGATTCTAATGGTAATTCTAATTGATTCTACTACTAAGGGTAAAATATGATGATTCTAATGCTGAAAATGTTTAGGTATATATACAGAAGGGATAAAACAAATCCTAAACCCTACACATTAACACATCCGCCGCTTTTAATTTTTTCCCGCATCAGATCCGTCGCGGGCGCGACCTCGCTCTTGATCCTTTTTCTTCTGAGATCACCCAAGTTTGGTTGCGGGCGCCACCATGTCGTGTCGGGCGCGACCTCGCTCTGGACAACTTCCATCCGAGACTGCTCAACAGCCTTTGTGGGCGCCACAATGTGGTCGCGGGCGCAACCTCTTCCTGGACATCCCTTGCTCGAGCGTAACGCCCGCTACAAAACTGGTAGCGGGTGTTACAGCCTGTAATTTGCTACTTTTGAGGATTTTTGTTGCTGTCGCGGGTGTTACTCCATGGGTAGCGGGCGCTACCAGCTGGGTTTTGACAAATTTTTGCCTTTTTGTCCTGGTTTTCCTTCTAACTCTTGATTATCCTACAAAAACACAAAATCATCATAACTAATACATAATCAAGAGACTCAAACAAGCAAAACAAATATCAATTCGGCTCGAAACGAGACAGAACAACACTCCCACACAAGGGTTTGCTCGCCCTGAGCAAACTAAAACAAAGAAGAAAAAGAAACCAACTATCCTAACTCACTTTCACAGGAATCGCGGATGCATTTAGCACATGTATCAAGCCCTTTAAACCCCTTGGCAGCCCAAGTGGACGAGGAAGGTCTCATGAGGGTTTATAGACGCTATACCCACAAAAGCAATAGAAAAGAAAAGAAAAGAAAATGAAAGAAAAGAAAAAGAAGGAAACTCAAAACTAAAGAAAAGGAAGGAGTAGAAACACTTTATGAGAGACGGACGAGATCTTCGAACCAACCCTTAGGTTTCCAAAGTTCCATACCGAGTCGTTAACTAAAAGAGCATGAATTTAAAGTCGTACAAGTTGCTTAAGTTCTCACTTAGTTACATTGGTCTTACTATACATGAATCCTTGTAGTCCTTAGAACCATGTGACTTCCTAGGCAATCCTATCATAGCCCTTCCTTCCCAATCCCACCTTTTCGCGCCATCTCATCATTCCTCCGGGTTCTCCACGGGAGCGGTTGTGACCCTCAGATCGTGATCGATCAAGGTTCACGCTTTGACTGATTGACCTTAGTACATCAACTTCCCATAGCATGCTTATAATTAGTTTCGTCCTTGGGCTTTGACTGGTGAACCTCATAACAACTTCCCTATTATATGATGCACATTGTTACCGTAAGAATCCTTTTTCCATTTACGTCTCATGAACATTTCATGTCTGAAATCCCAACACCTTTGGTTTACCGTCGGCTTCCTAAAACTCATGTACATAATAGTTGTTAAAAACTCATATCAACCATTTCTTAAACTTTTGAACTACCAAGCATTAACATCGATCTTATCAAAATTTATGGTCGTCTTTTTAGATTTTTGAACTAGCAAGCATTAACATCGATCTTATCAAAATTGAGCTGTGGTAGTCGCTAATTATGTGCAGTAACTGATGCATAATTGATGGCCTTATGCATCAAGGTCAACCATGGAGACATCTAATACTCACCTAGAAGAAAGAAGAGCTCAAGTCTCTTATATATCTCTCTACTTGGAAGGGATCAACTCATATGGTCGTATACTTTTGCTCCTTAATTCAAGGACCATGAAGCTATCATAGAAGTCATCCTAGAGAGGATTATTCTACATTCCAAGAGCTTTCATAAGGTTCAAGAATCTTTAAGTTTGGATGAGAATCCAAGGAGTTATCATCATTTGAAATCTAGTTTAGTTCATTGTTTTCTTTATGATGTAATCATTAGAGTAGATGATGTAAGCCTCAAGGGGCCTATTTCTTGATTTGTGCACGTCTAGGGAGGGCTAGGATTACTATAAATACCCCCCCTTAGGCCTCTTGTAATCTCATTCATTCAATATATCAAATACAACGTAAACACATGGTGTTGTTTTCTCTCTAGCTTTTGTG
The DNA here is from genome assembly GCA_029582165.1 of Portulaca oleracea. NCBI lineage: Eukaryota > Viridiplantae > Streptophyta > Magnoliopsida > Caryophyllales > Portulacaceae > Portulaca > Portulaca oleracea. The sequence goes on along the minus strand of CM055881.1, from coordinate 375,016 downwards.
CTAGTTTTCGTTTCTCTTGAGGGAGTTTCGAAGTTATCCCCTTCTTCTATTCAAGGGTGGCATCCTTGAAGGTGAAAGGAAGGAATTGAAGGTCTCTTGAAGGTGGTGTGGCTATATCCTTCCAAGAGTCTTCAAAAGCCATCATCTATCCATCGTTCATTCATCCATTTATCATCCATTTCGTGTTATTCATCAAGAATTCAACAAGAATTCATCAAGCATTCAACAAGAAACGTTTGTTCTTCATCAAACACGTCCAAGCTTCATTCGTTCATCATCATTCATCATTCGTTTGTCCATTTGTTCATTATTTCCATCCATTTGGTAATCATCTTTCATAGTTCTTTCCATCCTTTTTCATCTATTTCTATTCCATTTTTGGTTCTTTGGAACTTTGAGAAAGGAGATTCCTATCTTCGTTTTTAAAGATCCTTAGATATTGTGTAATGAGATCATTCCTTGGTCCCATTATGCATCAGTAACTCAGTTTTTAAGGTCCCTAATAAAAAATCCATAACTGATTCATTTCTTAAGCTCAAGTTGGAGAAGTACCTATAATTAGTTTAGTTTACGACCATATTTTCTGATTATCTCAAACTTGCATACATTAATACATATTTTAACAAAATTGAATTGTGGTATTCACTTTTCATGGGCACTAACTCAGTTTTTAAGGGTCATAAACAAAAATTCATAACTAATTCATTTCTTAAGCTTTTAGGGTGATTCAAGTTGAAAAAGTTCCTAAAATTAGTCTAGTTTATGACCATACTATTAGATTACCTCAAACTTTCATGCATTAATATAGATTTTAAAAAATCGGACTGTGGTATTCACTATTCATGGGCAGTAACTCAGCTTTTAAGGGTCATAAATAAAAATTCATAACTAATTCATTTCTTAAACTTTGGGGGTGATTCAAGTTGGAAAAGTTCCTAAAATTAGTCTAGTTTATGAGAATATTTTTAGATTACCTCAAACTTGAATGCATTAATACAGATTTTAACAAAATTGAACTATAGTATGCCTGATTGCCTAAGCGAATAAGTTTTGGTTAGAGGTCCTTACTCCTATTGTACTCAAGCTTTTGTTAAAATGAGTTTTGGCTTATCTTCCTTACATCAAGGGGTACCATTTCTATTCAGAGGTTACTTGAAGATGATGTCTAGAAGGAGAAGATAACTCGTGTCGTAGATAGGGTGGTTGCTCGAGGATTTGAGGAGGTTGGTTACCTTGGATGTTTTCGGTTGTTTCTTTAACTCAGTCTCACTCTAATTTCGTGGCCTGAACTTGGGCAGCAACAACACCCTTTGAGGTCTGAAAGTTGATAAAAATAAGTCCCAACTTGAGTCCTTGGATCGTCCTTCAAGGGTCTCTAACTAGCTTCAAGAACTCCCTTCTTCTTTTCCTTCTCTTTGTGCTTCTTAAGATTTCATTTCTCTTATCAAAGTGTTGTTTAGAGAGGTCATAGTTGTGGGAAGTGATGGAGACTGATTATAGAGGTATAGAGAGAGAGAGAGAGAGAGAGAGAGAGAGAGAGAGAGAGAGGGGAGGGACGAGTGAGAGGGAATAAGAGAGAGTGTGTTGAGTTGCTTACTACTTAGTAATTATAGGAGAGCTTGAGAATTTTAGTTAGCATAAGAGAATATTTGCTACTATGATTTCTTACAAAATGATTATTACATGCCCTCTACCCATGCATGGGAATATTAGGGAATATTTACCTTGCGAGGGAGTAGTCATATCATCCCTTTTATAGGTACTGTAGGAGTATAATATTAGTATTCAAGTGCATGTAATGGCTTGATCAAGGGATTTATTTCCATCAAATTTCTAGCCCCTCCCTCCGAAAATGTTGTCCAAACTTTAGCTAGGTGATCGACCGAGACGACTTAGAAAATTTCGTGAGTAACGGTCTATCAAAAATATACGTTCATTTGTCTAATTTCTGGCTTAATTTAGGAAAAATTTTAGCTTGCTTGCTTACTTTCTTTATCGAAATGGGTCGATCCCTCTAGCTATTTCAATCAATCTCAAGTCTTTTTCCTTTCTTTCTAATGGTATATGATGTATAATGGGATCAAGAGTATGGTTGATCAATTACACATCATAGGGGAGACGTGCAACCAATCTAACAGTGGGATACCACACGTGAATTTGAGGCTAGGGTTAGGGTGGTTCACGTGAGGATGAGTGAGAAGTGGGAAGGAATTTTTCCGTGAGGGCTTTTGTGGTTTCAAGATTCAAGAAGGGTTGCATCTTTGAATAGGGAGAGAGAGAGAGGGATGAACGATTCTTGGATGGGGAAAGGGGAAGGTTGACGTGAAAGGAGGGGGGAGAGAGAGGGGAGTGGCGTGAGATTTGAAGAAAAGATGGAGGTTGAGAGGTTGTTGGAGGAGAGAAAAAGTTGTTATGAGTTTGTTATGGAGAGAAAGAGAGTTGGTTGAGCTATTTTGTGAGGAGGGAGGAGGGTGGACGAATTGAGGGAGTATGGAGGGTGAGGGTGGCGTTGGAATGGGTGAGATGGGGGTAGAGATTATCTTCTATTAGATAGAAGATAATGGGGATAGAACCAGGCTTCCTACTTGAATCCACAAGAAGGACAGCCTAGGGTTTCTTGATCTAGACCGCAACCTAGGATCAAGTTCTTCCTAACCACTTGGGTACCAAACCAAGATACAATAGAAGAGGGGTTGAGGGTTTATCCAAACACTCGATGGAAAGCTAAAAGCTTAAAGGGTTTCATATTTCTCAAATCTGTGTTCTAAAGATTACAAACCTGATGTATGCAAGGTCCTAAGATCAAAGTATTGACCTCACAGTACACCACATTAACACAACTCGCACACAATATGGCCTCAAAACTGAGAATCAAATACAAATGTACCCAAAACAGACCTCACAGGGACATTCAATTACAACCTCCTCCAAAAACAGAGTATGAACACCAATGAACAAATGGATGAAATGGATGTAAAACCCCGAAAAATCCAAAGATGTTGACCGTGACGTCGTTAGCAAATTAGGTTTGACTCCGTTATTTATTATTATTCGTTTGCGTTTATTTTTGCTAACACTTGACCTCGTAGGACCGTTGAGGGGCTAACAAGGGTAGAATAGTAATTTCCGCTGGTTAATATTATTATGTGATTAATTATGTGAATATTATTTGCTATGTGATTATATGATTATTAGTATTAATATTATTATTACTATTAATATTATTATTAGTTGTTTTTTTAGAAAAGAAAAATCAGTTTTTTCTTATTGGGTTGGATTAGGAGTGGGATTAGTATAATTGGGCCTTTATTAGACTAATATAAAAACCCCCTCTCTCTCTCTCAAAACCCTAATCTCCTCTCAAACCAAACCCAAACCCTAGCCTCCCTCTTCCCACCTCTCTCTCTCTCAGCCGCCAGTCACCAGCCGGCTGCAACCGCAACCACCGGCAGCCACCGCAACCACCGGCATCCACCTTTTCTCTCTCTCTCTCTCTCTCTCTCTCTCTCTCCCCTTCTCTCTGCTCGTGTCGCGCCCAGACCACCGTGCCCAGGCTGCCGCTGCACTCTACCGCCAGCGACGACTTCGACCCTCGCCACCCCTACGACCGCCGCATCACCTACATCGCCGTCGAAGGCCTTCGCCCAGACGCAAATAGGGGAGAAAATTTTGTGGTGGTTACTGCTGTGACGTGTGCGGACCGGCGACCCCTCCCGCACGCCGTCGTACCGCTGTCGACCCTCGCGGAAACCGCCCAGAACCATCCTAACGTAAACCCTAATTCAGTTTTAAAAACCTTCTTCTTTTATTTCTTTTTTTCTGTTTTGATTTATTATTAATTCTTGTTAAATCTTGTAATTTGAGTAGTTAAGGGTGTAATTTTATTAAATTGTTATTTGTAATTAATTTGTTCTTGTATTGTATTATTTACTTGTAATTTTTGTCTAAATTATTATGTGTACTTTTAGGTCCTAATTTGGTGTATTAGGGTTGTAATAGTGGTAGTGAAATTATTAATATTGGATTATATGAGATGCTTTGTTTTCATGAGAATCATGTTAGGGTTTTAGATGACACTATTATTGTATGCACGAATTAAAAAGTCTAATTACCTAGATTAATTCTTGATTTGTTAGTTAAGTATTCATATGTTCTTTAAGTTCCTTCTTGATTATTAGTAAGTGTTTATATGTTCTTTATATTTTATTCATACGTTCTTTAAGTTCTTTCTAAAATCTTGATTAAGAAATTCATATTTACAATTACCCTTTGTTTTTCATATAGGTCAAGCATGTTTAGGGTTATTAAAGTTATGTTTTTATGCATGATTAGGGTGTTGGTTATCAAAGTTCTATCCTTGTTTTATTAAGCAAGTAATTACATGTGTCTTTAAGTTGTGATGTGTTATATCATGGTTAATGTTGTGTGTAATTAAGTTAGACGGATTAAAGTTGGTTCTAGTAAGTTTTAATTTATAGAATTATGAAGTTTGAACCTTGGGTTGGGTTAGATTAAAGACTTTTAACCTTAGTCACTGTTTTAGGCCCAAATTAGAATCCCGGGACCGGGACAGTTTTGTTAGTGCCTAAAGATCGGGTCACCACGATTAGTATAGTTGCCCTTTAATCGAACCCTTTGGACTGGAGATTCCCCTAGATGTTAGCTTTCATAGGAATTTTGCGGAACAGACTTTTGAGTTGTATAGCTTGAGTTATAGTCGTTTTACCAGAACCTGTCGGAACTGGACCAGTTGGAAGTTTTGGTACTTTTAGAGTCTTTCGAGACTGATATGGGCTTAGTCGTCAACTTAAGAGTTTTAGTAGACATCCCGAGGTTTCCGAAAAGTCCTGAACCAGACCCATAGGATGTCAGGAAATCGAGCTGTGACCCGTTTTATGTGAACGTTATAATCTGTCCTCTGTTTGCTTTTATTTATGAAAAAAATTGTTGAGTAAATGTTATGTGTGAACTTGTTCCTTGAATGTGTTAAGTGTAAATCATAAATGATAGGAACCTAAGTGTTCCTAGGGGATGGGTTAGGTAGTTGATAGTTAATACTAACTTCGTTAGAACGCGTTTTGATTAGAATAATTACTCTTATTTTAGGCCCGAGCTAATTCGCGTCGTTAGTGAGCTCAAGTGTGTTCGTCTTAGCTGTGAAGTAAAGTTAACCAGGTAATGTCTATGCTCTAATCCCCACTGGGATGCTCTTTAAATGTGTTTTAATGTTTTCTAATCTGTTTTGAGAATTGCATCCCGAAAGGGGACTTTTTGTGGAAAATGTGACCATCTGTTTTGGATAACTGTTTGTAATTGTTGTACTTTGATTTATGAATTGAGAAATTGGATGGTCTTTTATGAGTGGTTTTATTATTGGTTTTGATAACTGGGTTGGGTTTGACTTGAGGGCTGTGAGCCGAGATTTGTATAAGATATTAATAATTCAAAGTGGAAACATAAAGCGGGTTGTTGTTTTGATGCCTTTGAGAGGCTAATATCCATGCGGGTGATAACCCCGAGATCAGGATTCGATGCCTATATGGGTTATGTGCCAGGAGATCAGGGTTTCATCCCTGATATAGGATAGAGGTTATGATGCCCTTGATGGGCGATTGTTTGATGCCTTTGAGAGGCTAATATTCATGCGGGTGATAACCCCGAGATCAGGATTCGATGCCTGTATGGGTTATGTGCCAGGAGATCAGGGTTTCATCCCTGATATAGGATAGAGGTTATGATGCCCTTGATGGGCGATTGTTTGATGCCTTTGAGAGGCTAATATTCATGCGGGTGATAACCCCGAGATCAGGATTCGATGCCTGTATGGGTTAGGTGCCAGGAGATCAAGGTTGCATCCCTGATATAGGATAGTTGTTATGATGCCTTTGGTAGGCGATGTTCTTTTTGGGATTTGATATCCCGCCCGCGACTTAAAATATGGATTAGTTGGGTTGAGGAAAACAGTTAAGGGTTAAAGGTTTGAGAAATGGTTTGACTTGTTCCCTCTCCCCAAAATGAATTGAAATTAACTTAAACTGTTTTAAACGTTAGGGGTAGACATTATTGAGATTTCCCCCTCATTTTTGAAATGTTTTGTTTTCAGGTGAAGATCTGAATGCTGGGGACGGGAATTAGAAGTGAGGACGACGAGTCTAGAAGTCCTTGAATCTTTTTATTTTGTTTTCGTTATGACGTCTTAAAGTTTTGTTTTGAGTTGTTAGTAGTTACCGTTAGCAGACAGTTGTGTTTTCCTTTCTCGCCTTGTGTTCCTTCGAATACTGGTGACGCCAAACTAAATTTGAAGTCTTCCGCTAAGTTTTGTCATTAACGTAGTTTGACTTTGACTTTCTATAATTAAATTTCCGGGCGTTCTGAGAATGGTATCAGAGCGACCGCGACCGTGAATGCGCCGGTGGGACGAGAGCCATGGCGATCACCTAGCGGGGCAAAGATTCTGGAGTGTATTGTGGCACAACGAGGACGTTGTGCGCTTAAGTGGGGGTGATTGTAACACCCCGGATATATGGTTAAAGTGTGGCTTAAAAGGATTGAAACGACTACTCATATCACCAAGGTGCACCTTCTTTTATGGTAGCTCATCCGTTGGGAACTCCTCAGTTAAGCGTGCTTGGTTGGGAGTAGTCAAAGGATGGGTGACCTCGAAGGGAAGTTCCCGAGTGGCGAGGACGAAGCACGCTGGAAAGACCCGTGGTGATTTGTGGGGCCAGTCAGCGATCCTTAAAGCGGTTATCGATAATGTCCGCGGCCCGGGAGGGGTCGGGGCGTTACAGAATGGTATCAGAGCTCTGGGTTGCGACCTAGTAGCTCCTCAAAGTCCTTTAGGTTTAGATGGACCCTAGGAAGCTAAGTTCGGAGCGATGAGTGTAGGATGGGAAAAAGGGATTCATGCTTTCTAAAGTTGCGTGGTTATGAATATAATGTTCTCTGTGTTGCTAATATGTTTTGATTATGTAGAATGGCACAACGCACACACTGTCACCAGCACCCCACGCCGTGCTTTCACCGCTACACACCCATTCCTCCTGGTGGGTACTTGGGAACCCACATGCTGAACTTCTACGATGAGATTGACCGATACACCAAGGACGTCCCGAACTCCTGCTTGCGTGGCAATGAGGAAGCTCAGGCCAACGCTTTTCTACTCACCTTACGAGACGATCCCTGGTGGGGCCATACTGTGCCGTCGTTGCTGCCACCCCTGCTTCCGGAGAAGGGGTACCCACACATGTGCTGTTGGTATCAGAGGTACCGGGTAGAGCCGGGGCATCGAATCCCGGAGGTCTTTTCTAGGATCGCCCGGATTGGGATGCGCCGAGTAGAGAGGGTCCAGGTGAACCCAGCTCCTGCACCAGCTGAGGATCATGAGGATGACCCCGAAGAGGATCCGGAGGAGGATCCCACCGAGGACAGCACCCAGGATCCCGAGCTCGAGGTAACCTCTAGGGTCACGGCTGCACTCGCCGTCGAGCCCGAGCATGAGATTCCACCCGAGGAGGAGGATGAGGTGGACCGGGGGACAGGAGAAGACCCCGAGGAGGGCTCGGGGGATGAGACGAGTGATCCTGAGTGGACTCCAGTTTCAGCAAGGAAGAACCCTCGATGCAGGAGGATCATCTGAGTGGGATGGCTACGATGTGTTGAGTATTAGTGTATAACTGCTACGTTTGTATTTTTTTTGTTGAACTGTGATATAATCTGGACAGTGGCATGTTGTTTCTTTTGGGAAATTGTCCCGATGGAGAATATTGTACATATGATTACATTGGTGTATAGAAATACTGTTTTGTGACCTTTCAATATGTGATGAAAATTCATGAAATAAGGTGATGGCATAAGAAATTACTTGGTAAAATAGAATTACAATTTCGTATTGTTTAGCACCCTATGAGAAGACCGGACCAAGTAGCTACCTCTAGTATGATGCTGAGACAATGGGTTGGAAAACCCTTTAAGTAGACTAAATCGACCCTTTGAATCAGGATGTCAGACATGAACGGTTCTCAACCCGACCACTCGGGAGCGTCCGCAGCCGCAAATTAACAACGCCTCAAATCGCGATCAATCTGCGCTAACGTTCGCTCATTTGATACTGTGGTCGAGTACAACAACACCGGGGAACGACCTTGCTAGCATGCTGATGATTGAGATGCTGGGCAAACACGAGGACCTACTAAGGAAAGTGGTGGATCGACAAGGAGGAGGGAGGGAAGATGATCCCTCCGCTCTTCTCCAAAGGTTCAACAGCTTCAACCCGCCCACTTACACAGGGGTAGCTGACCCCAAGGTCTTTGAAGATTGGGTTAGAGAGATTGAAAAGATTTTTGACACAACCCGCTGTCCTGAGGAGTTAAGGGTGGATTTTACTGCTTACCACCTGAAGGAAGAGGCCGATCTATGGTGGGCCAGTGTGAGGGAGATAAGGACTGAACCGGGTTTCGACTGGAACCATTTTAAGGTTGTGCTAAAGGATCGATTTTACCCAATTTCCCTCCAGAAGGCAAAAGAAAAAGAATTCATGAATCTGCGTCAAGGAGAAGCTAGCGTGCTCGCCTACTCTGCAAAGTTCACAGAACTATCTCGATTTGCATCTGCCTTGGTAGCCACCGGCGACTAAGGATGGACCGTTTCTGGGATGGATTGAATTGCAAGATTCAGGACCGCATGTCATCACGGGAGTTCACGTCTTATCAGAACATGTTGAATGTTGCCCTCACTGTAGAAAGGGTGATGAATGACATGGAACGACAGTTAGGCATACAGGGGCAAAAGAGGAAAGAGCCACCCCGTTTTAACCCACCTCAACCTTATCAGGAAAAGAGGTTCCGCCCCAACAACTGGCAAAACAACTTCGAAGGAAAGTAGTTCCCTTGGTAAAAGTACGATGGGCAAATCATACCACAACGGAAGCAACCTGGGAGACAGAAGACGAAATGAGGAAGAAGTACCCTCACTTGTTCCAAGCCTAAGGCGCGTCAAGTTTCGGGGACGAAACTTCTTTTAAGAAGGTAGTGTTGTAAAACCTCGAGTTTTAGGAGGAATAAAACCGTTAGTTTCCTTACCGGACCGTTAGGGTTAAGTTTAAGTTTCGAGGACGAAACTTCTTTTAAGGAGGTAATGATGTAAAACCCCGAAAAATCCAAAGATGTTGACCGTGACGTCGTTAGCAAATTAGTTTGACTCCGTTATTTATTATTATTCGTTTGCGTTTATTTTTGCTAACACTTGAGCTCGTAGGACCGTTGAGGGGCTAACAAGGGTAGAATAGTAATTTCCGCTGGTTAATATTATTATGTGATTAATTACGTGAATATTATTTGCTATGTGATTATATGATTATTAGTATTAATATTATTATTACTATTAATATTATTATTAGTTGTTTTTTTAGAAAAGAAAAATCAGTTTTTTCTTATTGGGTTGGATTAGGAGTGGGATTAGTATAATTGGGCCTTTATTAGACTAATATAAAAACCCCCTCTCTCTCTCTCAAAACCCTAATCTCCTCTCAAACCAAACCCAAACCCTAGCCTCCCTCTTCCCACCTCTCTCTCTCTCACAATACCACCGCATCGCAACCACCATGACCACCGTGACCACCTTTTCTCTCTCTCTCTCTCTCTCTCTCTCTCTCTCCCCTTCTCTCTCCTCGTGTCGCGCCCAGACCACCGTGCCCAGGCTGCCGCTGCACTCTACCGCCAGCGACGACTTCGACCCTCGCCACCCCTACGACCGCCGCATCACCTACATCGCCGTCGAAGGCCTTCGCCCAGACGCAAATAGGGGAGAAAATTTTGTGGTGGTTACTGCTGTTGCGGTGCTGCTGCCCCGTGGATGCCGCCGACGTGTGCCCAGACCGACGACCCCTCCTGGCACCACCGTCGTACCAGCGTCAGCCCTCGCCAGAAACCGCCCAGAACCATCCTAACGTAAACCCTAATTCAGTTTTAAAAACCTTCTTCTTTTATTTCTTGTTTTTCTGTTTTGATTTGTTATTAATTCTTGTTAAATCTTGTAATTTGAGTAGTTAAGGGTGTAATTTTATTAAATTGTTATTTGTAATTAATTTGTTCTTGTATTGTATTATTTACTTGTAATTTTTGTCTAAATTATTATGTGTACTTTTATGTCCTAATTGGGTGTATTAGGGTTGTAATAGTGGTAGTGAAATTATTAATATTGGATTATATGAGATGCTTTGTTTTCATGAGAATCATGTTAGGGTTTTGGATGACACTATTATTGTATGCACGAATTAAAAAGTCTAATTACCTAGATTAATTCTTGATTTGTTAGTTAAGTATTCATATGTTCTTTAAGTTCCTTCTTGATTATTAGTAAGTGTTTATATGTTCTTTATATTTTATTCACACGTTCTTTAAGTTCTTTCTAAAATCTTGATTAAGAAATTCATATTTACAATTACCCTTTGTTTTTCATATAGGTCAAGCATGTTTAGGGTTATTAAAGTTATGTTTTTATGCATGATTAGGGTGTTGGTTATCAAAGTTCTATCCTTGTTTTATTAAGCAAGTAATTACATGTGTCTTTCAGTTGTGATGTGTTACATCATGGTTAATGTTGTGTGTAATTAAGTTAGACGGATTAAAGTTGGTTCTAGTAAGTTTTAATTTATAGAATTATGAAGTTTGGACCTTGGGTTGGGTTAGATTAATGAATTTTAACCTTAGTCACTGTTTTAGGCCCAAATTAGAATCCCGGGACCGGGACAGTTTTGTTAGTGCCTAAAGATCGGGTCACCACGATTAGTATAGTTGCCCTTTAATCGAACCCTTTGGACTGGAGATTCCCCTAGATGTTAGCTTTCATAGGAATTTTGCGGAACGGACTTTTGAGTTGTATAGCTTGAGTTATAGTCGTTTTACCAGAACCTGTCGGAACTGGACCAGTTGGAAGTTTTGGTACTTTTAGAGTCTTTCGAGGCTGATATGGGCTTAGTCGTCAACTTAAGAGTTTTAGTAGACATCCCGAGGTTTCCGAAATGTCCTGAACCAGACCCATAGGATGTCAGGAAGTCGAGTTGTGACCCGTTTTATGTGAACGTTATAATCTGTCCTCTGTTTGCTTTTATTTATGAAAAAAATTGTTGAGTAAATGTTGTGTGAACTTGTTCCTTGAATGTGTTAAGTGTAAACCATAAATGATAGGAACCTAAGTGTTCCTAGGGGATGGGTTAGGTAGTTGATAGTTAATACTAACTTCGTTAGAACGCGTTTTGATTAGAATAATTACTCTTATTTTAGGCCCGAGCTAATTCGCGTCGTTAGTGAGCTCAAGTGTGTTCGTCTTAGCTGTGAAGTAAAGTTAACCAGGTAATGTCTATGCTCTAATCCCCACTGGGATGCTCTTTAAATGTGTTTTAATGTTTTCTAATCTGTTTTGAGAATCGCATCCCGAAAGGGGACTTTTTGTAGAAAATGTGACCATCTGTTTTGGATAACTGTTTGTAATTGTTGTCCTTTGATTTATGAATTGAGAAATTGGATGGTCTTTTATGAGTGGTTTTATTATTGGTTTTGATAACTGGGTTGGGTTTGACTTGAGGGCTGTGAGCCGAGATTTGAGAGGCTAATATCATAAAGCGGGTTGTTGTTTTGATGCCTTTGAGAGGCTAATATCCATGCGGGTGATAACCCCGAGATCAGGATTCGACGCCTGTATGGGTTATGTGCCAGGAGATCAGGGTTTCATCCCTGATATAGGATAGAGGTTATGATGCCCTTGATGGGCGATTGTTTGATGCCTTAGAGAGGCTAATATTCATGCGGGTGATAACCCCGAGATCAGGATTCGATGCCTGTATGGGTTATGTGCCAGGAGATCAGGGTTTCATCCCTGATATAGGATAGAGGTTATGATGCCCTTGATGGGCGATTGTTTGATGCCTTTGAGAGGCTAATATTCATGCGGGTGATAACCCCGAGATCAGGATTCGATGCCTGTATGGGTTATGTGCCAGGAGATCAGGGTTTCATCCCTGATATAGGATAGAGGTTATGATGCCCTTGATGGGCGATTGTTTGATGCCTTTGAGAGGCTAATATTCATGCGGGTGATAACCCCGAGATCAGGATTCGATGCCTGTATGGGTTATGTGCCAGGAGATCAGGGTTGCATCCCTGATATAGGATAGTTGTTATGATGCCTTTGGTAGGCGATGTTCTTTTGGGATTTGATATCCCGCCCGCGACTTAAAATATGGATTGGTTGGGTTGAGGAAAACAGTTAAGGGTTAAAGGTTTGAGAAATGGTTTGACTTGTTCCCTCTCCCCAAAATGAATTGAAATGAACTTAAACTGTTTTAAACGTTAGGGGTAGACATTATTGAGATTTCCCCCTCATTTTTGAAATGTTTTGTTTTCAGGTGAAGATCTGAATGCTGGGGACGGGAATTAGAAGTGAGGACGACGAGTCTAGAAGTCCTTGAATCTTTTTATTTTGTTTTCGTTATGATGTCTTAAAGTTTTGTTTTGAGTTGTTAGTAGTTACCGTTAGCAGACAGTTGTGTTTTCCTTTCTCGCCTTGTGTTCCTTCGGGAATACGGCAGTGACGCCCAAACTAAATTTGAAGTCTTCCGCTAAGTTTTGTATGTTAACGTTAGTTTGACTTTGACTTTCTATAATTAAATTTCCGGGGCGTTACAATGGATGATGATAAATGATGTTAGGATGAACAAACTTACAATCAAACAATAACCGAGGATAGTCTTGAGGCTCAAGCTGATACAGACCCACCACAGCTAGAACATCAAGGGCAATAGACTGGATGACCTCAATAGATACAAGCACACCACCATCGAGATTATCAAGTTCTACACCCACCACAAGGATTGCCAAATCCTTGCTACTATAGTAGAATTAACCAGAGATGAGAGTTTAACGTCACTCACAAACAAGAGGCTCACTCAAGGCACTCAAAATGCTATTAATTTCACTGATAGATATTGACCTCAAGCTGCCGATTACAAGCTATATAAAGCTAGGGTTGAGCTGGATAATTAAGGGTTTCCCCTTGCTCAAGAAACTCACTAATTAAGCTTAAGCTACTTAACTAACTTAGCAAGCTAATTAAGCCTCATTACAAACTGGATAACTTCAAAATAAAATGAAATAAAACCCTAACAAACACGTTTTCTTTATTACAAACGGTGAGGATGCTTCTCACATACCTTGTATACACACTTGATTCCCTTTGAAAAGAAGTCCATGATCAATATAAAAGGATTGTTGAGGATGCTTCTCACATACCTTGTATACTTCTTTAAAATCATCATCATCTTCATACAACTCCTTGATATATTCAAGACTAAGTACTCTTGAATCAAACATGTATCTCCTCGTTAGAAAACTTCCTTTAGTCAAAGGACTTGCTTCCTCCAAGTGACTTGATTTTGATGAATGAATCAAGTACTTCATTTCAAAACATGATGATGACGTGATCTCCTCTTCATATGAAACATACTCCAATACTTTGTAAGATTCACGAAGCTTAAGCATGAATCCTTCAAGATAATAATCCTTTTGCTCAAATATCCTCATGATAGCAATAAGTATGAATGCTAAGCCATAAGCATGTAGCTTCTTCTTTTCTCCACTTGGTATATCACCAAAATAATCCATGGGACAACTTCCTTGAGATAGGACTTTACCTTTCTCAACTCCATTTGTAATGAACAAATATGATGCAAGAATAGGGAATAAAAGAATATGATGATCATTAGCATCCTTTAAGAGACATAGTACCTCAAGTATAGATGCAAGTATGGACCCTTCTTGAATAATTCTTTTCTTCCTTTTGTCCACTTGAATTACTCCATTTGATGAGATATGGTGAGATAACATATTCTTGACGAGGTAAGGACATTTCTCCAAGTACTTCTCGATTCTCCATGGCTTCTTATGCTTCGCTAAGGCTAACTCCAAAGAATTTACATACTCCTTTCTACTTCTACTACATACAAAAATGTTATCAAAGTATACACATACATTCTCTTTACATTGCAATGGTACATACTCTTTCGAAATATGTTGTATACTATGAGAATCAAGGACATTGATGTAGTTATCCATGAGTTGCGCTTGATCCTTTGCATAGACCATTCGGTGATGAATCATAGGATTTGGTGGCAGCCTTTGATGCATGATAATACTCATGGAAGAGAAACGTACCAAAAGAGATAAGTGAGAGAGGTCACTTGTTGATGGTGCTTGTCTTTCATCCAAATATTCACAAATGAGAACAAGTGATGGTAAAGGATCTTGATCCTTTATCGGCCCACGGTTTCCAACCTCCATTGGTGTAAGAATGAGACTCCTTGGTTCTTCAAATTCATGATACTTATTCTCCATAAGTGCCATAAGAGTACTTTGATCCTCCTTGAACCGTGAGACACAAGGTGGTAATAAGGACGCCTCTTGGAGCATGATACTTCTATCATACAACTTTGATTCTTCCAACAAAGTATAACAAGAATCCATAGAAGTAATATTACAATATAATGAATCTTTGCAAATATTGTAAAAAGCAAGACTTACTAAACTTCTTGGATCCATATGAAGATCATTGCTATGGTGTGAATAGCTCTTCATTTGCAATTCTTGGACATTTGTTGTAGCGAGGCTAATATCTTGGTCAACGTCAATGATGGCACAACTTTCTCCTTCTTGGATCAATGAACACATTTCATCATGTAGCTCTTCTACTTCCTCTACTTCAAGATCCTCCTCTATGTGTACCTCATTTACTTCTTTAGCCATGCTACTACATACTTCTTGAACTTGCTCATTTTCAACAAAAACATCACATTTGGCAAATTCAACTTCTTCATTCACGCCTTCCTCCTCATACAATGGGTTGTCATATACTCGTAACTCTTCATTATTCTCCTCATACAATGGATTGTCATACACTTTAAACTCATCTTTAGGCACGCTACATACTACATTAACTTCCTCATTTGTGCCAAGGTTATCACATACTTCATGAACATCCTCATACACATCGAATACATCAAATGATTCACTTTCAAATTCTAGTTGCTCATAGGATGACGTTTGACATACACTTTCAACATGATCAAAATGAGTTCTATCCCAAAGTTCTTTACTCTTTACTTCTAGTTCAACATCAAGGGCTAAAGAACTTAACCTCCAAGTCGTAAGATTGATGTACAACAACACACCAAATGTAATCATTAAGACCAAGAGTATAACATACCAAAACGCGTCTTGATCATTCTCCTTAAGGCCATACTTCCGTAGTTGCGTCAATTCTATGGTATATTCAACCACGTCCTTGCTCCCTTGCTCCATTATTTCAAGCTTGTTGAAGTTATCTCCTTTGTATTTGTAGGGCAAGAACTCTTCTTGAACTTTATTTACATTCTTCTTTCTGGAACGTTTACTCCATTAATAAGGTGATTCATATTCAAAATTAGAAGAGTGAACCACACGTGATTTTGTGCTTCTTGATCCCTTTGGAAGAATTCCACATTCTTCCATTTGCTTGGCAAGATCATCAATTTGTTGCTTCAAGCATTGTAGCTCACGTTGGGAATTCTTGCTAGAAACGTCCATCTTGATCAATCTTGGTGCAAAAAGATTGCAAGATTCATGGTTTAGGGGTTTTGGATGGGTAAAGGACGAGAGAGGTTTGTATTTGGGGCGGATTGTGTTTGGGCTATGGGTTCTTTGTGGAGTTTATGGTTCTTTATGAGTTCTTTATGAGTTCTTGGAAGAACTCATGGGTGGCGTATGGTGGGATGATGGGGATGGATTTTTGATGGAAAGATGGAGAAAAGATGGATCAAGAACTAAGAGAATCAATCTCCTAAGCTCTGATACCACTTTTGATGCATAATGGGATCAAAGATGATCACATTACACACGATTTAAGGATCTTTAAAAACCAAGATAAGAATCTTGCTTCTCAAAGTTCTCAAGGATCCAAAAATGAATGATAATGGATGAAGATAAACGAAAAGAGGGATTAATTCGTTTACCAAGATCAAATGGAAGTTTGATGAACGATGGAATGACGATTGATGAATGATGATAAACGACACTCTTTGAACGTTTGAAGAACAAATGAAGATGATTGAATGCTTGATGAGTTCTTGATGAATTCTTGATGAGTTCTTGATGAATTCTTGATGAATGTCGTTTGAATGGTTGAATGATAATGGCGGTTTGAAGCTCTTGAAGGATAAAGACACACCACCTTCAAGACTCTTCAATTCCTTCCTTTCACCATCTAAGATAGCCAATCTTAGAATAGAAGAAGGGGATACTCGTTCTCCCTCAAGAGAAACGAAAGCTCTAGCACAAAACTAGAGAGAAAACAACACCTTGTGTTTGTATTTGATTTATTGAATGACTTGAATTGAATGAATACAATGGCACCCTAGGGGGTCTATTTATACTACTTTAGGGACCCCTTGGACGTGTACCTAGGGTTCAAGAAACCAAGAATCAACTATTACATCATATATCCTATTTATGACATCATAAACTCTAAAATACAACTCTAGAAAGAAATTGCTATAACTCCTTCAATACTTGTCCATTTTCATTGATTCAAAAACCATTGGAAAGCCTATTGAAAGAGCTCCAATCTGTCTTTTGATGATTTCCTCAATAGATGTATGGATCTAGAGTTATAGAGCAAAATATCGAACTGTACTTGATGGAGTCCTTTGCTGCCGTGAGAGATGACTTCTGACTTCTCAATAAGGACTTGAGAGTTATTTATGCTCATTGATGTCCTCCAAAATATGAGAGTAACTCCATGTAAGCTAGAATACCATCAAGGTCCTTCATGCTTTCTTCCTTGAGCTAATAAACCCTTGTAGTTGTTGATACCCAAGGCGACATTTGTAGCTTCTACCTAGATTGAGGTCCTTTAGCTAGGCCTTGATGTATATAGCTAGGCAAATATACATCATTGAAGTAGCTTGCAGGAAGAAACTTTGAGTGAAGTTTCTTTTTCATTTTTTCCCAAGAGCGGATCTTTTCTTTCCCGACATGCTGTCGCTTCTTCTGTAGGTTAGTCCACTAAATACTAGCATGCTTCCGCAGTTTAAGAGCAATATATTTTACTTTCTTATCATCAGCAATATCTTTCAAGTCAAATACTCGTTCGACAGTTTGAATCCAGTCAAGGAAGATTTCAGGATCAAGATTACTGTCGAATTCAGGAATGTCGATCTTGAAGTCAAGTCTTTCTTCCCGTGGATGACGCCTAGGCTGACGTGACCTCCGGCTTGAGCTAGTAGAGTGCTCAGTTTCGCTGGGAGTGTTGGGGACGACTTCTTCTTCTTCTCATGGTGTCCTGAATTGCAGATTCATGTATCGCTTTACTGATCAGATACTTGGCGTGCAAGCCAAGATATCCTAGTAGTACACGCCTAACTACTCCAACTTCCTCTTGGATTAGGACTCCTTATCCAAAGGGGAGTTGGTTACAACAACCTTATCATAATAGGTTTAGGCTTTCCTAATCCAATATGGATTAGTTACAAAATAAGCCAACCTTATCTAGGATACAACCAATTGGCGCCTAAACTACTCCTAACACACGTCTACTTTAACCTTCTAGGACATTCTAGAACAGTTTAGAATGTTCTAGTTTTATCTTCTCCTAATTAATTAAAACACACCAAAATAATAAAAGCTATAAAATAAAATACATCCAAAAGGAACACAAATGACGAAATTGGCCTTCATGGACGAGACCTTGGGCCTCTCTTGGGCTTGATTGTCATGTTGTTGTAGACCCTAGGATGTTTGGACATCCTCTTGCCATAAGGAGCACACAATATGTATGGGCCTATGGGCCTCTATGCTCATGTTTCCTCCATAGCTTGTATTGTTCCTTGGAATTTATTTTGGGCCTTTAGGGATGTATTTGGCGTTGGCCAAAATACATCACATATCGTATCATGAATACCCCCAAAATCTGAATGATCAATCTAATGGTGGGAATATATGGGAACTTTTTCGGAGACCTTAACTGAACAATCATGTGATTATCTCTTGCATTTTGATGATCAATCTTATGGTAGGGATTATTTAGAAAACTCTTACGATCTTCCCCCATGTGATGTTGTTGAGTCTTATCCTTTGTGCTCACATTGTGATACTCTGTACCATGATTCTCATTCTTGTTTTCAACCAAAAGTGGATGAATTCTGTGCAAAAATGATCGAGTGCATGCGTGAATTTTTATACGAGACTAGTTCTAGGGTAGAAACTTCTTCTTCACCAGTAGTTGATTCGATAGTTGAAGTAGAATATTCATCATCATTGAGTCCTGAATTGCATGATAATTCTCTTTTGTATGATTCTGATGAGGATGATGCCTACTTTAACAGACCTAGTTTTGCATGTATTGAGCTTAACAATTCCTTAGCTCTAGCTACATCTAGAAAGCATGAGAAAATTAATGATTTTGTGTGTGATGATGTAGAACTTGATGAAAACATTTTAGATGATGAACCATTGTCAACACCATTGTCCATGCCTTTGTGTAAAGAAAAGGTTGAGTCTAATGATTGCCATAGTGATTCTGATATACCTGAACATGAACTTGTTGAGAGTGAAATCGAATCTTTTGTGATTGAATGTGTGCTTCATACTGAACTATTCACTTTCATTAAGGATCATTGTATTAATGAGGCATTATCTACCCTTTCCTGTGAATCCATTGAAAATGATGTGAAATCTTGTAATGATGAACTTGAGTCTTTGGGGATTGATCCTGAGTGTTTGAACTTGGTTTGTGACAATGATATTTTTGATGGTGATATGCTTTATGAGTCGTTGTTTGCATCCAAGTCTTTACATAAGAAGGTTAAGGAGTGTATTGTATTGCCCCCTCCCGTTGATTTGCATACTCAATCTCCATTTACAAGCCAATGGGAGGATTCATTTGTCATATCTCCATTAATAGTGCCTAGGAAAGTTTTGTGAATTCCTGTAATCTGTCATTTCTCTGACTTTTCTAAGGCTTTTGATAAACTATTGAGATCACTAACATTTGCTGATGTGCTATTGAGATTGTGCTCTTATGTTCACCATTCTGAGATGCATGCGAGAATGCATGACTTGTTATTACGGGCATTGAATGGTTCGGACATGGTTACTAGCATCTTGAGGTGAGAATGGAGTGGCTGATGCTCCATGTGTGGGTCTTATTATTTTAAGCGAGATATCATGGTTTGGGTATACTCAGTACCCAACCTGGTAATATCCTTCCTTTTATTATTTTTAATACGGTTAGTGAGTAGTTTATTTTATTTTTCTTTTTCTTGGTGTGTTTCTTGATTTTCTTTGGTGTTGATGGAAATCAGCCCATGCCTATTCCCATAAGCCCAATCAAGAAAACCCAATTAAAGTACAAGTATAAAGATAGGGTCGTTCATCAAAAGACTCCAGTCAAATTAGACCCAGCAAAGAAGACTCAGTTCAATTACATGGAGTTCAATTGGGCCAAAGAAGGAAGATATAAAGTAGAAGTCCAAAGGCCCATTCACATGGTGTGCTTCTTGTTTCAAGAGGATGTCCAAGCATCCTAAAGTGAATCAAAGCCCACAAGTCTCGTCCAAAAGGCCCATCAACGTCCAAGTTCAAGAAATGCAGAAGCAAAATGCAAATTGAATTTCACTGTTTTGATCTTTTGGATGTAACTTTATTTTTATTAGCTTTTAATTTTTTTTTGGTGTGATTTATATTATCTTTATAGTATTTTGAGTCACATAAGATCCCAAGTTATAAACTTAAGCATCAAGTCATAGAAGTCTAGTAGGAGTCTAAATAAGTCTAGAATATTATAAAGTGTTCTAGAATATTCTAGAAGGTTTGTGTGTGTGTGTTTTAGGCGTGTGATTGGTTAGTTTAGGCGCTAATTATTAGTTATTATCCTAGATAAGGTTGACTTATTTTGTAACTAATCCATATTGGATTAGGAAAGCCAAGTCCTATTAGGATAAGGTTGTTATAACAAACTCCCCTTAGGACAAGGAGTCCTAATCCAAGGGAGAGTAGTATAGTTAGGCGTCTAGTACTAGGAAACCTTAGCTTGCACGCCAAGTAGCACTAATCCTAGTCACATTAGACTGGCTTGCACGCCAAGTCTAGACTCACAGTCCCTATAGGACTCTATTAGTATAAATAGCTAGGCTTGTAGCCTTTCAATGGCAACCAGTTTATCAACGATGAATAAAATCAAGCTTTTAGCTTACCCCTTGAGTGTTTCGTGAAAAACCTCGTTCAATCTCTTCTATTGTATCTTGGTTGGGCAACCAAGTGGTTAGGAGGAGCTTAATCCTAAACCTATAAGGTGTTTCTGTAACTAGGTTGAAGATTAAGTGTAATGCCCTGTCCCCCTCCCGGGCCGCGGACATTACCGATAACTGCTTCAAGGATCGCTGACTGGCCCCACAGATCACCACGAGTCTTTCCAGCGTGCTTCGTCCTCGCTCACACGCTGCCTGGGAAAACTTCCCAGGAGGTCACCCATCCTTTGACTACTCCCAGCTAAGCACGCTTAACTGAGGAGTTTCCAACTGATGAGCTACCATAAAAGAAGGTGCACCTTGGTGATATGAGTAGTCATTTCAAACCCTTTAAGGCACACTTTGACCAAATACAAGGGTGTTACATTAAGTTATCCCTAGGATTTCTTTCTTGTGGTGTTTCTGTATCAAGATAGATCCCTTGAACTATCTTGTTATTATCTTTCTATCAATGTAGTTAAGATAATCACTCTTTTATCTTTCTATCAATATAGTTAAGATAAACTCTAATCTCCCTCCCTCACTTATCACGTCATCCCCTCCCTCGTTCTCTCTCCCAATTCGTCCACTCCCACTCTCTCTCCATAACAAACTCCCAACAAACTCCCTCACTCTCCTCACAACAACTTTCTACTCTCTTCTCTCTCACAAAAGGCCTCACGCCACTATACTCTCTCCCTCCCCCCATCCACACGTCATCCTCCCTCTTTCCATATTCAAGAATCAATCTTTCTTGGTTCTTGAATCCACAAAAGTGATTTCCCCTCCATTCCTCCATATTCACGTGAAGCTTTCCTGTCATCTAGTTTGGTTGCACGTGTAATGATTATTACTGGCTCAAGAATCTCTCTTTTGATCCCATAATACATTAAAAATGGTATCAGAGCTCTAGGTTATTGTTGAGTCTAACCCTGAACTCCACAGAGTTAACCTAAACTTATAGCCTTCAAAACTTCAAGTCCGAAAGCCAAACCTGCAATACCAAACAAATAACGTGCAAGTCCAAACACGTAACCTTCAAATCTTCAGGGTCATTCTGACATTCCAAACTCCATCCTATGGCGTCTGGAAGCAAAAGTAATGAAGGTGAAGATCCTACTGAGCAATTGAAGCAGGAAAACGCTAAACTGGAAGCAAGAGTAGCCTATCTCTCTGATCAACTGAAGCGGTACATAAACTTATAGAACAGTTCTGAACACTACGGGAACCTGAAGAAGAAGAGGTCGTCCCCAACAGCCCCAGCGAAACTGAGCACTCTACTAGCTCAAGTAGGAGGTCACGTCAGTCTAGGCATCCCCCAAGAAAAGAAAGACTCGACTTCAAATCGACATTCCTGAAATCGATGGTAATCTTGATCCTGAAATCTTTCTTGATTGGATTCAAACTGTCGAAAGAGTCTTTGATCTGAAAGATGTACCTGATGATAAGAAAGTGAAATACATTTCTCTTAAACTGCATAAGCATGCTAGTATTTGGTGGACTAACTTACAGAAGAAGAGACAACATGCCGGGAAAGAAAAGATTCGTACTTGGGACAAGATGAAAAAGAAACTTCATTCAAAGTATCTTCTTGCAAGCTACTTCAAAGACAATTACTTTCGGTTGCAGCAAGTATCCCAAGGGTCCAAAACTGTTGAAGAGTACACGAAAGAATTCGAACACCTACTCTGGAGGTGTGATTTAAAAGAAGACGAACCTCAAACTCTTGTGAGGTATCTTGCTTGTTTAAACGACAACATAAGGTATGTGGTTGAACATCAACCTTATGAAACTCTTCATGAATTGAGTACTTTGGCTAACAAAGTGGAACAACAAAGAAAAAGAAGGGGCAAGGAGACGCCAAAAAGGAACCCTAGTTCCTAAAGAACTCCCTACTCGCCTCAAACATACACTCCACAAAAGAGCCAAACCCACTCCCATCCATCCATCACAAAAACGGCTAACCCTACTCCTCGAACTGTCCAAAAATCAGTCCCAGTTCCACCCACGGATAAGAGAAGGTGCTTTAGGTGTCAAAGGCTCGGTCACTATGCTTATGAATGCCCTAACAAGAGAGCCATCACACTCATGGAATTTCAAAACGCTATCTTTGAACCTGAAGTGGAGGATGTGGAAGGAGAAACCCACACCTGTCATCACGAATCTGAAGAAGAGGTCGTGGAAGAACCAGATCAAGGAGAGATGCTGGTTATGAGGAGAGTTCTGAATAGCTCTCCAGTTCTTGAAGATCTGCAACAACGGGAAGCCATCTTTCATTCCCATTGTACTGTGCAAGGGAAAGGTTGTTCTTTGATCATCGATGGTGGAAGCTGTACCAATGCAGTTTCAACAACTATGGTGAACAAGCTACAACTCCGAACAAGCCCACATCCTACGCCATATACTGTTCAATGGCTCAATCAGGGTAAAGGCTTAAAGGTGAATCTACGATGTTTGGTATGTTTTTCCATTGGGAAGTCTTATCAAGATTCAATCTGGTGTGATGTACTGCCTATGGATGCCTGTCATATTCTGCTTGGAAGACCATGGTTATTTGACAGGAGTGTTACACATGATGGTGGAGCTAATACTTACACATTGCTGGTGAAGAACAAAAGGGTCACATTAGCTCCTCTAAAGACATCACCAACAACTGGGAATGATTTAAAGGTCATCTCTTTCATGATCACTGAACGCCCTGAGTTTAGTGAACACAAGGAGGTCCTCCCTGACGACCCTAGCCATGAAAATTCTACAAAATAGCTCCCTCTGGTCATCCATCACGTGAGCTTAGTGGCAAAGGCAACATCAGACTCTAGTCAACGTGAGATCTAGTCTGTTGAATATCACGTGAACCCTACTACTGATCTAAGGGTTCGAAATTTATCAGATGGTCACGTCAAGGGCACAATCAAGGAGGAAACTCATGCATCAAATGCCCTAGCGATTGCAAAGAAGGAAAGAAACAACATGGTTCAGATTCTGTTCGGGACTACTACTATTCAAAGTCCAAGAAGTCTCCTTGTATGGTTAGTCACGCCTTGTGATCTAATCTATGTACTTTCTATTATTATGAGACTTATGAATCAGGTTATGAAGTCCTTCATCAACAAGTGTGTCCATGACACATTCATGCATATCAAGAGTGAGAAAGATCGAACCTTTCAGACCATCACAGTTCACGTAAAGGCACTGGTTCACGTGAGAGTTATTGGAGCACTCATGGTTCACGTGGAGGTCCTGATCCATGTGACTATTACAGTTGGGTCAACGGAAGTCTTTGAACTTGAACCTCCAAGTTTGAGGACAAACTTCTTTCAACAAGGGGGGAATGATGGAAATCAGCCCACGCCTATTCCCATAAGCCCAATCAAGAAGACCCAATTAAGGTATAAGTATAAAGATAGGGTCCTTCATCAAAAGACTCCAGTCAAATCAGACCCAACAAAGAAGACTCAGTTCAATTATATGGAGTTCATTGGGCCAAAGAAGGAAGATATAAAGTAGAAGTCCAAAGGCCCATTCACATGGTGTGCTTCTTGTTTCAAGAGGATGTCCAAACATCCTAAAGTGAATCAAAGCCCACAAGTCACGTCCAAAAGGTCCATCAACGTCCAAGTCAAAGAACTGTAGAAGCAAAATGCAAATTGAATTTCACAGTTTTGATCTTTTGGATATAACTTTATTTTTATTAGCTTTTAACTGTTTTTGGTGTGATTTATATTATCTTTATAGTATTTTGAGTCCTGTAAGATGCCAAATAAGTTATAAACTTAAGCATCAAGTCATAGAAGTCTAGTAGGAGTCCAAATAAGTCTAGAATATTCTAAAGTATTCTAGAATATTCTAGAAGGTTTGTGTGTGCGTGTTTTAAGCGTGTGATTGGTTAGCTTAGGAGCCAATTATTAGTTATTATCCCAGAAAAGGTTGGCTTATTTTGTAACTAATCCATATTGGATTAGGAAAGCCAAGTCCTATTAGGATAAGGTTGTTACAACAAACTCCCCTTAGGATAAGGTGTCCTAATCCAAGGGAGAGTAGTGTAGATAGGCGTCTAGTACTAGAAAACCTTGGCTTGTACGCCAAGTAGCACTAATCCTAGTCATATTAGACTGGCTTGCATGCCAAGTTTAGAGTCACAGTCCTTATAGGACTCTATTAGTATAAATAGCTAGGCTTGTAGCATTTCAATGGCAACTAGTTTATCAACCATGAATAGAATCAAGCTTTTAGCTTACCCCTTGAGTGTTTCGTGAAGAACCTGGCGCAATCTCTTCTATTGTATCTTAGTTTGGCAACCAAGTGGTTAGGAGGAGCTTAATCCTAAACCTAGAAGGTGTTTCTGTAACTAGGTTGAAGGTTAAGTTAGCCCTAGGGTTTCTTTCTTGTGGTGTTTCTGTATCAAGATAGATCCCTTGAACTATCTTGTTATTATCTTTCTATCGATATGTTTAAGATAAACCCTAATCTCCCTCCCTCACAAATCACGTCACGCCCTCCCTCTTTCTCTCTCCCAATTCGTCCACTCCCCCTCTCTCTCCATAACAAACTCCCAACAAACTCCCTCTCTCTCCTCACAACAACTTTCTACTCTCTTCTCTCTCACAAAAAGCCTCACGCCACCATACTCTCTCCCTCCCCCCATCCACACGTCATCCTCCCTATTTCCATATTCAAGAATCAATCTTTCTTGTTTGTTGAATCCACAAAAGTCCTCACGACAAAAGAACCCTCCATAGATCTTGTATTTCACTTGATTTCCCCTCCATTCCTCCATATTCACGTGAAGCTTCCCTATCATCTAGTTTGGTTGCACGTGTAATGATTATTACTGGATCAAGAATCTCTCTTTTGATCCCGTAATACATTAAAAATGGTATTAGAGCTCTAGGTTATTGTTGAGTCCAACCCTGAACTCCACAGAGTTAACCTAAACACATAACCTTCAAACCTTTAAGTCCAAAAGCCAAACCTGCAATACCAAACACATAACCTACAAGTCCAAACACTTAACCTTCAAATCTTTAAGGTCAACCTGACATTCCAAACTCCATCTTATGGCGTCATGAAGCAAAAGTAATGAAGGTGAAGATCCTACTGAGCAATTGAAGCAGGAAAAGGCTGAACTGGTAGCAAGAGTAGCATATCTCTCTGATCAACTGAAGCGGTACATGAACCTACAGTTCAGAACACTACGGGGACCTGAAGAAGAAGAGGTCGTCCCCAACAGCCCCTGCGAAACTGAGCACTCTACTAGCTCAAGCAGGAGGTCATGTTAGTCTAGGCGTCCCCCAAGAGAAGAAAGACTTGACTTCAAAGTCGACATTCCTGAATTCGACGATAATATTGATCCTGAAATCTTTCTTGATTGGTTTCAAACTTTCGAAAGAGTCTCTAATATGAAAGATGTACCTGATGATAAGAAAGTGAAATACACTGCTCTTAAACTGCGGAAGCATGCTAGTATTTGGTAGACTAACTTACAGAAGAAGAGACAGCATGCCGGGAAAGAAAAGATTCGTACTTGGGACAAGATGAAAAAGAAACTTCATTCAAAGTATCTTCCTGCAAGCTACTTCAAAGACAATTACTTTCGGTTGCAGCAACTATCCCAAGGGTCCAAAAATGTTGAAGAGTACACGAAAGAATTCGAACACCTACTCTGGAGGTGTGATTTGAAAGAAGACGAA
The DNA here is from genome assembly GCA_029582165.1 of Portulaca oleracea. Taxonomy (NCBI): domain Eukaryota; kingdom Viridiplantae; phylum Streptophyta; class Magnoliopsida; order Caryophyllales; family Portulacaceae; genus Portulaca; species Portulaca oleracea. The sequence goes on along the minus strand of CM055881.1, from coordinate 349,015 downwards.
CCTCAAACTCTTGTGAGGTATCTTGCTTGTTTAAACGACAACATAAGATATCTGGTTGAACTTCAACCTTATAAAACTCTTGATGAATTGAGTACTTTGGCTAACAAAGTGGAACAGCTAAGAAAAAGAAGGGGCAAGGAGACGCCAAATAGGAACCATAGTTCCCAAAGAACTCTCTACTCGCCTCAAACATACACTCCACAAAAGAGCCAAACCCACTCCCATCCGTCCGCCACAAAAACGCCTAACCCTACTCCTCAAACTGTCCAAAACTCCGTCCCAGTTCCACCCACGGATAAGAGAAGGTGCTTTAGGTGTCAAGGGCTCGGTCACTATGCTTCTGAATGCCCTAACAAGAGAGCCATCACACTCATGGAATTCCAAAACGCTATCTTTGAACCTGAACCGGAGGATGTAGAAGGAGAAACCCACGCCTGTCATAATGAATCTAAAGAAGAGGTTGTGGAAGAACCAGATCAAGGAGAGATACTGGTTATGAGGAGGGTTCTGAATAGCTCTCCAGTTCTTGAAGATCTGCAACAATGGGAAGCCATCTTCCATTCCCGCTGAACTGTGCAAGGGAAAGTTTGTTCTTTGATCGTCGACGATGGAAGCTGTACCTATGCAGTTTCAACAACTATGGTGAACAAGCTACAACTCCCAACAAGCCCACACCCCACGCCATATACTAAACAGTGGCTTAAAGGTGAATCTACGCTGTTTGGTAAGCTTTTCTATTGGGAAGTCTTATCAAGATTCAATCTGGTGTGTTGTACTACCTATGGATGCCTGTCATATTCTACTTAGAAGATCATGGTTATTTGACAGGAGTGTTACACATGATGGAAAAGCTAATTCTTACACACGGCTGGTGAAGAACAAAAGGGTTACATTAGCTCCTCTAAAGATATCACCAACAACTGGGAATGATTCAAAGGTCATCTCTTTCATGATCCTAGTCATATTAGACTGGCTTGCATGCCAAGTCTACAGTCACAGTCCCTATAGGACTCTATTAGTATAAATAGCTAGGCTTGTAGCCTTTCAATGGCAACCAATTTATCAACCCTGAATAGAATCAAGCTTTTAGCTTACCCCTTGCGTGTTTCGTGAAGAACCTCGTTCAATCTCTTCTATTGTATCTTGGTTTGGCAACCAAGTGGTTAGGAGGAGCTTAATCCTAAACCTAGAAGGTGTTTCTGTAACTAGGTTAAAGGTTAAGTTAGCCCTAGGGTTTCTTTCTTGTGGTGTTTCTGTATCAAGATAGATCCCTGGAACTATATTGTTATTATCTTTTTATCAATGTAGTTAAGATAATAACTCTTTTATCTTTCTATCGATATAGTTAAGATAAACCCTAATCTCCATCCCTCACAAATCTCGTCACGCCCTCCCTCTTTCTCTCTCGCCATTCGTCCACTCCCCCTATCTCTCCATAACAAACTCCCAACAAACTCCCTCTCTCTCCTCACAACAACTTTCTACTCTCTTCTCTCTCACAAAAGGCCTCCCACCACCATACTCTCTCCCTCCCCCAATCCAAACGTCATCCTCCCTCTTTCCATATTAAAGAATCAATCTTTCTTGTTTCTTGAATCCACAAAAGTCCTCACGACAAAAGAAGCCTCCATAGATCCTGTATTTCACGTGATTTCCCCTCTATTCCTCCATATTCACGTGAAGCTTCTCTGTCATCTAGTTTGGTTGCACGTGTAATGATTATTACTAGATCAAGAATCTCCCTTGTGATCCCGTAATACATCAAAAGAGGTATCAGAGCTCTAGGTTATTGTTGAGTCCAACCCTGAACTCCACAGAGTTAACCTAAACACATAACCTTTAAACCTTTAAGTCCAAAAGCCAAACCTGCAATACCAAACACATAACTTGCAAGTCCAAACACTTAACCTTCAAATCTTCAGGGTCAAGCTGACATTCCAAACTCCATCCTATGGCGTCTGGAAGCAAAAGTAATGAAGGTGAAGATCCTACTGAGCAATTGAAGCAGGAAATGGCTGAATTGGAAGTAAGAGTAGCCTATCCCTCTGATTTACTGAAGCAGTACATTAACCAACAGTTCAGAACACTACGGGGACTTGAAGAAGAAGAGGTCGTTCCCAACAGCCCTAGCGAAACTGAGCACTCTACTAGCTCAAGCAGGAGGTCACGTCAGTCTAGGCGTCCCCAAAGAGAAGAAAGACTTGACTTCAAAGTCGACATTCCTGAATTCGAAGGTAATCTTGATTCTGAAGTCTTTCTTGATTGGATTCAAACTGTCGAAAGAGTCTTTGATCTGAAAGATGTACCTGATGATAAGAAAGTGAAATACGTTGCTCTTAAACTGCGGAACATGCTAGTATTTGGTGGGCTAACTTACAGAAGAAGAGACAACATGTCAGGAAAGAAAAGATTCGTACTTGGGACAAGATGAAAAAGAAACTTCATTCAAAGTATCTTCCTGCAAGCTACTTCAAAGACAATTACTTTCGGCTGCAGCAACTATCCCAAGGGTCCAAAACTGTTGAAGAGTACACGAAAGAATTCGAACACCTACTCTGGAGGTGTGATTTGAAAGAAGACGAACCTCAAACTCTTGTGAGGTATCTTGCTGGTTTAAACGACAACATAAGGTATGTGGTTGAACTTCAACCTTATGAAACTCTTGATGAATTCAGTACTTTGGCTAACAAAGTGGAACAACAAAGAAAAAGAAGGGGCAAGGAGACGCCAAACAGGAACTAGACGCCAAACAGGAACCCTAGTTCTTGAAGAACTCCCTACTCGCCTCAAACATACACTCCACAAAAGAGCCAAACCCACTCCCATCCGTCCGCCACAAAAACGCCTAACCCTACTCCTCAAACTGTCCAAAACTCCGTCCCAGTTCCACCCACGTATAAGAGAAGGTGTTTTAGGTGTCAAGAGCTCGGTCACTATGCTTTTGAATGCACTAACAAGAGAGCCATCACACTCATGGAATTTCAAAACGCTATATTTGAACCTGAACTGGAGGATGTGGAAGGAAAAACCCACACCTGTCATCACGAATCTGAAGAAGAGGTCGTGTAAGAACCAGATCAAGGAGAGATGCTGGTTATGAGGAGAGTTCTGAATAGTTCTCCAGTTCTTGAAGATCTGCAACAACGGGAAGCCATCTTCCATTCCCACTGTACTGTGCAAGGGAAAGGTTGTTCTTTGATCATCGATGGTGGAAGCTGTACCAATGCAGTTTCAACAACTATGGTGAACAAGCTACAACTCCGAACAAGCCCACACCCTACGCAATATACTGTTCAATGGCTCAATCAGGGTAAAGGCTTAAAGGTGAATCTACAATGTTTGGTAAGTTTTTCCATTGAGAAGTCTTATCAAGATTCAATCTGGTGTGATGTATTGCCTATGGATGCCTGTCATATTCTGCTTGGAAGACCATGGTTATTTGACAGGAGTGTTACACATGATGGTGGAGCTAATACTTACACACTGCTGGTGAAGAACAAAAGGGTCACATTAGCTCCTCTAAAGACATCACCAACAACTGGGAATGATTTAAAGGTCATCTCTTTCATGATCACTGAACGCCCTGAGTTTAGTGAACACAAGGAGGTCCTCCCTGACGACCCTAGCCACGAAAATTCTACAAAATAGCTCCCTCTGGTCATCCATCACGTGAGCTTAGTGGCAAAGGCAACATCAGACTCTAGTCAACGTGAGATCTAGTCTGTTGAATATCACGTGAACCCTACTACTGATCTAAGGGTTCGAAATTTATCAGATGGTCACGTCAAGGGCACAATCAAGGAGGAAACTCATGCATCAAATGCCCTAGCGATTGCAAAGAAGGAAAGAACCAACATGGTTCAGATTCTTTTCGGGACTACTACTATTCAAAGTCCAAGAAGTCTCCTTGTATGGTTAGTCACGCCTTGTGATCTAATCTATATACTTTCTATTATTATGAGACTTATGAATCAGGTTATGAAGTCCTTCATCAACAAGTGTGTCCATGACACATTCATGCATATCAAGAGTGAGAAAGATCGAATCTTTCAAACCATCACAGTTCACGTAAAGGCACTGGTTCACGTGAGAGTTATTGGAGCACTCATGGTTCATGTGGAGGTCCTGATCCATGTGACTATTACAGTTGGGTCAACGGAAGTCTTTGAACTTGAACCTCCAATTTTGAGGACAATCTTCTTTCAACAAGGGGGGAATGATGGAAATCAGCCCACGCCTATTCCCATTAGCCCAATCAAGAAGACCCAATTAAGGTATAAGTATAAATATAGGGTCCTTCATCAAAAGACTCCAGTCAAATCAGACCCAACAAAGAAGACTCAGATGTATTATATGGAGTTCAATTGGGCCAAAGAAGGAAGATATAAAGTAGAAGTCCAAAGGCCCATTCACATGGTGTGCTTCTTGTTTCAAGAGGATGTCCAAACATCCTAAAGTGAATCAAAGCCCACAAGTCATGTCCAAAAGGTCCATCAACGTCCAAGTCAAAGAACTGTAGAAGCAAAATGCAAATTGAATTTCACAGTTTTGATCTTTTGGATATAACTTTGTTTTTATTAGCTTTTAACTGTTTTTTGTGTGATTTATATTATCTTTATAGTATTTTGAGTCATGTAAGATGGCAAATAAGTTGTAAACTTAAGCATCAAGTCATAGAAGTCTAGTAGGAGTCCAAATAAGTATAGAATATTCTAAAGTATTTTAGATTATTCTAGAAGGTTTGTGTGTGCGTGTTTTAGGCGTGTGATTGGTTAACTTAGGAGCCAATTATTAGTTATTATCCCAGAAAAGGTTGGCTTATTTTGTAACTAATCCATATTGGTCTAGGAAAGCCAAGTCCTATTAGGATAAGGTTGTTACAACAAACTCCCCTTAGGATAAGGAGTCCTAATCCAAGGGAGAGTAGAGTAGTTAGGCGTCTAGTACTAGAAAACCTTGGCTTGTACGCCAAGTAGCACTAATCCTAGTCATATTAGACTGGCTTGCATGCCAAGTCTAGAGTCACAGTCCCTATAGGACTCTATTAGTATAAATAGCTAGGCTTGTAGCATTTCAATGGCAACCAGTTTATCAACCATGAATAGAATCAAGCTTTTAGCTTACCCCTTGAGTGTTTCGTGAAGAACCTGGCGCAATCTCTTCTATTGTATCTTAGTTTGGCAACCAAGTCGTTAGGAGAAGCTTAATCCTAAACCTAGAAGGTGTTTCTGTAACTAGGATGAAGGTTAAGTTAGCCCTAGGGTTTCTTTCTTGTGGTGTTTCTGTATCAAGATAGATCCCTTGAACTCTCTTGTTATTATCTTTCTATCAATGTATTTAAGATAATCACTCTTTTATCTTTCTATCGATATAGTTAAGATAAACCCTAATCTCCCTCCCTCACAAATTACGTCACGCCCTCCCTCTTTCTCTCTCGCTATTCGTCCACTCCCCCTGTCTCTCCATAACAAACTCCCAACAAACTCCCTCTCTCTCCTCACAACAACTTTCTACTCTCTTCTCTCTTACAAAAGGCCTCCCACCACCATACTCTCTCCCTCCCCCAATCCAAACGTCATCCTCCCTCTTTCCATATTCAAGAATCAATCTTTCTTGTTTCTTGAATCCACAAAAGTCCTCACGACAAAAGAAGCCTCCATAGATCTTGTATTTCACATGATTTCCCCTCCATTCCTCCATATTCACGTGAAGCTTCCCTATCATCTAGTTTGGTTGCACGTGTAATGATTATTACTGGATCAAGAATCTCTCTTTTGATCCCGTAATACATCAAAAGTGGTATCAGAGCTCTAGGTTATTGTTGAGTGCAACCTTGAAGTCCACAGAGTTAACCTAAACACATAACCTTCAAACCTTCAAGTCCAAAAACCAAACATACAATACAAAACACATAACCTGCAAGTCCAAGCACTTAACCTTCAAATCTTTAAGGTCAACCTGACATTCCAAACTCCATCCTATGGCGTCTTGAAGCAAAAGTAATGAAGGTGAAGATCCTACTGAGCAATTGAAGCAGGAAAAGGCTGAACTGGAAGCAAGAGTAGCATATGTCTCTGATCAACTGAAGCGGTACATGAACCTAATATTCAGAACACTACGGGGACCTAAAGAAGAAGAGGTCGTCCCCAACAGCCCCTGCGAAACTGAGCACTCTACTAGCTCAAGTAGGAGGTTACCTTAGTCTAGGCGTCCCCCAAGAGAAGAAATACTTGATTTCAAAGTCGACATTCCTGAATTCGACGATAATATTGATCCTGAAATCTTTCTTGATTGGATTCAAACTTTCGAAAGAGTCTCTAATATGGAAGATGTACCTGATGATAAGAAAGTGAAATACACTACTCTTAAACTGCGGAAGCATGCTAGTATTTGGTAGACTAACTTACAGAAGAAGAGACAGCATGCCGGGAAAGAAAAGATTCGTACTTGGGACAAGATGAAAAAGAAACTTCATTCAAAGTATCTTCCTGCAAGCTACTTCAAAGACAATTACTTTCGGTTGCAGCAACTATCCCAAGGGTCCAAAACTGTTGTAGAGTACACGAAAGAATTCGAACACCTACTCTGGAAGTGTGATTTGAAAGAAGACGAACCTCAAACTCTTGTGAGGTATCTTGTTGGTTTAAACGACAACATAAGATATCTGGTTGAACTTCAACCTTATAAAACTCTTGATGAATTGAGTACTTTGGCTAACAAAGTGGAACAGCTAAGAAAAAGAAGGGGCAAGGAGACGCCAAACAGGAACCTTAGTTCCCAAAGAACTCTCTACTTGCCTCAAACATACACTCCACAAAAGAGCCAAACCCACTCCTATCCGTCCGCCACAAAAACGCCTAACCCTACTCCTCAAACTGTCCAAAACTCCGTCCCAGTTCCACCCACGAATAAGAAAAGGTGCTTTAGGTGTCAAGGGCTCGGTCACTATGCTTCTAAATGCCCTAACAAGAGAGTCATCACACTCATGGAATTCCAAAACGCTGTCTTTGAACCTGAACTAGAGGATGTAGAAGGAGACACCCACGCCTGTCATAACGAATCTAAAGAAGAGGTTGTGGAAGAACCAGATCAAGGAGAGATACTGGTTATGAGGAGAGTTCTGAATAGCTCTCCAGTTCCTGAAGATCTGCAACAATGGGAAGCCATCTTCCATTCCCGCTGAACTGTGCAAGGGAAAGTTTGTTCTTTGATCGTCGACGATGGAAGCTGTACCAATGCAGTTTCATCAATTATGGTGAACAAGCTACAACTCCCAACAAGCCCACACCCCACGCCATATACTGTTCAGTGGCTCAATCGGGGTAAAGGCTTAAAGGTGAATCTACGTTGTTTGGTAAGCTTTTCTATTGGGAAGTCTTATCAAGATTCAATCTAGTGTTGTACTACCTATGGATGCCCGTCATATTCTACTTAGAAGACCATGGTTATTTGACAGGAGTGTTACACATGATGGAAAAGCTAATTCTTACACACGGCTTGTGAAGAACAAAAGGGTTACATTAGCTCCTCTAAAGACATCACCAACAACTGGGAATGATTCAAAGGTCATCTCTTTCATGATCCTAGTCATATTAGACTAGCTTGCATGTCAAGTCTAGAGTCACAGTCCCTATAGGACTCTATTAGTATAAATAGCTAGACTTGTAGCCTTTCAATGGCAACCAATTTATCAACCCTGAATAGAATCAAGCTTTTAGCTTACCCCTTGAGTGTTTCGTGAAGAACCTCGTTCAATCTCTTCTATTGTATCTTGGTTTGGCAACCAAGTGGTTAGGAGGAGCTTAAAACCTAGAAGGTGTTTCTGTAACTAGGTTGAAGGTTAAGTTAGCCCTAGGGTTTCTTTCTTGTGGTGTTTCTGTATAATGATAGATCCCTTGAACTATCTTGTTATTATCTTTCTATCAATGTAGTTAAGATAATCACTCTTTTATCTTTCTATCGATATAGTTAAGATAAACCCTAATCTCCATCCCTCACAAATCACGTCACGCCCTCCCTCTTTCTCTCTCGCAATTCGTCCACTCCCATTCTCTCTCCATAACAAACTCCCAACAAACTCCCGCTCTCTCCTCACAACAACTTTCTACTCTCTTCTCTCTCACAAAAGGCCTCCCACCACCATACTCTCTCCCACCCCCGATCCACATGTCATCCTAACTCTTTCCATATTCAAGAATCAATCTTTCTCGTTTCTTGAATCCACAAAAGTCCTCACGACAAAAGAAGCCTCCATAGATCCTGATGTATCCCAGACCCAAGGACCTTTAACTCAACAGGCTAGGAAACATCATAGGAACCCAAGGACCTCACGTATGACTCAATAACCCAACAAAGGAGGGAAAAACAACCACAAATGATGTAATTATCTCCAGAATGACGAGGAAACCAAGCTTGAATAAACCATATAATAGCAAAGGACTCACGAAGGACATTCAGAATCAGATCAAAGGACCTTACGTTGGTTCAGAGAAGCAACGCCAAAGGAAGAAAACATCAACTGCGAATGGAGATTGATGTGTTTAACTCAAATGGCAATTAGAACCAGGTTTACACACACCATATAACATCAAGAAACTCACAAAGGTTTAGGAACTCACTCAAACAGATCTGAACTCAACACGAAGGAGTGGAAATGATGTATATAAGCTCACCAAGGCACTGATTCAAGCAAGCTTATAACACCACAAGAACACCAATATCTCGACAAAGAATAACCACAACAATATGATGCAGTAAGCATCAAGGAGCGAAAAACAAATGAAAGAAAAGATAGAGACAAGTATTTTCTCACTTGTTACAGTACTTAAACACCTTCAAGTGAAAAGAATACCCGGGAAAGCTTGAAGGACCTCGTTTGGTTACAGAATTTAATCACCTTCCAAATGAGATCTCAACAAGTCCACACAACACCACTAGATTGCCAAATCTAGATACTGGAGTGGAAACGAGAGTTTGAAAAACTCACAAACTAAGAACCTCTCGGTTTCTTGGGGTTTTTTATTTCATATAAGTTGTTGAGTTTCAAAATACAAAGGTTCATATATATAAGGCTCGGCTGGAAGCATGCAAGCACACAAGCACACAAGCACACAAGTAGCTAAACCATCTAGAGTGAGGTTTCCTAATAACGAAGAAACCTCCTAAACGTCCTTAATTAAGCTAAATACAACTAATTAAGACTAATACATATCTTCACCATGAAGTACTCGTCCAAATGGGTGGCAAGGAGGACCAATAGGAGCATTACACGTGGCACTTCTCCATTGGAGCAATGTCCTTCACTTGGATCCTAATCCGTGCAAGACAAATGAAGAAACACAAGTGGTTTTGTTTCAAAGTCAGCTGGAACCTTCCTTGGACCTCCAATAGTATTAGAAAACCGGACCCCATGTGAGAAGACCAAAATACCCTTGAAAGAACACCAAAATATCAAACAGACCCCAGATAAAGGTCCTTATCGCGCGCTCAGAAACAAACTGCTGTGTAGAACTCAAATGACCTTCAGACCATGCAATCTTGGGCATTATGAAAAGCTTGAAGAAAAGCTTGAACAACATACTTCAAAAGCTTCCTAGGGACAAATTGGAGAAGAAACCTTAATTCTGAGATAGTGAGACAAATGTCGAAGGAGTCCCATATGATAAAGGACCTTGACCTGCCAAATGACCAACTCCTTTCTTAATTTCTTCCACGGCTAAGTAACAACCTTGGATGACCTGAACATGCTTGAACTGTCTCTCATCAAAAGGGTCTCAATGTTGAGATAATGAAGGAGTCATATAGGATGAATGACCTCCCTTTACGCCCTTGCCCTTCCGTACTCTGAATGACCTCAAGCATGCTTGCACCATAGGAGTTGGTGAAGGTGATTCCCATCATACCCCGAGTTGAGAAAAGTTTGTCCTCAAACTTGGATGGTTTTCCTCTTTAGAACAATGTGTCCTCAGGACATTGATATCGACCGCCTTCATAAGGGTCAACTTCATCTGCTCAAAATAAGAATAATACATTCGCTCTCGAGCCGCATTAAGACATTGAGAACATAAAGTAACTCAAAACACTTCACGAGGTTTCATTCATTGACGGTGAACACTGATCATTCCAAGGACCTCAAATGATTCCTCTAGCCTTAGCAACGACTTGGTAGAATCACCTTTTCTCCCATATGCCTTTGCCTCACCATCAACCATGGTACTAGCAAGATGTCCAAAACATTGCATTGATGTGCTATTCAACCTTTCAACAGAAAACACAACCACCAACTTTAGGATTTTAAAGGGCTCATTGGGGTTCTTTGAGTAGCTTGGTTGTGTGGGAAAGATGATACCAGGGTCAAAAGGTTTTTGGATGGTCCTTTGTAAGGTAAGGCTTGGCGGTAGATCATGAGAAACTTCACCTATCCTTGTGAGGACCAACGAATCATGGGTCAAGATAAGGTCCTCAACCCTGCCAAGGATTTTCAGAAACCATAGGTTCAAGGATGGAAACTGATGCATAATTGATGGCCTTATGCATCAAGGTCAACCATGGAGACATCTAATACTCACCTAGAAGGTAGAAGAGTTCAAGTCTCTCTTTTGTCTCTCTACTTGGAAGGGATCAACTCATGCGGACGTATACTTTTGCTCCTTAATTCAAGGACCGTGAAGCTATCATAGAAGTCATCCTAGAAGGGATTATTCTACATTCCAAGAGCTTTCATATGGTTCAAGAATCTTTGAATTTGGATGAGAATCCAAGGAGTTATTCATATTTGTAATATAGTTTAGTATATTGTTTTCTTTATGATGTAAGCATTAGGATGGATGATGTAAGCCAATATGGGCTAGAGTCTTGAAGTTGTGCACGCCTAAGGGGAAGGGTTTCTACTATAAATAACCCAAACTAGATGCTTGTAATACATTCAATTGATTCAAGTCATTCACATAGAATTTATAGATTTCAAACACATGTTGTGTTCTTTCTATCCTTTGTGCTAGGTGTCTTCGTTTCTCTTTTGAGAGTTTCAAACATCCCCTTCTTCTAGCTAAGGTTGGCATCCTTAGTGGTGAAAGGAAGGAATTGGAGTATTCTTGGAGGTGGTGAGTTTGTATCCTTCAAAGAGTCTTCAAAAGCCATCTACTATCCATCGATCGTTCGTCCATTTTATCATTCATTTCGTGTTCTTCATCAACTATTCAACAAGAATTCATCAAGCATTCATCAAGAAGTGTTTGTTCTTCATCATTCACGTTCAAACTCCATTCGTCATCATCATTCAACGTTCGTCCATTCATTCGTTCATTGTTTCCATTCGTTTGGTAACCTTCTTTCATAGTTCTTTCCATCCTTTTTCATCCATTTCTATGCCATTTTTGGTTCTTTGGAACTTTGAGAAGGGAGATTCCTATCTTCGTTTTTAAAGATCCTTAGATTGTGTGTAATGAGATCATTCCTTGGTCCCATTATGCATCAGAAACCTAGGTTCGTGGGTTATGAGGGTTGGCTCTTTTGTGGACGGTAGTAATGTGAAGATAAAAGGGCATGGAAAGATGGTTTGAGAACTCCCCTTGTTAAAAAGGAAGTTACTTGGTATGATGTGTTTTTGTGGGGCGATAGAGGCTGTTTTGTGGGTTAAGGACAGTGGGGGTTTAAGTGGAGGGGTGATGGTAGGGTTAGAAACAAACCAAGGCTGGTTGGGGGTATATAGATCAAAACTTGACTGTATCAAGGACCTCGAGGCATAGCGGTTGACAATTTGAGCAGAAGGGTATTCGACATAAGTGCTTCTCTTGCTAAGCATGGTGAGGGCATTATGCAACAATGTGTTTCCTCGCACAACTTCCTCAATAAACAACCAAGGCATAATATTCTCCAACATAGAGCATGTGATCAAGGACTTAACAACACTCCAAATGAAACCACAACAAACATCATCAAGGCTCACAAAATCAAGATAATATGGCTTCACATCTATTTCATGACCTTGACTCATCCAAAGTTGTATAATCACGATAACCTCCTTAACACAACACAAGGGCACATGAAATTCCACAAAACATGCATTCATGAAACTCCCAACTGACCAAAATATTCCCAAGTACATTTCATGCATGCCCAACAAAATAATGCAGCAAGGACATTCTTGAGATCCCATACCTTGGCCAAAATATTGGACACCAATTAATTTGAAAAGGATCAAGGCTGGAAAATTAACATTACCAATAATGAACTCCTCCATTGAGCTTGTAGGGGGCTTGATACTCCATTCCTCATACTTTAACCTCCTTCGCTTCCACCTCTTCCGCTCTGGTCTTCTTGTAACCTCCAAGTTCACCCATAGAAGTGACCTTGATTGGAAATCAACCAACTCAACATTGAAGCCACTGGAAGCTTCATCCTCCATTTTCATCCTTGTGGCACCTAAAGACGCCATGATGCTCATAATCGCAAACTGGGGCTCAGATTCTGCCAATGTCATTGGCTGACAGAATCGCAAGGTCGTTGACGGTGACAAGGACAAACAGTCCTCAACCTCCGAATCAGCAAACTTGGAAGGAAGTTCGGCAGTGTAATCTTTATCTCTTTGAGCCTCTAAGATCTCTTCATCATCTTCACTTTCATCAAATCTAGGAGGGAGATCAAAATCGACCTCTTGCTCATCCTCTTGAGATTGAACCTCAAAAGAATCAAAAAGGGCCTCATCAACTTCTTTAATGTCATCAAATTCTGGAGGGAGATCAAAGTTAATCTCTACATCCTCCTGAACTTGATGTTCCTCCTTGTGAACCAAAGGTGGTTCACGTGCCTTCTTTGAATCACGGAGAAACTCATAGCACGCCATTTCTAACTGTAGCACCTTGAGATCAAGGAGATCATGCTCATGTTTCAATATCTTTAATCTCTTTTTCTCCTTTAAAACATGATCACTCTTTTGAGATGAAGGTTTTTTTGACAACATGTCTAAGGTTCTTTTGTGGAGGGAATAAAAAGGATTGTGTTTGGGCTAAGAGGAAACTTAACCACCAGGAGAGTAGTCAAGCTCTGATACCAATTATGATGTATCCCAGACCCAAGGACCTTTAACTCAACAGGCTAGGAAACATCATAGGAACCCAAGGACCTCACGTATGACTCAATAACCCAACAAAGGAGGGAAAAACAACCACAAATGATGTAGTTATCTCCAGAATGACGAGGAAACCAAGCTTGAATAAACCATATAATAGCAAAGGACTCACGAAGGACATTCAGAATCAGATCAAAGGACCTTACGTTGGTTCAGAGAAGCAACGCCAAAGGAAGAAAACATCAACTACGAGTGGAGATTAATGTGTTTAAGTCAAATGGCAATTAGAACCAGGTTCACACACACCATATAACATCAAGAAACTCACAAAGGTTTAGGAACTCACTCAAACAGATCTGAACTCAACACGAAGGAGTGGAAATGATGTATATAAGCTCACCAAGGCACTGATTCAAGCAAGCTTATAACACCACAAGAACACCAATATCTCGGGACAACAAATAACCACAACAATATGATGCAATAAGCATCAAGGAGCGAAAAACAAATGAAAGAAAAGATAGAGACAAGTATTTTCTCACTTGTTACAGTACTTAAACACCTTCAAGTGAAAAGAATACCCGGGCAAGCTTGAAGGACATCGTTTGGTTACAGAATTTAATCACCTTCCAAATGAGATCTCAACAAGTCCACACAACACCACTAGATTGCCAAATCTAGATACTAGAGTGGAAACGAGAGTTTGAAAAACTCACAAACTAAGAACCTCTCGGTTTCTTGGGGTTTTGTATTTCATATAAGTTGTTGAGTTTCAAAATACAAAGGTTCATATATATAAGGCTCGGCTGGAAGCATGCAAGCAACCAAGCACACAAGCACACAAATAGCTAAACAATCTAGAGTGAGGTTTCCTAATAACGAAGAAACCTCCTAAACGTCCTTAATTAAGCTAAATACAACTAATTAAGACTAATACATATCTTCACCATGAAGTACTCGTCCAAATGGGTGGCAAGGAGGACCAATAGGAGCATTACACGTGGCACTTCTCCATTGGAGCAATGTCCTTCACTTGGATCCTAATCCGTGCAAGACAAATGAAGAAACACAAGTGGTTTTGTTTCAAAGTCAGCTGGAACCTTCCTTGGACCTCCAATAGTATTAGAAAACCGGACCCCATGTGAGAAGACCAAAATACCCTTGAAAGAACACCAAAATATCAAACAGACCCCAGATAAAGGTCCTTATCGCGCGCTCAGAAACAAACTGCTGTGTAGAACTCAAATGACCTTCAGACCATGCAATCTTGGGCATTATGAAAAGCTTGAAGAAAAGCTTGAACAACATACTTCAAAAGCTTCCTAGGGACAAATTGGAGAAGAAACCTTAATTCTGAGATAGTGAGACAAATGTCGAAGGTGTCCCATATGATAAAGGACCTTGACCTGCCAAATGACCAACTCCTTTCTTGATTTCTTCCACGGCTAAGTAACAACCTTGGATGACCTGAACATGCTTGAACTGTCTCTCATCAAAAGGGTCTCAATGTTGAGATAATGAAGGAGTCATATAGGATGAATGACCTCCCTTTACGCCCTTGCCCTTCTGGTACTCCTGAATGACCTCCAAGCATGCTTGCACCATAGGAGTTGGTGAAGGCTGATTCCCATCAGATCTTGTATTTCACGTGATTTCCCATCCATTCCTCCATATTCACGTGAAGCTTCTCTGTCATCTAGTTTGGTTGCACGTGTAATGATTATTACTAGATCAAGAATCTCCCTTTTGATCCCGTAATACATCAAAAGTGGTATCAGAGCTCTAGGTTATTGTTGAGTCCAACCCTGAACTCCACAGAGTAACCTAAACACATAACCTTTAAACCTTTAAGTCCAAAAGCCTAACCTGCAATACCAAACACATAACCTGCAAGTCCAAACACTTAACCTTCAAATCTTCAGGGTCAAGCTGACATTCCAAACTCCATCCTATGGCGTCTGGAAGCAAAAGTAATGAAGGTGAAGATCCTACTGAGCAATTGAAGCATGAAAAGGCTGAACTGGAAGTAAGAGTAGCCTATCTCTCTGATTAACTGAAGCGGTACATTAACCAACAGTTCAGAACACTACGGGGACCTGAAGAAGAAGAGGCCATTCCCAACAGCCCTAGCGAAACTGAGCACTCTACTAGCTCAAGCAGGAGGTCACGCCAGTCTAGGCGTCCCCCAAGAGAAGAAAGACTTGACTTCAAAGTCGACATTCCTGAATTCGACGGTAATCTTGATCTTGAAATCTTTCTTGATTGGATTCAAACTGTCGAAAGAGTCTTTGATCTGAAAGATGTACCTGATGATAAGAAAGTGAAATACATTGCTCTTAAACTGCGGAAGCATGCTAGTATTTGGTGGGCTAACCTACAGAAGAAGAGACAGCATGTCGGGAAAGAAAAGATTCGTACTTGGGACAAGATGAAAAAGAAACTTCATTCAAAGTATCTTCTTGCAAGCTACTTCAAAGACAATTACTTTCGGCTACAGCAACTATCCCAAGGGTCCAAAACTGTTGAAGAGTACACGAAAGAATTCGAACACCTACTATGGAGGTGTGATTTGAAAGAAGACGAACCTCAAACTCTTGTGAGGTATCTTGCTGGTTTAAACGACAACATAAGGTATGTGGTTGAACTTCAACCTTATAAAACTCTTGATGAATTGAGTACTTTGGCTAACAAAGTGGTACAACAAAGAAAAAGAAGGGGCAAGGAGACTCCAAACAGGAACCCTAGTTCCCAAACAACTCCTTACTCGCCTCAAACATACACTCCACAAAAGAGCCAAACCCACTCCCATCTGTCTGCCACAAAAACGCCTAACCCTACTCCTCAAACTTTCCAAAAATCCATCCTAGTTCCACCCACAGATAAGAGAAGGTGCTTTAGGTGTCAAGGGCTCGGTCACTATGCTTTTGAATGCCCTAACAAGAGAGCCATCATACTGATGGAATTCCAAAACGCTATCTTTGAACCTGAACCGGAGGATGTAGAAGGAGAAACCCTCGCCTGTCATAACGAATCTGAAGAAGAGGTCGTGGAAGAACCAGATCAAGGAGAGATGCTGGTTATGAGGAGAGTTCTAAATAGCTCTCCAGTTCCTGAAGATCTGCAACAATGGGAAGCCATCTTCCATTCCCGCTGTACTGTGCAAGGGAAAGTTTGTTCTTAGATCGTCGATGGTGGAAGCTGTACCAATGCAGTTTCAACAACTATGGTGAAAAAGCTACAACTCCCAACAAGCCCACATCCCACGCCATACACTGTTCAGTGGCTCAATCGGGGTAAATGATGTACTTTGGCCCACGCCAAAAACATTAGAAGAGGCCCATGAAGGAGAACTGCTTAACCTAGGTGTCACCTTTGGGGATCATAGGTTCATGGAAGGAAATGGAGGCTCACATAGCCTTGGGATCACCTTCGGAGACCCAAGATTCATAGAGGATGATGGGAATCCCATGTCCTCCAAGTCCACAACTAAAGGCCCAAGTACAAAGCCCAACTTGAACTTCACAGTTTGGACCATTTCAAGATGAAGTTCACATTTCTGATCATTTTGAGATGAATTTCACATTTCTGACCATTTCAAAAAGAAGTTCACAGTTTTGGCCTTTTAATGTATTTCTTTACATTTCTAGGGTTTTATTTACATTTCCAGTTGTGTGAGGTGCCGAGTAATATATATAAACTTGAACACCAAGTCGTAGGAGTCTAGATTAATCTAGAATAGTCTAGAATGTTCTAGAATGATCTAGAAGGTGTGTGTGTGTGTGTGTGTGTGTGTGTGTGTGTGATAGGCGTGTGGTGTGCTAGATTAGGCTCCAAGCTGTGTAGTCCTAGATAAGGTTGGCTTATTTTGTAACTAATCCATCTTGGATTAGGAAAGCCAAGTCCTAAAAGGATTATTATCTCTTGTAACCAACTCCCCTTAGGATAAGGAGTCCTAATCCAAGGAGGAGATGGAGTAGATGGCGTCTAGTATTAGGAGTCCTTGGCTTGCATGCCAAGTAATAGAGTCCTAGTAGGAAAAGATGGCTTGCACACCAATCTTGAGAGTCCGAGGAGGTTTAGGACTTTAGTAGTATAAATAGCTAGGCTTGTAGCCTCTCAAAGGCACCCAACTTTGAATTATGAAAATAGTTAAGCTTTTAGCTTTCTCTCGAGTGTTTGGATAAACTCTCACCCCCTTTCTTCTATTGTATCTTGGCATGACACCCAAGTGGTTAGGAAGAGCTTGATCCTAGGTTGCGGTCTAGATCAAGTTAGCCCTAGGTTGTCTTTCTTGTGGATTCAAGATTAGAAACCTAAATCTATCCGTTCTTATCTTTCTGTCAATACTGTTAAGATAATTACTTTTTATCTTTCTATCAATATAGTTAAGATAAATCTTTCTCTTCGTTTTCTTTCTT
The DNA here is from genome assembly GCA_029582165.1 of Portulaca oleracea. Taxonomy (NCBI): domain Eukaryota; kingdom Viridiplantae; phylum Streptophyta; class Magnoliopsida; order Caryophyllales; family Portulacaceae; genus Portulaca; species Portulaca oleracea. The sequence goes on along the minus strand of CM055881.1, from coordinate 331,528 downwards.
TCTAGTTTGATTAAATCAAAATCCAAACACAAGTCTTTTCTTTTCATAAAAACCAAAAAACCCAAAAATATCTTAGTTCTCTCTTTCTCTCAATCCCACGCCCCTCTCTCTCAAAATCTCTCTCATGCATTCATCCTCTCTTTCCCTCTCTCAAAACGTCTCCTCCAATTTCTCTCTCAAACCCTAATCTCTCCTTCACTCTTACTCTCTCAAACATCCTTATCTCAAATCTCTCATCCATACTCTCTCCTTCCTCACAAAAGACCTCACGCCAATCCCAAAGTCCTCCCCTATTTTTCGTCCATCTCTCTTCTCTCAAGCTCCACAAAGATCTCATCTTTCTCCATCTCAATTCGCTTCAATACTGCATCTTTCCCTCATGAAGCACCCTACCTTTTACCCTAATTCACTTGAAGCGTCCCATGTTGAGATTGGTTGCACGTCTCCCTTGATGTGTAATTGATCAAGATACAATCTTTGATCCCATTATACATCATAATTTTGGTATCAGAGCTCTAGGTTGTTTCGAGTGCAACCCTAGCCCCACAAAACAGCCCAAACACAATCCCCTCCATACCTGAATCACAAAAACCCCAACTGTCCATCACCATGGCTCACGAGATGTTCCTTATGAGGAGAGTTCTTAGTAACACAATTGTTTCTGAAGATCAACAACAACGAGAGGCCATCTTTCAATCTCGTTGCACAATCAAGGGAAAAGTTTGTTCGTTGATTATTGATGGTGGAAGCAGCACTAATGTGGCATCAACTACTATGGTGGACAAACTTCAACTGGAAACGAGTCCCCATCCAAAGCCCTACACCATCCAGTGGCTCAATCAGGGTGAAGATCTACAAGTGACTCAAAGATGTTTGGTAAGCTTTTCCATTGGCAAATCCTTTAAAGAATCTTTATGGTGTGATGTTTTGCCTATAGATGCTTGTCATATTCTACTTGGAAGACCATGGTTATTTGACAGGAGTGTGATGCACAACGGAAGAGCTAATACCTACACTCTTGTGATGAACAACAAGAGAATAACCCTAACTCCACTCCAAATAACCCAACAGTCCCCACCTAAGGAAGATGATCCAAACCCCATCACTTCTATGACCACTGAACGCCCTGAGTTTAGTGAGCATAAGGAGATCACTCCTTTAGACCCAAACACAAACCCTAGCCACAAAGATCCAACCAATGATGAAGAACCTAGTCACGGCAACCCTCCTCTCGTCACCCCCCTTAGAGAACAACACCCTCATGTGTTCCTAGACGAGAGACTACCCCAACGTGAAGTCCAAACTAATCCCATTCCTAGATCAGTTGTGCATCATGAACCAACAACTCACGTGAACCCTAGTGACACTCAAGAGGTTGAGCAAGATGAAGATCTTCAAGCAAAGGGTATGATTAGGGAAAGTCTCAGTCCATGCGCCATCCCTACCCTTTTGGTCCCAAAGGAAGGAAGCCAAAGTCTGTGCACCAACAAGGTCACTACCAAGTACAGGCTTCCTAGAAGTGAAGATCTAGTGGGTGAGCTACATGGCATCCACGACATCCCAAAGGTCAATCCAAGAAGTGGGTCCTGCCAGGCTCAAATTCAAGAAGGGGACACTGCTGTCAAAACCAAAGGAGGTCTCTATGAATGGTTAGTCATACCTTGTGGTCTAACTAATGCTCTTATTACTTTTATGAGACTAATGAATCAGGTTTTGAAGCACCTTATTATTAGCAAGTGTATTGTTATCTACTTTGATCATATACTTGTGAATAGCAAGAGTGAGAAAGGTCACAACTTTCACCTCCAATCTGCTTTGGAGACCTTAGCTTACATGAAGCTGCATAGTAATCCGTCCAAGTGTTACTTCTTCATCAACAACATAGACTCTCTTGGCTATGCTCTTTTGACTGAGGTGATTAAGGATGGTAAAGAAAAGATCAAAGCTATAAAGGAGTGGTCTACTCCAACTAATATTCAAACTGTTCGAAGCTTCCACGGTTTACCCTCTTTCTATAGGAGGTTTGTGAAGAATTTCAATACTACTTTATCTCCTTTAACCGAGCTATGGAAATCCAAGGAGTTCGCTTGGAGCCCAGCCACCCATCAAACGTTCAAAGTCATCAAGGATAAACTCTGCACCACACCGGTCCTAACCCTACCAAACTTTGATAAGAGGGTTGAGTGTGATGCTTCGGCAGTTGATGTTGGAGCAGTTCAACTTGTTCTATCACAAGAGGGCCGCCCCAAAAATCATTACATGAAGAAGTTTGGTGATCCTAGATTCATGGAAGATAATGGAGGCCAGCCCCGCTCAACCAACAAAGAGGTCTCATTCCTCCCATCAAGTTTGAGGACAAGCTTCCCTGTCATCTAGTTTGGTTGCACGTGTAATGATTATTACTGGATCAAGAATCTCTCTTTTGATCCCGTAATACATTAAAAATGGTATCAGAGCTCTAGGTTATTGTTGAGTCTAACCCTGAACTCCACAGAGTTAACCTAAACTTATATAACCTTCAAACCTTCAAGTCCAAAAGCCAAACCTGCAATACCAAACACATAACGTGCAAGTCCAAACACTTAACCTTCAAATCTTCAGGGTCATTCTGACATTCCAAACTCCATCCTATGGCGTCTGGAAGCAAAAGTAATGAAGGTGAAGATCCTACTGCGCAATTGAAGAAGGAAAACGCTGAAGTGGAAGCAAGAGTAGCCTATCTCTCTGATCAACAGAAGCGGTACATAAACTTATAGAATAGTTCAGAACACTACGAGAACCTGAAGAAGAAGAGGCCGTCCCCAACAGCCCCAGCGAAACTGAGCACTCTACTAGCTCAAGCAGGAGGTCACGTCAGTCTAGGCATCCCCCAAGAGAAGAAAGACTCGACTTCAAAGTCGACATTCCTGAAATCGACGGTAATCTTGATCCTGAAATCTTTCTTGATTGGATTCAAACTGTCAAAAGAGTCTTTGATCTGAAAGATGAACCTGATGAAAAGAATGTGAAATACATTGCTCTTAAACTGCATAAGCATGCTAGTATTTGGTGGACTTACTTACAGAAGAAGAGACAACATGCCGGGAAAGAAAAGATTCGTACTTGGGACAAGATGAAAAAGAAACTTCATTCAAAGTATCTTCTTGCAAGCTACTTCAAAGACAATTACTTTCGTCTGCAGCAACTATCCGAAGGGTCCAAAACTGTTGAAGAGTACACGAAAGAATTCGAACACCTACTCTGGAGGTGTGATTTGAAAGAAGACGAACCTCAAACTCTTGTGAGCTATCTTGCTTGTTTAAACGACAACATAAGGTATGTGGTTGAACATCAACCTTATGAAACTCTTGATGATTTGAGTACTTTGGCTAACAAAGTGGAACAACAAAGAAAAAGAAGGGGCAAGGAGATGGCAAACAGGAACCCTAGTTCCTAAAGAACTCCCTACTCGCCTCAAACATACACTCAACAAAAGAGCCAAACCCACTCCCATCCATCCGCCACAAAAACGCCTAACCCTACTCCTCAAACTGTCCAAAAATCAGTCCCAGTTCCACCCACGGATAAGAGAAGGTGCTTTAGGTGTCAAGGGCTCGGTCACTATGCTTCTGAATGCCCTAACAAGAGAGCCATCACACTCATGGAATTTCAAAACGCTATCGTTGAACCTAAACTGGAGGATGTGGAAGGAGAAACCCACACCTGTCATCACGAATCTAAAGAAGAGGTCGTGGAAGAACCAAATCAAGGAGAGATGTTGTTTATGAGGAGAGTTTTGAATAGCTCTCCAGTTCTTGAAGATCTGCAACAACGGGAAGCCATCTTCCATTCCCACTATACTGTGCAAGGGAAAGGTTGTTTTTTGATCATCGATGGTGGAAGCTGTACCAATACAGTTTCAACAACTATGGTGAACAAGCTACAACTCCGAACAAGCCCACAACCTACGCTATATACTGTTCAATGGCTCAATCAGGGTAAAGGCTTAAAGGTGAATCTACGATGTTTGGTAAATTTTTTCGTTAGGAAGTCTTATCAAGATTCAATCTGGTGTGATGTACTGCCTATGGATGCCTGTCATATTATGCTTGGAAGACCATGGTTATTTGACAGGAGTGTTACACATGATGGTGGAGCTAATACTTACACAGTGCTGGTGAAGAACAAAAGGGTCACATTAGCTCCACTAAAGACATCACCAACAACTGGGAATGAATCAAAGGTCATCTCTTTCATGATCATTGAACGCCCTGAGTTTAGTGAACACAAGGAGGTCCTCCCTGACGACCCTAGCCACGAAAATTCTGCGAAATAGCTCCCTCTGGTCATCCATCACGTGAGCTTAGTGGCAAAGGCAACATCAGACTCTAGTCAACGTGAGATCTAGTCTGTTGAATATCATGTGAACCCTACTACTAATCTAAGGGTTCGAAATTTATCAGATGGTCACGCCAAGGGCACAATCAAGGAGGAAACTCATGCATCAAACTCCATCCTATAGCGTCTAGAAGCAAAAGTAATGAAGGTTAAGATCCTAATGAGCAATTGAAGCAGGAAAAGGCTGAACTGGAAGCAAGAGTAGCCTATCTCTCTGATCAACAGAAGCGGTACATAAACTTATAGAATAGTTCAGAACACTACGAGAACCTGAAGAAGAAGAGGCCGTCCCCAACAGCCGCAGCGAAACTGAGCACTCTATTAGCTCAAGCAGGAGGTTACGTCAGTCTAGTCTTCCCCCAAGAGAAGAAAGACTCGACTTCAAAGTCGACATTCCTGAATTTGACAGTAATCTTGATCCTGAAATCTTTCTTGATTGGATTCATACTATCGAAAGAGACTTTGATATGAAAGATGTACCTGATGATAAGAAAGTGAAATACATTGCTCTTAAACTGCGGAAGCATGCTAGTATTAGGTGGACTAACTTATAGAAGAAGAGACAGCATGCCTGGAAAGAAAAGATTCGTATTTGGGACAAGATGAAAAAGAAACTTCATTCAAAGTATCTTCCTGCAAGCTACTTCAAGGACAATTACTTTCGGCTGCAGCTACTATCCCAAGGGTCCAAAACTGTTGAAGAGTACACGAAAGAATTTGAACTCAAGGAGTTCAGTGAACACAAGAAGGTCCTCCCTGTCGAACCTAGCCACGAAAATTCTGCAAAAGAGCTCCCTCTGGTCGTCCATCACGTGAGCTCAGTGGCAAAGGTAACAACAGACTCCAGTCAACGTGAGATCCAGTCTATGGAATATCACGTGAACCCTACTACTGATCTAAGGGTTCAAAATTTATCAGATGGTCACGCCAAGGGCACAATCAAGGAGGAAACTCATGCATCAAACGCCCTAGCATTTGCAAAGAAGGAAAGAACCAACATGGTTCAGATTCTGTTCGGGACTACTGCTATTCAAAGTCCAAGAAGTCTCCTTGTATGGTTAGTCACGCCTTGTGATCTAATCTATGTACTTTCTATTATTATGAGACTTATGAATCAGGTTATGAAGTCCTTCATCAACAAGTGTGTCCATGTCACATTCATGCATAGCAATAGTGAGAAAGATCGAATCTTTCAGACCATCACAGTTCACGTAAAGGAAATTGTTCACGTGAGAGTTATTGGAGCAATCATGGTTCACGTGGAGGTCCTCATCCATGTGACTATTACAGTTGGGTCAACGGAAGTCTTTGAACTTGAACCTCCAAGTTTGAGGACAAACTTCTTTCAACAAGTGGGGAGTGATGGAAATCAGCCCACGCCTATTCCCATATGCCCAATCAAGGACCCAATTAAGGTATATGTATAAAGATAGGGTCCTTCATCAAAAGACTCTAGTCAAATCAGACCCAGCAAAGAAGACTCAGTTCAATTATATGGAGTTCAATTGGGCCAAAGAAGGAAGATATAAAGTAGAAGTCCAACGGCCCATTGATATGGTGCGTTTTTTGTTTCAAGAGGATGTCCAAACATCCTAAAGTGAATCAAAGCCAACAAGTCACGTCCAAAAAGCCCATCAACGTCCAAGTCCAAGAACTGCTGAAGCAAAATGCAAATTGAATTTCACAGTTTTGATCTTTTGGATGCAACTTTATTTTTATTAGCTTTTAATTATTTTTAGTGTGATTTATATTATCTTTATAGTATTTTGAGTCATGTAAGATGCAAAGTAAGTTATAAACTTGAGCATCAAGTCATAGAAGTTTTGTAGGAGTCTAAATAAGTCTAGAATATTCTAAAGTGTTATAGAATATTCTAGAAGGTTTGTGTGTGTGTGTTTTAGGCGTGTGGTTGGTTAGCTTTGGCGCCAAATATTAGTTATTATCCTAGATATGGTTGGCTTATTTTGTAACTAATCCATATTGGATTAGGAAAGCCAAGTCTTATTAGGATAAGGTTGTTATAACAAACTCCCCTTAGGATAAGGAGTCCTAATCCAAGGGAGAGTAGTATAGTTAGGCGTCTAATACTAGGAAACCTTGGCTTGCACGCCAAGTAGCACTAATCCTAGTCATGTTAGACTGGCTTGCACGCCAAGACTAGAGTCACATACCCTATAGGACTCTATTAGTATAAATAGCTATGCTTGTAGCCTTTCAATGACAACCAGTTTATCAACCATGAATAGCATCAAGCTTTTAGCTTACCCCTTGAGTGTTTCGGGAAGAACCTCGTTCAATCTCTTCTATTGTATCTTGGTTTGGCAACCATGTTGTTAGTAGGAGCTTAATCCTAAACCTTGAAGGTGTTTTTGTAACTAGGTTGAAGGTTAAGTTAGCCCTATGGTTTCTTTCTTGTGGTGTTTCTGTATCAAGATAGATCCCTTGAACTATCATGTTATTATCTTTCTATCAATGTAGTTAAGATAATCACTCTTTTATCTTTCTATCGATATAGTTAAGATAAACCCTAATCTCCCTCCCTCACAAATCACGTCACGCCCTCCCTCTGTCTCTCTCCCAATTCGTCCACTCCCCCTCTCTCTCCATAACAAACTCCCAACAAACTCCTTCTCTCTCCTCACAACAACTTTCTACTCTCATCTCTCTCACAAAAAGCCTCACGCCACCATACTCTCTCCCTCTCCCCATCCACACGTCATCCTCCATATTTCCATATTGAAGAATCAATCTTTCTTGTTTCTTGAATCCACAAAAGTCCTTACGACAAAAGAACCCTCCATAGATCTTGTATTTCACTTGATTTCCCCTCCATTCCTCTATATTCATGTGAAGCTTCCCTATCATCTAGTTTGGTTGCACACGTAATGATTATTACTGGATCAAGAATCTCTCTTTTGATCCAGTAATACATTGAAAATGGTATTAGAGCTCTAGGTTATTGTTGAGTCCAACCCTGAACTCCTCAGAGTTAACCTAAACACATAAACTTCAAACCTTTAAGTCCAAAAGCCAAACCTGCAATACCAAACACATAACCTACAAGTCCAAACACTTAACCTTCAAATCTTCAGGGTCAACCTGACATTCCAAACTCCATCCTATGGCATCTGGAAGCAACAGTAATTGAAGAATCTCAATTGGGTATGAGGACCTCAGCGTAATCGTCAATGAGGACCTCAAATGTCAGCACAAGATTATTTTGTTTGAAAGACCAACCGAGCTATCTTAGGGAAGTACAAATCATATCCTAATCTTATTCCTTCCTTTAATCCTGAGATATGATTGTAATAGTCTGCGTTTCCTTTTCAGATATCAAACGAAAAAGGAAAGAAGAATATGGCAAGGAAAGGAATCTCGTGGATGATAGAGGATCATCTCAGAAAAGGAAACAATCCTGGACAACCGTTGCTCTCAAGGCTATTGAAGAAACTCAACTGACTATGAGGACCTCAGCGCAAGCATCTCCTCAAACGAAAAAGAAGGAAAAGCATGGCAAGACAACTCATGAAGATCAAGTCAGAAAAAGGAAACAAATCCTCATTGGAACGTTAGACTCAATGAAGATACTTGCCAAATCAGAACCAATCCAGACTGGAAAGAATCAAGAAGCAAACAAGGCAACTGGAGGAAGTCGTTGAGGAGTTCAATATAAATAAGAGAACTGATACTCTTTACATCTATCGATTCCAAAGGAAGAAAATCGTTGTAAGAACTTTGTGAAAGAAAGTTCTGAGTGTAGGAGTATTTGAGTGAATATTCCGAGTGTAGCCATTCTTGTGTAGTGGTGAGTTTTGTGTAACCAGTGGTCATACTGGTGAGGACCTCTAGGGTCGTGAGTTCCAAGCTAAACAAGTGCCTCTCTATTGTGTAAGGTCACTGTTTGTAATCGCCTCCACTGTGAGGCCTCATATTCAGAAGACCTCTGTTGTGTCTTCTAATCTGGTAGGCCAATTGAGGACCTCACAAGTTCTCTTTTGTGCTGAGTTGTAACCTCCTCCTCTTTAGCACTTTTGGTCATTCAATAAAGAAGTTATTTTTCATATAAAACTGCTACTAACTTGGTTGTGTTGATTGAAGTGCAGAATTTTTTTTATAACCCTAATCACCCCCCCTCTAGGGTTATTTCAATTGGTATCAGAGCAGGTCCACAGATCTGAAGAGTCTAACAACTCGTGGTAAAGATCATGGCCGGCCTCAACACAACCGAAGCTCCTCAAGGACACTCATGGACAAGGGCACCTCTCCTCACTGGAGAAAACTATAGAATGTGGAAAAGACAAATGGAGATCTTTCTCAGAGACCAAGATGAGGACCTCTGGAAAATTGTCATTGAAGGCGATTTTCCTACCCCCACAAAGAAGAATGCTGCAAATCAGGATGTCCCAAAAGAGAGATCTGAGATGACAGCCAAAGAGCTCACCTCTTTGGGAAAAAATATTCGAGCTTTAAATTTATTGTATTGCAGTTTGAATCCAAATGATTTTGAACGTGTCTCTAACTGTGAAAATGCCAAACAGGTTTGGGAATATTTGGTTACGTCATATGAAGGTACAAGCCAAGTTAAAGATATCAAACTGGACATTCTTGTCCAGAAATATGAGGCCTTCAAAATGGAAGAAGAAGAATCCATTGAAGAAATGTACAAAAGATTTAGCAGTATTGCTAACCACCTCAAATCACTTGGAAAGAACTATTCAAATGAGGAACAAGTTAGAAAGATTCTCAGATGTTTTCCAAGAAGAAAGTGGGGTCCAAAGGTCACAGCCATCGAAGAAGCACAGAACCTGAAAGTCCTCAAGCTAGAAGAACTCATTGGGAAACTGTTGGCCCATGAGATCCAATTGAATGACCTCACAGAGTCTAAAGGAGTTGCCTCAAGCGGCGAGGATTACGATGAGGAATCGGATGAGGATGAAGAAAAACAATGGTTATCTTTGGCAAGAGGCTTGAAAACTATACAAGAAAAATCCAAACTTTCGAGGCTACCTCGAGGATGAATGACATAGAAAACCAAAGGTAAGACCTCCATGAAAGATGGCCGACTCCTTCACTTGTTATAATTGTGGCAACACAGAGCACTTGATTAGAGACTGTCCTTATGCGAGAAAAAATAGAGATAAAAGAAACATGAGGCCCAGACCACAACAACGTAGAGCCATGCTTGCAACTTGGAGTGACGGTGACTCAAGTGAGGATAACAGTGATGTTGATGAAGTCGCAAATGTCTGCCTGATGACTCAAATGAATGAGGAACCAGAAACATCCTCACACCAAGAAGAGGTAAACATTGATGACCTCCTCAATCTCTCACCCTTACATCTCGCTCATAAATGCTTGCATCTGTTTAAATATTCCAAATCTTTGATTGAAAGGGTCAAGTATCTTACCAAGCATGTTCAAAGTCTCAGTGAGGCCAATGATAACCTAACTTCTCAAAATGACCTCCTCTTTACAGAAAGCAATAGACTGTCTCTTGAGGTCAAAGACTGCTATAAAACCATCACTCAATTATCCAATGATGCAGTCAATAATTCCCATCCTTACCAAAGCAAACCAGTCTCCACAACCCCCTCTTCTCAACCTCAGACCGAAATTCCTACAAATCACCCTCCCAGAGGACCTCTCCTTCGCACACCCAATATCCCACCTCTCAAAAAGTATCGGTCCAAAAGTCCTCCTTTCCATGCCAACAAAGGACCTCTCCTTCCTATCCCAAACATTCCACCTCTCAAAGAAAATCATCATAGAGGACCTCCTACAGAAAATAAAATAATGACCTCATCAAATCCCCTGTCTAAAGGAACTAGACCTCCGTGCATTACTAAAATCTGGATCCCAAAGACCTCATTGCAAGGATCTCATCCTTGGTCAGAGACCAAGAAAGGTATAGTGTCCTCTTTTACAGGTATGCCTCAAACACGGAGATCCAACCAAGCTCTTCAAACTGAAATTCAACAAGAATGCAAGAGTGACCTTTGGAGACAAAATTCAAGACAAGATCCTAGACATTGGGAAGGTCATGAAACAACACCACCCGCACCTTTTGAGGGGGAGTCGTCTACTATGAGGACCTCAACCTATGCACTAGCTGTCAAATTGAGGGGGAGTCATATCATCCATCCTCCCTACATGTGGTCTCTCTCCTCCTCCCAGGTTCGTCAACTCACTGCATGCCTGGACCTCTGATGCCCTCATCAGCATGGCCTCTCGGGCACCTCAAAATTTAATCAGGGCCTGGTCAAGGTGTCCTCATCATCTCCTTTCCTCCTATCCCTCCTTCTTCTTCTCTATCTTCCTTTGCTTTTTGGCTACACAATTTAGTACTTATACTCTCCTGTTTCCCTTCATGCGAAGACAAAAAGGAGATATCCTTGATGCATGCTCAGAATCAAACAATATGATGAACTGTTGCTTGCTACTATATGATACTCTATTACAAGAATGTTCTGTTGCATCTATTGTCCATATCTGCTGTACATTGAGAATGCATGTATAGAAGCAGCATCCAAGAAGTTTTGTCTTTCAAACAAAAAGGGGGAGATTGAAGAATCTCAACTGGGTGTGAGGACCTCAGCGTAATCGTCAATGAGGACCTCAAATGTCAGCACAAGATTATTTTGTTTGAAAGACCAACCGAGCTATCTTAGGCAAATACAAATCATATCCTAATCTTATTCCTTCCTTTAATTCTGAGATATGATTGTAATAGTTTGCGTTTCCTTTTCAGATATCAAACGAAAAAGGAATGAAGAATACGGCAAGGAAAGGAATCTCGTGGATGATAGAGGATCATCTCAGAAAAGGAAACAATCCTGGACAACCGTTGCTCTCAAGGCTATTGAAGAAACTCAAATGACTATGAGGACCTCAGCGCAAGCATCTCCTCAAACGAAAAGGAAGGAAAAGCATGGCAAGACAACTCATGAAGATCAAGTCAGAAAAAGGAAACAAATCCTCATTGGAACGTTAGACTCAATGAAGATACTTGCCAAATCAGAACTAATCCAGACTGGAAAGAATCAAGAAGCAAACAAGGCAACTGGAGGAAGTCGTTGAGGAGTTCAATATAAATAAGAGAACTGATTCTCTTTACATCTATCGATTCCCAAGGAAGAAAATCGTTGTAAGAACTTTGTGAAAGAAAGTTCTGAGTGCAGGAGTTTTTGAGTGAATATTCCGAGTGTAGCCATTCTTGTGTGGTGGTGAGTTTTGTGTAACCAGTGGTCATACTGGTGAGGAACCTCTAGGGTCGTGAGTTCCAAGCTAAACAAGTGCCTCTCTGCTGTGTGAGGTCACTGTTTGTAATCGCCTGCCTCCACTATGAGGCCTCATATTCAGAAGACCTCTGTTGTGTCTTCTAATCCGGTAGGCCAATTGAGGACCTCACAAGTTCTCTTTTGTGCTGAGCTGTAACCTCCTCCCCTTTAGCACTTTTGGTCATTCAATAAAGAAGTTATTTTTCATATAAAACTGCTACTAACTTGGTTGTGTTGATTGAAGTGCAAAATTATTTTTATAACCCTAATCACCCCCCCTAGGGTTATTTCAGTAATGAAGGTGAAGATCCTACTGAGCAATTGAAGTAGGAAAAGGTTGAACTAGAAGCAAGAGTAGCCTATCTCTCTTATCAACTAAAGCGGTACATGAACCTACAGTTCAGAACACTACGGGAACTTGAAGAAGAAGAGGTCGACCCAACCCAGCGAAACTGAGCACTCTATTAGCTCAAGCAGGTGATCACGTCAGTCTAGGCGTCCCCCAAGAGAAGAAAGACTCGACTTCAAAGTCGACATTCCTGAATTCGACGGTAATCTTGATCCTGAAATCTTTCTTTATTGGATTCAAACTGTCGAAAGAGTCTTTGATCTGAAAGATGTACCTGATGATAAGAAAGTGAAATACATTTCTCTTAAACTGCGGAAACATGCTAGTATTTTGTGGACTAACTTACAGAAGAAGAGACAGCATGCCGGGAAAGAAAGGATTCGTACTTGGGACAAGATGAAAAAGAAACTTCATTCAAAGTATCTTCCTGCAAGCTACTTCAAAGACAATTACTTTCGGTTGCAGCAACTATCCCAAGGGTACAAAACTGTTGAAGAGTACACGAAAGAATTCGAACTCAGGGAGTTCAGTGAACACAAGAAGGTCCTCCCAGATGACCTTAGCTATGAAAATTCTGCAAAAGAGCTCCCTCTGGTCGTCCATCACGTGAGCTCAAGGGCAAAGGCAACATCAGACTCATGTAAACGTGAGATCCAGTCTGTGGAATATCACGTAAACCCTACTACTGATCTAAGGGTTCGAAATTTATCAGATGCTCATGCCAAGGGCACAATCAAGGAGGAAACTCATCCATCAAACGCCCTCCCTCTTTCTCTCTCCCAATTCGTCCACTCCCCCTCTCTCTCCATAACAAACTCCCAACAAACTGCCTCTCTCTCCTCACAACAACTTTCTACTCTCTTCTCTCTCACAAAAGGCCTCACGCCACCATACTCTCTCCCTCCCTCCATCCACACGTCATCCTCCCTCTTTCCATATTCAATAATCAATCTTTCTATTTCTTGTATCCACAAAAGTCCTCACGACAAAAGAACCCTCCATAGATCCTGTATTTCACGTTATTTCCCCTCCATTCCTCCATATTCACGTGAAGCTTCCCTGTCATCTAGTTTGATTGCACGTGTAATGATTATTACTGGATCAAGAGTCTCTTTTTTATCACATAATACATCAAAATTGGTATTAGAGCTCTAGCTTATTGTTGAGTGCAACCTTGAACTCCACAAAGTTAACCTAAACACATAACCTTCAAACCTTCAAGTCCAAAAGCCAAACCTGCAATACCAAACACATAACCTGCAAGTCCAAACACTTAACCTTCAAATCTTCACGGTCAACCTGACATTCCAAACTATATCCTATGGCGTCTGGAAACAAAAGTAATGAAGGTGAAGATCCTACTGAGAAATTGAAGCAAGAAAAGGCTGAAATGGAAGCAAGAGTAGCCTATCTCTCTTATCAACTGAAGCGGTACTTGAACTTACAGCTCAGAACACTAGGGAACCTGAAGAGGAAGAGGTCGTCCCCAACACAGCGAAACTGAGCACACTATTAGCTCAAGCAGGAGGTCATGTCAGTCTAGGCGTCCCCTAAGAGAAGAAAGACTCGGCTTCAAAGTCGACATTCCTGAATTCGACGGTAATCTTGATCCTGAAATCTTTCTTGATTGGATTCAAACTGTTGAAAGAGTCTTTGATCTGAAAGATGTACCTGATGATAAGAAAGTGAAATACATTGCTCTTAAACTGCGGAAGCATGCTAGTATTTGGTGGACTAACTTACATAAGAAGAGACAGCATGCCGGGAAAGAAAGGATTTGTACTTGGGACAAGATGAAAAAGAAACTTCATTCAAAGTATCTTCCTGCAAGCTACATCAAAGAAAATTACTTTCGGCTGCAGCAACTATCCCAAGGGTTCAAAACTGTTGAAGAGTACACGAAAGAATTCGAACTCAGGGAGTTCAGTGAACACAAGAAGGTCCTCCCTGACGACCCTAGCCACGAAAATTCTGCAAAAGAGCTCTCTCTGGTCGTCCATCACGTGAGCTAAGTGGCAAAGGCAACATCAGACTCCAGTCAACGTGAGATCCAGTCTGTGGAATATCATGTGAACCCTACTACTAATCTAAGGGTTCGAAATTTATCAGATGGTCACGCCAAGGGCAGAATCAAGGAGGAAACTCGTGCATCAAACGCCCTAGCGATTGCAAAGATGGAAAGAACCAACATGGTTCAGATTCTGTTCGGGACTACTGCTATTCAAGGTCTAAGAAGTCTCCTTGTATGGTTAGTCACACCTTGTGATCTAATCTATGTACTTTCTATTATTATGAGACTTATGAATCAGGTTATGAAGTCCTTCATCAACAAGTGTGTCTATGACACATTCATGCATAGCAAGAGTGAGAAAGATCGAATCTTTCAGACCATCACAGTTCACGTAAAGGCACTGGTTCACGTGAGAGTTATTGGAGCAATCATGGTTCACGTGGAGGTCCTAATCCATGTGACTATTGTAGTTGGGTCAACGGAAGTCTTTGAACTTGAACCTCCAAGTTTGAGGACAAACTTCTTTCAACAAGTGGGGAGTGATGGAAATCAGCCCACGCCTATTCCCATATGCCCAATCAAGGACCCAATTAAGGTATATGTATAAAGATAGGGTCCTTCATCAAAAGACTCTAGTCAAATCAGACCCAGCAAAGAAGACTCAGTTCAATTATATGGAGTTCAATTTAGCCAAAGAAGGAAGATATAAAGTAGAAGTCCAACAGCCCATTGATATGGTGTGCTTTTTGTTTCAAGAGGATGTCCAAACATCCTAAAGTGAATCAAAGCCAACAAGTCACATCCAAAAGGCCCATCAACGTCCAGGTCAAAGAACTGTAGAAGCAAAATGCAAATTGAATTTCACATTTTTGATCTTTTGGATGCAACTTTATTTTTATTAGCTTTTAATTATTTTTAGTGTGATTTATATTATCTTAATAGTATTTTGAGTCATGTAAGATGCCAAGTACGTTATAAACTTGAGCATCAAGTCATAGAAGTCTAGTAGGAGTCTAAATAAGTCTAGAATATTCTAAAGTGTTATAGAATATTCTAGAAGGTTTGTGTGTGTGTGTTTTAGGCGTGTGATTGGTTAGCTTAGGAGAGCCAAATGTTAGTTATTATCCTAGATATGGTTGGCTTATTTTGTAACTAATCCATATTGAATTAGGAAAGCCAAGTCCTATTAGGATAAGGTTGTTATAACAATCTCCCCTTAGGATAAGGAGTCCTAATCCAAGGGAGAGTAGTATAGTTAGGCGTCTAATACTAGGAAACCTTGGCTTGCACTTCAAGTAGCACTAATCCTAGTCATGTTAGACTGGCTTGCACGCCAAGACTAGAGTCACAGCCCCTATAGGACTCTATTAGTATAAATAGCTAGGCTTGTAGCCTTTCAATGACAACCAGTTTATCAACTATGAATAGAATCAAGCTTTTAGCTTACCCCTTAAGTGTTTCGTGAAGAACCTCGTTCAATCTCTTCTATTGTATTCTTGTTTGGCAACCATGTTGTTAGTAGGAGCTTAATCCTAAACCTTGAAGGTGTTTCTGTAACTAGGTTGAAGGTTAAGTTAGCCCTAGGGTTTCTTTCTTGTGGTGTTTCTGTATCAAGATAGATCCCTTGAACTATCATGTTATTATCTTTCTATCAATGTAGTTAAGATAATTACTCTTTTATCTTTCTATTGATATACTTAAGATAAACCCTAATCTCCCTCCTTCACAAATCACGTCACCCCCTCCCTCTTTCTCTCTCCCAATTCGTCAACTCCCCCCCCCCCCTTCTCCATAACAAACTCCCTCTCTCTCCTCACAACAACTTTCTACTCTCTTCTCTCCAACAAAAGGCCTCACGCCACCATAATCTCTCCCTCCCCCCATCCACACGTCATCCTCCCTCTTTCCATTTTCAAGAATCAATCTTTCTTGTTTCTTGAATCCACAAAAGTCCTCATGAAAAAAAAACCCTCCATAAATCCTGTATTTCACGCTATTTCCCCTCCATTCCTCCATATTCACGTGAAGCTTCCCTGTCATCTAGTTTGGTTGCACGTGTAATGATTATTACTGGATCAAGAATCTCTCTTTTGATCCCATAATACATTAAAAATGGTATTAGAGCTCTAGGTTATTGTTGAGTCCAACCCTGAACTCCACAATGTTAGCCTATACACATAACCTTCAAACCTTGAAGTCCAAAAGCCAAACCTGCAATACCAAACACATAACCTGCAAGTCCAAACACTAATCCAAGGGAGAGTAGTATAGTTAGGCGTCTAGTACCAGGAAACCTTGGCTTGTATGCCAAGTAGCACTAATCCTAGTCATATTAGACTGGCTTGCATGCCAAGTCTAGAGTCACAGTCCCTATAGGACTCTATTAGTATAAATAGCTAGGCTTGTAGCCTTTCAATGGCAACCAGTTTATCAACCATGAATAGAATCAAGCTTTTAGCTTACCCCTTGAGTGTTTCGTGAAGAACCTCGTTCAATCTCTTCTATTGTATCTTGGTTTGGAATCCAAGTGGTTAGGAGGAGCTTAATCCTAAACCTAGAAGGTGTTTCTGTAACTAGGTTGAAGGTTAAGTTAGCCCTAGGGTTTCTTTCTTGTGGTGTTTCTGTATCAAGATAGATCCCTTGAACTATCTTGTTATTATCTTTCTATCAATGTAGTTAAGATAATCACTCTTTTATCTTTCTATCGATATGTTTAAGATAAACCCTAATCTCCCTCCCTCACAAATCACGTCACGCCCTCCCTCTTTCTCTCTCCCAATTCGTCCACTCCCCCTCTCTCTCCATAACAAACTCCCAACAAACTCCCTCTCTCTCCTCACAACAACTTTCTACTCTCTTCTCTCTCACAAAAAGCCTCACGCCACCATACTCTCTCCCTCCCCTCATCCGCACGTCATCCTCCCTATTTCCATATTCAAGAATCAATCTTTCTTGTTTGTTGAATCCACAAAAGTCCTCACGACAAAAGAACCCTCCATAGATCTTGTATTTCACTTGATTTCCCCTCCATTCCTCCATATTCACGTGAAGCTTCCCTATCATCTAGTTTGGTTGCACGTGTAATGATTATTACTGGATCAAGAATCTCTCTTTTGATCCTGTAATACATTAAAAATGGTATTAGAGCTCTAGGTTATTGTTGAGTCCAACCCTGAACTCCACAGAGTTAACCTAAACACATAACCTTCAAACCTTTAAGTCCAAAAGCCAAACCTGCAATACCAAACACATAACCTACAAGTCCAAACACTTAACCTTCAAATCCTCAGGGTCAACCTGACATTCCAAACTCCATCCTATGGCATCTGGAAGCAAAAGTAATGAAGGTGAAGATCCTACTGAGCAATTAAAGCATGAAAAGGCTGAACTGGAAGCAAGAGTAGCCTATCTCTCTGATCAACTGAAGCAGTACATGAACCTACAGTTCAGAACACTAGGGAACCTGAAGAGGAAGAGGTCGTCCCCAACCCAGCGAAACTGAGCACTCTATTAGCTCAAGCAGGAGGTCACGTCAGTCTAGGCGTCCCCCAAGAGAAGAAAGACTCGACTTCAAAGTCGACATTCCTGAATTCGACGGTAATCTTGATCCTGAAATCTTTCTTGATTGGATTCAAACTGTTGAAAGAGTCTTTGATCTGAAAGATGTACCTGATGATAAGAAAGTGAAATACATTGCTCTTAAACTGCGGAAGCATGCTAGTATTTGGTGGACTAACTTACATAAGAAGAGACAGCATGCCGGGAAAGAAAGGATTTGTACTTGGGACAAGATGAAAAAGAAACTTCATTCAAAGTATCTTCCTGCAAGCTACTTCAAAGACAATTACTTTCGGCTGCAGCAACTATCCCAAGGGTTCAAAACTGTTGAAGAGTACACGAAAGAATTCGAACTCAGGGAGTTCAGTGAACAAAAGAAGGTCCTCCCTGACGACCCTAGCCACGAAAATTCTGCAAAAGAGCTCTCTCTGGTCGTCCATCACGTGAGCTCAGGGGCGAAGGCAACATCAGACTCCTGTCAACGTGAGATCCAGTCTGTGGAATATCACGTGAACCCTACTACTGATCTAAGGGTTCGAAATTTATCATATGGTCACGCCAAAGGCACAATCAAGGAGGAAACTCATCCATCAAACGCCCTCCCTCTTTCTCTCTCCCAATTCGTCCACTCCCCCTCTCTCTCCATAACAAACTCCCAACAAACTCCCTCTCTCTCCTCATTGAACTGACAATGTCTTCTGATTTTTTAGGCAAGCCTCTTCGAGTCATTCTTGTGTGCATGTGCAATAGCATACTAAGGTGAGATAAGCTGAATTTGGATCCCTTTATCCCGAGCATAAGTAAACCTATAGTAAGTGTTGTAGTTGTATCATTGTCCCTAGGAAATGGTGATAATTATGGACGAACGTAGACAAGCACACAGATAGAAGTTCATCTATTATTGGAATAACATTGTACCACTGATAAGCATACTCCATAGTATAGGTGTGGTTTAGTTATAAATCTTTCCTATTTGATATTATGTGTATGAAAGGTCGCAAAGGAATATGCAAATTACAAGCGAAAGAAATAGAAAGATGAGGCCACAACAAATACAATGGGATCAACATAATCAAAGCAAGCAGAAGTTTACCAGGAACGCATCGTGGGTCGTTACTCCCGGAACGCGGGTTGCTAAGTTTTACACAAATTTAGTCTATTTTTTACTTCGGAACGCTTGTTCCCGAAACGCGGGTCGCAGGCGTATGTAGTGTTCCCAGTAACTATGAGCAAAATGTTCATGGGATTATGGATTAAGTGACGACTAAAAATGGAAGATCAAGGCAACCATCCTTTCGAAACTCCTAAGAGATTGAATCTCAAAATGATTTTATAGCTTTTATGACAAAGATACTCGTAGGCAGAGTTCATTATTTGAAGTGAAAGGTAAATGATATCATACGTGTTCTCCATAGAAGGCAGTTAAAAGAGAGAGGTACCTATTTTGCTAAAGATAATTATATTGTATAAGGAAGGCATTCGGTTGGATTGCACTGAACATTGTCAGCCATATATGGCTCTTAGCTTGTTCCAGGCCATCCATATTCCTGTAAACAAATTTAAGTGATGAATAATGAAATAAGTTATTTAGTTTCATTTACTTCAAATAGACTAATAAAGAAAAAAAAAGGAAAATCAACTCATTTCTTATTCTGTACATGGATGGTTGTCAGGAAAGTGTCCTAAAATCACTCAGTTTCTTGATCCCACAATTATTTGTTTCCTAATTGTAGTATTAGGATATTAATTAGGTTTCCTAATTGTATTAGATTCTAAATCTAATTGGAGTGGGAGTCAGGGTAGGTTTATAGGGAGTTTTCCTATAAATAGTGAGTCTTGTCCGCCTTGTTTGGTGTGGCCAATTTCGGGGGCACCTCCTGTGGGAGGAGGTGTATTCAGATATTCTGAGATTTCGTATTCCCATTGGTGAGAGAAGTTATGAGAGTTTATGTGAGTTGTTATACTCTCTTTCTATTGATCTCGGGGTGAGATCGTTTGTTGTAATCTCTACCAATAGTGGATTTGTTTGAGGTGGTGCCGCCCGTGGTTTTTTTCCCGATTTGGGTTTCCACGTAAAAATCTTTGTATCCCCTTTATCTTGCACTCATTTATTTTTCTCGATATCATGTAGTCATCTTATTTTCGCTTCCGCTGGTCAAAAACCCTAACAAGTGGTATTAGAGCCATGGTTGTTCAAGTTTGTGGAGTAAGGGTTCATGTAAGAGTTTCGGTTATGAGAAGACTACATTCAGAAAATTCGTTTGTTGTATCGAGAAGTTCGTTGGCAAGATTAGATATGGGGGTTGTGAAGATTTCTGTTAGATCCAGTTTGTGACCGTTCAGCGGTTTGGCTACCCATCGCAATTCTACCTTTCAGAGGTTCGTTGGCGATGAAGAAATTTTGGATCCTTCGTTGATTTTAGTCCAAGGTGGAGATTGTTAGGAAAGTGTCCTAAAATCACTTAGTTTCTTGATCCCACAATTATTTGTTTCCTAATTGTATTAGGATATTAATTAGGTTTCCTTATTATGTTAGGTTTCCTAATTGTATTAGATTCTAAATCTAATTGGAGTGGGAGTCAAGGTAGGTTTATAGGGAGTTTTCCCTATAAATAGTGAGTCTTGTCCGCCTTGTTTGGTGTGGCCAATTTCGGGGGCACCTCCTGTGGGAGGAGGTGCATTCAGATATTCTGAGATTTCGTATTCCCATTGATGAGAGAAGTTGTGAGAGTTTATGTGAGTTGTTATACTCTCTTTCTGTTGATCTCGGGGTGAGATCGTTTGTTGTAATCTCTACCAATAGTGGATTTGTTTGAGGTTGTGCCGCCCGTGGTTTTTTTCCCGATTTGGGTTTCCACGTAAAAATCTTTGTATCCCCTTTATCTTGCACTCATTTATTTTTCTCGATATCAAGTAGTCATCTTATTTTTGCTTCCGCTGGTCAAAAACCCTAACAATGGTTCATTTGTTTATCCAATATTGTGATGTCTCCTATCACATTTACAGTCTGTAGAGAAATGCTTTCATGTTTGCACAAACTCAAACAAAGGAATGGGACACCTGAACTAATAGGAAGTTCCAACATACCTTCAGACGACCTCTATCAGTCAGGCACGAATTGCTTAGTGCCAGACTTGTCATATCTGCCACCACAGTAATTACATCCCATCATGCAATAGTAAAGAAAGTACGATGAAAAAATATGCTATTATTCGCAGTGATGAAAGATGATGATTTTGATGATGGACAACTAAATTTCGTTGCAGGAAGCAAGTTGATGTTAAGAAGTTGAAGGCCTCATTCATGAGTTAATCCAACTCCACATTTTCATAGAATTAGCATTAAATTAGCTCAAAGAGCTGAAACTAATTGGGAAAATTGAGGTCAATTACCTGAGCCTTGTGCATACGACCAGAAGGTTTGAAGTCATCACACCAAATTGGCTGGGGCCGGTGCTAGTGCTTAAGCAGGTTCATTAGTCCATCCTCCTGAAGACAACATGACGCATGATGCGTTAATAATGGATAGCTATTGTGTAATTTCTTCTCTTTGTTTCATGACTGGTAAAAGAACAAGGAAACAACAAAATTCACTAATTCACATATTGAACATGCATGCAGAACTCTTGAAACGGGTTGTACCAGAGCTTCAAAAATGCATTAATTATTCCTTTCGTATAAAGGACATTTCCCTCCCAATCATGATTTATTGTTTGGGACCAAAGCCTTCATCATATGTACTACGCAATGAAGAAAAAAATGAAAAAAAAAAATAAACAGAGCACTATAGCTCTCCATAGGCATCCATGTGCATGTGGTCCAAGATGAGGTAGGCGTAAGCATTAAAACAAAATAAAAAAAGCAGCAGGAATCCGAGCATTAAGCATGTAACCTACAAAAGCAGATCAGATTTACACTGTCATTTCACACTCAAATTTCCAACTCACCTCATCGGTGGCAAATCAGCATCATTAGCAGAAGCTAAAACTTGAAAAATTATTTAGAAACAGTAGAATTCAAACCAAAACCAGAGAGTTGTGTTTTAGTTAAGGCTGTTCTTCCACAACCCAGACAATTTAGAACCCTAAATACTGATTCACGCAAATTAAATAATCGAACAACCCAGAAGATTTGACATACCATTAAAGTTGTAGTTGAATTTGCGCGATTGGGATTAAATTTGAATAGTCTAGTCTGTGGCTCTGTGAGACTAAAATTCAAAAGCTACGGATTAATTCACGAGTTGAAGTTGAGGAGATTGTAGAAAATTGAGAGATAAATAGTAGAAATAACCTTTGAAATTAGCAGTAAATCGCAGAGGAAAAGAGTGATGATGAGGAACAGAAATTGAGAGATGGTTTAGGAAGCTAGGGTAGAAGCAACAAAGAAGAACAGAGGCAGAGTGCAGCAAAATGGAGGTGAATAAGATATTGGTAATGAAGGCACGTGTAATCAGAAGTGAAACTCAACAGTATTGCAAGACATCTGTACATGAAGTAGTCAGGCCCAATCAGTGAGGTAAAATTGGCCCAAATAAACATAAATATATTATAAAAAAAAACCCAACTGATGAAGCACACAGGCAGGCATCAGAATAATTGTTGTGATAGTGAAGATCCTTTTCTACTTGTTTAATGACTAGCTATAATACCCGTCTTACAGACGGGTTAATTTTTTAAATTTGATTTGACACTAATTTTTATTCTCTTTTGTCTTTTGTTAGTTGTATTACTGTACATTTGAAAAATTCTGATCGTTAATTTATTATTTCCTCCGTTTCATATTAATTGTCATAATTTTGACTTTCACGGTTTTCAATGTCACTCTTTGATAAATAATTCCTTACATAATATGTTATTAACAATAGCAATATTATATTTTTATAATAATATTTCTCGTTATGATTCTAATGATGATAATTTTATATAACAACTCATTGTATATGTTGAGAAATTTATGGTCAAAATTTTTTAAATATGACTGCTCGATTTCCGAAGACGACAATTAATATGGAATGAATGCAGTAATATATATACTGATTCAATATATACAATGAGGCTCCGTTCTTTAATATGGTGGGGTCGTTTGTGTTTCCACACCGCACCACAAATTTTCATTTTCAACCACAACTCATTATAACTTTCCATTCCCCTATTCCCCTTTTTATTAAAAGTGAAAACTTTTTATATAAAAAAATCAAAACTTTCACTTTATACCCACCTACATTCCATTATTTTCACAATTTTCTCCATTCCACCACAACTTCCACATTCTACCGTACGGCAACCAACCGCACTGTAAAAAAGAACGGGCTTGTCATTAGACTTGTAATAAAAAAAATTAGAAAAATCAAAATTGTCTTTTTAAATTAAATATTATACGCATAAAATCTTGATTGATATGTTTCAAAAAACGTTAATGTATAGTATTCAAGCAATTAGAAAAGCTAGAGTTGGAATGTGCATAAACATAGAAAAATTATTCAAGCCTTCTTTTTTAAGGATGTAGGGTTAAATTA
This sequence comes from Portulaca oleracea, assembly GCA_029582165.1. Taxonomy (NCBI): domain Eukaryota; kingdom Viridiplantae; phylum Streptophyta; class Magnoliopsida; order Caryophyllales; family Portulacaceae; genus Portulaca; species Portulaca oleracea. The sequence continues at coordinate 308,439 of CM055881.1, read as the reverse complement.
GGTAAGGTAAAATAAGGTAAAATAATGAAAGTAGTGGAAATAAGTAAATATCACATCACTTATTTAGTTTTATTTTTATATATAAATTGTTTAAAAGTATAGTAATGTTTTTTTTTTCAATGTTAATGTAAAGTAAGATAAAATAAAGTAAAATATATTTAAACATAACCTACCAATGGAACAAGGCCTAACAATGAAATATTAGAATTAAATAGTCATCTAACATAATTGACATTTTAAAATATAGGGAAATTCCAAATGGTAGGCATCAACTTTTACCTATTCCAAATGGTGAACACACTTTTTATATATTCCAAATGGTAGGCTTAATTTCCAAACTTTTCCATCGCGTAGGCATGCTGTTAAACTGCTGTTAGGAATATCACAAAAAAAAAATGTTTGAATTGCAATGTCTTCCTCAAGGAAGACGATGAAGGTCTCTGAAACCCTAAACACATACACAGGTCTCTCCCCACTCTCCTTCACCTCAATCTCAATCCTCATGATCATCACCTACAACATCGTCTACTCACTTTTCGTCGCCCCTGATGACGACTCCTAACGCATCCTAGAATGGAGAAGATCATCCAACAAGACATGACCCGGGAGCCCGTCCATCTGGGTCGGGTCACCTCGGACGAGCTCAGGGCCTACGACGGGTCCGACCTGAACAAGCCTTTGTTGATGGCGATCAAGGGCCAGATCTACGATGTCTCGAGGGGGAGGATGTTTTACGGGCCGAGCGGGCCGTACGCGATGTTCGCGGGTTCGGACGCGACCCGGGCGTTGGCACTGATGTCGTTCGACCCGAATGACTTGACGGGTGACATGGAGGGGCTGAGCGAGGCGGAGATGGAGGTGCTGAATGACTGCGAAGCTAAGTTTACGGAGAAGTATCCGAAGGTGGGTGAGCTTGTTGAGGAAGAAGAGAAGACAAGGAAAGAAGAAGGAAATGAGGATGGTTCTGCTGCTTACAGTGCAGGCGGTGCAAGATGGAGATGAGCAGTTTGAAGCTAAGAAAGATGTCGATTATTAACAATGGTCTTTGTGAAGTACGACAGTTTAAGGGTATGCCTACGGGATGGAAAAGTTTGGAAATTAAGCTTACCATTTGTAATATATAAAAAGTGTGTTCACCACTTGGAATAGGTAAAAGTTGGCGCCTACCATTTGGAATTATAGTATGATTTATAGATACAAGTAACATTGTGTAGACTATTAGTTGAGGTCTTTAAACTCTCTACCTAAATTATTGTTCAATATATAAATAAACTATAAAATTTTAAATCTTACCATTATAATTTATTTTCTTTTAATAATTAATTTAATTATGTTATTTATGTTTTATTTATTTTACATAAAAATTATAAAACTACAAAAATGGTTTTTAGAAACAGAAATATCTTAAAAGTAGAAAATAAGTAGAATTTTAAGGTTGTAGACTCATATAATATGCTAGCCTAATTGAATTTTTAACCCAAACTCAAAATAAAATAAATATGTAATATAATTAAAAGTTTTAAAACCTCATTTACCCACCTAAAAGCCTTACCCACCCAATTCCCCTCTCTCTCTCTCTCTCTCTCTCTCTCTCTCTCTCTCTCTCTCTCTTACTTATTATATATAAAATTCCACACAAAGCAGAGAGCATCAGAGCACGGTGGCACACAAGCAGTCAGCATCAAAACACAACAATTGCACGGAAACCAAAGCAAAGTGCCCTTTCTACTTTGTTATTGATAACTATAATACTTGTCTTACAGACAGGTTAATTTTTTAAATTTTATTTGACAATAATTTTTGTTCTCTTTTGTCTTTGTTGTATTAATTTACATTTGAAAAACTCTAATTTCATATTATAACTCATTATAATTTGTAAATAATTAATGGTCAAAATTTTATCAAAGTGTCAATTAATATAGAATGGAGGGAGTATTTCAAGTAGCTAAATGAAATTGATTTAAAAGCTAAAGGTAGGTAAATATTAACTCAAAAATGTCATAATTAAATTTATAAAAGCCATAAATCTAAAGGGGTATTTACAAATTTTCCAAGTAGAGAATCTATCTAGATTGTCCAAACACGATTACAATAGATTATTTTTTTTGTGTGATGAAGGCGTTGTTCTTTAGGATGATAAAGTAAAACTGTATCTATTCTTATTTTATTTTATATTGTCTTATCTTATTACCATACCCAACATATTTTTATATAATTTATCATTAAATTTGTTTAATTTAATTCATAGTATTTATCTAAAAATGAAACAAAGTTAGCTTATTGTGATATTTACTTATCTCTACTACTTTATATACATTTCCCTGATCAACTTTACCTTATCTTCTTCCTTACTTATCATTCCAAGGAATAGGACCGAATTTTAATAATAAAATTAAATAAACCATGTACTTTTTCTCCGTCTTTTTATTTGTCCACTTAACTAATTTTTTTTTATCCCTTATTATTAGTCATATTCTTATTTCCAATTATTATTTTACTAATTTTACTTTTAATAAATAACTTTGAAACCAAGAACTTAACAATAATTGATGATATTTTTATCATTTTGATTTATTTCTATTTAAATTTTTATATTTATTGAATTTTTCTTTTTTTATTTCCTAAGTGACAAATAAAAAAGAGGAGGGAGTAACAATTGATTCTCACATGAACAAATCACCTACCCCAAACCTCTTATTTCATTGCATAATTTTGCTTTTCTAATTTAGCCAACTCAAAACTCGAAATCATGCATCAATACCTGAAAATTAACGACACAGATTGACAATAAAATTAGTTGGATATTTAAAAGAGAGGAAGGAAAGATGAGAGTGGAAGAGGAAGAAAACACATATGCAGCAGCAGCAGACTATCGTATAAGATGGGGATTGGCTGCCTCCTTTAGTACTACACGTGTAGTCTTATAAGAGATGGGCTTGTTCTCTCTCTCTCTCTCTCTCTCTCTCTCTCTCTCTCTCTCTCTCTCCCTCTCCCTCTCCCTCTCCCTCTTCCAACGCATAAAGCAAGCAAACACATAGGCATCAAAATACAACAAATTCACAAAACCCAAGGCAACCATTTCTACTTTGATAAGGATTGTGGTTTTCCTTGTAAATTGATATTTTAGGAAAATAAGTTTTTAAGTGATATTTTTACTTGTTTGGTAGATATATACATACATACTTTTTTGGATTAGATGAAAGAGAAAAAGAAAGAGTGAGAAAGAAGAATCGGAAGAAACAGAAAGAGTTGCATGAGAAATTAATTGTTTCTAGTAGAGATAGGAGGAACTTGGAGAGTGAGGACTAACATAGATCGAGAAATTGGATTTTCATATGGGTTGATAGGTAGCATTTGGTAGGAACCTTAGGAAAATATTTCCCGAGCAAAATTTCCATCCATGGGAAAGATTTTCCTGGGAAAAACTTCCCTTAGCCCCCCTCCCCCCACAATGGGAAAATTACCCTATGAATATGGAGGAAATGGTGGGTCCATCGTGAAATTTTTCCGAATGTCAACCTACATCCAAGCATGGGGAAAATAAGTCAATCCGGGAAAAATGATCATTTCCTTGAGGTTTTTGACCAACCAAAAGGGATTTTTTTTTTACGTATATACCCTCTGACGTTTGCCAATTACAAAGTGGCCCGTGTCTTTTGCATTAACTTTTATACCCTCTCATATTTGCTACTACCATGTTCTTTTATGTGGCTGGTTGGTTGCGGTGCTACTCTCACCGCAACTTTCATATTCCACCATAACCCACTACAATCTACCACAACTCACCTACTTTTTTTAATTTAATTTATCTTTTTTATTAAAAGTTAAATTTTCCACAACCCACCACAATTTCACATTTTCCAATACATTTACAATTATTAAAACCAAAACCCACCACAACTTTCTACAATCCACCACAACTTTTCCAAACCCACCACAATTCACTACAATTCCACCACACCGCACCGCGTCATACCGCAACCAACCGTATAAAAGAACTGGGCATAAATACATTTCTGACCAAAACATGGTTTTTGATACTTAAATGGACCAAAATATCCTTACCAATTTGCTTTTAAACTTTTGATGCCTCCCTAGTTTTTTTTTCTTTGATTTTCTTTTATTCTTAGGCCAACCAACCATTTTGTTTCAAGTTGGAATTATTGTGATCCATAAACACATTCATAAAGCATGATTTTGGGTGCAAATTAATCAAAGAGTCAACAAAAATTTACGTAAAACAAATTGGCAGGGGCATTTCGGTTCATAACGTCAAACCTTAGGGATTATATATGTAAAAGATATGCTTACAAAGGGAGGGAGCTAGGAAAATGGTTTTCACTAAAAATCACCTTCTCCATTTTTTGGACACGCACAAACACCTGAAAATGAAAAATGATTTTCCTCCCCACCAAACACACTCTTTATTCTTTTTCTATTTTGGGGACCTTATGGAACATATGCAAATTTCGGAGGGTTAGGACTAAGCCCCTGTAGACACCAGAATTTGGCAAATAAATTTATAGCATAACTATATATAACGAAGCAAAAATAACGAAGTAGAAGTCGGTTGATACACTAGATTTTAGCATAGTTTTTCATACACTTTTAATGTAATTTTTATTATTTCCTTTTTATGTATTTCTTATTAGAAATTAGGAAATTAGAAAATAAGGGAAGCGAAGCTATGCAAGCCATAAGAGCAAGTGCCAGAGGTCACAGGATCGAAACCTCACGAAAACACTCTAAAAATACCTCATATTAGCTCACAACAAAGGCTATCTCCGTCCAGTGTGAACAACCACTTCCCGAAGTAGGTGAGTTCACACACCACCGTCCAAGGGTGCGTGGACGACAACATGGACATCCCCCTTCGCCTATAGGCCGGTCGGCCTTGGAGGCTCCGCCCACACATGGTTAATTAACCACGAGCCACCGTCCACCTTAAAGCATCCCCCCTACTGCATGGTGTTTTGTGCCTGCTGACCAAGGACTACGTGAAAGGGAATGTATGTGTATGCATGCATGTATTGTGTCCTCCCTCCTCCTCCTATAAATACCTCCTTTTGCCAAAGCCAAACTCACTCAATCATTCACTCATTCTTCCTCTCCTACAGTCTCATTCATCCATTCTTCCATTCTCTCCTCATCTCTCTAATCTCTATTCTATTATCATCTTTCTACCACCTCCTCCATCATCTTTCCACCACTTACTAACCTCCATAATCTCTTATTCTATCCTACCTTAAGCCTTTAAGCCCTCATCCTATCCATCCTTATATAAACACTACAAAAGCCTAATCTTATACCACCCAAAACACCATTAAAAAGCCATAAAAGAGCCTTTTCATCATCTCTAATCCCCACTATCTTCTTACCACCATTCTCTTATTATCCTAATGTCCCTATCTTCATCCCCTTGAACCCCTTAATTCATACTCTCATACTATCCCCACCATTCTTACATAAAACCCTCACAAAATTAAACATCCTAAAACACCACTAAAAACCCACAAAAAGCCCTTTTTATCTTTTCTATCATCTTTCCACCACATTCTTACCATCATAGTCTCCATTCCTCCATCTTCTTCAATCCTCTAATCCATATTCTTATCCTACCATTCCTTATCCCTACATAAATCTCCCATAAAACTTCCCAAAAGCTCCACAAAAACATCATAAAAAACCACAAAAAGAGCCTTTTCCTACCCTTTTCTCACCCCCTTTTCCATACTTTTCTCCATCCACTTTTGGCACCATTTTGGCATCTTCAAGAGGAGTATTCAACACTTCCAAAGGCATTCAAAGAGGCTTTTACAAAAGCTAGGCAAGGCTTCCCTTCAAAAGGCATAATGTAAGCTCTTAAGTATTCTTTCCCTATGTAAATAAAGTGTTGTACATGATGTATCTTTCTTTCTTTCATTCTTTTGCATGTTCCATGAAGTAATTCTATAAAGTTCTTATTTATTCTCCTTCCAAACTTTATCAAAAGCACAGTCCTAAACTTTTAGTAGAGTCTTTCCTTTTGTGAGAGGCGAACTCTTAAAGTTTACTTTTCGAGTTCGTAGCCTTACCCCCGGATCCATTCTTGGGTTTTGCAGGCGTAGTCTTTCTTTATCTTCTTTTTGGTTTTGTCTTGGCTTTTCCCTTAAAAAGTCGGGTGGCGACTCCCATTTCGAACCAAAGCACATCGGAGATTGCATAAACTATGGTAAAACATGGTTTTACATTGTACCGATGCAAATTTAGGGCGTTCTTCTTATATTTCTAAATAATATTTGCATAAATCACTCTCTTCCGAGCCTAACATTTAAATGAGCAAATTGGATTAAATTTAGAAGAGTTTGGAATAAGTGGATGTCACTTTAAAGGTTTAATTCAAGGACTCATGAAATGCACAAGTAAAGGGAAAGTGGTTTTACAAAATATTATTCATGAAATGTACGATTAATTCCTTAAAGACTTTTCAAAGGTTAAACCCCAGCACAAACCACCAAATCACACCCCAATCCGCGTGGACGTTCGGAAGCCCGAACGGCGTGAAAAAATGTCCACAGCCCCAGATTCCTAAATAGCTACTCAAAAAAAAAAAGGTTAACTGTTTGTCTTGGCTATTTATTATTAGTTGTTTGTGTTGATTATTTAGAAAATTTATATTCAATAAAGTTAGCTATTTTTCAAAAAGTAATTTATTTTTATACCATTTACCACCAATTTTAAAATAATATGAATCAATTTTTTTTTTTGTGATGGCATATATATAATTTTCAGTAAAATTTTGACGCTCTTAAAGATCTTGGTGTCAAAAAAGGCCGATCAATGGGTGTTTATGTCATTTTGGGTGTAGAAGTCCTAGTGCTTACTGGAGGTGCTTCATCTTCTAGGTTGATTAAGATACTCTCTTTGGCAGGCGAAGGCTAAGAGGGTTATCGAAAATTGTTAATTTTCCCTTCGGTTCTGTAGTGAGCCTCCGAAGTCGATTGGAGGTCTCTAGTATGTCATCTTCTTCATCCACGCCCAAGTCGAGGCATAGGCTCACCAGTTGGACGAGCCCTATGATGTCGTCAATGACATTCTCTTGCTATTTAACCCTCTTAGCTTGGTGAGTCTTAGTCTCCTCAATCAGCTTCTTCTGACAGACTTCATGTTCTTCCATCAGTTTCTTTTGTTCCTCATAAGTTTTAGCTCCTGTTATCGCGAAGTATGGATCACGAGGTTATACATCCTGTCAAGAGTTGATCTAGGTCCTTTGTAGTCAGGCTATTGTTGTTCACTTGGTTTTCTGCAAGAATGTTTGACATGTTGAAGTCCAGTCAACGACACGACCTTGAAGGCAGTAGAGAGATGTAGTCTGGATTACGGATGATCCTCCCTGTTGCTGGATCACGGATGCTGGGCCCACTAGAGTTCTTATGTTTTCTGTATGGATATCCACTATAAGAAAAAGGTTTTGCTTCAACAGTTAATACCCACGCACATTTCGATGAGGGTAAAAAAAGCGAGTAATTTTCTACTCATTTATCCTTCCACGTAAACTAAGAGGGGTAAGTGTTGTGTTTATGGGACAACCCAATTCCTGATTAGGGCACAAGAATAGGGGCGGAAGAAATCATAACCCTTAGAATTTCACCTAATCTACCCGAACCACAAATAAATGACATAATAGAAAAGCAAAGACTTAGTTATATACCTAAGAGTCTCTCAAAAGGATTAGCTGGATGGGCTCTTCAAATCTTGAACGAACACCAAACGAGACTCCGAGTCTCCAAAGTAGGAGACCTCCATGGAAGTACACGCAGCCTTTAGAGGCTCGACTGTTAGACCGTTTAATCTCAATCAAATAGAGAACATATGAGTATGTGAGACCGTATCAAATATGGTCGCTCTTTAGCTTAGGGAAGAAACTTGAGAAATCACTCTCAAAGTCCTAATAATGGAATATTTTCTTAATGGAGAAAACTTTTCCCGACTCCCCAAAAGTCTCTCAACGGATGGACGCATTGCTCAAAAGGTTTGAGTGAAGGAATGTGGAAATGAGACCCTCTTTCCCTGTATTTATAGGGATAGGTGGCTTGGGGAAGGGCAAGGGGCATTGCCGTCATTTCCTATATAAAAACGCACATTTTGGGTCACCACAAACCGTGTTACTCTAACATGGATCATGGTGTTCAACAAAATCCAATTCTATTGAGCTAAACCCTACCACCAGCTATCGCAAGCCTTGCACCTCCCTTGTCAATTTGTTTTCTCCAAAACTAGCCTTCCGCGTTCCCCCAACACAATACCATATTATTCCGAACCGTATACACACAATCATTGCCTCAAGGAATTAGCTTGTGTGAACTTGTGGGACCAAATAATGCAGTTGTGATCAAGCCATTTGATCACTAATTATCGACCTCTCTAGCAAAATATATAATCATCAAATTAACTTGGTTGAAGTAGTTAGATAAATTGAGCATTGTCGGGACACCGCCAATGATCTCCCACTTGTCCTATAAGTGTTCAATTTACTAAACTCCCTTGTCACTTAATGTCTCGGATTTAGATAAGGTAAGCTCATGCTATCCTTACTGAGTCCGAATGTTCCTCGATCTCCGAGTTAGGCTTTGAAACTGGATAATCAACCTTGAATCCATCCAAGCTTGGCCAAGCATTTTCAGTCTAAGATCATCGAGTGGCCAATGATATACCTTTCCCCAAACGAGAGGACAATGTCATCTTATTTAACTACAGATCACTACACAATCCGAAACAACCCAAACACCGCCCATCTCACCTCCTTTTACGAGAAGCTTTAGACATTCACGCATTTCCTTGCGTAGTACGTGTTCTTATGAAATTCACAACTTAAAGAGCTCCCACTACCAGTCAATCCAATCAGTGTTCTCCAACACCTTACCCATATGATTGACTTTGCAACACCTTAGGCAATTTATTTTGTTTCGCGCATTTCAATTGATTTTAAAACAAAAGCAAAAGGATAAATAACAACACTTAAAACTTGCTTGCCAAATTATTATTATCTAGATGGTCCCCTGCTTGCGATCATCGGGCTAAGCATATATATGCGCATACCCGGACCATCGGGAGGTCTGATTGACACTGATCAGGTATTAACTTGGGTAGTGCACTATGGCACAAGTAACTTAGGTCAGGACCATATTTATGTGAGAAAACATGTAAAACATTATTGAATCACATTAAACTTAATAAACTTGCTTACTTGAACTCAAATAAGTGAGTTTGGGTAGAATACATGTAATATGTGTACCTTAAAGCTGAACCGTAAATAAAGCGACCTGAAAGCTTGACTGAACTCAAACAGGGAGCAGCAACAACCTCTTGGACCACACTTGAGATAAAAAAATTAATGTGAATTAAGTTAGGTTCTTGGTAAAGAAGTAGTCCCCTAATTAACCCAATGAAACCTAACTTTAATTAAAAGAGTGGGAATTTTTGGGACTTTGCAGTAAATTTGCGGAAGACATAACTTCCTCTATAACCTCTAAAAACATCATAAGAGAACTTTTCAGAAAGCTGGAAATAAGTTCTATAACTCTCCAGTTAACAGTTAAGGCCAAAAATAGGTGTAAAGGCTTGAAAATGAGCAAACAAGAGGGCTGGCCCAGAAATTCCAGTTCGGTAAGGGAACTTTGAGGGTTCATAACTTAAACAATATATATTGTATAAACATGTATTAGCAGTCTATAGAAAGCTTGAAGTGCAATCTACAACTTTTATGTTGACCACAAATTCAGAAAAGGTTCGGAAGCTACCGAAAATTGGCTTTGAAAAAGGCTGGGCGAATTAAAATTCTGGTTTGACATGGTTGGGAGTCTCACTTTGGCGGGTCATAACTTTTCACTACGACATCCGATGAACGCCTAAGACCCCATTCCAGAAGATTTGCAGAGCATACTATAACTTTTATGTTGAACAATTAGGCCATTAAAACCTCCTTGATACCTAAAAATGGTCCCCAACCTACCTTCCAAAAACGTATATACGCAGGACACCTTGGTTAAAACACACCATAACATATATACTACAAGAATGTATATTTTCCCACTAAATCCAACACTACTAATTTATAGTCTCGGGATAGAATTTCAGAAAATTAAAAATAATGAAAGGAAGACATGAAATAAAATAAGGAGGTTGAATAAATCGAAAAATAAATTAAATAATGAAAAGATATGATGCTATTATTATTACTATTATTCTTAATAATGTCGAAAAATCGGTCGACTTGATAAAATTTTGCCAGGTAAGCAACTCGAATATTCCGAGATTAATTTGAGTAGCGGAAATTGTCACCTACGTAATTTATATATCACACACTAAGCTGATGTATGGCGATCATTGCTCTTCCCGAGTCCTGCAAAAACACAAACAGTTAACTTGAAATGAAATGCGTAATTTAGTTAAATTAACTCATTAATTAATTTAGTTATGTTGGGTTAGGGTCGGGTTATTACATATGGCCTGAGCATGACCATCATGGTTAGCTTGTTATAGAGGTTTAGTGAATGGATCGACGACCACTACAAAAATGTGACCGTTCAAAGAACGGTCACAATAGACGGTCGCATCTGAGCGTCCATCTTGTAGTGGACATTCACATCTATATGAACCTTGCTGATAAGCGTATATTTTATAGTGTTTATTAGGTCATTAACTTGTATATTTTAGCTAATTATGTAATATAATCTTGTATTTTTATATCAAATTCCATGATTTCTTTACTTAGTTTAGAGATTGGTAAATTTTGCAGATTCGAAGGAAAAACCATATAAAACCAAGAAAAAAAATGAAGAGAAAAGAAAAAGGAAAAAGAAGGAGAAGAAATGAGGAGCAGCCCAGCCCATGCACGCCACTACCTAACCCAGCGAAGAGACGCCTAATATAGGCGCTAGCTACGCCTTTAATAACACGGGCAACGCCTTGCCCAGAAGAAGAAACTGCGGAGTCGGAGAGAGACTAAGGCTGCGCCTCTTTGGACGCCAACCGCGCCTCCTCCCAGATTATTAAAAGCAACTCAGCGTCGTAGCATTGAAGGGAATTCAATGCATGCTTTAGTTTAGGTTTTCCTTATGTTCTCCCTTCGGGGATTATTCCATCGTTCTAGTTGTTTAGGAATAGAAGAGGGGAAGAACGAGATTGACTTGGATGACACAAGGCTATCGAATTTGACATTTTGGATATTCGGTTTAATTCTCTATTTTTATTATGATTTGTAAATTAGATTTCGTTATTGTTTTGCTAGTTTTTATTATCATGAGTAGTTCGTTTTATTATTTAGGAGATAAACTCGATGTTAGTTGATTAATTTATGGTGTGTGATTTCAGTATGAGTTTTAATCCAGTTGTTTAATCTGCGTGTATCGTATCTTATAGTAATTGATTGATCACCTTTTACTTGGTTTAGATTCTTAATATCAAGTCAAAAGATTATTATTTTGAATCGAATTAGCGAAGATTGAATAGGCATAGAACACAGGTAGAAATAATGGGTTCATGCTTAGCGTCATATTATAATATGTTCTTAGTTTTGATTGAATCAAAGAGGCTAAATAGCCATGAGAATAGGTGTTTAGTTTAATCACTACAACTCACCTCGGATCGAAAGATTATTGTGATAAGCCTTAGAATGATTATGGACCCCGACGCTACCAATATTACCTCGTATTGGAATTAGCTCATAATCAATTAATTAACTAGAGCGGACTCCCCTAAACTCCCTTAATTATCAGTTAGAGACCCAAAAGTTTATTGCTTTCATAATTTTAGTTTAGAAATCTACAAATACATCAACCCCTTGGACGACCTAACATTTTTTGTAGTGAGATAGTTTAGTGCGTAGACTGAGCAAGTCCTTGAGAGAACGGCCTCGAAATACTTCACTGCAAACCGTGCACTTTGTGGCATATCACTTACATATCCTAACATTACTATCATCAATGAACTGGTGAATGATGTCATATTTTGGGGACACGTGCTTGGATTTGTTGTGTGCCCTAAGCTTCTTAGCTGGGGCAATGACCCCACCATTATCTCAATAGAGGTCCATGCCTTTTGCTATATTAGGCAGGACACTAAGTTCTCTGATGAACGACTTCATCCAACGACTTCTTTTACCGCTTCCGAAGTTGCAATGTATTCGACCTCAATTGTAGAATCTACAATAGTGTCTTGCTTGGAACTCTTCTAACTCAATGCCTCTTGATTCAGACAAAAGATTATCCAGACTAGCTCTTGAAGTCATCTTTGTCTATCATAAAGCTATCATCGGTGTAGCTCTTACATACAACCACTCATCACATCCATACTCTAAGGACACCTCCTTCATTTTGTTCATATACTTGAGTATGTTTTTCACAGTAATCCATTGTTTCTCACCTACTCTTGGTCTTCAGATATGTTCCCAGAGAAACTTCAATGGCATGTCTTCCCAGGCTTTTTCATGCTTCCCGACATAAGGCCTTGATTGCAACTACAATAGGAGGAAGCTAATGCCATGCTTTTACTTCCCTGGGAGCAAGAGCTGCCGGGTGGTTCCTTCCCCAAGCACACGAAATCTGAGCAACATCCATAACTTAATACGGAAGAACATACAACTAGAGACGGCTTTATGGGAATTTCCTACATCATTCTAAAAAGAATGACCGTGAGTGCCTAACCCAAGAAGTTGCATCACTCACTCTAGTATATAAACTAGAGAACGACATTAGTCATCTTGAGTAAAAGACTTTATCTCAATTGTTTTACTCTAAAGGGTCATATTTTTTTTTAAAAAAAACGAGATGAGACCCTGTGGTCGAAGTACCAAACCCCGCTCTTTTTTAAAGGCCCTTTCCATTCTCTTTCGTCGAAGGACAAACTGTTTTACCAAGCTATGTGCTATGGAACATATGGATAAATCCCTTCTAGGAGTTTTGCATGTTGAACCAATTCTACACCTTATCAATATAAGTAGTTTGATTCAACGTAATCAAATGTTTTGATCTATCTCTATATATCTTAACTCCAAAAATGTATTGTGTCTCGCCTAGATACTTATTCATTTGGAAATTCTTTCTAAGCCAAGTCTTGTAAGACTCCAACAAAGGAATATCGCTCCAATCAAGAGCACGTCATCTACATACAAGACTAGGAATACAACTTTGCTCCCACTGAACTTCTTATAAACACAAGGTTCTTCCGGGTTCTTCAGAAAACCTAACTCTTTAACCACGTGATCTACCTTTAGTTTCAATTCCTAAAATCCTGCTTAAGTCCACGAATGGTTTTTTACAACTTACAAACTTTCCTAACATGTTTGGGATCCTCAAAACCTTTAGGTTGTACCATGTACACTTTTTCTTCTAGAATCTCATTCATGAAGGCAATTTTGACGTCCATTTGTCATGTCACATAGTCATACCATGCAGCTATGGCTAGAAGTATCCTAATAGATTTATTTGTCATCATTGGAGAAAAGGTATTTTCATAGTCAATACCATGAATTTGAGTGAAACCCTTAGCTACCATTCAAGCCTTGTAAATGCTAAGTTTACCATCTATGTCAGTCTTTAACTTAAAAGTTTATTTGTTTCTAATGGCTCTAGCGCCTTCAGGTAAGTCCACTATGTTGTAAACTTGGTTTTAGTACATGGATTCCATTTCAGATTTTATGGCCTCGAGTAAATTTTTAAAATATGGACTTTCCGAAACTTGCATATAGGTGGTAGGATCATCACTTACCAAAAGTAATATATAGATGTCAGTGATTAGACAACCATATCTCTCAGACTGACACACCTCTATACTCGACCTACGAAGGGTCCTTTCCACAAGTTCCTCATCCAATCGACCCTCAACTTCTTGAGTCTGTTCCTTAACTCATTGAGCCTCATCTATCTGATCTTAAACTACTTGAGCTTGATCCTCCACTTGTCGACTTTCAGTAACTATTTGGGGTGAGAGTAGTAGGGGTGGCATGGATAGCACTAGTGGTTTGTGGCTCTTGAGCTTCATCAAGTTCAATAATTTCTCTCCCAATCTTTGTCTTAGAGATAAATTCGATCTCTAAGAAGAAATCATCTCGGACACAAACACTTTGTTCTCTAAATGATTGTAGAAGTAGTACCTTTTCGTTTCTTTTGGGTAACCCATAAAGACGCACCTCTTCGATATAAGTTAAGCTACTCATTGGGTTGAGCCTTGACAAATGCTTCTGTAGACCCCGGAAAAAATCATGGCAGACTTTTTTTGTTGGTGTTACTTAGGGATTGGGAGTCAAAGGAGGTTGCTTAATCCTTAAATAAGGATACTTTTAAGAAAAAAAGTAATGATTCTTAAGAATCATATGTTTGTTAATTCGATTTGGAAATTTAACTGATTTGAATAATTAATCAAAATTTTTTGCTTAGGAATCACTTGCAAATGACCATATAAGATCTAAATGGGTCACTAGACTAACCCTGGAGGCCACACGCCTTACACTGAGTGAGGCCAGTGATCCATTGATCATTGGACCCCCAGAAAAAGTGCCAACACAAGGCTAAGGTCATATGGCCTTGGCTCCTATTTCTGCCCATTTCTGCCCATTGGTCCTTGTATTTTGATGGTTGAACTTAATATTGGATTAACTAAGCCAACAAGAAGAATAATCACAAATCGAATTATGCCAAATATAATTTAAAGACTCTCCAATTGATTTTAAGGAAATCAACGAACCTTTAAAAGAAAAATTTAGCCTATAAACCCGAAATCCAAGCCTAGGGGTAAGGTTACGAGTCTAAGAATTAGAAAACTCTTGGACTTGCCTGTTTCAATGGCACACTTTACTAGAATCAATTTGAATTGAAAGAGAGCGGGGAGAGGTTTATAAGAATTTCATGATAATATATTCATGTCATGCACTTGAATGAACTTTTTACAAAACGTAAAAATATATATAAAAAACATAGATTATATGATTATAAAAGTAATGGAATAAACATGATTACTCTAATCTTGTTTCAACAAGTAGCATGCAAAAGAGGTGGCTTGGAGGGAGGGAGAAGAGAGGAAATTTCTCAATTCAATATGTTCGGGGATTTCTTGTGTGCTTTGAATGGTTGCAGTAGTGGGGTATGTATAAGTGAACAGTGCATGGATGAAATGGGAAACCATCAACATGGTCCAACATTCAATCCTTTGATGATCACGATCACTCTATTAAGATCATCTGACCTTTATTCTTGCATGGAGATCATTGTGGGAATTGCATGGATCAAGGGATAAGTTTGACCAGACTATGGCATAGATCAGTGAAGTGACTTCCACCTAGGCCAAATGGCCTTAGGTGTGCTTTCTTACACGGATTACTGACTGGGCACAAATTGGTCCAGCCTAGGCCAAACAACCTTAGGCTAATTTTTGGGTCGTTTTGTGCTTTTGGGTTTCTTGGTTTTCTGGCTTTTTATAGAGAGCAGCCACTTTGATCGAGCCTGAACAAGACAACGATGAAAGTAGTCTTGACATCTTGATTGATATGATATAGGACAACATCTCGAACCTGGCCCTGGGTGACGCTTGGAAGCTTAGTCATGCGTCTTATTGTTGGAGAATGACATCGTATTGTAAACCCCCGCTGGCTAGTATATAAGTTGATGAGTTCGTCTTGTCGTGAGCGCCTGACGACCGACGTATGCTGACTATATTTATGCCTTGTTATGAACGTCTAACGATCGATTTATGCTGACAGAATGTCTTCCGTGTTCTGAACACCTGGTAATCGACGTATGCTAGAAAATGTCAACCTCGTTGTGAATGCTTGCCAATCGAAGTATGCTTAGGGTTGTCCAAAATTCGGGTTCGGGTCAATCCGGGTTCAGATAAATCGGACGAAAACTTGATGTCTGATACCCAGTTTTTTGGAACATTTTCTGGGTCGGACTTGGGTCGGAAAAATTGGACAAGCATGAATTCGGGTCTAAACTGGGTTCGAACAATAGAAAATTGGAAAATATTGTGTTCGAATTTTCGGTCAAATCAGTCAATGTAAAAATTCGGACGGAAGTTCTATGACCATACCCGCTTTTCCCCGGGTCGGACTAAACCGGGTTTTCAGATCCGACATTTTTCTGACTGCCCTACGGTATGCTGATAAAATGTCTGCCTTGTTGTGAATACCAATTGACGTGTGATGATAAAACGTCTGCCTCGTTGTGAACACATGGCAACTGAGAATGCTAATAAAATGCATGCCTCTTCATGAACACCTGGAAACCGACATATGTTGATAAAATATCTGCCTCGTTGTGAACGCCTAGCAACCAACGTATGTGGATAAAATGTCTATCTTATTGGGAACGCATGGCAACCGAGGTATGCTGATAAATTTTCTGCCTTATTGTGAATGTCTGGCAATCAATGTATAATGATAAAATGTATGCCTCGTCGTACACACCTGGCAACTAACATATGCAGATAAAATGTCTACCTCATTGTGAACACCTAGAAACCAACGTATGCTGATAATGTCTGCCTTGTTGTGAATGACTGGCAACCAGTGTATGCTGATAAAATGTCTTCCTCGTTGTGAACGTCTGCCAACCAATACATGCTGATAAAATATCTGCCTTGTTATGAACGCCTTGCAACCGATATATGTTGATGAAATGTTTGCCTCATTGTGAACATTTGGCAATCGACGTGTGTCTCCATATTGAGTTGTGTTTGGAAAGCCATGCCACTTACCTGTAGTGCTTGAGCATAGGTGATGTATATTTGCCTAGCTATATACATCAAGGCCTAGCTAAAGGACCTCTATCCAGCTAGAAGCTACAAATGTCGCCTTGGGTATCAACAACTACAAGGGTTTATTAGCTCAAGGAAGAAAGCATGAAGGACCTTTGATGGTATTCTAGCTTACATGGAGTTACTCTCACATTTGGAGGACATCAATGAGCATAAATAACTCTCAAGTCCTTATTGAGAAGTCATCTCTCACGGCAGCAAAGGACTCCATCAAGTACAGTTCGATATTTTGCTCTATAACTCTAGATCCATACATCTATTGAGGAAATCATCAAAAGACAGATTGGAGCTCTTTCAATAAGCTTTCCAATGGTTTTTGAATCAATGAAAACGGACTAGTATTGAAGGAGTTATAGCAATTTCTTTCTGGAGTTGTATTTTAGAGTTTATGATGTCATAAATAGGATATATGATGTAATAGTTGATTCTTGGTTTCTTGAACCCTAGGTACACGTCCAAGGGGTCCCTAAAGTAGTATAAATAGACCCCCTAGGGTGCCATTGTATTCATTCAATTCAAGTCATTCAATAAATCAAACACAAACACAAGGTGTTGTTTTCTCTCTAGTTTTGTGCTAGAGCTTTCGTTTCTCTTGAGGGAGAACGAGTATCCCCTTCTTCTATTCTAAGATTGGCTATTTTAGATGGTGAAAGGAAGGAATTGAAGAGTCTTGGAGGTGGTGTGCCTATATCCTTCAAGAGAGCTTCAAATCGCCATTATCATTCAACCATTCAAACGACATTCATCAAGAACTCATCAAGAATTCATCAAGAACTCATCAAGAATTCAATCATCTTCATTCGTTCTTCAAACGTTCAAAGAGTGTCGTTCATCATCATTCATCATTCGTCATTCCATCATTCGTCATTCATCCATCGTTCATCAAACTTCCATTTGATCTTGGTAAACGAATTAATCTCTCTTTTCGTTTATCTTCATCCATTATCATTCATTTTTGGATCCTTGAGAACTTTGAGAAGCAAGATTCTTATCTTGGTTTTTAAAGATCCTTAATCCTTTTGTGTAATGTGATCTTGTGGTCCCATTATGCATCAAAATTGGTATCAGAGCTTAGGAGATTGATTCTCTTAGTTCTTTATCCATCTTTTCACCATCTTTCCATCACAAACCCATCCCCACCATTCCCCCATCATCACGCCACCCATGAGTTCTTCCAAGCACTCATAAAGAACCATAAACTCCACAAAGAACCCATAGCCCAAACACAATCCGCCCCAAATACAAACCTCTCTCGTCCTTTACCCATCCAAAACCCCTAAACCATGAATCTTGCAATCTTTTTGCACCAAGATTGATCAAGATGGACGATTCTAGCAAGAATTCCCAACGTGAGCTATAATGCTTGAAGCAACAAATTGATGATCTTGCCAAGCAAATGGAAGAATGTGGAATTCTTCCAAAGGGATCAAGAAGCACAAAATCACGTGTGGTTCACTCTTCTAAGGTTGAATATGAAGCACCTTATGAATGGAGTAAACGATCCAGCAAAAAGAATGGAAATAAAGTTCAAGAAGAGTTCTTGCCCTACAAATACAAAGGAGATAACTTCAACAAGCTTGAAATAATGAAGCAAGGGAGCAAGGACGTGATTGAATATACCATAGAATTCAGACGGCAACTACGGAAGTATGGCCTTAAGGAGAATGATCAAGACGTTTTGGTATGTTATACTCTTGGTCTTAATGATTACATTTGGTGTGTTGTTGTACATCAATCTTACGCAAACTTGGAGGAGTTAAGTTCTTTAGCCCTTGATGTTGAAATAGGAGTAAAGAGTAAAGAACTTTGGGATAGAACTCATTTTGATCATGTTGAAAGTGTATGTCAAACGCCATCCCATGAGCAACCAGAATTTGAAAGTGAAACATTTGATGTATTCGATGTGTATGAGGATGTTCATGAAGTATGTGATAACCTTGGCACAAATGAGGAAGTTAATGTAGTATGTAGCGTGCCTAAAGATGAGTTTAAAGTGCATGACAATCCATTGTATGAGGAGAATAATGATGAGTTTCAAGTATATGACAACCCATTATATGAGGAGGAAGGCGTGAATGAAGAAGTTGAATTTGCCGAATGTGAAGTTTTTGTTGAAAATGAGCAAGTTCAAGAAGTATGTAGTAGCATGGATAAAGAAGTAAATGAGGTACACATAGAGGAGGATCTTGAAGCAGAGGAAGTAGAAGAGCTACATGATGAAATGTGTTCATTGATCCAAGAAGGAGAAAGTTGTGCCATCATTGACGTTGACATTGATATTGACCAAGATATTAGCCTCGCTACAAATGTCCAAGAATTGCAAATAAAGAGTTATTCACACCATGGCAATGATCTTCATATGGATCCAAGAAGTTTAGTAAGTCTTGCTTTTTACAAGATTTGCAAAGATTCATTATATTGTAATATTACTTCTACGGATTCTAGTTATACTTTGTTGGAAGAATCAAAATTGTATGATAGGAGTATCATGCTCCAAGAGGCGTCCTTATTACCACCTTGTGTCTCACGGCTCAAGGAGGATCAAAGTACTCTTATGGCACTTATGGAGAATAAGTATCATGAATTTGAAGAACCAAGGAGTCTCATTCTTACACCAATGGAGGTTGGCAACCGTGGGCCTATAAAGGATCAAGATCCTTTACCATCACTTGTTCTCATTTGTGAATATTTGGATGAAAGACAAGCACCATCAACAAGTGACCTCTCTCACTTATCTCTTTTGGTACGTTTCTCTTCCATGAGTATTATCATGCATCAAAGGCTGCCACCAAATCCTATGATTCATCACCGAATGGTCTATGCAAAGGATCAAGCGCAATTCAGGGATAACTACATCAATGTCCTTGATTGTCATAGTATACAACATATTTCGAAAGAGTATGTACCATTGCAATGTAAAGAGAATGTATGTGTATACTTTGATAACATTTTTGTATGTAGTAGAAGTAGAAAGGAGTATGTAAATCCTTTGGAGTTAGCCTTAGCGAAGCATAAGAAGCCACATAGAGAATTGGAGAAGTACTTGGAGAAATGTCCTTACCTCTCGTACAAGAATATGCTATGTCAACAAATCTCATCAAATGGAGTAATTCAAGTGGACAAAAGGAAGAAAAGAATTATTCAAGAAGGGTCCATACTTGCATCTATATATGAGGTACTATGTCTCTTAAAGGATGCTAATGATCATCATATTCTTTTATTCCCTATTCTTGCATCATATTTGTTCATTACAAATGGAGTTGAGAAAGGTGAAGTCCTATCTCAAGGAAGTTGTCCCATGGATTATTTTGGTGATATACCAAGTGGAGAAAAGAAGAAGCTTCACGCTTATGGTTTAGCATTCATACTTGTTGCTATCATGAGGATATTTGAGCAAAAGGATTATTATCTTGAAGGATTCATGCTTAAGCTATGTGATTCTTACAAAGTATTGGAGTATGTTTCATGTGATAAGGAGATCAAGCCATCATTATGCTTTGAGATGAAGTACTTGATTCGTTCATCAAAATCAAGTCACTTGGAGGAAGCAAGTCCTTTGACTAAAGGAAGTTTTCTAACGAGGAGATACATGTTTGATTCAAGAGTACTTAGTCTTGAATATATCAAGGAGTTGTATGAAGATGATGATGATTTTAAAGAAGTATACAAGGTATGTGAGAAGCATCCTCAACAATCCTTTTATATTGATCATGGACTTCTTTTCAAAGGGAATCAAGTGTGTATTCCAAGGAGTGGAATTCGTGAAATCTTGATCATGGAAGTACATGGAAGTTCTTTTGATCATTTGGGTCTACTCAATACATATTTCAAGATGAAGGAGTATTATTTCTGGCCTAGCATGATCGTTGATATCGAGTATAAGCTGCAATATTGTGACATTTGCAATCCTTCTATACCATATGGAGATGAAAGCTTGAATTTTATGGTTGAAGTGCCATGGATTCAAGGAAGTCAAGATGATATTAAGATCGTTGAAGGTCATCCTTCAAAGATGGAACACCACATTACTATTGTCTTCATCATGAGTTACAAGCTTGTGAATCTATACTTTGAAGTTGAGAAGTTATATGAGATTTCTACAATCTCCATGAATAAACGAGATTTGAAGCACCATAATATCATTGGCTTATTCATGAGAAGACTTGGAAGAAAGTGGAAGTTCAAGTCAAGCATCAAAGGAATCTATGATGATTTCAAGCCATTCAAGAAGAGAATTTGTAAACCTATAAGAAGGAAGAAGAGAAGTGATGTCAATAACACATATGGGAAGACATCTTATAAACAAGGAAGAAGAAGTGTTAAGTACTGGTTTAGAAGAAGTTTTGTCCAAGTTTGAGGACAAACTTTTTCAACCGGGGAGAATGATGTATATTTGCCTAGCTATATACATCAAGGCCTAGCTAAAGGACCTCTATCCAGCTAGAAGCTACAAATGTCGCCTTGGGTATCAACAACTACAAGGGTTTATTAGCTCAAGGAAGAAAGCATGAAGGACCTTTGATGGTATTCTAGCTTACATGGAGTTACTCTCACATTTAGAGGACATCAATGAGCATAAATAACTCTCAAGTCCTTATTGAGAAGTCATCTCTCACTACAAAGGACTCCATCAAGTACAGTTCGATATTTTGCTCTATAACTCTAGATCCATACATCTATTGAGGAAATCATCAAAAGACAGATTGGAGCTCTTTCAATAAGCTTTCCAATGGTTTTTGAATCAATGAAAACGGACAAGTATTGAAGGAGTTATAGCAATTTCTTTCTGGAGTTGTATTTTAGAGTTTATGATGTCATAAATAGGATATATGATGTAATAGTTGATTCTTGGTTTCTTGAACCCTAGGTACACGTCCAAGGGGTCCCTAAAGTAGTATAAATAGACCCCCTAGGGTGCCATTGTATTCATTCAATTCAAGTCATTCAATAAATCAAATACAAACACAAGGTGTTGTTTTCTCTCTAGTTTTGTGCTAGAGCTTTCGTTTCTCTTGAGGGAGAACGAGTATCCCCTTCTTCTATTCTAAGATTGGCTATCTTAGATGGTGAAAGGAAGGAATTGAAGAGTCTTGGAGGTGGTGTGCCTATATCCTTCAAGAGAGCTTCAAATCGCCATTATCATTCAACCATTCAAACGACATTCATCAAGAACTCATCAAGAATTCATCAAGAACTCATCAAGCATTCAATCATCTTCATTCGTTCTTCAAACGTTCAAAGAGTGTCGTTCATCATCATTCATCATTCGTCATTCCATCATTCGTCATTCATCCATCGTTCATCAAACTTCCATTTGATCTTGGTAAACGAATTAATCTCTCTTTTCGTTTATCTTCATCCATTATCATTCATTTTTGGATCCTTGAGAACTTTGAGAAGCAAGATTCTTATCTTGGTTTTTAAAGATCCTTAATCCTTTTGTGTAATGTGATCTTGTGGTCCCATTATGCATCAATAGGGCTTTGTGGGCATTGAAAACTCTAAACCTTGACTTATCAGAGGATGGTGAGGAGAGAAAGCTTGCATTGTGTGAGCTTGAAGAGTTAAGGAGAGAAGCCTATGAATTGGCGATTGAGTAAGGAAAGGTCAAAAATTTTGCAAGATAAGATAATACATAGAAAGACCTTCTCCCTAGGACAAAAGTTACTCCTTTATGATTCTTGGCTGCATCTGTTTGCAAGGAAATTGAAATCTAGATGGACTGACCCTTTTGTTGTGAACCAAGTGTTTCGTTCAGGTGTAATTGAGATAAAAGTATTAAGAGAAAGGCATCAAAACGGGTGAAAACCCCGTGTTACCTGGCGTCAGGGGCCAACACGGTCCGTGTTGGCCCGTGTTCACGTTTCCTTGCTCTCTGGAAGGCAACACGAGTCGTGCTACAGGCAGCATGATCCGTGCTGACCTTGTTTCTTGCCTTCTGCGCATGGGTTCGAATCCTTGCTACAACTCTCTTTTATTTTATTTTTTTCTTTTCTCACTCTTTTCTTTCTTTTTTTTTTCTCTCTTTTCCTCACTGACTCTCACTAATCTCTCATTTTTTTTCCTCTCAAACTCTCTTATTTTCTTTCAAACTCTCTTTTCTCTCTCTCTCTCTCTCTCTCTCTTTCTCTCTCTCTCTTTTTTCTTTTCAAGTATTTCAGATTTTTTTAGAATTTTCAATTTTTTTCCTAAAACTAAAACCTCAAAAAGAAAAATAAAATAAAAACCCTAGAAAAAGAAAATAAAAAGGAGAAATTCCTATAAACCCTAGAAAATTCAAAATAAATCAAAGAAACATCATAAAAATCCTAGAAAAATAAGGAAAAATTTAGAAAAATCAAAACAAATAGAAGAAAAATAAGGAAAAATTCTAGAAGATCCTAAAAAGTGAAAATAAAACCCAAAAAAAAAAAACTTGAGTTGCCTCCCAAGAAGCGCTTGTTTAATGTCCTAAGCTAGAGAAGGGTACCTCTCAACCCGACGAATAGTTCATAACTCCATCCCCAAGGGCTTTTGGAGCTCCACTTTGCAAAGTACCTCTCAAATTCTTCAAGTTGACCCTACAGCTTGGGTCAAACTCCTCACCTCCTTCAAAACTAGAGGGATCACTATCATAAAACATGAAAAACTCATTGAAAGTATCCTTGTTAATAGCATAAGGCAGGTTCTAGATGATCCTAGGTGGGGGTAAAATTTCTTTTATTCCTACCCTTGCATCGCCAAGTTCATGGCCTTTATCAAATAACAAACCATAAGGATTTTCAACAAAATTGTCACGAGAATTCTCAAGGTTTTCACTTTCAACAACATGCACTTAATTATCATATTTTTCATAATCAAGACCACCAAGATGCTCTTCTTTCTCACACAACACATCAACACCAAGCAAGGGGAAACTTCACGTGGCAAAACATCACGGAATAATTCAAACTCAAGTTCATGTTCCCCTATCCTAAACTTCATCTTCTAACATTGTACATCTATGACACACCCTACGGTAGCAAGAAAAGGTCTCCCCAACATGATTTGTGTACGGGAGTCCTCGGGCATATCAAGAATGACAAAGTCTATTCGCACATAGCAATCACCCACGTTAAGGGGAAAGTCCTCCAAAATACCCCTAGGGTACTTGATGGAACGATCCGCCATTTGCAATGACATGGTAGTAGGCCTTGACTCTCCTAGGATCAATTGTTCATATAAAGAATAGGGAATTAAGCTTACACTAGAACCCACATGATGTATAATGGGATCAATGGAATCTCATTATACTTGGAAACAGGATCTTTAAAAACCAAGATAAGAATCTTGCTTCTCAAAGTTCTTAAAGATCAACCAATTTGAGTGAAATGATGTATAATAGGATCAAGGATGATCAAATTATACAAAAGATTAGGATCTTTAAGTGGTTCTTTAAGATTGAATGAAAGAATGTATGAATGGATGGATAAACGAATGGAATGGACGAAATGGATGAACGAAATGAATGAAATGAATGTAGGAATGGATGGAATGTAAGTTTCTTGAATGATTGAATGATATTCAAATGAATCTTGAAATTGAAATAATGTAGAAACAAAACAAGATCAAGAATTAGCCATGGAAGGCATAGTTAAGATATGCATTAGGGTACTAAATCAAGTGGAAAACTAGGGAAGAACCTTAAGATTGGCCGTTTTCAAGTAAATTTCATAATTTGATTTTTCCGGAGACAACCGGGATTACCACAACCAAATACATTGTAGAAATTAGTAGCCTTAAGTATTAGCTTGCACCCGGCTTTGGAATTTTGGGATGTCGATATGTATAACCCAAGTTATGGCGAAATTAATGAAGGGCTTCCATTTTATACGTTTTGGTTAGGCAGTAGGTTTGTTGGCAATTTCAAGAAATAAATAGACCTTTTTAGCTTAGGATTTCAAAATGAAAGTTGTAGTATGTTGTGCAAACTTTCCGAAATGGGGTCTTATGCATTCATAGGACATCGGGAGTGAAAGTTATGGACTACAGAATCACGACCAGTACTCATGGTTCTGCCCAGAATTTTTAGAGGTTTTGTTGTGTTCATGGCCTAAATTCGTGCCTTTCCCTTGTCCAAATCAGTTTATGTTCAACATGAAAGTTTTAGTATGTCTTTCAAGATTTCCATAGATAGCTTACACGTACCTAACCAAGGTCTACAACCCGATTTTTTATTTTCCAAAAAATCGATATCCATTCTTGTATGTGCTGGGCAGCCTTCTGTGTTAGAGATTTTTATCCTCCTTAGCCACGTTTTTAACCTTCATGATCAACTAGAGAGTTGTAGTTCATGAGCTTAGCTTTCTAGAAAGTCCTTATGCATAATGATACGATACTTGTGGGAAAAGTTATGGCCTTCCGAGTGAGCGTTAGAAAGCAAGTTTAAGTATCAAGTAATCCTAGGATTTTACTAGGATATTCTTCATTTCTCTCATCCAAGTTAGGTTCTAATTCATGATTGTTGTTCTTTCTTAAAAGTTCTCAAGAGGTCATTGCGCCCACCTGTTCAAGCCCGTGCGGGGTCCAAGTTGGTGTTTAAGTTTCAGGTGTTCAGGTACGCATATTGCCTACCTTTCCCAAGCATGTTTTATTGAGGATGATGTTTTATGATAATGTTTTATATATGCTAATGATTTCATGATGTTTAACGCAAGGAAAGTTTTTTACATACACATATATAAATGGAAAATGCTCTGTAGCATTGTGCGATGGGGCGATCACGGGCAAGGAAAAAAGCCACAAGATCTGCGAGGAAATAAAAGACTTCTGCTGATTTTGAGTCTCCGGAAGTCCTAATTCCTAATTCTGCTGTTGTTGAGGATCAATTTGATCCTGATTTTAATGAGGTTTCAATTGAAGATGGAGTTGAAGCCTCAGATTCGATTATGCCGCTCCAAATAACTATGGGAGATGAGGATAACCCTGGAAATTTGATGTATATAAGCTCACCAATGTACTGAATCAAGCAAGCTTATAACATCACAAGGACACCAATATCTCGGGGTAGCCAATAACCAAAACAATATGATGCAATAAGCAGCAAGGAGCGAAAAACAAATGAATGAAAAGATAGATACAAGTATTTCTTCACTTGTTACAGTACTTAAACACCTGCAAGTGAAAAGAATACCCGAGCAAGCTTGAAGGACCTCGTTTGGTTACAGAAGTGAATCACCTTCCAAAAGAGATCACAACAAGTCCACACAACACCACTAGATTGTCAAATCTAGCTACTGGAGTGGAAATGAGAGTTTGAGAAACTCACAAACAATGAAGCTCAAAGCTTTCTTGGGTTTTGTATTTCGTAAGATATGAAGTGAAGTGGCCAATACAATGATACATATACTCGGCTGAAATAAGGGAAAAGGCAACCAAGCAAGCAAGCAAGGAGCTCAAACTAACTAGAGTGAGGTTTCCTAATGACGAAGAAACCTCCTAAACGTGGTTAATTAAGCTAATTACAAATGATTAAAGCTAATACATGCTTCACTATGAAGTACTCGACCATCATTGGACCAACCATTGGACAATCACAACCCTCCACTTGGCACTTCCTCATTGGAGGATCTTCATTCACTTGGACTCCAATCCATGCAAGACAAGTGAAGAAACACAAGTGGTTTTGTTCCAAAATGGCGGGAACTCAGCAAGGACCTCCAATACTAATAGGGAAAACCGGACCTCCTGAGAAAAGACCAAAATGCCCTTGAAAACATGCCAAAATATCAAGGCTGCCCAAGTAAAGGACCTTTACTGCTGTCCAGATAAAGGACCTTGCCGCACGTCAAAAATAGAATAGTTGTGCAGGAGCCCGAATGACCTTCACTGTTGAGACATGGAGACAAGCAGTGAGGACATCACATGGGGTGAATGTCCTTGGCCTCCCTCGACACTAATGCCCTTCTTAATTATACCCACCAAGTGACAACAACACTCTTGAATCAACTGGATTTGTGGAGGCTGATTCCCATCAAAATTCATCAGTGATGTATATTTGCCTAGCTATATACATCAAGGTCTAGCTATAAGGTCCTTAATCCAGTTTGAAGCAACAAATGTCGTCTTGGGTTTATCAAGGTAGAAGGCGTAAAGGACCTTGAAGGTACTCTAAGCTTAGTCCTCACACTTCTAAGCTTATATGGAGTTACTCTCACATTTGGAGGACATCAATGAGCTTAAATCATTCTCAAGTCCTTATTGAAAAGTCATCTCTCGCGGCAGCAAAAGACTCCATCAAGTACAGTTCGATATTTTGCTCTATAATTCTGGATCCATACGTCTATTGAGGAAATCATCAAAAGACAGATTGGAGATCTTTCAATAAGCTTTCCAATGGTTTTTGAATCATTGAAAACGGATAAGTATTGAAGGAGTTATAGCAATTTCTTTCTAGAGTTGTATTTTAGAGTTTATGATGTGATGCATAATGGGATCAAAGATGATCACATTACACACGATTTAAGGATCTTTAAAAACCAAGATAAGAATCTTGCTTCTCAAAGTTCTCAAGGATCCAAAAATGAATGATAATGGATGAAGATAAACGAAAAGAGAGATTAATTCGTTTACCAAGATCAAATGGAAGTTTGATGAATGATGGAATGACGATTGATGAATGATGATGAACGACACTCTTTGAACGTTTGAAGAACAATTGAAGATGATTGAATGCTTGATGAGTTCTTGATGAATTCTTGATGAGTTCTTGATGAATGTCGTTTGAATGGTTGAATGATAATGGCGATTTGAAGCTCTTGAAGGATAAAGACTCACCACCTTCAAGACTCTTCAATTCCTTCCTTTCACCATCTAAGATAGCCAATCTTAGAATAGAAGAAGGGGATACTCGTTCTCCCTCAAGAGAAACGAAAGCTCTAGCACAAAACTAGAGAGAAAACAACACCTTGTGTTTGTATTTGATTTATTGAATGACTTGAATTGAATGAATACAATGGCACCCAAGGGGTCTATTTATACTACTCTAAGACTCCCATGGACGTGCACCTAGGGTTCAAGAAACCAAGAATCAACTATTACATCATATATCCTATTTATGACATCATAAACTCTAAAATACAACTCTAGAAAGAAATTGCTATAACTCTTTCAATACTTGTCCGTTTTCATTGATTCAAAAACCATTGGAAAGCTTATTGAAAGAGCTCCAATCTGTCTTTTGATGATTTCCTCAATAGATGTATGGATCTAGAGTTATAGAGCAAAATATCGAACTATTCTTGATGGAGTCCTTTACTGTCGTGAGAGATGACTTCTCAACAAGGACTTGGGAGTTATTTATGCTCATTGATGTCCTCCAAATGTGAGAGTAGTTCCATGTAAGCTAAAATACAATCAAGGTCCTTCATGCTTTCTTCCTTGAGCTAATAAACCCTTGTAGTTGTTGATACCCAAGGCGACATTTGTAGCTTCTAGCTGGATAGAGGTCCTTTAGCTAGGCCTTCATGTATATAGCTAGGCAAATATACATCATTCTCCCCCGGTTGAAAAAGTTTGTCCTTAAACTTAGACAAAACTTCTTCTAAACCAGTACATAACACTTCTTCTTCCTTGTTTATAAGATGTCTTCCCATATGTGTTATTGACATCACTTCTCTTGTTCCTTCTTATGAGTTTACAAATTCTCTTCTTGAATGCCTTGAAATCATCATAGATTCCTTTGATGCTTGACTTGAACTTCCACTTTCTTCCAAGTCTTCTCATGAATAAGCCAATGATATTATGGTGCTTCAAATCTCGTTTATTCATGGAGATTGTAGAAATCTCATATAACTTCTCAACTTCAAAGTATAGATTCACAAGCTTGTAACTCATGATGAAGACAATAGTAATATGGTGTTCCATCTTTGAAGGATGACCTTCAACGATCTTAATATCATCTTGACTTCCTTGAATCCATGGCACTTCAACCATAAAATTCAAGCTTTCATCTCCATATGGTATAGAAGGATTGCAAATGTCACAATATTGCAACTTATACTCGATATCAACGATCATGCTAGGCCAGAAATAATACTCCTTCATCTTGAAATATGTATTGAGTAGACCCAAATGATCAAAAGAACTTCCATGTACTTCCATGATCAAGATTTCACGAATTCCACTCCTTGGAATACACACTTGATTCCCTTTGAAAAGAAGTCCATGATCAATATAAAAGGATTGTTGAGGATGCTTCTCACATACCTTGTATACTTCTTTAAAATCATCATCATCTTCATACAACTCCTTGATATATTCAAGACTAAGTACTCTTGAATCAAACATGTATCTCCTCGTTAGAAAACTTCCTTTAGTCAAAGGACTTGCTTCCTCCAAGTGACTTGATTTTGATGAACGAATCAAGTACTTCATCTCAAAGCATAATGATGGCTTGATCTCCTTATCACATGAAACATACTCCAATACTTTGTAAGAATCACATAGCTTAAGCATGAATCCTTCAAGATAATAATCCTTTTGCTCAAATATCCTCATGATAACAAGTATGAATGCTAAACCATAAGCATGAAGCTTCTTCTTTTCTCCACTTGGTATATCACCAAAATAATCCATGGGACAACTTCCTTGAGATAGGACTTCACCTTTCTCAACTCCATTTGTAATGAACAAATATGATGCAAGAATAGGGAATAAAAGAATATGATGATCATTAGCATCCTTTAAGAGACATAGTACCTCATATATAGATGCAAGTATGGACCCTTCTTGAATAATTCTTTTCTTCCTTTTGTCCACTTGAATTACTCCATTTGATGAGATTTGTTGACATAGCATATTCTTGTACGAGAGGTAAGGACATTTCTCCAAGTACTTCTCCAATTCTCTATGTGGCTTCTTATGCTTCGCTAAGGCTAACTCCAAAGGATTTACATACTCCTTTCTACTTCTACTACATACAAAAATGTTATCAAAGTATACACATACATTCTCTTTACATTGCAATGGTACATACTCTTTCAAAATATGTTGTATACTATGACAATCAAGGACATTGATGTAGTTATCCCTGAATTGCGCTTGATCCTTTGCATAGACCATTCGGTGATGAATCATAGGATTTGGTGGCAGCCTTTGATGCATGATAATACTCATGGAAGAGAAACGTACCAAAAGAGATAAGTGAGAGAGGTCACTTGTTGATGGTGCTTGTCTTTCATCCAAATATTCACAAATGAGAACAAATGATGGTAAAGGATCTTGATCCTTTATAGGCCCATGGTTGCCAACCTCCATTGGTGTAAGAATGAGACTCCTTGGTTCTTCAAATTCATGATACTTATTCTCCATAAGTGCCATAAGTGTACTTTGATCCTCCTTGAGCCGTGAGACACAAGGTGGTAATAAGGACGCCTCTTGGAGCATGATACTCCTATCATACAACTTTGATTCTTCCAACAAAGTATAACAAGAATCCATAGAAGTAATATTACAATATAATGAATCTTTGCAAATCTTGTAAAAAGCATGACTCATTAAACTTCTTGGATCCATATGAAGATCATTGCCATGGTGTGAATAACTCTTCATTTGCAATTCTTGGACATTTGTTGTAGCGAGGCTAATATCTTGGTCAAGATCAATGTCAACGTCAATGATGGCACAACTTTCTCCTTCTTGGATCAATGAACACATTTCATCACGTAGCTCTTCTCCATTCAATTCTTCTACTTCCTCTACTTCAAGATCCTCCTCTATGTGTACCTCATTTACTTCTTTAGCCATGCTACTACATACTTCTTGAACTTGCTCATTTTCAACAAAAACATCACATTCGGCAAATTCAACTTCTTCATTCACGCCTTCCTCCTCATACAATGGGTTGTCATATACTCGAAACTCTTCATTATTCTCCTCATACAATGGATTGTTATACACTTTAAACTCATCTTTAGGCACGCTACATACTACATTAACTTCCTCATTTGTGCCAAGGTTATCACATACTTCATGAACATCCTCATACACATCGAATACATCAAATGATTCACTTTCAAATTCTGGTTGCTCATGGGATGGCGTTTGACACACACTTTCAACATGATCAAAATGAGTTCTATCCCAAAGTTCTTTACTCTTTACTCCTATTTCAACATCAAGGGCTAAAGAACTTAACTCCTCCAAGTTTGCGTAAGATTGATGTACAACAACACACCAAATGTAATCATTAAGACCAAGAGTATAACATACCAAAACGTCTTGATCATTCTCCTTAAGGCCATACTTCCGTAGTT
The DNA here is from genome assembly GCA_029582165.1 of Portulaca oleracea. Taxonomy (NCBI): domain Eukaryota; kingdom Viridiplantae; phylum Streptophyta; class Magnoliopsida; order Caryophyllales; family Portulacaceae; genus Portulaca; species Portulaca oleracea. Next base: position 277,378 of record CM055881.1, on the reverse strand, counting down.
GCCGTCTGAATTCTATGGTATATTCAATCACGTCCTTGCTCCCTTGCTCCATTATTTCAAGCTTGTTGAAGTTATCTCCTTTGTATTTGTAGGGCAAGAGCTCTTCTTGAACTTTATTTCCATTCTTCTTCTTTGGGCGTTTACTCCATTCATAAGGTGCTTCATATTCAACCTTAGAAGAGTGAACCACACGTGATTTTGTGCTTCTTGATCCCTTTGGAAGAATTCCACATTCTTCCATTTGTTTGGTGAGATCATCAAGTTGTTGCTTCAAGTATTGTAGCTCACGTTGGGAATTCTTGCTAGAAACGTGCATCTTGATCAATCTTGGTGCAAAAAGATTGCAAGATTCATGGTTTAGGGGTTTTGGATGGGTAAAGGACGAGAGAGGTTTTATTTGGGGCGGATTGTGTTTGGGCTATAGGTTCTTTGTGGAGTTTATGGTTCTTTATCTTCCACAATCTGATTAACCCTTTCGGTTTGACCATCGCTCTCCGGATGGTATGAGCTACTAAAATTGAGTCGTGTACCGAAAGCGTTCTGCAGCGCGCTCCAAAATCTCGACTGGAACCTGGTATCCCGGTCGGATACTATTTCTCTTGGAATTCCGTGCAAATGGACAACCTCTTGAATGTATATATCAGCTAGCTTATCTACCTTCCACCCTTCGTGGATAGGGACAAAATGTGCCGACTTGGTCAAGCGGTCCACAATCACCCAGATGGCATTCTTCCTGGACATGGTGAGGGGTAAACCCATGATGAAATCCATAGAAATTGATTCCCATTTCCACGTGGGAATTTCCAAAGGTCGGAGTTCTCCTGATGGTCGTTGATGTTCGGCCTTGATCCTCTGACAGGTTAGGCACCTATTCACATAATTGGCTATGTCCTTTTTCATGTTTGGCCACCAGAAATTTTCCTTTAAATCCCTATACATTTTGGTACCTCCAGGGTGCACAGAATATAATGAGTTGTGGCTTTCTTCCATAAGCTTCAGCCTTAAATCTCCTCTGTTAGGCACACACAACCTATTCTGAAATCTTAAGGTTCCACCTTCTTGAATTAGGAATCCCGGCATCCCTTTTTTGACAAAATTATCCATGATTCTCTTGAGTTCAGGATCATTCACCTGTTCTGTCTTGATTTCCTCAATAATAGATGGTTGTAGAGATAAGGCGGCTAACTTCCTTGTCACTTCTCCCTGCTTAACTAGCTCAATGTTTTCTTTCCATAGCTCCCGTTGCAGCTTTGGGTGAACCTCTAGACAGGTCAACTTCCCATGCCGAGTTTTCCTACTCAGGGCATCGGCCACTACATTTGCTTTGCCGGGATGATATTGGATATCTAAATCATAATCCTTGATAAGTTCTAGCCATCTTCGCTGCCTTAAATTTAACTCCTTCTGAGTGAATATGCACTTGAGACTTTTATGATCCGTAAAGATAGTGGTATGAACTCCATATAGGTAATGCCTCCAAATCTTCAAGGCAAACACCACTGCTGCGAGCTCTAGGTCATGGGTGGGGTAATTTTTCTCGTAAGGCTTTAACTGCCGTGACGCATATGCGATCACCTTATCATCCTGCATCAGCACACATCCTAATCCTTGATGGGACGCATCACTATATACCACATATTCTCTTCCTTCCTCGGGAAGGGATAACACCGGTGCGGTCGTTGACTTTTCCTTGAGCACTTGGAAGGCTTCTTCACACTCGTCAGACCATTCGACACGAGTCGAGTTCTTGAGAAGGTTGGTCAATGGTAGAGCTAACTTAGAGAAATTCGGTACGAATCTCCTATAATATCCTGCCATCCCTAAGAAACTTCGCACTTCGCTAACTGTAGAAGGTCTTGCCCAGCTTTGAACGGCAGAAACTTTGCTAGGATCCACCTGGATCCCTTTACTGGTGACTATGTGACCCAAAAATGCTACTTCCTTCAACCAAAACTCACATTTGGAAAACTTGGCGAACAGCTGTCTCTCTCTTAGAGTCTGAAGGACAATCCTCAAATGGTTCTAATGCTCCTCTTAACTTTTTGAATAGACTAGAATATCATCTATAAATACTATTACAAACTTATCCAAATAGGGTTTGAATACCCTGTTCATCAGATCCATAAATACTGCCGGTGCATTGGTAAGCCCAAACGGCATCACTATAAACTCATAATGCCCATATCTTGTCCTGAAAGCGGTCTTGGGTATATCCTCAGCCCTAACTCTGAGCTGGTGGTATCCCGATCTCAAATCTATTTTAGAACATATCCCGGCTCCTTGAAGCTGGTCAAACAGGTCATCAATCCTTGGTAGAGGGTACTTGTTCTTGATGGTAACTTTGTTCAGCTCTCGGTAATCAATACATAGCCTTAAGCTACCGTCCTTCTTCCTTACAAACAACACCGAGCTCCCGGTGACGTCTAGTCTGATGAATCCTTTAATCAATAGATCATCCAATTGCTCTCTTAACTCCTTAAGCTCTGCAGGCGCCATTCTATACGGTGCCTTAGATATAGGTCTTGTTCCTGGAATTAACTCAATCTCAAAATCAATTTCCCTCCTCGGGGGTAACTCCGTAGTTTCTTCTGGGAAAACATCTAGAAAATCACGTACTACGGGGATCTCCTCTATCTTGAGCGGAGTCTTCAAATTTTCACTTACTAAACATAGGTAACCTTCGCACCCACGATTTAGCAATTTTCGAGCCTTCACATAGGTTATGATGGGGCACGGGTTAGCTCCTAAGTCCCCAATGAAGTGGACTTCTATGCCTGAGGCATTCTTAAGAATGACTATCCCCTTATTACACTTGATTTGGGCTTGCGTCGAAATCAACCAATCCATACCCAGAATGATATCGAACTCTTTTAGGTCTAACTGAATAAGGTTAGCGGGAAATATCTCTGATTTTAACATGAGTGGGACACCCACAAAACTAGTCGTGCAAAGCATGGTTTGTCCATTAGGTAAACTGATAGAATAATTTACTTTTCTGGCTAGATTTTGAAACTTTAACTTTGAGGCAACTTTGGTTGAAATAAAAGAGTGCGTTGCTCCAGAATCAAATAATGCAGTCAAAGGTTGCATATATATATAAACTGTGCCAGTAACAACTATACCAGATTTTACTGCCTCCTTCCTGCTCATGACGTATGCTTGACTCACTGAGCCTTGTTGCGGTGCCTTCGTTGGCGGTGCTGGACGTGTGGTACCTGGTTCTGATCTCCGGGCTCTCCTTGGGCACTCTGCAGCTTTATGATCCGGGGCTCCACACCATAAACAATTCCCCGTACCTACCCGACATTGGGAGGTAGTGTGGTTGGTCCTGCCACATTTCCTGCAGGGTTCCTTAACATTGTGAGCCGCTTGATTCCTTGGGGCTGAAGGCACTGGCCTCTTGACTGGACTACTTCCCACATTTGAGGCACTGGACATCCCTTTGTCGTTCCACTTCCTCTTGGTAGTTCCCTGGTTTCCGGGGTTTAGAGCTCTCAGCTCCTTTCTTACTCGTTCTACCTCCGCAGCTCTCTCATACATTTCTTGCATTGTTTGGAAGTCATGGGATGATAGCTGACTTCGGATATACGGCGCTAGGCCTCCCCCGTATCGGGTTAATTTCAGCCTCTCCGATGCAACATACTCTGGGGCGAAACGAGACAGTTCATTAAACTTGGCGGTGTATTGTACTACTGAAATATCTTTGTTGAGCATACTCCACTCTAAAAACTCTTTCTCTTTCTGACGCCTAAGGGAATTAGGGTAAAACTGATCTCGTAAATCACCTAGGAAGTCATTCCAAGACTTCGCGGTCCCTTGATATTTATCCTTGATGGTCCTCCACCAAATATCCGCTTCTCCCTTCAAATAGTAGGTGCCTATGGCTAATTTCTTATCTTCTGGTACTTCGACCACTTCAAATATTTTCTCTATTTCACGAATCCAATCCTCTAGCACTACGGGGTCGTAGCCCCCTTTGTAAAAGGTTGGGTTCCTTCGGGCTACTCTATCTGCATAATTTCCCTCTTTTGACTGACTTACTTGACCCGTAGATGGAAGAGGTATACGCCTAAACAACTCTTGTACCAGCATCCCAAAGGGGTCAGGGTATTGAGGTGGATTTAAAGGAACAGATCCTAGAGAAGACTCAGAAGGATTAACCATCCCTGGGTTAAGTTGAGGTCCTTGCAATTCTAGTAGATTTCCCTCGGATGTCCCATTTCCAGGTTCTTCCTGTGATGGCGTGTTTCTTGAATTTTGCGACATACTACAATATTACAAGAAAATATATTATTACCCACATAGCTTAACATTATTCCCCCATTTTATAGCCCCTTTTTTCGTAAAACTCATATTTTAGTCAAATGCTCCCGCATAGAACCTTGATTCCTTGGTCAAGTCTTAGGTATCATCCACATACATATATTCATACATAATTAAAATCTCAAAAGAATTTTCACAATCCCAATATATTGCAAATTGTAGAATCCACAATACATATAATTATAAATCCACAATTTCCATAACATCCATCCATTTTCATAAATAAAGATGGCGATTCCCCTTTTGATTGTCATAGAGTTTTCATCTCCATTTCCAATCCCAATACATGAGAAAAACCAAAACGTCATGTTCTCCATTCCCCCTTGAATTACAAACCCACACTCCCTTCCACAAAATAATCGTAGGGAGATTACAAAAATAAGCATAGTCTGGCTAATTACATTGATGACTCAAAAGCAAAAACCTAGTCACCCATAATGTACTTACAGTCATCTAGCCTACACCTATGGTCAGCCCCTTGCCAATCCTGCACAACAGTCAAATACCGATGGCTACCACTAAACATGAGAGTTAGACCCTTCTTGTTCTTGATCCCTATCCTCTTCCACACGTCGAAGTCGTAGAGGACGAATGCGCTTGCGTTTGGTGTGCCGAATCCTGGGCCCCAAAGCGGTCCAATCAAAGTCGTTCTCTACCGGGACGGCAAGTGTAGATGTTCCTGCTTCGCGTTCTTTGATCTGTTTTGGTTCGGGGCGCACCTCGTCTTGATCTAGATCCATGCTAGGATCTTCTTCCTCTTTTCCGACTACTAGGGCGGTAGGCGTAGTCTCCCCATGAGACGATAGATTCGGGACAATTGGACGTCCCGCGAGGTACGGTGAGAAGTATAGACGGACTTCATCCGCCGGGGGTGCGAACACATGAGCCGGTGCTTTTCCCGCGTTGGCAGGCGCCAGTAAACCTAGCACCTCATGAAGATAGGGTCCTAACTTACTGACGTGAAGACCTAAAGATTGTGCAGCTTGAGTGATCATTATCTCCATCACGATCTGGTTCCAAGCCCCTACATAGTTGAGGCACCATGCGTGGCGTCCAGGTTCTCCCCGTATAATCAGTTGACGGTACCTATCCCGGATATCATCCCACGGGCTCTCGTGGGGAAGAGTCGCTAAAAGGCATCGTGCTCGACAAACGTCGTCATGATATTCGGACTTGGGATTTGCAGCGCAATGTGCGTCGAGGACATCCTGTAAATCCTTAAGATGGGCTTGAACATTGGTGGCGGGGTCCATGAACATCGCGAACGGATTTGGGAGGGGGTTACCGTCGTTATCCATCTATACCATACATAAAGTACAATGCAAGATTTTAAAATCTTATCATGGCCAAAATGAACGGCTATTTGCAAATAAAAGAAACAAATTTGTGACGAGGTTCGAGACTCAACCAAGTTAACCTCTTATGAGCGATTTAAGAAACTCTCATTTTATCTTTTGAATTTGCCCTAAGCTTGCTTCACAATTCTAGACCCCGTAATTTATTCCCTTTTTCAGACTCCCTTAAAGACTTTTAATCCATATTAACGTTTAGAACTTTATCTCATCGTAAACCAATCCCACTTGGGACTCGCTTTATAAACTTTTTCAATAACCTTCAAAGACTTTCGATGAGGTGCTTTGGCAAACTTCACAATTTTCCCCGTATATTCATTAACTTCACTTACATAAATTACTAGGCTTAACTCAATTCACCTAGATTTTCCCCTAAGGATTTTGACTAAAAACTTTCTTAAAATTCTGGGAGAAATTCGGCAGCACTTCCCCTATAATTAGAGCTATTCCCAAATTTACATAATCTTGAAAACCTGCAAAGAAGAACAATTTTACATACTAAACCAATATTTAGAGCTTCATGCTCATCAACAATTCCCAACATACCACTTATCATACTTATATTTATCATAAAGAGGCTTGTACTCACATGCCTAACTTTCTCCCTAAATTAGGATCCATGACTTAAGAAATTCTATAATCCCCAAATACTTAATCCAAACCTGGCTCTGATACCACAACTGTAACACCCCAACCTTAATCACAGGGTTAAACTCTACTTAGAGAACCTAAGCCCGCGATTAGCGCAGCGGAACACCTTCTTTTTTTTTTTTGGTTGAAGTGTCACCGCCGTCTCCCAAAAGAGACAAGGCAACCACCCAAAGAAACTTCCAAAACCACCAGAACTTACTAACTTAACAACCTTCACATAGAAAACTTATACAACCCTTGGATCATATACATCAACTTAAACATAGCTTAAAAACTGAAACAACTTCCAAAATCCTGCTCGCCCTTGCTGCTAACCGATGATTTCCTTAGAGAACTACCTTGAGAGTCTTGAACTACTTTGGAACCGACTTGTCCTTGCCTTGGGAGCTCGAACCTCCTAAAACAAAACATTAAAACATTGCAAAAAGGTGAGTGGGGAAACACTCAGTACGTAAACCTCCAGCACGTAAACCGTTCGAAAACGGTTTTGGTGCCGGCATTTAAATTCGTTTTGAAAATAAGGGAAGGGGATTTAAAACAAGACTTGAATGACATGATCATGAATATATGCATAAACATGAACAAATGAGAGTAGAAAGTAGGTGGAACCCTTACGATCGGTGCAAGCACCTCACACACGCGTATGCCCAAGTTGATCTAAACTTGGAATGGGTGACTGCGAAGCAGTCGACACTGGCCAGGTCAAGGCACTCTGATCAGGAGTGCTAAAACATGAAAGTAAAATATAAGCATAGAATGCGGGTCCACTGTTAAATATAAAGACATTGTAAACCATAAAACTTAACATGGCATAAATTGAATGAATCATGACTATAACTTAGATTGTAAAAACTGGACAATTCGCGTACCTTGGGACGCCAAAGACCTTGGCGGCGTGTCTCGACTTGGAGATGGCTTTCGAAACTTGTTAACTAAAATAAGAATAAATAGAAATGAAGAACCGAATAAGGTTCTAACTTAGATTCACAAGTTTAGAAACTTAGTAATATAAATGAAATAACTTTAGGAATAAAATTTCAGGTTGTCTAGAAAATAGAGTTTATAGCATAACTTGAGTTAGGAAAATCGAAACGAAGTGAAAGAGTACATCCTGGAATAGGGAAAAACATAATCTACAACTTTGTTAACAGCACCAGAGGCTAAAAACGAGTGGAAGGGCTCCAAAATGGACCCGGACAGAAGCTGTACGTATAGAACCTTAGAATTTCCGGGTCGGAAAACATGAGAATAATGACGTAGAAGATGATCCGAATAAAAGGGCTTGAATCCAAGAAAAAAATAAGCTTGAATTGATGATGATTGGGGTAATTATAACTTGAAAGCTAGGATGAGAATGATGGATCCACATATGGTTGGATGATGTGATAGCAAATGAATGACGGAATGGAGTAAGACGTACACATCCGAATGTGATAAGAACAAGCTTGGATCGATGACTTAAGTACCAAAGGTTAGATTGATTTAGGACTTGAAGGCTATCAAGCTAGAAGAAAATTCTTAGCTAGACCAAAGACATTGAACATTTTGCTAAAGAAAGATGGGAAAAAAAAAAGGTACTTTGCCAAACTTACTAGCTTTTGGAAGCTATCCTTAAAACTTACTTAAGACTCCAAAATGGTACTCTTAGCCTTACACACGTAACTCCAAAATGATAACTTATAACCATGACACATTTATGCTTAGAACCCCTTATTGGGTTGATTTAAGGCCCAAAAGATATTAATTTACAGAAGCTAACTTGAGCAGAAACGTTGTTCTGGACAGCCCTGCTTCCCAGGCTCGTAACTCATACTCCCGATATCGAATGACTACGAATCATACCTTTTTGGAAAGCTTGCAACGTGGCCTAAAACTTTTATGTTTACCACAAAAACTAAAGAGATCTCCAAAGGCACGAAAAACAGCCCTCAATACAGTGACTCAGAATTCGTGTATAAAATTGTACCTTCACGGTTTTAGTCGTAACTCGGGCTATACCTATCGGAAACTTGAAATTCCAAAGTCTATGGTTTGCTAACACCTTAAGCTATCAAATGGAGTAGAAATTTGGGCAAAAATCCCACTTTTATACTATTGTAAGTTTCCAGAATCGAAACAGGGGCTTTAAACACCAACATCTCAGTTTTTAATTGAGTTTTTTCCACTCTTAATCATATTAAACATAACCAAACCTCTCCTAACTTCAATCCACTATATTTCCAGAATATAAACCTTGAAAATTTACTCATCAAGGACCTTAAAAACCACATGCAACCATGGATTAAACATCAACTCAACATAAAGGACTTGTTCTTGAACTCTTGCACCAAAACCTCACTAATTCACCCAAATTAAACATAATAACACTTAATTCATAATCTCAAAACATAAACACAGCCCTTATATGCTAAGAATCTCTCAAGAATTTCACATGCATTAACATATAATCATCATCCACCATGAATTCATCCACAAAACATCATAAACACTTAGAAACACACATGCATGTACTCAAAACTTAACCCTAACTTAATCAATACGATTGTATACTTGAATTCAAGATAAAAGAGAGTAAAAGAGATAGAAATTACAAAAGAAACATATGTAAAACATAGATTTTCAGATTAGGGTTTAGAGAAAATGAAATTGGGGGTTTTGAGAGGTTACCCTTGAAGATGAATTTGGAGAAAAACACAAGAGGGAGGAAGAGGAGGGCGGCGACCACTGGCGGCTGGCGGTTTCCGGCGCCGGCTGGCCGGAAAAAGAATGGTGGTGGTGGCTGGGAGTGGTCGGCCGGTTGGAGGGAGGAGGAGGAAGGGAGAGCTCTTGAGAGTTGTCTAATTTGAGTGGGAGTAAAAATGACTTAAGCCCCTCCTCACTAAAACATATATAGCTATCATCTAATTAAAACTAATACTAATAATAACTAAAATAAAACCTTAATTAAATAGTAATATGATGATAACAATATGATAAATATATTGTAATTATTGTAATAAATTGAAGTATTGGGTTTTTGTAGGAAATTAAATATATTGATAACAATTTGGTAACATAAAAATAAAATACAATGGAATTTGGATTAAGAATAATAAAGTGGAAAAATTACCTCTTTAAAATTAGGTAAAGGAAATGAAACCAAATAAATTAAAATTGGGACGGTAAAATATATATAGAACCCGAGACGTATAACTATTAGCCGATTCTCGGTAAATAAATTTATAACATAAATCGTATAACCTGAAATACTTTAACTCATTGAATGAATATGTAAAGTAAATTTTTAAGCCGATAGTTCGGCACCTTAGCCATCTCCTGCACGAGACTTGACGCCGATATCAATAAATAAATAAGTAAATTAATAAAAGTAAACGCGAAAAATTTATAACGCGATTTGGATAATTATTGTGATTTATAGATAATTAAACATGATTTTGGGGTGGGTTATTACATCCTCCCCCTCTAAAAAGAAGTTTCGTCCCCGAAACTTGATGGTGGTTAAAAACGTGATTGGTTACCTCAAAAGAGATGAGGGTATCTGATGTATGCAAGGTCCTAAGATCAGAGTATTGACCTCACAGTACACCACATTAACACATATCACACACAATCTGACCTCACAATATAGAATCAAACACCAAAACACCCAAAATGCACTTTCACAGAAAACCAATTACAACCTCCTCCAAAACAGAGTATGAACACCAATGAACAAATGGATGAATAAATGATGATAAAATGATGGTCGGATGAACAAACTTACAATCAAACAGTAACCAGAGATAGTCTTGAGGCTCGAGCTGATACAGGCACACCACAGCTAGAACTTCAAGGGCAATGGACTGGATGACCTCAATGGATACAGACACACCACCACTGAGATTACCAAGCTCTACACCCACCACAAGGATTGCCAAATCCTTGCTACTGTAGTAGAATTAACCAGAGATGAGAGTTTAACGTCACTCACAAACAAGAGGCTCAATCAAGGCACTCAAAATGCTATTAATTTCACTGATAGATGATCCTCAAAAGCTGCCGATTACAATGTATATAAAGCTAGGGTTGAGCTGGATGATTAAGGGTTTCCCCTTGCTCAAGAAACTCACTAATTAAGCATTAAACTACTTAACTAACTTAGCAAGCTAATTAAGCCTCATTACAAACTGGATAACTTCAAAATAAAAGGAAATAAAATGAAATAACTCTAACAAACGCGTTTTCTTTATTACAAACAGTTATATCACCTTACAAGCTGGAAATTGCCTCAACAGCTTGAAGGTGAGTTTTCATGGAGGACCTCAATGCAGGATCACCTCACAGAACTGGAATATCCTCAACAGTTCCAGAAGTGATGTCTTCATAGAGGACCTCGAATCGCAAACATCTTCACTGAGCTGGAAAGTCCTCAACAGCTCTAGAGTGAAGTCTTCAAAGACTGGTGAGGACCTCAATCCAAAGATATGGAATTGAGAAATAGCCTCACTGGTTGGCTGCTGCTGTTGGTGATGATGTTGCTGTTTTGTGACGACCTCATGACTTGTTGGACCATCATAAAGCACTCTTGGATGTCAGTGTTTGATGTGGTTGATGATGGCCTCAATGCTGATGTTGGTGAGGTCGTTGCTGCTCCTGATGCTGGTTCTGATGGAGGACCTCCATCATCCTCCCCAGGTTGAGGAAAGTTTGTCCTCAAACTTGGAAGGTCTTCATGCTCTGGAAAGTAAGGCCTCAAATCTGCAAAGTTGAATGTAGCACTGCCTCCATAGTCTTCAGAAAGGTCTAACTTGTAAGCATTATCTCCAATCCTCTCTAGCACTTCAAAAGGTCCATCTGCTCTTGGGGTCAACTTTCCCTTCCTCTTGCTTGGAAATCTATCCTTCCTTAGATGAATCCACACTAGATCTCCTGGATTGAAAACCATCTTCCTCCTATGTTTGTTTGCTGATGTAGAAACTTGCTCAGAATACCTGATGATCTTCTCCCTGACTTGTTGATGAAGCTTCTTGATGTCCTCTGCATGTTTACCTGCTTCATAACTAAACCTCAAAGAATTTGTTAGTGGAGATAAATCCAATGGAGTTATAGGATTTCTACCATAGACAACCTGGAATGGTGAAAGGCCAGTTGCCTTGGATGGTGCTCTATTGAAAGCAAATTCAGCATGAGACAAGAGGGCGTCCCATCCTGTTTTGTTTGTGGATATCAGTGACCTCAATAGTGTTCCAAGTGTCCTGTTTGTGACCTCTGTTTGCCCATCAGTTTGGGGGTGACAAGTTGTGCTATACTTCAATTGAGTACCCAACTTCCTCCAAAGAGTAACCCAAAAATGACTTAGGAACTTGACATCCCTATCAGACACCATACTCCTGGGAACACCATGGAGTCTCACAACCTCCTGGAAATATAGTTCAGCCTCACAAAGATCATAGGTGGTATGGCAAGCAATGAAGTGAGCCATTTTACTGAATCTATCCACAACTACCATGATTGAATCTTTTCCTCCTTGAGTTCTTGGTAGACCAACAATGAAATCTAGGGTGATGTCCTCCCAAGGACTGTTTGGAACTGGCAAAGGTATGTATAGCCCTTGAGGTAAGCTATGACTCTTTGCAATCTGACATGTAGCACACCTCCTGATCCAATGCTCAACATCCTTCCTCATTTTAGGCCAACAATAATGTTCCTTCAGCATAAGAAGGGTCTTCTCAATGCCAAAATGTCCTGCCAAGCAACCTCCATGAACTTCAGAGATCAACAACTCTCTAAAACTGCTCCTTGGAATACATAACCTTGCTCCTTTGAAAAGAAATCCCTGGTCTATGTGGTATAGACTTTGAGGATGTCCCTGACATTTCTGGTACAACTCTCCAAAATCTTCATCATTCTCATACAAAGCTTTCAACTGTTCAAAACCAAGCACTCTTGCATCCAAAACTTGCAACAACAAATACCTCCTGGACAAAGCATCAGCTCCTTTGTTAAGCTTCCCAGATTTATGATGGATCACAAAATGAAATTGCTGCATGAACTCCACCCAAGTAGCATGCCTAGTGTTGAGTTTATGCTGTCCCTGGATGAATTTGAGGGCCTCATGATCACTGTGCAGAATAAATTCAGCTCCAATAAGATAATGCCTCCAATGTTGTAAAGCTCTGATGATAGCATAAAACTCCTTATCATATGTACTGTATTTCCTCTTGGCCTCATTGAGTTTCTCACTGAAATAAGCTACTGGTTTTCCCTCTTGAGTCAACACGGCTCCAATGCCCACGCCTGAGGCATCACATTCCACTTCAAAGACTTTGGCAAAACAAGGTAATGCCAAAACTGGGGCTGAGGTTAGCTGTCTTTTGACCTCCTCAAAAGCTTTCTGTGCTGCTGGTGTCCAAGTAAAGCTCTTCCCCTTCACTAACTCGGTCATGGGAGCTAAAATGGTGCTGAAGTTCCTCACAAACCTCCTGTAGAATGATGCCAAACCATGGAAACTCCTTATCTGCTGGATTGATGTAGGAACAGGCCACTCTCTAATGGCTTTGACCTTCTCCTCATCTACTTGAATTCCTTCTGATGTCACAATATAACCAAGGAATATAACATGGCTGGTGAAGAATTGACACTTCTTGAGGTTCCCATACAGCTGCTCTCTACTCAGAATCTCCATAACACTCCTCAAGTGGTTCACATGATCCTCCTCAGACTGGCTATAAATGAGTATATCATCAAAATACACAACAACACACTTCCCAATCAAAGGCTTCAAAACCAGTTCATAAGCCTCATAAATGTTGAAGGTGCATTTGTCAAACCAAAAGGCATGACCAACCACTCATGGACCTCCCTTAGTCTTAAAGGTCTTCCACTCATCTCCCTCATAAATTCTGATCTGGTAATATCCACTCCTCAAATCAATCTTTGAAAACACAGTTGAGCCATGGAGCTCATCAAGCATATCCTCAAGTCTTGGAATAGGATATCTATACTTAATTGTGATTTTATTGATGGCTCTACAATCAATGCACATCCTCTGACTTCCATCTTTCTTAGGGACCAATAATGCTGGCACTGCACAAGGACTCAAGCTCTCTCTAATCATTCCTTTCTCCAACAACTCATCAACTTGCCTCTGGATCTCATTGGTTTCAGCAGGGGTCATTCTATAGGCTGGTTTGTTTGGTAAAATAGATCCTGGGATGAGGTCAATTTTATGCTGGATGTCTCTTTTTGGGGGTAAACACGTGGCATTTCTTCTGGAAAAACATGTTGGTACTGGTTTAGGATGGGTTGGAATAAAGGATGGCTATTTTGTGGGGCTGGCTCATTTTGTGAGGCTGGTTCTTCATCAAGATCAAGCAAAAGTAACTCCTTCTGTTCACAGAACTCATGATATTCAGCAGGTAAGATCACATCAAGTGATGGTTCAACAATCAGGTTCTTGGTTCTTTTTGTGGTAGGATGGTTTAAGTGGGGTGAGGACAATTTTTTGTGGTTGAGGTTAAGGGAATAAGTATTGGCTCTTCCATCATGGTTAACAGATCTATCAAACAACCAAGGTCTTCCCAACAATAAATGACATGCATCCATAGGTATAACATCACACCACACTTCATCTTTATAAACAGAACCAATTGAAAAATTCACAAGGCATCTAGATGAGATTTTGATACCTCTACTTTGACTCAACCACTGGATGGTGTATGGTGCTGGATGAGGACAGGTTTGCAAACTCAGCTTTTGCACCATAGTCTGTGAGGCTGCATTTGTACAGCTGCCTCCATCAATAATCAAGGAGCATATCTTCCCATGCACTGTACATCTTGTGTGAAAAATGTTCTCCCTCTGCTCAGCTTCCTCATCAACTGCTGTACTGCTAAGGATCCTCCTGATCACCAACATTTCACCTTCATCAGGTCTGGCCTCAACTTCCTCTTCATCATATACAGGATCTCCTTCAGGTTCATCATCTCGCTCCTCCTCAACAATCGACTCAGTTCAACAAACAGTGCTGCTTGATATTCTGCTAAGGTTACTGCTCTTCTGTTTGGACATTCTGAGGCTAGATGTCCAAGTCCTTGACATCTAAAGCACCTCCTCTCAGGGAATGATCGATTGGTAGGGATTGGGGTTCTTTGTGGGGGATTTTGGGATTGTGTTTGAGGTGGTTTAGGGGCTGGATATCTGGTTTGTGGTTGTGGGGATGGATAGGTTCTTTGAGGTGGGTTATAGGATTTGGTTTGAGGATAGGTTTTGGTTGGGTACTTGCTTCCATACTCCTTCCTTTGGGCCTTGTTCTGTTGCTCCACCTTATGAGCCAAAGAACTCAGCTCATCAAGTGAATTATACACCTGCAACTCGACCACATTTCTGATGCTTTCGTTCAACCCTCCAAGGTACCTCACATAGGTTTGAATTTCATTCTCCTTCATATTGCACTTCCACAGCAGATGTTCAAACTCCTTGGTATACTCCTCAACAGATTTACTACCCTGGACAAAGTGTTGAAGCTTGAAATAATTTTCCTTCATGTAACTTTCAGGTAGAAATTTCTCTTTGAGCTTCTGCCTCATTTCAACCCATGTACTGACTTTAGGTTCATTGATCTCTTCTCTCCTTCTTTGCAAGTTGTTCCACCATGTAGATGCATATTTCCTCAATTTCAATGCAACCAACTTCACCTTGTTTTCATCAGACAACTCCCTCAATTCAAAAACCCTCTCCACTGTTTGCAACCAATCCAAAAATACATCAGGATCCAACTCACCTCCATATTCTGGAATATCTATTTTGAAATCCAACTTCTCTACTCTTCTTTCTCCCCTCCTTTCTTCCCTCTCACTCCTACTCCTGGATTCACTAACACTACTTCTAGGTGACCTCCTGTTATACCTCCTTCTTCTGTGATATCTAGGTCTTCCTCCTCCCCTTCCAGGTTCACTAAAAGGGTTATCCTCTTCTTCTTCTTGGACTCCACATCGTCTCTCTATTGATCTCTCTGTGCAACCTCATATAATATTGCAACTGTTCACCCATAATTTTCATTCTCCCTTCCATTTCCTCCTTCTCCCTCAAGGCTTGTTCTGCTACTTCCTGAGGTGTTTTACTACAGTCCGACATTATAAAATGCACAAATAACACAAACAGACCTTCCTCCAAGATGTTACTCAGCTCTGATACCAATTATGATGTATGCAAGGTCCTAAGATCAGAGTATTGACCTCACAGTACACCACATTAACACATATCACACACAATCTGACCTCACAATATAGAATCAAACACCAAAACACCCAAAACAGACCTCACACAGAAAACCAATTACAACCTCCTCCAAAACAGAGTATGAACACCAATGAACAAATGGATGAATAAATGATGATAAAATGATGGTCGGATGAACAAACTTACAATCAAACAGTAACCAGAGATAGTCTTGAGGCTCGAGCTGATACAGGCACACCACAGCTAGAACTTCAAGGGCAATGGACTGGATGACCTCAATGGATACAGACACACCACCACTGAGATTACCAAGCTCTACACCCACCACAAGGATTGCCAAATCCTTGCTACTGTAGTAGAATTAACCAGAGATGAGAGTTTAACGTCACTCACAAACAAGAGGCTCAATCAAGGCACTCAAAATGCTATTAATTTCACTGATAGATGATCCTCAAAAGCTGCCGATTACAATGTATATAAAGCTAGGGTTGAGCTGGATGATTAAGGTTTCCCCTTGCTCAAGAAACTCACTAATTAAGCATTAAACTACTTAACTAACTTAGCAAGCTAATTAAGCCTCATTACAAACTGGATAACTTCAAAATAAAAGGAAATAAAATGAAATAACTCTAACAAACGCGTTTTCTTTATTACAAACGGTTCTTTCATGTTTTCCTCGGTTTCCAAGTGGCTTCCGAGGTATCTTGATTTGCCCACAGCACTTTGACCAATGGGACTTCTTTCGTGCGTAGCTGCTTGATTCGTCGATCCAAAATTCGAATCGGTTGTTGCTCGAAGGTTAGATCTTCGGCCAAAAGCGGCGGCTCTTCCACTAGAACATGCTTTGGGTCCGGCACATACTTTCGGAGTTGCGATACGTGAAAAATGTCGTGGATCCTTCCTAGACTAGAAGGTAACTCTATTCGGTATGCTACCGGGTTGATCTTTTCTATCACCGGATATGGCCCAATAAAACGTGGGCTTAATTTCCCTTTGATGTTAAATCTTCGAACCCCTTTCGTTGGAGAAATCTTAAGAAAAACTTGATCACCCACTTGAAATTCGAGAGGTTTTCGCCTTCTGTCTGCATAACTCTTTTGCCGACTTTGAGCAGTCTTGATGTGCTGCTGGATGACTCGGATCTTATCGGTCATGTCTTGGATTAGTTCCGGACCTATGACTAACGCTTCATCTAATTCTCCCCAGCATAATGGGGTACAACATCTCCTGCCACAGAGTGCTTCAAACGGGGCCATTTTAATAGTGTCCTGGTAGCTATTATTATATAAAAATTCTACGAGTGGGAGGAATTCATCCCAATTCCCTTGAAAATCCAGAACACAAGCACGCAACATATCTTCCACAATCTGATTAACCCTTTCGGTTTGACCATCGCTCTCCGGATGGTATGAGCTACTAAAATTGAGTCGTGTACCGAAAGCTTTCTGCAGCGCGCTCCAAAATCTCGACTGGAACCTGGTATCCCGGTCGGATACTATTTCTCTTGGAATTCCGTGCAAACGGACAACCTCTTGAATGTATATATCAGCTAGCTTATCTACCTTCCACCCTTCGTGGATAGGGACAAAATGTGCCGACTTGGTCAAGCGGTCCACAATCACCCAGATGGCATTCTTCCTGGACATGGTGAGGGGTAAACCCATGATGAAATCCATAGAAATTGATTCCCATTTCCACGTGGGAATTTCCAAAGGTCGGAGTTCTCCTGATGGTCGTTGATGTTCGGCCTTGATCCTCTGACAGGTTAGGCACCTATTCACATAATTGGCTATGTCCTTTTTCATGTTTGGCCACCAGAAATTTTCCTTTAAATCCCTATACATTTTGGTACCTCCAGGGTGCACAGAATATAATGAGTTGTGGCTTTCTTCCATAAGCTTCAGCCTTAAATCTCCTCTGTTAGGCACACACAACCTATCCTGAAATCTTAAGGTTCCATCTTCTTGAATTAGGAATCCCGGCATCCCTTTTTTGACAAAATTATCCATGATTCTCTTGAGTTCAGGATCATTCACCTGTTCTGTCTTGATTTCCTCAATAATAGATGGTTGTAGAGATAAGGCGGCTAACTTCCTTGTCACTTCTCCCTGCTTAACTAGCTCAATGTTTTCTTTCCATAGCTCCCGTTGCAGCTTTGGGTGAACCTCTAGACAGGTCAACTTCCCATGCCGAGTTTTCCTACTCAGGGCATCGGCCACTACATTTGCTTTGCCAGGATGATATTGGATATCTAAATCATAATCCTTGATAAGTTCTAGCCATCTTCGCTGCCTTAAATTTAACTCCTTCTGAGTGAATACGCATTTGAGACTTTTATGATCCGTAAAGATAGTGGTATGAACTCCATATAGGTAATGCCTCCAAATCTTCAAGGCAAACACCAATGCTGCGAGCTCTAGGTCATGGGTGGGGTAATTTTTCTCGTAAGGCTTTAACTGCCGTGACGCATATGCGATCACCTTATCATCCTGCATCAGCACACATCCTAATCCTTGATGGGACGCATCACTACATACCACATATTCTCTTCCTTCCTTGGGAAGGGATAACACCGGTGCGGTCGTTAACTTTTCCTTGAGCACTTGGAAGGCTTCTTCACACTCGTCAGACCATTCGAAACGAGTCGAGTTCTTGAGAAGGTTGGTCAATGGTAGAGCTAACTTAGAGAAATTCGGTACGAATCTCCTATAATATCCTGCCATCCCTAAGAAACTTCGCGCCGCTAATCTGTAGAAGGTCTTGCCCGACTTTGAGCAGCGAAACTTTGCTAGGATCCACCTGGATCCCTTTACTGGTGACTATGTGACCCAAAAATGCTACTTCCTTCAACCAAAACTCACATTTGGAAAACTTGGCGAACAGTTGTCGCTCTCTTAGAGTCTGAAGGACAATCCTCAAATGGTTCTCATGCTCCTCTTGACTTTTTGAATAGATTAGAATATCATCTATAAATACTATTACAAACTTATCCAAATAGGGTTTGAATACCCTGTTCATCAGATCCATAAATACTGCCGGTGCATTGGTAAGCCCAAACGGCATCACTATAAACTCATAATGCCCGTATCTTGTCCTGAAAGCGGTCTTGGGTATATCCTCAGCCCTAACTCTGAGCTGGTGGTATCCCGATCTCAAATCTATTTTAGAAAATATCCCGGCTCCTTGAAGCTGGTCAAACAGGTCATCAATCCTTGGTAGAGGGTACTTGTTCTTGATGGTAACTTTGTTCAGCTCTCGGTAATCAATACATAGCCTTAAGCTACCGTCCTTCTTCCTTACAAACAACACTGGAGCTCCCCAGGGTGACGTGCTAGGTCTGATGAATCCTTTAATCAATAGATCATCCAATTGCTCTCTTAACTCCTTAAGCTCTGCAGGCGCCATTCTATACGGTGCCTTAGATATAGGTCTTGTTCCTGGAATTAACTCAATCTCAAAATCAATTTCCCTCCTCGGGGGTAACTCCGTAGTTTCTTCTGGGAAAACATCTAGAAAATCACGTACTACGGGGATCTCCTCTATCTTGAGCGGAGTCTTCAAATCTTCACTTACTAAACATAGGTAACCCTCGCACCCACGATTTAGCAATTTTCGAGCCTTCACATAGGTTATGATGGGGCACGGGTTAGCCCCTAAGTCCCCAATGAAGTGGACTTCTGTGCCCGAGGCATTCTTAAGAATGACTATCCCCTTATTACACTTGATTTGGGCTTGCGTCGAAATCAACCAATCCATACCCAGAATGATATCGAACTCTTTTAGGTCTAACTGAATAAGGTTAGCGGGAAATATCTCTGATTTTAACATGAGTGGGACACCCACAAAACTAGTCGTGCAAAGCATGGTTTGTCCATTAGGTAAACTGATAGAATAATTTACTTTTCTGGCTAGATTTTGAAACTTTAACTTTGAGGCAACTTTGGTTGAAATAAAAGAGTGCGTTGCTCCAGAATCAAATAATGCAGCCAAAGGTTGCATATATATATAAACTGTGCCAGTAACAACTATACCAGATTTTACTGCCTCCTTCCTGCTCATGACGTATGCTTGACTCACTGAGCCTTGTTGTGGTGCCTTCGTTGGCGGTGCTAGACGTGTGGTACCTGGTTCTGATCTCCGGGCTCTCCTTGGGCACTCTGCAGCTTTATGATCCGGGGCTCCACACCATAGACAATTCCCCGTACCTACCCGACATTGGGAGGTAGTGTGGTTGGTCCTGCCACATTTCCTGCAGGGTTCCTTAACATTGACAGGAGCTGCTTGATTCCTTGGGGCTGAAGGCACTGGCCTCTTGACTGGACTACTTCCCACATTTGAGGCACTGGACATCCCTTTGTCGTTCCACTTCCTCTTGGTAGTTCCCTGGTTTCCGGGGTTTAGAGCTCTCAGCTCCTTTCTTACTCGTTCTACCTCCGCAGCTCTCTCATACATTTCTTGCATTGTTTGGAAGTCATGGGATGATAGCTGACTACGGATATACGGCGCTAGGCCTCCCCCGTATCGGGTTAATTTCAGCCTCTCCGTCTGACATACTGCAGGGCGAAACGAGACAGTTCATTAAACTTGGCGGTGTATTGTACTACTGAAATATCTTTGTTGAGCATACTCCACTCTAAAAAATCTTTCTCTTTCTGACACCTAAGGGAATTAGGGTAAAACTGAGCTCGTAAATCACCTAGGAAGTCATTCCAAGACTTCGCGGTCCCTTGATATTTATCCTTGATGGTCCTCCACCAAATATCCGCTTCTCCCTTCAAATAGTAGGTGCCTATGGCTAATTTCTTATCTTCTGGTACTTCGACCACTTCAAATATTTTCTCTATTTCACGAATCCAATCCTCTAGCACTACGGGGTCGTAGCCCCCTTTGTAAAAGGTTGGGTTCCTTCGGGCTACTCTATCTGCGTAATTTCCCTCTTTTGACTGACTTACTTGACCCGTAGATGGAAGGGGTATACGCCTAAACAACTCTTGTACCAGCATCCCAAAGGGGTCAGGGTATTGAGGTGGATTTAAAGGAACAGATCCTAGAGAAGACTCAGAAGGATTAACCATCCCTGGGTTAAGTTGAGGTCCTTGCAATTCTAGTAGATTTCCCTCGGATGTCCCATTTCCAGGTTCTTCCTGTGATGGCGTGTTTCTTGAATTTTGCGACATACTACAATATTACAAGAAAATATATTATTACCCACATAGCTTAACATTATTCCCCCATTTTATAGCCCCTTTTTTCGTAAAACTCAGATTTTAGTCAAATGCTCCCGCATAGAACCTTGATTCCTTGGTCAAGTCTTAGGTATCATCCACATACATATATTCATACATAATTAAAATCTCAAAAGAATTTTCATAATCCCAATATATTGCAAATTGTAGAATCCACAATACATATAATTATAAATCCACAATTTCCATAACATCCATCCATTTTCATAAATAAAGATGGCGATTCCCCTTTTGATTGTCATAGAGTTTTCATCTCCATTTCCAATCCCAATACATGAGAAAAACCAGAACGTCATGTTCTCCATTCCCCCTTGAATTACAAACCCACACTCCCTTCCACAAAATAATCGTAGGGAGATTACAAAAATAAGCATAGTCTGGCTAATTACATTGATGACTCAAAAGCAAAAACCTAGTCACCCATAATGTACTTACAGTCATCTAGCCTACACCTATGGTCAGCCCCTTGCCAATCCTGCACAACAGTCAAATACCGATGGCTACCACTAAACATGAGAGTTAGACCCTTCTTGTTCTTGATCCCTATCCTCTTCCACACGTCGAAGTCGTAGAGGATGAATGCTCTTGCGTTTGGTGTGCCAAATCCTGGGCCCCAAAGCGGTCCAATCAAAGTCGTTCTCTACCGGGGCGGCAAGTGTAGATGTTCCTGCTTCGCGTTCTTTGATCTGTTTTGGTTCGGGGTGCACCTCGTCTTGATCTAGATCCATGCTAGGATCTTCTTCCTCTTTTCCGACTACTAGGGCGGTAGGCGTAGTCTCCCCATGAGACGATAGATTCGGGACAATTGGACGTCCCGCGAGGTACGGTGAGAAGTATAGACGGACTTCATCCGCCGGGGGTGCGAACACATGAGCCGGTGCTTTTCCCGCATTGGCAGGCGCCAGTAAACCTAGCACCTCATGAAGATAGGGTCCTAACTTACTGACGTGAAGACCTAAAGATTGTGCAGCTTGAGTGATCATTATCTCCATCACGATCTGGTTCCAAGCCCCTACATAGTTGAGGCACCATGCGTGGCGTCCAGGTTCTCCCCGTATAATCAGTTGACGGTACCTATCCCGGATATCATCCCACGGGCTCTCGTGGGGAAGAGTCGCTAAAAGGCATCGTGCTCGACAAACGTCGTCATGATATTCGGACTTGGGATTTGCAGTGCAATGTGCGTCGAGGACATCCTGTAAATCCTTAAGATGGGCTTGAACATTGGTGGCGGGGTCCATGAACATCGCGAACGGATTTGGGAGGGGGTTACCGTCGTTATCCATCTATACCATACATAAAGTACAATGCAAGATTTTAAAATCTTATCATGGCCAAAATGAACGGCTATTTGCAAATAAAAGAAACAAATTTGTGACGAGGTTCGAGACTCAACCAAGTTAACCTCTTATGAGCGATTTAAGAAACTCTCATTTTATCTTTTGAATTTGCCCTAAGCTTGCTTAACAATTCTAGACCCCGTAATTTATTCCCTTTTTCGGACTCCCTTAAAGACTTTTAATCCATATTAACGTTTAGAACTTTATCTCATCGTAAACCAATCCCACTTGGGACTCGCTTTATAAACTTTTTCAATAATCTTGAGAGTCTTGAACTACTTTGGAACCGACTTGTACTTGCCTTGGGAGCTCGAACCTCCTAAAACAAAACATTAAAACATTGCAAAAAGGTGAGTGGGGAAACACTCAGTACGTAAACCTCCAGCACGTAAACCGTTCGAAAACGGTTTTGGTGCCGGCATTTAAATTCGTTTTGAAAATAAGGGAAGGGGATTTAAAACAAGACTTGAATGACATGATCATGAATATATGCATAAACATGAACAAATGAGAGTAGAAAGTAGGTGGAACCCTTACGATCGGTGCAAGCACCTCACACACGCGTATGCCCAAGTTGATCTAAACTTGGAATGGGTGACTGCGAAGCAGTCGACACTGGCCAGGTCAAGGCACTCTGATCAGGAGTGCTAAAACATGAAAGTAAAATATAAGCATAGAATGCGGGTCCACTGTTAAATATAAAGACATTGTAAACCATAAAACTTAACATGGCATAAATTGAATGAATCATGACTATAACTTAGATTGTAAAAACTGGACAATTCGCGTACCTTGGGACGCCAAAGACCTTGGCGGCGCGTCTCGGCTTGGAGATGGCTTTCGAAAATTGTTAACTAAAATAAGAATAAATAGAAATGAAGAACCGAATAAGGTTCTAACTTAGATTCACAAGTTTAGAAACTTAGTAATATAAATGAAATAACTTTAGGAATAAAATTTCAGGTTGTCTAGAAAATAGATTTTATAGCATAACTTGAGTTAGGAAAATCGAAACGAAGTGAAAGAGTACATCCCGGAATAGGGAAAAACATAATCTACAACTTTGCTAACAGCACCAGAGGCTAAAAACGAGTGGAAGGGCTCCAAAATGGGCACGGACAGAAGCTGTACGTATAGAACCTTAGAATTTCCGGGTCAGAAAAACATGAGAATAATGACGTAGAAGATGATCCGAATAAAAGGGCTTGAATCCAAGAGAAAAATAAGCTTGAATTGATGATGATTGGGGTAATTATAACTTGAAAGCTAGGATGAGAATGATGGATCCACATATGGTTGGATGATGTGATAGCAAATGAATGACGGAACGGAGTAAGACCTACACATCCGAATGTGATAAGAACAAGCTTGGATCGATGACTTAAGTACCAAAGGTTAGATTGATTTAGGACTTAGAGGCTATCAAGCTAGAAGAAAATTCTTAGCTAGACCAAAGACATTGAACATTTTGCTAAAGAAAGATGGGAAAAAAAAAAGGTACTTTGCCAAACTTACTAGCTTTTGGAAGTTATCCTTAAAACTTACTTAAGACTCCAAAATGGTACTCTTAGCCTTACACACGTAACTCCAAAATGATAACTTATAACCATGACACATTTATGCTTAGAACCCCTCATTGGGTTGATTTGAGGCCCAAAAGATATTAATTTACAGAAGCTAACTTGGGCAGAAACGTTGTTCTGGACAGCCCTGCTTCCCGGGCTCGTAACTCATACTCCCGATATCGGATGACTACGAATCATACCTTTCTGGAAAGCTTGCAACGTGGCCTAAAACTTTTATGTTTACCACAAAAACTAAAGAGATCTCCAAAGGTACGAAAAATAGCCCTCAATACAGTGACTCAGAATTCGTGTATAAAATTGTACCTTCACGGTTTTAGTCGTAACTCGGGCTATACCTATCGGAAACTTGAAATTCCAAAGCCTATGGTTTGCTAACACCTTAAGCTATCAAATGGAGTAGAAATTTGGGCAAAAATCCCACTTTTATACTATTGTAAGTTTCCAGAATCGAAACAGGGGCTTTAAACACCAACATCTCAGTTTTTAATTGAGTTTTTTCCACTCTTAATCATATTAAACATAACCAAACCTCTCCTAACTTCAATCCACTATATTTCCAGAATATAAACCTTGAAAATTTACTCATCAAGGACCTTAAAAACCACATGCAACCATGGATTAAACATCAACTCAACATAAAGGACTTGTTCTTGAACTCTTGCACCAAAACCTCACTAATTCACCCAAATTAAACATAATAACACTTAATTCATAATCTCAAAACATAAACACAACCCTTATATGCTAAGAATCTCTCAAGAATTTCACATGCATTAACATATAATCATCATCCACCATGAATTCATCCACAAAACCTCATAAACACTTAGAAACACACATGCATGTACTCAAAACTTAACCCTAACTTAACCAATACAATTGTATACTTGAATTCAAGATAAAAGAGAGTAAAAGAGATAGAAATTACAAAAGAAACATATGTAAAACATAGATTTTCAGATTAGGGTTTAGAGAAAATGAAATTGGGGGTTTTGAGAGGTTACCCTTGAAGATGAATTTGGAGAAAAACACAAGAGGGAGGAAGAGGAGGGCGGCGACCACTGGCGGCTGGCGGTTTCCGGCGCCGGCTGGCCGGAAAAAGAATGGTGGTGGTGGCTGGGAGTGGTCGGCCGGTTGGAGGGAGGAGGAGGAAGGGAGAGCTCTTGAGAGTTGTCTAATTTGAGTGGGAGTAAAAATGACTTAAGCCCCTCCTCACTAAAACATATATAGCTATCATCTAATTAAAACTAATACTAATAATAACTAAAATAAAACCTTAATTAAATAGTAATAGGATGATAACAATAGGATAAATATATTGTAATTATTGTAATAAATTGAAGTATTGGGTTTTTGTAGGAAATTAAATATATTGATAACAATTTGGTAACATAAAAATAAAATACAATGGAATTTGGATTAAGAATAATAAAGTGGAAAAATTACCTCTTTAAAATTAGGTAAAGGAAATGAAACCAAATAAATTAAAATTGGGACGGTAAAATATATATAGAACCCGAGACGTATAACTATTAGCCGATTCTCGGTAAATAAATTTATAACATAAATCGTATAACCTGAAATACTTTAACTCATTGAATGAATATGTAAAGTAAATTTTTAAGCCGATAGTTCGGCACCTTAGCCATCTCCTGCACGAGACTTGACGCCGATATCAATAAATAAATAAGTAAATTAATAAAAGTAAACGCGAAAAATTTATAACGCGATTTGGATAATTATTGTGATTTATAGATAATTAAACATGATTTTGGGGTGGGTTATTACACCAAAGAACTCAGCTCATCAAGTGAATTATACACCTGAAGCTCAACCACATTTCTGATGCTTTCATTCAACCTTGCAAGATACCTCACATATGTCTGCACCTCATTTTCCTTCATGTTACACTTCCATAGAAGATGCTCAAACTCCTTAGTATACTCCTCAACAGATTTGCTACCCTGGACCAAGTGTTGAAGCTTGAAATGATTTTCCTTCATGTAACTTTCAGGTAGGAATTTCTCCTTAAGCTTCTGCCTCATTTCAACCCATGTACTGACTTTAGGTTCATTGATTTCTTCTCTCCTTCTTTGCAAGTTGTTCCACCATGTAGATGCATATTTTCTCAGTTTCAATGCAACCAACTTCACC
The DNA here is from genome assembly GCA_029582165.1 of Portulaca oleracea. Lineage (NCBI taxonomy): Eukaryota > Viridiplantae > Streptophyta > Magnoliopsida > Caryophyllales > Portulacaceae > Portulaca > Portulaca oleracea. Next base: position 251,507 of record CM055881.1, on the reverse strand, counting down.
TTGTTCTCATCAGACAACTCCCTCAAATCAAACACCCTCTCCACTGTTTGCAACCAATCCAAAAATACATCGGGATCCAACTCTCCTCCATATTCTGGAATATCTATTTTGAAATCCAATTTCTCAACTCTTATATTTTCCCTCTCACTCCTACTCTTGGATTCACTAACACTACTCCTAGGTGATCTCCTTACATACCTCCTTCTTCTGTGATACCTAGGTCTTCCTCCTCCCCCTCCAGATCCACTAAAAGGGTTCTCCTCTTCTTCTTCTTCAGACTCCACATCAGATTCTCCATTGATTCCTCTCCTGTGCAACCTCATGTAATATTGTAACTGTTCTCCCATAATTTTCATTCTCCCTTCCATTTCCTCCTTCTCCCTCAAGGCTTGTTCTGCTACTTCCTGAGGTGTTTTACTACAGCCCGACATTATGAAATACTCAAATAACACAAACAGAACTTCCTCCAAGATGTTACTCAGCTCTGATACCAATTATGATGTATGCAAGGTCCTAAGATCAGAGTATTGACCTCACAGTACACCACATTAACACAACTAACACACAATCTGGCCTCAAAACAGAAAATCAAACACAAATGCTCCCAAAACAGACCTCACAGAGACAATCAATTACAACCTCCTCCAAAAAACAGAGTAAGAATACCAATGAACAAACGGATGAAATGGATGATGATAAAATGATGATTGGATGAACAAACTTACAATCAAACAGTAACCAAGATAGTCTTGAGGCTCAAGCTGATACAGACCCACCACAGCTAGAACATCAAGGGCAATTGACTGGATGACCTCAATGGATACAGGCACATCACCATCGAGATTATCAAGCTCTACACCCACCACAAAGATTGCCAAATCCTTGCTACTGTAGTAGAATTAACCAAAATGAGAGTTTAACGTCAATCACAAACAAGAGGCTCAATCAAGGCACTCAAAATGCTATTAATTTCACTGATAGATGATCCTCACAAGCTACCAATTACAATGTATATAAAGCTAGGGTTGAGCTAGAGGATTAAGGGTTTCCCCTTGCTCAAGAAACTCACTAATTAAGCATTAAGCTACTTAACTAACTTAGTAAGCTAATTAAACCTCATTACAAACCGGATAACATCAAAATAAAATGAAATAAAAGACAACAAACGCGTTTTCTTTATTACAAACGGTTATATCACCTCACAAGCTGGAAATGTCCTCAACAGCTCGGAAGTGAGTCTTCATGGAGGACCTCAATGCAGGATCACCTCATAGAACTGGAATATTCTCAACAGTCCAGAAGTGATGTCTTCAAAGAGGACCTCAGAACTGGCAAAATATCTCCACTGAGCTGGAAAGTCCTCAACAGCTCTAAAGTGAAGTCTTCAGAGATGGATGAGGACCTCAATCTAAAGATATGGAATTGAGAAATAACCTCACTGGTTGGCTGCTACTGTTGGTGATGATGCTGCTGTTGTTGGACGACCTCATGACTTGTTGGACCATCATGAAACACTCCTGGATGTCAGTGTTTGATGCTGAAGATGGTGAGGTCGTTGCTGCTCCTGATGTTGGCTCCTGCTCACGTGGTGCTGAACTTTGGATGCTTGATGGAGGACCTCCATCACAATGTAACCTTCTTGTTTTTCACCATCAGTGTGTAGGTATTAGCTCTTCCATCATGTGTAATACTCCTGTCGAATAACCATGGTCTTCCAAGCAAAATAAGACATGCATCACTAAGTAGTACATCACACCAAATAGAATCTTGATAAGACTTTCCAATAGAAAGCTTACCAAACAGCGCAGATTCACTTTCAAGCCTTTACCCTGGTTGAGCCACTGAACAGTATATGGCGTTGGGTGTGGGCTTGTAGGGAGCTGTAGCTTGTTCACCATAGTAGTTGAAACTACATTGGTACAGCTTCCACCATCGACGATCAGAGAACAAACTTTCCCTTACACAGTACAGCGGGAATGGACGATAGCTTCCCGTTGTTGCAGATCTTCAGGAACTGGGGAGCTTTTCAGTACTCTCCTCATAACCAACATCTGTCCTTGATCTGGTTCTTCTACGACCTCTTCTTCAGATTCGTTAGGGTTGGCGTGGGTTTCTACATCTATATCCGTCGGTTCAGGTTCAAAGAGAGCGTTTTGAAACTCCATTAGTGTGATGGCTCTCTTGTTAGGACATTCAGAAGCAATGTGACCGAGCCCTTGACACCTAAAGCACCTCTTTTTATCCGTGGGTGGGACTGGAACGAATCTTTGAACAGTTTGAGGAGTAGGGTTAGGCGTTTTTGTGGCGGACGGATGGGAATGGGTTTGGCTTTTTTGTGGAGTGTAAGATTGAGGCGAATAGGAAGTTCTTTGGGAACTAGGGTTCCTGCTAGGCGTCTCCTTGCCTCTTCTTTTCTTTTGCCGTTCCACTTTGTTAGCCAAAGTACTCAATTCATCAAGAGTTTCATAAGGTTGAAGTTCCACCACATACCTTATGTTTTCATTCAAGCCAGCAAGATACCTCACAAGAGTTTGAGGTTCATCTTCTTCCAGATCACACCTCCAGAGTAGGTGTTCGAACTCTTTAGTATACTCTTCAACAGATTTCGACCCCTGGGATAATTGCTGCAGTTTGTAGTAGTTATCCTTGAAATAACTCACTGGAAGAAACTTGAAGTGGAGTTTCTTCTTCATCTTTTCCCAAGAACGGATCTTTTTTTTCCCGGCATGCTGTCTCTTTTTCTGTAAGTTAGTCCACCAGATGCTAGCATGCTTTCGCAGTTTAAGGGCAATATACTTGACTTTCTTATCATCAGCAATATCTTTCAATTCAAAGACTCGTTCAACAGTTTGAATCCAATCAAGAAAGATTTCAGGATCAAGATTACCGTCGAATTCAGGAATATCAACTTTAAAGTCAAGTTTTTCTTCTCTTGGGGGACGTCTAGGGCGACGTGAACTCCTGGACGAGTGTGTTGATCGTTTCGTGAACTCCTGGACGAGTGTGTTGATCGTTTACCTTCACTAGGGTTGTTGTAGGAGCCCTCCTTGGATGAATCTCTGAGTTCATGTTGTTGCAGATGCATGTACCGCGTTAGTTGCTCAGAGAGATAAGCGATCTTTCCTTCTAGTTCAGCCTTTTCTTGCTTCCATTGCTCATTAGGATCATCTCCTTCATTGCTTGTGCTCCCAGATGCCATGGTAGGGGTTTTGGGACGTCCACAGTGACGTTGGGTAACAAGGGGTAATGTGTTTAGGCTGTTTGTGGAGTTTAGGGTTGCAGGTTGGTACTGAAGGTTTGAAGGTTATGTGTTTGGGCTTGCATGTTTAAGCTTTGGACTTGCAGGTCAGGATTCTAGACTTGCAGGTTAAGCTTTAGACTTGCAGGTTAGGCTATTGGATTCAAAGGTTACGTGTTTGGTTTACACTCAACACTAACCTAGAGCTCTGATACCACTTTTGATGTATTATCGGATCAAGAAAGAACCTTAATCCAATAATACATGAAATCACGTGTAACCAAACAACAGAAGGGGGTGGTTCACGAGATTAGGGAGAGGGAAGGGGAAGATTCTCGTGAAATAGGGTTCTTTGTGGAGGATGTTTTGCCGTGAGGGCTTTTGTGATTTCAAGATTCAAGAAAGATTGAATCTTGAACGGGGAAGAGAGAAAAGATGATTGAATCTTGGATGGGAGTATGGAGGGGGGGTTGACGTGAATAGGAGGGGAGAGGGAGAGGGTTTGATGTGAGGTTGAGAGGGAGGAGAGAGGAATGTAGTTTGTTAGATGAGAGAGAGAGTTTGTTGGAGGAGAGAGAGAGTTTGTTGGAGGAGAGAGAAGGTTGTTATGGAGGGAGAGAGAGAGAGGGAGGGTGACGTTTGAGAGAGGGAGAAGGGTGGCGATTTTGTGGAGGTTTAAGGAGGAGGAGGTGGAGGTGGCGTGGGGATGAGGGGGTAGGATAGAGGGTTGAATGTGACTTAACTGTATTGACAGAAAGCTCACAATGTAATTACCTTAACTATATTGATAGAAAGGTAAGAACGGATAGAACAAGATTTCTATCTTGAATCCACAAGATAGACAACCTAGGGCTAACTTGATCTAGACCGCAACCTAGGATCAAGCTCTTCCTAACCACTTGGGTGCCATACCAAGATACAATAGAAGAAAGGGGAGAGGGTTTATCCAAACACTCTAGGGGGTAAACTCAAAGCTTGATTCATATTTCTCAACTGATGTGTTCAATGGATTACAAGCCTAGGCTATTTATACTAGGGGAGTCCTTAAGGGACTTGTATTCTTACTTGGCGTGAGAGCCAAGCTATACTAAGCCTAGGAGTCTCTTACTTGGCGTGCAAGCCAAGGAGAACTCGTCCATCTACTCCTACTCTCCCTTGGATTAGGAATCCTTATCCTAGGGGGAGTTGGTTGTAACAAACCTTATCCTAATTGGTTTTGGCTTTCCTAATCCAAAATGAATTAGTTACAAGTAGCCAAATCCTTCTAGGATTCTGATGTATAATGGGATCACAAGATCACATTACACAAAAGGATTAAGGATCTTTAAAAGCGAAGATGAAAATCTCCCTTCTCAAAGTTCTTAAGGTGCGAAAATGGAATGGAAATGGATAGAAAAGATGGAAAGAACTATGAAAGATGATTACCAAATGAAGGTATTATGATGAACGAATGATGGACGGTTTGAATGCTTTTGGGTGCTTGATGAATTCTTGTTGAATTCTTGATGAATTCTTGATGAATTCTTGATGAATGTCGTTTGGATGGATGAATGATAATGGCGATTGAATGCTTGGATGAATGGATGATAATGGCGATTAAAGCTCCTTGGAAGGATAAAGGCACACCACCTTCAAGACTCTTCAATTCCTTCCTTTCACCACCAAGGATGCCAACCTTGGATAGAAGAAGGGGGATATCTCGTTCTCCCTCAAGAGAAACGAATGAAACTAGCACAAAGCTAGAGAGGAAAACAACAACATCATGTGTTTGTTTGTATTTGATTGAATTTGAATTGAATGAGATTACAAGACACCCAAGGGGTCTATTTATACTAAATGGTAGCCCCCTTAGGCGTGTAAAAATCAAGAAAAAGGAGTAAACTAGCTTACATCATCTAATACAAGAATGACATCATAAAGAAACAAATGAACTAAGCTAGATTACATTTGATGATAACTCTCTCAATTCTTATCCAAAGTTAAAGATTCTTGAACCATATGAAAGCTCTTTGAATGTAGATTAATCCACTCTAGGACGTCTTCCATGATAGCCTTATGGTTCTTGAGTTAGAGAGCAAATCAGCACTCCTCCATGGTTAAGACCATTCGAATGTAAACCAAATGTGATAGTTTCAAGCTCCTTTTCAATATAGCTAAGTATTTGGCTTCCATGATGTAGGTTTGGAACCAAATCTACATCATTCCCCCCTAGTTGAAAAGAGTTTGTCCTCAAACTAGGAAGTTCTCCAACATCTCCATAAAAGGGCTTGAGATCACTCACATTAAAAGTGCAACTCCCTTCATAGTCTTCTCCAAGTTGCAATTTATAAGCGTTATCACCAATTTTCTCCAAAACTTTGTAAGGACCATCTCCCCTTGGTGCAAGCTTACCTTTCCTCTTAGAAGGAAATCTTTCTTTCTTCAAGTGAATCCAAACAAGGTCTCCCGGTTCAAATACAACCTTCTTCCTTGATTTATTCACCCTACTTGATACACTTGAGGTATACTTCTCAATTTTAGCTCGAACCTCCTCATGTAGCTTCTTAATCTCTTCCACCCTTTTGTTAGCTTCAAAGCTAAACTTTGTTGATGTAGAGATGGGCGTGAGATCCATAGGTTGGAGAGGGTTCCTTCCATAAACAACTTGAAAAGGTGATAACCCTGTGGCTTTACTTGGACTTCGATTGAAGGCAAATTCAGCATGACATAGAAGAGTATCCCAACCCTTCTTGTCTTTACTCACCAATATCCGAAGAAGAGCTCCCAAAGTTCGATTAGTCACTTCGGTTTGTCCATCCGTTTGTGGATGACATGCGGTGCTAAACTTCAAGGTTGTACCAAGCTTCTTCCATAAAGTAAGCCAAAAATGACTAAGGAACTTGGAATCTCGATCACTTACCATGGTCTTTGGAATGCCATGTAGCTTCACTATTTCCTCAAAATAAAGATTTGCAACCTTAGTAGCATCATAAGTAGTATGGCATGGTATAAAATGAGCCATCTTGGAAAATCTATCAACGACCACCATGATAGAATCTTTGCCTCTTTGTGTTCTTGGTAGACCAACAACGAAGTCTAAACTCACATCTTCCCATGGATGATGTGGAATGGGCAAAGGAGTATACAATCCTTGTGGTAAAGCGTGAGCTTTTGAAATATTGCAAGTATTACACCTCTTTACCATATGCTCAACATCTTTAATCATGCTTGGCCAAAAATAATGCTCCTTCATCATAAGGTAGGTCTTTTCAATCCCAAAGTGACCCGCCAAGGATCCTCCATGGACCTCCATGATCAACAACTCTCGAATGCTACTTTTAGGGATACAAAGTTGATTCCCTTTGAATAGAAACCCATTTTCAATGTGGAATAATTGGTGAGGGTGCTTCTTACAAAGCTCATATACCTCCTTGAAATCCTCATCATTTTCATACAACTCTTTGATATGCTCAAAACCAAGGACTCTTGAATCTAAAACATGGGTAAGTAAGTACCTTCTTGACAAAGCATCCGCTCCTTTGTTGAGATGTCCCGCCTTATGTTTGATCACAAAGTGGAATGCTTGCATATACTCTACCCATTTAGCATGCCTTGGGTTTAACTTGTGTTGCCCTTGGATGAACTTAAGAGCCTCATGATCACTATGTAAGATGAATTCACCACTTAGAAGATAATGTCTCCAATGTTCAAGAGCTCTTATGATAGCATAGAACTCTTTATCATAGGTGCTATACTTCCTCTTAGCTTCATTTAACTTCTCACTAAAGTAAGAAATAGGACGACCTTCTTGGGTTAGGACGGCTCCAATTCCTACTCCACTTGCATCCGCCTCAACTTCAAACACTTTGTCAAAACATGGTAAAGCAAGAATAGGTGCATGACACAATTTCTCCTTAATCACTTCAAACGCTTCATTAGCACCTTTAGTCCATGTAAACTCCTTTCCTTTCAACAATTCGGTCATAGGTGCAAGAATGGAGCTAAAGTTCTTTATAAACCTTCTATAGAAAGATGCTAAACCATGAAAGCTTCGTACCTCATGAATGGACTTTGGTGTAGGCCACTCTTGAATAGCTTTCACCTTCTCCTTGTTGACTTGTATACCCTCTTGTGAAAGAACATATCCAAGGAACACGATCTTGGATGAGAAGAAATGGCATTTCTCCAAATTGGCGTAGAGCTTCTCCTTCTCCAAGATGTACATGACCAACTCTAAATGCTTTACATGTTCTCTTTCACTTCTACTATATACAAGAATATCATCAAAGTAAACTACAACACATTTACCAATAAGAGGCTTCAATACATGATTCATTAAGCGCATGAAAGTGGATGGTGCATTTGTAAGGCCAAATGGCATCACAAGCCATTCATATAAACCCTCCTTGGTCTTGAATGCTGTTTTCCATTCATCTCCTTCATGAATCCTTATTTGATGATATCCACTCCTCAAATCAACTTTAGAGAACACAACACTTCCATGTAGTTCATCAAGTAGATCCTCAAGGCGTGGGATTGGAAATCTATACTTGATTGTAATTTTGTTTATGGCTCGACAATCCATACACATTCTTTGAGAGCCATCTTTCTTGGGCACAAGTAAGACCGGAACGGCACATGGACTCATGCTTTCACGCACCAAGCCTTTGGATAAAAGCTCATCTACTTGCCTTTGTACTTCTTGAGCTTCTTTTGGATTCATTCGCAGTAGGTTTGTTGGGGAGCATAGAACCCGGAACTAGATCAATCTTGTGCTCAATTTCTCTTCTTGGAGGTAATCCCTTGGGCATCTCTTTTGGGAACAAGTGTTTGAAGCGTTCCAAAAGAGGGTGAAGACGTGCATGATCAATAGTTGGGGACGCTTCTTCCTCCTCCAAGTTTGCTAGAATAAGATCTTTATGCTCTTGAAATTCATGATGTTCGGCCTTCATGAATGTCACAATGTTAGTCTCCTCCTTTTGTGGTTGTTGTTGGGGACGTATGATCGATGATGGTGAGAGAGGAGCCAAAGTGATCTTCTTTTTGTTGAGAATAAACGAGTATGTGTTCATTCTCCCATCATGCGTGACATGCCTATCAAAAAGCCAAGGTCTCCCAAGCAAAATATGACAAGCATCCATAGGAATTACATCACACCAAATAGAATCTTTGTAGCTTCTACCAATAGAGAGACTTACAAGAACACGATGAACCACTCGAATTCCCTTCCCATGACTTAGCCATTGGATGGTGTAAGGGGATGGGTGTGGACTAACCTCCAATTCTAGTTTGCTCACCATGGTTGTAGAGGCGGCATTAGTGCAACTTCCTCCATCTATGATTAGAGAACACACCTTGCCTTGAATAGTACATCTTGTGTGAAAGATGTTTTCCCTTTGTTCTAGCTCGTTTGGGAAACTAGCAACACTTAAGGCCCTTCTTACTACTAGCATTTCTCCTTCATCGGCCTCTTCCACCTCCTCTTCCTCATTCACGTCACTTCCTTCTTCTTTCTCATGTTCATCCTCATGATATTCCGGTTCTACATACAAAGCACTTTGATATTCTACCAAAGATACTACCCTTTTGTTAGGACACTCCGAAGCATAATGTCCTAAACCTTGACAACGAAAACACCTTCTTGGGGCTAGGGGTTTTGGTTCTTGGACGTGGGGTTTGGGAATGGATGGGGGTTGATTTTGTGGTGCTCTTGTGTTTGGTTGTTTTGTGGGAAATGTGGGTTTTTGTGATGGATTGTATGGGCGTGTGTTTTGTGGGGGTTTGTATGTGCTTTGGTACTCGGTTACATTTTCTTTTCCCCTTTCTTTCTTTGCCTTTCTACTTTTAAGGCCAAAGAACTCAATTCGTCCAAAGATTGGTAAGGATGTAATTCAACAATGTTACGAATCCAATCATTTAGACCATATAGAAAACGTACCAAAGTTTGAGGTTCATCCTCTTGGAGATCACAACGCCAAAGAATATGCTCAAATTCCTTTGTGTACTCCTCCACACTTTTGCTTCCTTGAACCAATCGTTGTAACTTGTAGTAGTTATCTTGGAGATAACTTGGTGGTAGAAACTTCTCTTGGAGCTTCTTCTTCATCTTATCCCACGTTCTTATCTTGTCCTTGCCTTTAACTTGCCTCTTCTTTTGCAAATTGGTCCACCAAATGGACGCATGTTTCCGCAATTTAAGAGCCACATATTTGACCTTCTTTTCATCTTGGACCTCCTTAAGATCAAATACACGTTCAACGGTTTGCATCCAATCCAAAAAGTTTTCAGGATCAAGATTACCGTCAAATTCGGGGATCTCCACTTTAAAATCGAAACGTTCCTCCCTTTGGGGACGTCTTTGAGGCACTTCTTCATCACTTTCATTGGTTTCACTACCTCCACGATTCACCCTATGTTGTAGATGCATGTATCTCTTAAGTTGATCGTTGAGAAATGTGATTCTCTTCTTCAAGGTCTCAACGTCTTCTTGGGGTTTCGTTGGTGTAGGTGTGGACGTGCTAGAATCATCCATCTTGATCAATCTTTGGTGCAAAAGATTGCAAGACTCACGGTTTTGGGTATTTGGATGGGTAAAGGACGAGAGGGATTTTGTGTTTTGGGCGGATTGTATTTGGGGTATAGGCTTTTTGTGGAGTTTGTGGTTCTTTATGAGTTCTTGATGGGTTCTTGGAAGAACAATGGTGGCGTGATGATGGTGGGATGATGGGGATGGATTTTTGATGGAAAGATGGTGAAAAGATGGATCAAGAACTAAGAGAATCAATCTCCTAAGCTCTGATACCAATTTTGATGTATAATGGGATCACAAGATCACATTACACAAAAGGATTAAGGATCTTTAAAAGCGAAGATGAAAATCTCCCTTCTCAAAGTTCTTAAGGTGCGAAAATGGAATGGAAATGGATAGAAAAGATGGAAAGAACTATGAAAGATGATTACCAAATGAAGGTATTATGATGAACGAATGATGGACGGTTTGAATGCTTTTGGGTGCTTGATGAATTCTTGATGAATTCTTGATGAATGTCGTTTGGATGGATGAATGATAATGGCGATTGAATGCTTGGATGAATGGATGATAATGGCGATTGAAGCTCCTTGGAAGGATAAAGGCACACCACCTTCAAGACTCTTCAATTCCTTCCTTTCACCACCAAGGATGCCAACCTTGGATAGAAGAAGGGGGATATCTCGTTCTCCGTCAAGAGAAACGAATGAAACTAGCACAAAGCTAGAGAGGAAAACAACAACATCATGTGTTTGTTTGTATTTGATTGAATTTGAATTGAATGAGATTACAAGGCACCCAAGGGGTCTATTTATACTAAATGGTAGCCCCCTTAGGCGTGTACAAATCAAGAAAAAGGAGTAAACTAGCTTACATCATCTAATACAAGAATGACATCATAAAGAAACAAATGAACTAAGCTAGATTACATTTGATGATAACTCTCTCAATTCTTATCCAAATTTAAAGATTCTTGAACCATATGAAAGCTCTTTGAATGTAGATTAATCCACTCTAGGACGTCTTCCATGATAGCCTTATGGTTCTTGAGTTAGAGAGCAAATCATCACTCCTCCATGGTTAAGACCATTCGAATGTAAACCAAATGTGATAGTTTCAAGCTCCTTTTCAATGTAGCTAAGTATTTGGCTTCCATGATGTAGGTTTGGAACCAAATCTACATCAGATTCCTCACAAGTGACGCCTATTCTAACGAAGCCACACGAAATATTAAACCTAGGATGATCAAGTTTATTTTTCACTTGTCATCTTACATTATTCTAAAATAATTAAAACACACCAAAACTATTAAAAGCTATAATTAAACAAATTACATCCAAAAGTCAAGATAATAAAATTTGGCTTTGAATTCTTGACTTGGACGTGATCTTCTTGTTCCTCTTGGGCTTGGCGTGTGACTTGGCCCACCTTTAGGATGTTTGGACATCCTCTTGAAATAATAAGCACACCATGTGAGTGGGCCTTTGTAATTCAACTTTGTATCCTCCTTCTTTAATCCATCTTTTGTAAATGACCCGAATCTCCCTTGTTGGGCCTGTATTGGATGGATTCCTTTGATGATAGACCCTATCTTGATACTTATACTTTATTTGGGCCTTCTTAGTTGGGCTTAGAGGAGTATAGGTGGGCTGATTTCCATCATATTGCCTGTTGCAATGTTATATACAAGGCTATTACTAAGATCCTATGCACAAGACTTCAAGAGGTTCTTCCTGATATTATTGATATTTCTCAAGCGGCATTTGTTGAAGGTAGATCTATTCTACATAACATACTAGTAGCTGAAGATATTATCAAATTTTACAACAGAAAAGGAGCCCAGCCGAGCTGTCTTTTTAAGGTGGATATTCATAAAGCATACGATACTGTTGATTGGGATTTTCTTCGAAATATGTTACTAGCTCTGAATTTCCCCTGGAAGTTTGTTGAGCTTGTGATGACTTGTGTTTCCTCAGGTACATTCTCAGTGGGCTTTAATGGTTCTTCATATGGTTTTTTTGGAAGCGGTCGTGGTCTCCGTCAAGGTGATCCTATATCCCCACTTTTATTTGTTATTGTCATGGACTATTTGGATAGGACCATTAAAAGCTACACTGATGTGCCTAATTTTAGATTTCACCAGTTTTGTTCTGGTTTGAAATTGACACACTTATGTTTCGCGGATGACCTACTTATGTTCTGCTATGGTAACACTGAAAGTGTGTTGTTATTATCTGATGCTTTGAGCCACTTCTCGGCTGCTTCTGGGCTTACTCCAAATGCTTCAAAATCTGATATTATCTTTGCTAATGTCGAATTGGAGGAGAAGGAAAAGATACTGTCTGTGTTGAACTTCAAAGAGGGTCACCTTCCTTTTCGTTTGAATAGGCATGATTGTGTTGTTCTGATAGAGAAGATGAGCAAAAGGATTCAAGGATGGGCGGTTAGGAAACTCACCTATGCAGGTAGAGTTGAATTGATTAATAGCATTCTTATGTCTATTCATACATATTGGGCTCAAATTTTTATTATTCCGAAGAATGTTATTGTTTCAATCGAAAAACTTTGTCGTGGGTTTCTGTGGGGTTCGGATTCAAGAAGTCCTCCTATTTCTTGGGATACGTGATGTTTATTCAAGAAGGAGGGGGCCTTAATATTCATGATGTCCAAGCGTGGAATGTGCCTGCTTTGGGTAGCTTGATATGGAAAATTTTGAGTAATAAGGAAGCCTTGTGGATTCGTTCGGTCCATCATATATATATATCAAGAAGAGTTCGATCCTTTGCTGAGAAATTAAACAAAATGCTAGTTGGTACTGGAGGAGACTTCTTAAGGCAAGAGACATTCTTCTTCCTCTGTTCCAGGATTTGATGTCTAAGGGGAAGAAGTATAGTATCAAGGTGGGGTATGACTTTGTAAAGAGCCTTCAGTAAGTAGTGCATTGGCACAAAATGATTTGGAATTCCCTCAGAATTCCTAAGTGTGGGTTTATAACTTGGTTGGCAGTTAGTGGAAGGCTATCTACTCTAGACAGACTCCAAAAATTTGGCCTGCAAATGGCCAACAGATGCTTCTTATGCAAATGTCAATCTGAATCGAATGCGCATCTTTTCTTTGAATGTAGCTTTGCTATTCAGGTTGGTATTGATGTTTGGAATGCCATGTTTGATTCTGTCCCTATTTGGGATAAGTGGAACAGTCAAGATTGGGAGAATGCTGGTTTTAAAGGAAAGAAAGAAAGATTGGTTCTGACAGTCATCATATATCATCTATGGGCGGAGAGGAATAGGAGGCTCCATCAAAATGTCTCTCATGATCCCGCTTTTGTTTGTCTTTCTATTAAATCTGATATAAATTTGAGGCTATACTAGACTGTTGTTTGTTTAGTTTATATGGTGTGTTGTTTTGTTGCTTAGTTGTTTTGATCCTGGGTCGGTCCTATTGTTATGACCCCTCGGGTATGCCCGAGTATCATGTACTTGATTTTGTCTATGGAAAAATCTCATTGATTTGTCCAAAAAAAAAAAGTTTATGATTTTGTTCTTTCAATGTTGAGGTCTGTTGTTATATGGTGCTAGTCACACTGAGCTACTTTCGATGTCGACGGGCATCTTTCATATGACCTGGCCAGTGTCTATGATGAGGTTTATAATGAGGTCTATTTTGAGGTATATGATGATAATAATGATGACGATGCGTATGATGATTATGTTTATTTTCTTTTTCTTTAGCTATTCAAGGTTTTTATGACGTGACTGTGGTTTCTTATTTCAAAAGAGTTTAGCAATGCGTAGACTAAAATGAACTACAAAAGTTTACACTGTAGGGGTATATGTACTGAGTTTAGCCAACTCATTTGCGAAGTTTTCTGTTTTTGTTTTAGGAAGTGTCTCCCCCAAAGGCTACAAGCTCCCATGTCCGAAGAAGTAAGTGAGGTGTCTTTTCCAGTTAAGGTAGCTGTTCGGTAACAAGTATAAGAGTTTTCCCGCTTGGATGAAGATGGTGAATCTCTCCCTCTTGGAAAATAGGATGGTTTTAAATATTTTGATGAATGGATGTAAGATCTAAATTGTGTTTTATCTAGGATTGTTGTTTAAGATGTTAAAGGTTGTAAATGAAGTTTGAGTTTGCTTTGGATGTATGTATGGTTATGTTGATAGTATGATAAGCCTTGTCCACCTACGTGGACGACAGTAGTGCCTCTGGATTTGAATTTCTGTTGCGCTAATCCTTGGGTTATGAATGGTTTAGTTGTAATCCGATGATTATGAATCTAGGGGTGTTACAGTTATATGAATGGCTCGTGATGCGGCTAATGCATGAGAGCCCTGTTTGGCAATCAGTTGTTAGTTGTTTGTTTTAGTTATTAGTAGTTAGCTGTTTGAATTAGTTGTTTGACTTAGCTGTTTAAATTAGTTATTTGTAGTAACAGCATTTGGTAAATTAGGTGTTTCAAGAACAACCATTGTTGAAAAGTTATTTAAAATAGCTTTTTGAAAAACAACTTTTTGAGTCCAAACTGCTAACTCAAAACACTATTTACCAAACACTATATTAGTTATTTGAACTTGTCAAGTATACTATTAGCCTCAAAAAGCCATTTTTACTCCAAAAAACTATGTCGCCAAATAGGGTCAGGGTGTTGAGACCCTTCATCGACAAGTTCTAATGGTTACTTCGATGACATTTTAGTGTACTCAAAGAGCAAGAGGAGCACATGCATTGACAACCACAGAAATGAAGAGGGCCAAAGTAACTGTCATGCATGTAATATGAAAGGTGAGTTATATATAAGATGACAAATATGACCCTTAAGTGAAGATGGTAAAGTTGGTAATTTAAAATTTACATACCATAAAGCATTCTCTTTATATATAACATAGATTGACGAATAAACTCATATTTTTATTTCACACTATTTTCCAATAAAGCAATGCATGAAGCCTATAATTTTACATTTTATATTATTATTATTATTATTATTATTATTATTATTATTATTATTATATTGCCAATATTTAAGATATTTCTCATTAATTACAAATTTTTCTATCTTACAGTATATGACATCAAATGTGGCAATGGAGAGAAGAGGAGGTCTGGGTTTTAGAAAAATGAAGTGCTTCAATGAAGCCTTGTTGGCAAAGCAAGCATGGAAGTTAATTCAGAACCCAACATCGCTGATGGTGCGTGTACTCAAAGCCAAATACTACCCCCGAAGTGATTTTATGGGAGCAAACTTGGGCCACCAACCGAGTTACACGTGGAGAAGTATCATCGGAGTCAAAAGTGTAATCAGCCAGGGTATGATATGGACCATAAGGGATAGGAGGGCAACGAGTATATGGGCTGATAAATGGGTGGTGGGAGCTCAAGGAGGAAGAATACCAACCCCATCCTGTGTGCTGAACAGGGATGCCCGGGTCTCGAGCATGATTGATCACTCAACTAGCCAATGGAGAGAAGAGTTATTGATGCAATGTTTTGATGCGCACACTGTTAATCTGATCCGAGCCATTCCTCTTAGCGAAACAGAAACTGAGGATAGGATCACATGGGAGCCATCCCATGATGGACGTTTCTCGGTCAAAACAGCCTATAGGATCCTGTGGGATGAGTACGAGGAGGAGACTAGAGGAGGGTCATCATCAAACATCACCAGTGGCAAGGGGAATTTAATTTGGGGAGCTTGTGCGCTACCGAAGGTAAAGCACTGTGTATGGAGGTTATGGAGGGACACCCTTCCAACCAAGGTAAACTTGGCCAAGAGAAAATTACAAGTCGACCCGATTTGTGATATCTGTGGGGAGAATTATGAGCACAACGATCATCTTTTCCTTGATTGTGTCTGGGTGAAGAAAGTATGGAAAGGTAGTGTATTCAGACTTGAGGTTGGTCAGCGAACTATACGGGATGCGGGGTGATGGATGATGGACTCTATGGAAAGAATGGACAGAGAAGAAAGGGGACTCCTCATGACCATGCTGTGGATGATTTGGAAAGCACGAAACCGGAAAGTGTTTAATGGGGTAATTGTAGATCCCATGGTGGTTGGAAGTATGTCCCTAGCAACCCATCAAGCCTTCATACAGGCGGTTACACAGGAAGAGAGGGGAGAGGGCGGACAGCAGGAAAACCAAGGTTGGCGAAAGCCATGTGGGGAGCGGTACAAACTGAATTGTGATGCCTCTGCAATGAAGGGTGGAGGAGGAGGCTGGGGAGCGATAATCAGAGATTATACGGGGGTCGGTGTTGGGAGCCTGTACGAAATTCAGAGAACTATCCTGGAGCACGGAAGCCATGGAAGCGAGAGCTGTCCGAGCTTGTATGAAGCTGGCAATTCAGATGGGTATCCGGACATTGATGGTAGAGACGGACTGTCTACAAGTGGTGAAGGGACTAAACGGCAGGGATGACATTAGCCCAGATGCTCAGAAGATAGTTCGAGATTGCAATAGACTGAGAGCAAATTTCACAAAAATTTCTTTCAATTTTGTTAGAAGAGATAGTAATTTAGTGGCGCATACTCTAGGTAGAATTGCTTTTGAAACCCGTTGTAATAACCGTTGGCTGGGGATATGCCCTTCCCAGGTCAGTTCTATTGTGGCTGAAGAGAAGCAAAACTCTTCTATTGAGTAATGAAGTTTGGGCCGATCTACCCGTTTTCCTCAACAAAAAAAAAAAAAAAAAGCTACATATCACTAGTACATTAAATCACTCAACTTTTAATATATTATTATAGGAAAATTGGATTCTAATAATCCCTACTTTCACCAATTGGACAATGGTGGACCGTACTTTCACTTTGTATTCTGATGGTCCAAAAAAAAATAAAATTAGATTGTAGTGGGATATTTTCGAGAGAATCATAGATTTTGTGTTGTATTTGATTCAAAACTTAGTATAACACTTTACAATGATTTTTAATGAATTTACAGCGTTTCTCCCAATTTTTTTTCATTTTTTTACTATTTTTTACGATTTTTTCACTTTTATTATTTTTAAAAAATCATAATAATTATTCGGAGTCTCAAAAAAATAATTTAAAAAAATGTTTTAGAAACTACAATTCATTAACTTTCTAGGGGTAGAAACGAAAAAAACAAAAACAATACAGTGTAGGAATGAAAAAAATAAGAAGAATGTGGAGGTGGATTTGGAACCACTACAATCCCATTTTATTTTATTTTTTTTACCACCAGAATACAAAGTGAAAGTACGGTCCACCATTGTCCAATTGGTGAAAGTAGGAATTATTAGAATCCAATTATCCTATTATTATATGTATTACATAGATTAGATAGGAAGAGCTAAGGGCCTCCGGAGGCAGCTCATCCCAAAGGACCAGCGTGTGTATTCAATAGCCAACGTCACTGAAAAACGCATTCAACGACTGCTCAAGACATGCACGAGTGATGAGTGTTGTACAAAACAAACCCATCCAAATTATCATCAACGTCATCATTGAAAGCCAAGTCAGGCAACTGACAAGCTATCTTCTATGCTAAACTCCAAAGTGCTGCTTCTTCAAAATTGCATTCCCAAGTATCATAAATCGCCAAAATGCATGATAGCAGGCAACAGCAACTGGACAAACGTACAGGACACAGGACCTCTTCTGAATAACAACCATTTCATCTAATAGCAATTCCACTCCTATCTGGAACCAGCTTTTTCATGTAGTACTTGGAATTCCGAGATAAGTTTATTTTTTTCCTTCTTTCTTCTGGAATGCAATCTATGGAGCATTCTGAAAACCCTCGTCTTACAAACCTGTAATTTTATGACAAACAAGATAGCAAGTGAAAAATAGTTAAAGTCTGATAATCCCGTGAATTAATTTTCACAAAGAATATTAATTCATTTGATCATCTTAGCTGCCTGAGACATGCAAAATATCATCTTAGCTGCCTGAACAAGGGTGTTTGAATTCCAGATTTCTGGATTCTGTATAAGACACAATTATGTACAAACATTGAATCCACCATATTTTCAGTGTTTCAATGGCAATTCTCACCCTATTTCTTAGTCTGGTTCAAATCTTGGACAGCACTATTAGCAGTAGAATCACAAATCATACTGAGCATTTTGTTAGGACTTCTCAACGTACAGCTCTTAATAAAGAACCCGCCACAATTTTCCACCTCAAGTTGTTGAAAAAAAATATATATGATGATATTGATGATATATGAGCAGACAATATCTATAATAGCAGCTTGCCCCTTCATTTCTTTTCGGTATTCCATGACTAGCAACAAAATTTACCTCCAACCAAATAAACACATTTTGTTGTGGTCATACTATTTTTTCCTAAAACGTTTTGTATTCCCAACATTTAAACAGCCTCATAAGGTAACAATGCAGCTTTCTAAGATGTCTAAATTTATTATTTGCATGTCAGAATGGTGCAATGAACTTGAAGCAATCCTTTTCATAGAATCTAACAATGGATGCCAAGAATCCCTGATCTAGCAAGAATGTTGGTTCTTTTTCCTTATAATCTATAAGTAATATGTTATAAACTACAAAGGCAATACTCTCAAAGCCAACATAGATGATCATTAGAGGTGATACAATCCAACATAAAAATAGGCATCTTCCAGATTCTTCAAAATCAAACTTGAAAATTTTGAAAAAGCATAACCAGAGCATAGGCTTTGACCTAGGGGATGATATAGCTGCTAAAACCCAACCAAAACCAATACTCCAAAATCCCGCTCAGGCAAGATATGGAGGGATCAGATGTAGCAATCTCACCTCTAGATTTTGCAATTTAAAGAGACTGGTTTTAATTGATCCCAGTTTTAGAAATCATTCGCTACCCAATACTCCATGGAAGAGAAGCAGAGGAGGTTTAATGAGGCATTTTACTTTAGTCCATTATCATTTAAGTTGGAAAATTGGGTTGTTAGAATCGGGATTCTAGTTAGGATCGATGGGGGTAGATAGAATCGGAACTGTAGAATCGTACGAGAATCATGAGATTCTAATACATAAGAAAATTAGCAAAAAAGTTCTATAATAGTCCAAATCTTAACAATATTTCATAAAGTGAAGCAATATGTTAAATTGTATTTCAATGGCTAACTTTAAAACAAAATTTGTTTGGTATGACAATTTTAAAGCTAATAATGTGCGCCAAAATTTTCAAAGTCACGTAGGATTGTGGATCAGAGTGTAGGATCATAGAATCATATGAATGGTTTTTGGACCGTAAAATCGTATGATAATAGATCCATATAGGGATTTTCATAACTATGTTGGAAAAAATAAACCTTTTCAACTATCTCGATTATGCACAAATATTAGCTAAAACCTACTTCATGAAATTTAAAAGTGGCCAAAGGTTGCATTCATGACTACTTTCTGCTAAACTCATCCATAGAGGCATAGACAGACTTTAAGACACTGGAGCAAAAACCAGAGGCAGGAACTTACCAGTCGGCAGTGCGTGTTGTCAGTAGGAAAAGCATTTCCAATCCAAGGGCTGAAGCCTTCTTCTCAATATAGTCTGCAAGTAATTTATTGGAAAAATGATTTACCAAAAATAATCTAATTTCTTTGCACCTTAAATTGGATCATACAAAATTAATCTCAGAAAGACATGTTGGTGTTCCAACATTAAAAGCTCTATTTTTTGAAGCTATTGCATAGTTGGAGTTAAGTGCTCAACTGCAGTACAAAGTTGTCTCTTCTGGAATTTATAGACAAAATCATGATAGATATTTGAGTGTGAAGGCATGACTCCATTGTTTCGAATTCCATCATTTTCTATAGGGGTCACACCCCCTGGTGTCACGTCAGTACATACTTTGATTACTTTCTTATTTAAAAACCGAAAGGTTTTCCCAGGCATCCTTTCTTCCAAGGCCATTCAAACTTTGGCACATAAGTCATTCATATTGCATGGAGAAGCATATGGTACACCTATGCTTAACCTACCATACCTCAGAGTTGGGAAACAAAGTGGATGCAAATGCATGAGTGTAATAAAAACTTACCAAGCAACTTGTCACCTTGTCCTTGTCCACGACACTCAGGAGAAACAGCAATAGCAGCAACCTCCCCACATTTACTCTCAAAATATGGGAAAAGGGCAGCACAAGCAATGATCTGTCCTTCTCTTTCCACAACTATGAACGAATCTATTGTTTTGAGTAACTAGACAGCAAAATGTAAGCAATATTTAGAAAAATGTTAAAAATACTAGAGATAGAAGGCAATTTGAAGCCTAACTTTAAAACGAAAGGAAAGTTAGGAGTCATTAAAGGAGTTTGCTGACACACCTCTTCATCAGTCCGCCGGACTAATGTGCCAGCATCTTCTAGAGGTTGTATTATTTGTCTTATCCCAGCAAGATCTGATTCGCGAGCCATTCGTGTTCCCTCGTAAAGATCGCTGCATAGATTTTGAGATTGCAAGTGAAAAACAAGTATGGAAGTTACACATTGAAAGAATGCATGAACAATCATCACATCAGCTAAAAAAATCAAGCTATAGAAGCTTTGGACAAAATTTTGTGTTCCTTTTGTTTAGCCGGGGTGTTAAGGAGAGAAGAGGGCGGACTTCAGTTCTGCATTTCTCTGTACACTGGGCAGAATACCAGTGTCTCCATGTTCATACTGCAACCGGCTATGTTTCAAAAGGTAGCTACAGCCCTTTCCTAACAGCACAATTAGGCCAATGGGGTTTCCCGAATACTCTGAAGAGCCAAACTATCACATCTATATACAACCACATGCACACACCTAGCCTCTGAGACTACTAAGCACCAGATAGACACAAGAAGCCGATTACCTAGGAAGTGATGACCAGACTCATATTTCATATAACCTCCACATTTGAAGCTAAATTGTATGTCTGCAGTGGAAGCTGTATACATTTTAGGTATCCCAGTACCAAAGCACAAAATTAAGATATAAATATCCTATTCTCTTGTAACCAGAAATTTCAAGACAACAAGCTCGAGCACATTTATTTTACTGTTGTATTGAAAAGCCATGAAATAAATGGATTAACAAATTTATGGAAACCAAAATTGTTCTCATTTCACATGTTTTTTTTTTTTTATCTTGACCTGACCCGACCTGCAAATTGAGGGTACCGGCACTTGGTGAGGGCAGCGCTAGGACATAGGGATGTTGACCTGACCCGGCCCACAACAAACAAAAATCAAACCTGCTTAATTTCATAGTAAGGGGGGAAAAACAGAAGAGATGCATTTGCTGATGCCATTAGGAGTTCGGACTTTCATTTGGTAAAATGTTGTATTAATTACAATATTCAAGGTTGAAACGTTTTATTTAGTTGGACAATTCAGTTACCGGAAATTTATATCCGGTAAAATGCTCAGGAAATCTAGAGTTTTGGACTTATATTTGGTAAATTGATGTGCATTGATGAAAGATAGAAATTTTCACGATAAAACTAGACAAAATTTTTAAAAATTAATTTTGACCATCGAGGGTTACAAGGGTGCCCCGACCCGCTCATCAATTGTGGGCCACGGGTCTCCTAACATCTGACCCATCTGGACCCAACTTCTACCCAACCTGACCCACCCCTTGCTTTGATAGGCCCCCTTCCAAAAAAAAATGGAAAGGAAAAGTAAAGAAAAACCTCCCTCTCAAGTCTCAACATGCACAACACACTTCTAGGGCATCCATCTGATAAAAAGACACCATATACCTTGCCACCATTGTCCCCACTCCATCCCTCTGGAATAATTCTAACAACAGAACTCCTCCAGTTGTCCCATCCAACAAATGAACCCTTTGGACACCTCCCTGAAAGAAAAGAAAAGGACATGAAAAAAATCCTCCGATCAATTTTTCTATCTTATGAAGAGAAAATACAAAGAAAGTACATAAAATAAACACCAGAAGACAAGATGTTCCACAACACCAGCATTCTAAACATCAACAAGAACGGAGGAACAAAGATAGCATGAAAGTGAACTTGCTGACTAGTATGCTACTGCGTTTTGGTGTAGGAAAAGATCATGCCACAAACACTAATCTCTGCTATACTTCATTTTTGCTTTGCTCAGAACATTGTACTCTTCAATAGCAAAACCAGCAAGCATAATCACATGAAGACACTATTCTTGAGGAAATTCCAAAATCATTTATGCTGCAGTCATAAAATCTTACTGCCAGACAAAGCTACAAACCAATGAGAAATTTAGCAATGATTGCACAGCAGGGGGACTTGAATTATAAAATCACACGAAGACACTAATGCCTTTGAAAAAGTTAACACTAGTCTGCTATGGGCATTCTATTAGGCCACAGTAAATGCAACAGTCCTAACTTAAAGAGAAGTCAATTGACCCACATACACTACATATATCTCTGAAAGCCACAGAAAATGCGCACAAGGTTAATCTTGAATCATTAAGAACTTATATCTGGAAGCCAAATCAGCAATGTGAAGAAATCAATACACTGATCAAATACTAGTGGACCCAACGCAAATGACCAAGAGACATTTCGTTTGCCATTCTCTAAGACAGTAAGACCTAAAAGAAAAAACAAACTGAAAGCCCAAAGGAACATAAAGTATCTCATGAGACAAGCTTAGGCAGCCTGTCCCCATCCACCAAAAATAAAATTAACAGCAAAAGAGAATTTCCAAGTCTTTAAAGAACATACTCTGCAGACAAAAGCCGCAGCAGCCAACTCTGAAAGGTATCCATTTAGCCTACTGAGCCTCTCTTGACCACCAACAGCAAATCCCTGCTCGCCAGACCATAAACCATTGCCACTGTCAAAACCAAGACCATTCTGGAACCTTGGTGTAGGCTTTCCGTTCAATGGTGTAGGCTTTCCATTCAATGGTGAGGGACTGCTGTTGGCAAACTGATAGCGCTCATGACTTTTGAGATCTTGACTTACAGCTTCAACATAGTTGGCAGCAACTTCACTTTGCTTGGCACGCTGACGAACAAGCTTGTCTGCATCGTGAAGGCTGAGGAAGCGGATAAGGCGTCCAGAGTCATCCAATATAGGCCCATCTATAATGCAAATGAGCTTCTCTGCTCCAAGAGCCAAAGCACATGCTGTAGCCACCTCATATGTACTGTAGTTCAAAAGAAGAAGCAAAAATAAATTGTCAGCTTCTCTGCTCCAAGAGCCAAAGCACGCGCTGTAGAACTTCTGGTTTCATCCCAGCAATTTTGCAGAAATAAATTCTATGCCAGCAGTTCACTAAAGACAAAGTGAATAAAAATAAGATGAAAGTTTCTTACTACACTACTTTTTCTTTCGCCCGTTTGGGGGGGGGGGGATTAGAATAAGTGTACATATCATACTTGCAATTGAGAACTTCGCCAGAGCTGGAATAACCCAAGTTACTTAGAAGTACAATGCATCCTGCATCAAGTCTCTCACGTATGCGACCAACATCTACTTTCTTCACTTCGCCAGTTGCTCCAAAATCAATCCCCTTGACAACACCTCTTTTCTGCATAAGTCGTTCAAAAGACAGTTTACACAACTAAAATGCGTAGTGACATAAACAATGGACATTAAAATTGTGAGACTGCCAGCAACAATTGCATGTCACTTGGCAGTCTAATCAGTCAAGAAACACCCTGATAACCTTGGGAGTGAAGTCATTTTAATTGGGAATTATGTGCATGTGCATACTCTGAACAGTTGTAAATAAACTTCAATAGCAAGGTAATGTATGGCTCACAAAAGTTAAAGTTCTTACCTTTGCTGCAAGGAAGTTTCCACTTGCAACACTCACACCAACATCATGCCATCTGCTATTTTCTCCATGCCTGCGGATGTTGCACAAAGAAGGTCCAGGAGCAAGTTTTGCCTCTATCATGATGCGGATTCTTCCTGCAGCCTCCATAGCTGCCTCGAGAGAATCAGAGTCAGTAATTCTGTATGGCCCAACATACCGAGGTTTGCATCCTGCAAGAAAGGTAAAGATGGTTTCAACCATATGTCTCAATTCTTGAAAAGAAATCTGCTTCATGATAATCAAATAAAACAGGCTTGGCAAATGAAGTCCCTGAATCTCAGTTAGAGCCAGCGGTTGCGGGAGCTTTTATCTTTTTACTGTGCATGCACTTCATGAATTAAGACCGAGCACATCCATTGTAGTGATGTGTCTTTCAAGACCTGGTTCTCACATTCCCCATAACTGACATAGACAACACAGATACATGACACAGAAAAAGTCAAACATCTAGCAATGGGAGCTCCATAATGTCGCATAGGAAGATCACTTCCCAAATCCATACAGAAAGTTCACAATCAGTAATCAAGCAAGGAATTCTCAAGTGATCTCTTCTTGTAGTATTTCCAACTTGATTCCATTTATCCTCTCGTTATTCAAAATTCCAATCATTTTCTTCTCTTGTTTTAATGGTCCCAGAAATCACTCATCTTCGTTGCTTCCTTCTGGTGGTTTTTATGGAGTATTATTTGAAAGTTTCTTGCCCCTTTTAAAGTCTCTTTCTTGTGAGGGAAGCTTTCTGTGGCAAGATCCTAACTAGAGATAATCCACAAAGGAGGATTACAATTGTGGTGAATAGGTGTTTTATGTGCAACGATGAAGGGAACTACGGATCATTTACTTATTCATTGCCTGGTTGCTAGATGCCTGTGGGATGTAGCTTTGAGCTTTATTAGCATCCATGGAAGATGCCAAATTCAGTGAAGCAAGTGTCACTTGCTAAGGAAATCTTTTTGGACTACAGATCATTAACTTGTTCATTACCCGGTTCTGATGTATGCAAGGTCACAAAGATCAGAGTTTTGACCTTACAATACACCACACATATCACACACACTTCTGATTGTATTTAAACAAAGCTAATTGGAATCAATTAGCTGGAATAGATGACAAACCGAGATAAAACAATAAAGATAGACTTGAATTCAATCTGATACAGGCTCACCACAGATAGAATGTCAAGGGCAAGGACTTGATCTCTTCACTGGATACAGGCACACCACCAATGAATCAATCGAGCTCTACACAGACCACTAGGAATGCCAATCCTAGATACTGAAGTAGATTCAACCAAATGAGAGTTTGCCGACACTCACAAACGAGAGGCTCAACTAAGGCACTCAAGATGCGATTGAAAATATCACTGATTGGTTTTTTTAAAGCAGCTGAAAACTCAGCTAATATAGTACATGGTAATTCAGTTTAATTAGAGGCTGCTTAAGATAAGCATCCTACTAATCTCCCTGATCATTCCTAAGCTAAACAAATACAATACATTACATCCTAATTCTAACTAAATACTATCCGGGTTACATTAGCAAGAAAAGAAAAAGAAAAGCATAAACTAAAATCTGATTGGACCAAATTACCAAAAGGTGGCAAAATGAGCCAATCAGAGGATTTCCTAGCTAGGAGGGTAAAACTAAGTTACCATTATAATTTCCCGGGCTTTCCTAGGCTAGATGTAATCTCCACAGCTTAAGGAAGTTGGGAAAAGACACAAATAACCCTCATGGAAGCTGGAACAAAAACAACTTAGCCCCAGAACTGGGGTTCTGCAAAAACTGATAACAAACAACCACTGTAGGATTGCTTGTTTTGGTGCTTGAAACTTGATGACATCTTGCTCGAACATGCTGAGACTTGGCTTGATCTTGGAAAGTGCATGGCAAGGAACAAAAATCTCCTAGGGAACCTTTGCTGAATCTCCCTCAATTGAGATGAGGTGAGAAAGATGATGCTTGAGCCGAATCGATTTGGACCGCACTGTCCGATCGACCAATGCTGGTGGGCTGGATGGTTGTGAGGACCAAGACTTGCTTCACCATGATGTAACAAGCTTGGATCGATGCTAGTGGTAGATTGGTGACTGGTGTAGAATCAGTAGAATCATTGATCATCTACTAGTTTTGGAAGCCTATTGTTTCTACTGGATTTGCTTTTGCTGCTGAATTTTGCACAGCAAGGCTGGCTGCTCCTGGTGTTGATACTGCTGCTATTGGTGATGAAGATGATGTAGAAGATACTCGTGCTGCTACTGCTGAATCACCTTCTATTTCCTCTCCCTCCTGTGATCTTGTGATTGATGCTGATGATGCTGATGCTGGTGATGCTGGATGGTCTCCATCATCCTCCCCAGGTTGAGGAAAGTTTGTCCTCAAACTTGGAAGGTCTTCATGCTCTGGAAAATAGGATCTTAAGTCTGCAATGTTGAAGGTGGCACTCCCTCCATAGTCATCTGAAAGATCCAACATGTAGGCATTGTCTCCTATTTTCTCCAAGACTTCAAATGGGTCATCTGCTCTTGGAACTAGCTTTCCTTTCCTCTTTGCTGGGAACCTGTTCTTCCTAAGGTGTATCCACACAAGATCTCCTGGCTGGAAAACCATTTTTCTTCTGTGCTTGTTTGCTGAAGTAGTTGCCTGCTCAGAATACTTGATGATTTTCTCTCTAACCTGTTGATGAAGTTTCTTGATCATCTCTGCATGTGTACCTGCTTATAACTGAACTTTGCAGAATTGGTTAGTGGAGATAAGTCCAAAGGAGTGATAGGATTTCTCCCATATACAACCTGAAAAGGGGAAAGGCTAGTTGCCTTTGAAGGTGCTCTATTGAATGCAAATTCAGCATAGGGCAAAAGAGTGTCCCATCCTGTTTTATTTGTGTTTATCAGTGATCTCAATAGAGTCCCAAGTGTCCAGTTGGTCAACTCTGTTTGACCATCAGTCTGTGGGTGGCATGCTGTGTTGTATTTGAGCCTTGTCCCTAGCTTCTTCCATATAGTCACTCAGAAATGACTCAAGAATTTTGCATCCCTATCTGAAACCATACTCTTAAGGATACCATGAAGCCTTACAACTTCTTGAAAGTATAGCTCTGCCACTTTTACAGCATCATTGGTGGTATGGCATGGTATAAAATGAGCCATTTTGCTGAATCTATCTACAACCACCATGATAGAATCCTTCAATCTCTGTGATCTTGGCAGACCAACAATGAAATCCAAGCTTACATCCTCCCATAGGCTTGTAGGGACTGGCAGTGGGGTGTATAGCCCTTGGGATAGGCTATGGCTCTTTGCTACTTGACAGATTGCACACCTTTTCACCCAATGCTCCACATCTTTTCTCATTTTAGGCCAGTAGTAGTGTTCTTTGAGCATGAGAAGGGTCTTCCCAATGCCAAAGTGACCTGCCAAGCATCCTCCATGAACTTCTGAAAGCAGTAGTTCCCTGAAACTACTCTTTGGTATACACAGTCTTGCTCCCTTGAAAAGAAACCCTTGGTCTATGTGATATAGACTCTGAGGGTGTCCCTGGCATTTCTGAAATATCTCACCAAAATCCTCATCTTTGTACAAGGCTTTCAGTTGTTCAAAGCCAAGTACCCTTGCATCTAGAACTTGCAACAATAAATATCTCCTTCAGCTCCCTTGTTTAGCTTCCCTGACTTGTGATGGATCATGAAGTGAAACTGCTGCATGAACTCTACCCAAGCAGCATGCCTAGTGTCGAGCTTATGCTGCCCTTGGATGAACTTCAAAGCTTCATGATCACTATGCAATATGAATTCTGCTCCAATTAAGTAGTGTCTCCAGTGCTGAAGAGCTCTAATGATGGCATAGAACTCTTTATCATAGGTGTTGTACTTCCTTTTGGCATCATTCAATTTTTCACTGAAATAGGCAACAGGCTTGCCTTCCTGGGTTAGAACTGCTCCTATGCCAACACCTGAAGCACCACACTCTACTTCAAAAACCTTGGAAAAACTAGGCAAAGCCAGGACTGGTGCTGATGTAAGCTGCCTTTTGATCTCTTCAAATGCATCCTGTGCAACTGGTGTCCAAGAGAAACTCTTTCCCTTCACTAGCTCTGTCATTGGTGCTAGGATGGTATTGAAATTCCTCACAAATCTCCTGTAAAATGAAGCTAACCCATGAAAGCTTCTAATTTGCTTAATAGAACTAGGAATAGGCCATTCTCTGATTGCCTTGACCTTTTCCTCATCCACCTGAATCCTAGCTGTTGTCACGATGTAGCCAAGAAAGGTGACTTGGCTTGTAAAGAACTGGCACTTCTTCAAATTCCCATATAACTGCTCCCTGCTCAATATCTCCATCACACTCTTTAAGTGGTCAATATGCTCCATCTCAGATTGGCTGTAAATAAATATGTAAAATAGACAACACACTTACCAATCAAGGGCTTTAGAACCTGATTCATCAGCCTCATGAATGTGGATGGTGCATTTGTCAAGCCAAAAGGCATGACTAACTACTCAAATAACCCTCATTTTGTCTTGAAAGTTGTTTTCCACTCATCTCCTTCATATATCCTGATCTAAGAGTAGCCACTCAGATCAATCTTGGAAAACACCACTGAGCCATGCAATTCATCTAGCATATCTTCAAGCCTGGGAATTGGGTACCTGTACTTAATAGTAATCTTGTTAATAGCTCTACAGTCAATGCACATTCTTTGACTGCCACCCTTTTTAGGTACCAACAATGCTGGCACTACACAGGGGCTCAGACTTTCCCTTATCATACCCTTCTCTAGTAGCTCATCAACCTGTCTTTGTATCTCATTGGTTTCAGCCGGGGTCATTCTGTGTTTAGCAAAACAGACCCTAGAACTGGTTTAGGATAGGCTGAAATAGGGGGTGGTCATTTTGTGGGCTTATGTCTTCCTCAATATCAAGCAAAATGAGATCACTTTGTTCACTGAACTCATGCTGTTCAGCTGACAAAATGACATCAAGAGCTGGCTCAACAATAAGGTTTTTGGTTCTTTTTGTGAGCTGGGATGGTCTAAGAGGGGTAAGGGTGATTTTCTTGTTGTTCAAACAAAGGGAATATGTGTTGGCTCTCCCATTATGGTTAATAGACCTGTCATACATCCATGGTCTCCCTAATAACAGATGACAGGCATCCATAGGAATCACATCACGCCAAACTTCATCTCTATAAGCTGAACCAATTGAAAAATTCACAAGGCATCTAGAAGAAATCTTGATACCTTCACTTTGGTTCAACCATTGTATGGTATAGGGTGCTGGATGGGTGCTGGTAGCCAAATTAAGCTTCTTCACCATGGTTTCTGATGCTGCATTAGTACAGTTGCCTCCATCAATGATCAAAGAGCAAATTTTCCCACCACCTGTGCATCTGGTGTGGAAAATATTCCTCCCTTTGCTCTGCTGCTAATAAGCAAAAATTGCTGGCTAATTTGGTAGGATTATAAACAACAATGTTAGTCTGTGGTTTTAAAAATTTCATAAGATTTTGCAATTTGCTTATTAACATGTTTCAAACAATTACTTGTTTATATGCTTATAAACAACTATTAAGGATTCAAGATATGATTATAAACATATATATATCACTTGCAAAAAAGTTTAAAAAGATCTATAACATGTTTAGATTACTTATTAATCAAAACAAATACTCTGAAATCCCGCTCAAATGAGGTACGGAGGAGTCGGATGTAGCAGTCTTACCGTTAAATTTTGCAGTTTAGAGAGATTAGTTCCAATTCACCCAAGATTTAGAAATCGTTCGGTACCTACTTCTTAAATGGAGATGAATGGTCCATTCCATTGTAGTAATTATAATTAATGAAAAATGGTACGGTCCATTCCATTATTAAGTTTTATTTGGCATACTACGGGATTCTATACAGTACGTGGAACACGAACGGGGACGAGGGACGTAACCCAAAGTGAATCGGGTATGAAATGATCCGGGGTAAGGTATGTGGGACAATTATGGGACGATGAGACTTTATCAAAGAAAATTTAAAGCCATAAGGAGAATTAGCCGGCGTTTCATACCGGAGTAAAAAACACGCCAAAATATTCAAAATAAAAGAAAAAAACCAAACAAAACCTAACCATAAAGCCTTATTGCGTGTACCTCACTCGCCAATCCTACCAAATCAAAAAAAAAATATCCCCTTTTCAAAATCCACCAAAAAATTAGTCTTTTAAATTTATTTTGTTTCTAGGGCCCATGCCTCCTTTCTCTGTCCAATTCTAGACTCTAGACAGTAATGCAATAACAGAGGAGAGAGAAAGAGAGAGAGGGAGAAAAGCAAAAAGACTCCTCACCATCGACTATTCAACTTCGAGGAACACCGTAGAGAGAAAGAGCGGAGCGGCTAGAGAGAGAAGATAGAAGAGAGAGAGTGAATAGGATAGATCGAGAAGAGGAAGAAGAAAGGTAGGCCATCCAAGGCAGATACGGCTGCTAGACTCGCTGCCACTGACTATGCGGGTTCTCCGCCGACCACCGCCGAGCATACTAACACAGTTCTTTACTTCTTTCTTTTGGTTCATACTTTCTCATCGAGGACGCCATGCTTGTCCGATTGGTACGAGTCCCCAGGCCGATTTCTATGGTTCCCGTCCCCGAACTAGGACGGTCAAACTAGGACGAGGATCGATGCATCGTCACACATCTCGGTTGACATTGGCTTAAATCCTAACCCGATTTCTCTATAAATAGAGGCCCTCCCATCATTTGGAGGTTGGACTAGTTGGACTCGAAAGACTCTCTCAAGAATCTCTGAAGACCCTCTCACAAATCTCTAAAGACATCACGAAGACTCACTCTCACAAACAAGGCATTAAACACATCAAAGTTCGTGTCGTTGGTTCGCAGGAGATCAAATACTCATCTTGATTGAGATAAAGTCTTCAAGACTCTCCTTCAAGATCAAGTTCATCCAAGTTCGCTCAAGCTTCAAGGAGATCGAATCAGATGATTAGTTACTTTTTCTTGTAACTGTTAACAAGAGAATTGTGCCCACAAACTCAAAAATCAATACAAATATTATTTTGTTACCTAATTTCTTGTCCTATTTAATTTTGACTCCAAATTTGTGTTTACACACCCCACATACCATTTATATATAACAACACTTATATATAACAATGCATATACATATACATAATTCTCGCAGGGATAAAGCACTTTCACAGGAGTGTGGATGCTCCCGTCTAGACATGCAAAAAGATTACGCTTCCACCATTTCGCCATGGGCATGGGAGGCCTAGAAAGTCTACGTGGGAGGTAATTAGAGCAAATTTGAAACAATGTGATCACCCAAGGAACCTGTGCAGGAGGCAGCTTTGGCCTTAGAACCAAAGTTCAATTCATGCAATTGAACCTTGGCAGAACCCCAACCTGTGAAATCAGGGTTCATGTCTGCTTTCAAGGTCTGAAACAAGCTGCAGTGTAAGGCAATGGCATTTAGTGGATCCTATGTATTCCTTGGTCCATCAACAACCCCTGATCGAGGAGTGCAAGTGACTGCTGTTCCTAGACATTTTCTACAGCCAGTTGATTCAGGGAGTGCAACCAACAAGCAGTTGTGACAGTTTTGGAATTCCAAGCTTTAATAAGGTCATTTGGTCATTTATCCTTTAATGATCGAGTACCCTTGAGTTCTATTACTACCAGCTACTATCAGCAGCCAAGAAAGACTTAAATAATGCAGTGGAAAGATGAATAATGCATGAAGGAAGCAGCTGCTAGCCCAATCAGAACAAGCCAGCCCTTTTTATTTTATTTTGTTGTTTCTTTG
This sequence comes from Portulaca oleracea, assembly GCA_029582165.1. Classification (NCBI taxonomy): domain Eukaryota; kingdom Viridiplantae; phylum Streptophyta; class Magnoliopsida; order Caryophyllales; family Portulacaceae; genus Portulaca; species Portulaca oleracea. The sequence continues at coordinate 220,204 of CM055881.1, read as the reverse complement.
ATGTAATCTGATGTAATTATGCTTTGTATTAGTTTTAAGCAGCTCACTTATGTATCTTAAGCTAGCTTAGCAATAGTTTAGGGGTTTCTTTCAGCTTAGGAAACCTCCATTACTTGTAGACAGCCAGCTACTTGCTTAAAGTAGCATATATAAGCCAACTCCTATGTATTATTGTTCAATATGAGTGAATGATATGAGAAACCAGTCGAGCTTGTCTCCTGTATGTTTGTGAGTGTCATCTAAACTCTCTTTCATTTCTACTTGTCTGTAACTAAGCTTTGGCAAGCTTAGAAGGTGTTAAGTAGAGCTTGGTTTATGTCCTGGTGGTGTGGTCTATAGCCAGTGCATGAGCTGAGTACTGCCCTTGTGTTTTCATGTTGTGGTGTGGTTTGTAACAGTTGGATACACAGGTTTCTTATCTTTCCTCATTTGTTTTTCGTTCCTTGATGCTTTTCCATCCCTAAGAAAAGGTTAGGTTGAACAATCAAGGTCAGGAAGGGCCTTTGGTGTTGTCCAGACCAGTGCACTCTGATAGGTTTCGGTCTGCACATACATTAGCTTTGGTATCAGAGCTGTGTGACTTTCTTGGTGAGCTTCTTGTTGGTCACAGGATGTCTACTAGTAGAACTGCCGAGGAGGTGGCTGAGCAAGCTCTTAGGGAGAAGGCTGAATTGGAGAAACAGGTTCAGTACTTGACTGATGAGTTGAAGAATTATTTATACTTGAAGAAACAAAGTCTGAAGGATGAGTCTGAATATGAAGAAGAGGAGAGTACTTACTCCAGCAACCCTTTTGCTGAAGAAGAGGGTCTTCCTAGAGGGAAAAAAGTAAGAACCGGAAAGAAGAAGGCTGGAATGGATGACAAATTAGATTTCAAGGTACAAATTCCAGAATTTGAAGGTTAGTTGGACACTGAGGTACTGGCTGCAAACTGTGGAGAGGGTTTTTGATCTGAAGGAGGTCTCTGATGAGAAGAAGGTCAAGCTTATTGCCCTAAAACTGAAGAAACATACTTCAATCTGGTGATCTAATCGGCAGAAAAGAAGAGTAGAAAAGGGAAAGGAGAAAGTCAAAACCTGGGAACAGATGAGGGATGAAGTCTAAGTTCTTGCCTGTAAACTACCTTAGGGAGAATTATGGTAAACTGCAACAGTTGGTGCAAGGCAACAAGTCTGTGGAAGAATATACCAAGGAGTTTGAGCATCTTTTGTGGAGGTGTGACCTAAAGGAGAATGAAACTCATGTGCTAGTGAGGTTTCTGGCAGGTTTGAATGAAGGAATAAGGAATGTGGTGGAACTGCATCCATATACTACTTTGGATGAGCTCAGTTCCTTGGCTCACAAAGTAGAGTTGCAAAAGAGGTCTAGAGGAAAGGAGTTTGTTGCAAAAACCCCCCTATAAACCTCAACCCAAGCCCTTTACCTATCCCAGAACCTACCCCACAGCCCCAAGAACCCCCTTTACTCCAAGATACCTTACAAAACAACCTACTCCCCCACAAAACAACCTACTCCCCCACAAAAACAGCCCCCAGCTCCTCAAAGAAACCCAAACCCTATCCCTACGAATAATAGAAGATGCTTTAGATGTCAAGGACTAGGGCATATAGCCTCAGAATGTCCTAATAAGAGGATAGTGACCTTGGCAGATTATCAAGCTTCATGGTTTGCTGAACCTGAAGTTGAGGAGGAAGAGGAAGTACATCAAGAGGGAGAATTGCTTGATCTTGTGTATGATGAAGTTGAGGAAGGTCCTGATGAAGGAGAGCTATTGGTGATAAGGAGAGTCCTTAGTAGTTCTTCTGTGGAGGCAGGATAGGAACAAAGAGAAGCTTTATTTCATACAAGGTGCACTGTAAAAGGGAAAATATGCTCAGTTTTTGTAGATGGTGGCAGCTGTACAAATGCAGCCTCACAGGAGATGGTCGAGAAGCTGTAGTTAGTCACTTCATCTTATCCAGCACCATACTCTATTCAATGGTTGAAGTCTAGCAGAGGCATTCCTATTACAGAAAGATGCTTGGTGAGTTTTTCAATAGGCAAATCATATCATGATTCTGTTTGGTGTGATGTTTTGCCTATGGATGCATGTCATTTGTTGTTGGGAAGGCCTTGGATGTTTGATGGGTCTGTGCAACATGATGGAAGGGCCAACACCTATACTTTGGTGGTAAATCACAAGAAAGTAACCTTAACCCCACTCAAACACACCCAGCCCACAAAGAACCTTTACATTGAGCCTACCCTTGATCTTTTACTAGCTGTTGAGCATCATGAGTTCAGTGCTTGTAAGGATCTTATCCTATTATCCCCTGATGAACCACAAACCCCACAAATAACCATCCCCTACTTGTCCCACTCCTGGAAGAGTATGCATTTTTATTTCCTGATGAAATGCCCCCAGGATTGCCCCCCAAAAGAGACGTCCAGCACAAGATTGATCTAGTTCCAGGATTAGTCTTACCTAATAAACTTGCTTATAGGATGACTCCAGCTGAAACTGCAGAGATTCAGAGGCAAGTAGATGATCTTCTTAGCAAGGGAATGATCAGGGAGAGCCTAAGTCCATGCGCAGTGCCTGCTTTATTGGTCCCCAAGAAAGATGGTAGCCAGAGCATGTGTATAGACTGCAGAGCTATTAACAAAATTACTATCAAGTATAGGTTTCCAATACCTAGGCTTGAAGATGTTCTTGATGAGCCCCATGGGTCTCAGGTGTTTTCAAAGATAGATTTGAGAAGTGGCTATTATCAAATCAGAATCTATGAAGGTGATGAATGGAAAACAGCATTCAAGACAAAAGGAGGTTTATTTGAATGGCTTATAATGCCCTTTGGTCTCACTAATGCTCCTTCTACATTCATGAGACTTATGAATCAGGTACTGAAACCTTTGATTGGCAGTTGTGTGGTTGTTTATTTTGATGATATCTTGGTTTATAGCAAGACAGAAGTAGAACATCAGCAGCATCTGTCTGTCCAAGGAGAAATTGTATAGGAATTTGAAGAAGTGTCAGTTCTTTACAGACCAAGTTATTTTCCTTGGTTATATAGTGTGAGCTGATGGCATTCAAGTTGATCAGGAGAAGATCAAGGCCATCCAAGATAGGCCTATACCCAGTTCAATCCAGCAAGTAAAGAGCTTTCATGGGTTAGCTTCTTTCTATAGAAGATTTGTGAGAAATTTCAGCACCCTTATGGCACCAATGACAGAAGTAATCAAAGGCAAGTCCTTTCAATGGACTCCAGCAGCGCAGAAGGCCTTTGAACAGATCAAAGAAAAGCTTACAACCGCACCAGTTCTTGCTTTGCCAAGCTTTTCTAAGGTCTTTGAAGTCGAGTGTGATGCCTCACGAGTTGGTATAGGAGCTGTCCTATCCCAAGAGGGCAGGCCTATAGCCTATTTCAGTGAGAAGTTAAATGAAGCAAAGAAGCAATACAGCACTTATGATAAGGAGTTTTATGCTATTATCAGAGCTCTTGAGCATTGGAGGCATTATTTAGTTGGTGGAGAATTTATCCTACATAGTGATCATGAAGCCCTGAAATATATTCAAGGATAGCACAAGCTCAATCCCAGACATGCTAAATGGGTTGAATTTATGCAGTCTTTTCATTTCATGATCCATCACAAGTCAGGGAATATGAACAAGGGAGCTGATGCCCTTTCCAGAAGATTTTTCTTATTACATATCCTGGATTCCAGAATCCTAGGATTTGAGCCGTTGAAGGTCCTTTATTCTTTATTCTGAAGATGGTGATTTCAAAGACAAGTTCCAGGCTTGTCAACAGCATCCTCAGGGTCTGTATCATACAGATTATGGATTTTTATTCAAAGGTAGCAGATTATGCATACCTAGAAGCAGTATAAGAGAGTTATTGATCTCAGAAGTTCATGGAGGAGGATTGGCAGGACACTTTAGCATCGAGAAGACACTTATTATGCTGAAAGAACATTACTTTTGGCCAAAGATGGGAAGAGATGTAGAGCATCTTGTCAAGAGGTGCAATATATGCCAGCTTTCCAAGAGTCAAAGCCTACCTCAAGGGCTTTATACCCCTCTGCCAGTTCCTAAAGGTCCCTGGGAAGATGTCAAACTTGATTTTATTATGGGACTACCAAGAACTCAGAGAGGTAAAGATTCTATTATGGTTGTTGTTGATAGATTCTCAAAAATGGCACATTTTATTCCTCGCAATACTACTTTTGATGTTGTGAAAGTTGCTGATTTGTACTTTCAAGAAGTAGTCAAGTTACATGGCATTCCTAGGTCTATGGTTTCAGACAGGGATACCAAGTTTTTGAGCCATTTCTGGATTACATTGTGAAAAAAGATGGGAATCCAGCTCAAGTTTAGCACTACTTGTCACACCTAAACAGATGGGCAAACTGAGGTTACAAACAGAACCTTAGGTGCACTCTTGAGAAGCCTAGTGAGTAGGAACAAAGGAAATTGGGATACTATGCTATCACAGGCAGAATTTGCATTCAATAGAGCCCCAAGCAAAGCTATGGTCATTCACCATTCCAAGTGGTTTATGGTCTAAATCCAATCACCCCTTTGGATTTAGTCCCTCACGCTACTTCAGTCAAGTTTAGCTATGAAGCTGAAGTAAGGGCCAAGCAAACCAAAGAGTTCCATCAACAAGTGCAGCAGCAAATTGAAAAGCACAATGAGAAGATAGCAACAGCAGCAAATCAAAAGAGGAGGAGAGTTGTGTTTGCTCCAGGTGACTTGGTATGGGTACACCTTAGAAAACACAAGTTTCCTAGCAGGAGGAAAGGGAAGCTTGTTTCCAGGGCAAATGGTCCTTTTGAGGTGTTAGAGCAAATCAATGAGAATGCTTACAAGCTGGATTTATCTGAAGACTATGGAGGGAGTGCGACCTTCAATGTTGCAGATCTCAGACCTTACTATCCAGAAGAGGAGGGTTTACCAAGTTTGAGGGCAAACTTTTCAGAGCCTAAGGTGGATGATGGAGGTCCATCTCCATCAGCATTGCTAGCTGAGACGGCAGGGTCCAAGGAGAGGACTTTCTTTCCTGAGGTCCTCAGCAGGTCCTTCACAAACTGGGACTTAGCTGGAATTCAGGAGGAATCAAGTCCCTCTTACAACAAGAATAAGGCAGCAAGGGAGGACAGGTCCTAGGGTAATTTTGAAGCTATGAATGGAAGCAATGTGATCACCCAAGGAACCTGTGCAGGAGGCAGCTTTGGCCTTAGAACCAAAGTTCAATTCATGCAATTGAACCTTGGCAGAACCCCAACCTGTGAAATCAGGGTTCATGTCTGCTTTCAAGGTCTGAAACAAGCTGCAGTGTAAGGCAATGGCATTTAGTGGATCCTATGTATTCCTTGGTCCATCAACAACCCCTGATCGAGGAGTGCAAGTGACTGTTCGTCCTAGTCATTTTCTACAGTCAGTTGATTCAGGGAGTGCAACCAACAAGCAGTTGTGACAGTTTTGCACAATCAGCTACTTCATGCAATTCCGTGCATGGGAAATATTGCCCACGTTCGAATCCCTTAAATCCCACGTTAGCATGACTATACTAAGGTTTGTTGGTGTTGTTAATGTAAAAATAAAGCACCTTTTCAATAACAACGCATATATCGGAATCTAACTACGTTCACCAACCTCTCTCAGCCAAAAGCTTGTCAATGTGTACATGGGTACCAGGCACAATTACAAATTTGATCCCTAATCCATGTAGCAGAGAGATATCCTGCAAGCAATAGCGTTAAGCACTGTCAACAATACATTCCAGAAAAGGGATTATATTCTCATAAAGGACTGAAAGATTTGCAGTATGCAACATTGTCAACACACAAACAGCTAGTGGGAGAACTTAGGTATTAGGGGAAAAGCAACATATTACTCCCGTTGTCACTTTGAGTAACTTTTTTTTACACAATTTTCCATACAAAATAAGTACTTAAGTTATTTTCTTAATTTTTGAAATTTTAGCTAAATGGACAACTATTGTGGCACGGAAGGAGTAGTATACAAACAACCCAATACAAGAGTTAACTAAGCTACCTCATTTCAGGCGCCATAGAAATAAACTAGGTAAGAACAAGAAGAGTTAGAAGAGTACTAGTTATATTTGGGGCAACAATGGGAATTAGTTAAAAACAAAAAAAAAAGAAAGAAAGAGGGGAATTGGGGAAATACAGCGTGAAGCATGCCTTCAAAAGGGGGTCGAAGAAATGACTGGCGACAATCTCACCGGAGATAATAATGACAAAAGTGCCATCCCTATGAGCTGTGAAGTAGGGCCAAGCTTCACGGAACCAGCGGACAAACTGCTGGTCCTTGACCCCAAAGCCCTTGTCCTCTCCTTCGACGACCCAATCAGTGTCATTGAACACTTGACATTTAACTGATTTCTCGTGATCTCCGCCGCAGCCTAAAGTATCACTCACTGACACTGAAACGGGTTTAATGGGTTCGAATGAGGCAACAACATTAGCGGAGCAGCATGGAAGTTTGATTTGGGCACCGGCGTTGTGGGGAACTCGGGATTTTGAGGGGTAGTTTTGGAGCCAAATGCGAGAGGCGAAGGACACACTCGCCATGTGAGACTGACTGACACAGAGAGCCGCCTCGGACCACAGACGTGTATTTCAGAGAATCAGATGGATGAAGAAACTTCAACTGCGTGTGTAGTTAACTGCGTGTGTAGTTAACTGGATACGCGGATGCTACACCCAACCCAGACTCCCGGGCCCACTAACGCCCCTCCTTTATTCTTCCTTTTGCCTTTTGGTTGTTGACGGTAGGGGTGTTCATAAATAACCGCCCCGAAAAACCCAAACCCCATCATTAGTGTAGACCACCCAAAAATCAATTTTAATCGCCAAGACCATCAAATATTTTTCGCTCATCATTTCGCCACGGACGCATTTCTCAAACGTTTCAGACCGAATTACCCGAAATTAAATTTAATATTTAGGTCCAGATTTAATTTTCGCCTATTTTTTTCCAATCTCAGGAGAACCTAAATTAAAGCCATTTTTGCGCTCTTTCTTGAAAGCAAAAGTAAAATCTTAACGAGAAAATGCGAAAGGTCTTTTTATAAATAAAAATCCGATCTTTCATCCACTGAATCAGCTGAAAAAGGTGGTCCGGAAGCTTCCTCTCTCCCAGCAAGCAAGACGAGATCACCACTTCTCTCAAGGTTGGAGCAACAAACTCGGATTCGGCAAGAATCTCATTTTTTGGTAGTACAAAGAGGGAATTGGCCCAAAAATTGGATAAGGCTTTTGTGCCGGGAAAAGAGTTGAGTCGATCATGCTCGACGACTAGAAAAAGAAAAACGAAATCAGGATTTGGAAAAAAAAGAAGCGATGCAACACTTTACAATTTAAAGCATCTCAAAGCGTGGTTAACCCGAGCCTGTAAGTCCGCGCAGGATGACAGTAAGGGTAACATGAGCGTGAAAAACGAATAGGCCGTCTACTGGTTGTTTGTCGGCTGACGACCTACTGGCTGCGCTCAACGCCATTAGTCTCGGTTCGGCAGCCTTGTCTTCGTCTGGTTTTTCACTGGCAAATTCCACCATTTCCCCGGCTTGAATCTCGTTCAATCCATAAACACGCGCAATCCCATCTCCAACTAAGACCACTCGACCGATCTCATCCGCTGGACTCTACTCCAGTAATGTTGGAAATCGCGGCGAGAGGAGCAAAGAAAGCTACTTTTTAGTATCTTTAGTTAGTAGTAAGTCTTCAGATTGGAGATCTTACGCAGCTTTTTCGTTCGCTTACAACTAATTCCGTTTGGACTCGAAAACTGACCTCTCAGATGAGGTAGTTGAGATTTGCTCCTTTAAAGATAGATCTGAATATTGCCTCCAGCACAGCATTTGGCTTACAAAACGACAAAATGAAATTGCGATTGCATAAGTAGAGAAAGAAAATCAAGATCAGAAATCAGAGTACAAAATACTAGGAGTTCGCTGCAAGCATAAACAATAGGCAAGGAGCTGCTAATCTTCAGAAAGGTTAGACTGGTTCTGACTTCGTAAAAAAGGATTAGGGCATTTCCTTTCTAGACACGCCTCAAACAAAGGAGTTTGGTAATACATTTCAATAAGACATTGCAGCAAGATATAGGTCTCAACTCAGTAGGAGATTGGGGATTGCTAACTTTGGGGCCCTTGGCCTTAACACCTTTCTGGTGATGAACCCCATCGTCCAAAAGATGCGTGAGGTGGGGAACACCTCGCCTATGGTAGGGAAGAGAAGAAGGTGCCAGGAAAGAATTCGTTAGTAGGAGGAGAAGGGGCGAAGCGAAGGCAGCACCTTCTGATTTCATAATCCAAAATGGAAAATTGGCAATGGCTCGCCACACACTTGGTCTGGTCTGGAGAGGCTTATTTGTCTTATAGTTTAGGTGATCCGGTTGCACGTATGCCACTATCGAGAACGAAACCTCAATAAGTGGCAGACAGGGAGGAAGAAGATGTTGTTGATGAGCTGGATTTGACCAGGCTTACTGAGGAAACCACCCTCGGGATAGGATGTGTCAAAGAGCGGATGCTGTCCATCTTCGAAGGAAGGATTTGCTGCTAAGACCAAATAAGCATTCAATTATTTTGAATCAAAGCGAAAAGAAAAGAGAAGCAACTGGCGAAAAGCGCGCTGAAGCCTTATGTGTCAGTAACACTATCTCACGCGGGATCTTTCTCAGGAGGAAGTTTGTAAAAGATTGGTAGCTACTTTCAGGTGTAAAACCGTAGTGGTTTCAAGGGAAATGCATGAGAATGGCGGGTTCCACTATCACGCTGCAGCCAAGAATGAAAGCGCGTCAAAGAAGACCGCGGCACGCAACATAAGGGATATATTTCCAGGGTTCGAAGGGGCCCAATGCAACGTGAGATTTCCGAAGGGAAGGCGTGGATCCTCGATCCAAGTTTCGTCTTTTGAGTGAGGATGCTCTTTCTTGAAAGCAAAAGTAAAATCTTAACGAGAAAATGCGAAAGATATTTTTATAAATAAAAATCCGATCTTTCATCCACTGAATCATACATAGCCGAACACTTTGTCGCATCTCTTCGATACGGATACAGTAACGATCATAGCGATCTCCTCTGGTACCTACTGGGTCTTGATTTTCTTTTGCCTATCGGTCGGCCGGCTTTAAGCAACCTTCGCATTTTCTGCTGAGATCCTTTCGACTATTGCTATGAAAGAGGGAAGAAGACCCGCTTTCGCAGGGGAATATGAGATAGCGACTTGACTTATTGACCTTCATGAGCAATCCACTGTCCAGGCCCAAATTTTAATCTGGAAAAAAACCCTAATTTATCTTAATGTTGGCGCTCAGTGCTCCAATTCCAAATCCTCCAAAAAGTCAAAACGTATGGAAACTCAGTACCAGTGGTCCTGCTGACCCAGTTTCAGAACATTTTTGAAACATTCTTTGCTACTGGAGTATTAGTTAATAATTACAAATTAAAAATAAAAATTGGAAACTCATATGATTATAATTAATCGTTTTTTCGTTAATCAGATCCGCCTCAATCGGGTACCCGTTTCAGTACCGGTAGTTTCGATTACGGTTACGGTTCGAGGGTTTGGCCGCCTCGAATTTTTGGGTACCCGGAAAATTATTCAATCGGTTTGGGTACCCGCCCGTAAACACCTCTAGTTGACGGTAGGGTTATTGACCTCAAGGGATGCCTAAGAAGCAAATTGACCATGAAGAATTAGCAGGACAATGAGCCCTCAAATAGTCAAATATATGGAGATCACTAAGGTTCATGAGGCATGTATTTTTTTTTTAAATTTGATTTTTTAATTTTTTCCTAAGCTGTCTTGTAAATTTTACGTCAAAAAATTATCATGGGTTATTCAAGTTGTAACCATAATTTACCATTAAATAAAACCATAAATTATTAAAGTTGTAACTATAGTTTGACACTAAGTGCACCCATGAAGTTTAGGACTTTACGGAAGGGAGAAAGATAAAGGGTCTAAATCAAAGGAGAATAGGAAAAGTTTAAAATTGACGAGCCAGGTGTTGAAGAAGGAAGTGATTCTACTGCGAGAGTGAAGATAAAACTTATCTTTGAAGAACGTCATCAAGTCCAACTTCACAGAAACCCTAGCCGACCTCACAGACCATGTTAGGACCGTCGATTTTATTGTTGTCGACCTCAAAATGACTGGCATTACCAGCTCATCACCTACACCTTCTTCCGACCTCGAAATAATAGTGGGAAATGTTGCGTACCCTACACCCAAACAAACACAGATTTCTCCAAAATTAATTTAGGAAAAATGTGAAAGTTGAATCAGAGAAAAGAGTGTATCCCCTCCATAGAGTCTTAAATTTCATGGGTGCACTTAGTCTCAAACCATCGTTGTAACTTTAATAATCCATGGTTTTACTCAGTGGCAAACCATAGTTACAACTAGAATAATCTTTTTGGTGTAAAATTTCCAGGACAGCTCAAGAAAAATGGTCCAACCAATTTCAAACAGTAGGAAAAAGGATGGTAGAAAAAATTTCCAACCATTTTAGCAAAATTGGTTGGAATTTCCAACTCTTTTTCCCACATAAAATTTTTGAAAATAGTTGGAATATGAAATGGTTGCTAAAATGGTTAGTTTTTCCAACCATTTTAAATTGGTTGGAAAAAAGTGGTTGGTAATACACATATTTTTAGTTGTGATTCCTCTAGACTGCCTCAAGGACATTATTCATGAGCAATTAGTTCTTTTGTAATCTTTTCCTTTGGTAATGAAGTTGAGTTTAATTCAATAATAACAATTGTTTTCGATACATCGTGAGTTGAATCTTGACCGAGGTCAAGATAAGTTAATAATGTCCTTATTTTAGTGTGCATATTTTTTCAATAACCCTATTCACCCCTCCTTTAGGGTTCTTTCAATTGGTATCAAAGTAGGTATGCTCAAGAAAGAGTCTAACCGCTTTGTAGAAGAGATCATGGCGAGAGTTAACAACTATGAGATTGGCCAAGGACGCTCATGGACAAGACCTTCACTGCTCCTAGGTTCAAACTTTAGGAATTGGAAGAGACAAACCGAAAATTCTCTCCCCACCAATACCTTGTAATCAACCTTTGCATATCATTACTCTACGAGCTTAAGATTTTGAAAATACTCATTGCGTAGACTGGTAAAGCTCATGCCACTGCTTTTATAACCACTTCTTGCCCGACTTATGATGAAAATCGATCATCCCAATTGCTTAGGCGCTTAGCTACCATGTCTTTTATGCATAGAAGATCCTTATATTTGGACTTACCTACATAAGTAGGGTGCCCTAGATAACTATTGTGTGAGAAGACTTCTCAAATCTCCAAAATTGCTTTAATGGCCTCTATTTTGGCTTGAGGAGCATGCTTGTGAAAGATAACCTTTGTTTTATTGTAGTTCACTTGCTGACCCGTGATGGTCTCATAGATATTCAAAAGACGCTTAATCAAACTGGCTTGGTCTTTTGTAGCCCAACAGAAGAGAATCGTGTCGTCAGTGAAGAGAAGATTAGAGACAACCAGGGCCTCTCTATAGATTTGAATACCTTGAAACGCTCTTGAGCTAACTTCGATGTAACAAGGCTGATATACCTTCGATGGCAATGACAAAAAAGAAATGGTGAGAGGGGGTCTCCTTGGCGTTTCTCCTGGAAAGGGGTCAGAAGCCCCCTAGCCTCTCCATTAATTATAAAAGAGAACGTAGAAGTTTCAACAAACCGCATTACTGTATTGACCCACGACTCACAAAAGCCAAGCTTGGCTAGAATGCCCCGAAGGAAAGGTCATTCTACTCTGTCAAACACCTTCCTCATGTCAAGCTTGGTAGATATGTAGCCATTAGAGCCGGAGTGGCAATGGATATGAGGAAAAGGCTCATACGACACCAAGATGTTGTCCCTTATGAGCCTATTTCTCACAAAACCAATCTGAGTTTCAGAGATAATGTCTGACAACAAAGTCTTGATCCGATTTGCCAATGTCTTCGTAGCAATTTTCACTAGGACATTTTCCAAACTAATTGGCCTAAACTCCACCACTGAGCTTGGATTTTTACCCTTAGGAATTAGGTTCACCAAGTGTGATTTAGACCCTCAAGAAACAGTCCACTATTTAAGAGATGAAAAAACTATGTCACTCACATCTTGCCCTATGATATGAGAGAAACATTGATAAAAGAAAAAATTGAAAGCACCAGGGTCGAGAGACTTACCATGATGCATCTGAAATAGTGCACCTTTTACTTCCTCTTGCACAGGGAGTACTTAACCCGTCTTTCATCGCAAAAGTGACCCTCTCAAAGTCCTTTGGGGTCATGAAAATAGTCTCATTAAAGTCTTGTAGGTTGTAGATGATGTATAGTGTTGGTCTTTTGGTGAGCCGAGGATTTCTAAAGAAACCACTTAGAGTTTTGACCCCAATAAGATAAGAGATCCTTTTTGGCTCTTTACCACCATATGATCTCCTCCTGATTTCGGAGCTCTTTGAGTATAGCAATCAAGGCCTCCCGATCATGGGCACAAGAGGCCCTGCTGAGAGCACTTTTGGCTTCCTTTATAGAGCGTTAGACACTCCTAAAATTGTCTGCTGCCTAGGTGATCAAGGTTGTTATGCTTTTTCAAGCTTTTGTATATAGTTGGCACAAGAAGTTCTCCCCGCATCAACATTCCAGACATTTGATATAAGTTGCTCATAGGAGTTGTCAGTGACCTACATAGTTTGGAAATAATAGCATTTACCTTGAGGATGGGAGTTGGATTTTGACAAGTTGAAAGTTAGGCAAATTGGAAGATGATCAGAGAGTCTCCTTCAAATGTGCCACCTCTGCAGTTGGGAACATGCTACTCCAGTCGACATTGCTAAGGAATCTGTTACAATGCTCTACCACAGAATCATCCATGTCCCTACCATTCCAACAAGTATAAGGTACCCTTTATAACCCACGCCCGACAAGGCACACTCAGTGAACGTATCCTGGAAGGCATCTAAGATATTTTGGGGTTTCGAGAGGCTATCAAGCTTCTCGTAGTTAAAGAAAATTTCATTTATGTCTCCACCAATAAGCCAAGGAAGCTTAGAATGCGTGCTTAAGTCCTTCACAACTTGCAAGTATTCAATTTTGACTGAGTTTGGGGCCATCCGTAGAGACTCGTGAAGCGTCATTAATTGTTCCCCATCCCTTCATCCATTATTACATCTATGTGGTTTGGGAAAATGAGTGTAAAGAGACCTTGATCTCTTAATTCTAGAAAAAAGTGAGGCCTCCCGACCTGCCACAACTATCAATAGTGATACCATGGAAATTCCCCTTTTTTTTTTTTGCTTCACCAAGTTCATCTCAACCGAACTTCATTTTGTTTCCAACAAGAAGACAAAGGTCGCCTTTGATCTGCGAATGAATCCCAGCAGATCCTTCACTATCCTGGGGTCACCAAGTCCCCAACAGTTCATAGGTAATATACTCATTGGGCTCGGTGGAGTTGCTCCGTAACTTTCGCCTCTCTGCCATTTGGACTTTGAGATGTGATCACCTATTCAACAGTTCATAGGTAATATACTCATTGGGCTCGGTGCGTGTGTGATGAAGCTTTGCTTGAGCGTTTCATTGTCTGGTGTTACTTTATCGATATTCATCCCATCCATGGGCTCCTTACTGTTTGATTCTTTCTTCGAAACCCCCCCTTCGCATGTGGTGCCCTGCACGTACGCTTCTTCTCCTCCAAATTCTAAAAAGCCAATTTTTTCCTCGCTTTTGGTTTAGTGACCTTGCCTTTGAAATCTAGGTAAAGCCTTTTCTCCTCTTGTATTTCAACTTCCGCATTCCGCCTTCCATATTTCATCGATGAAGCTTTCAGCTAATTCTAATACCGTAGCTCTTCTCTTAGGGTCATTGGATTCACACTGTCACATCCTTTTAAGACGTGGCCCAGTTTCCAGCAGCCATAGTAAAACTTCTGAAGTTTCAGATACTTGAAATGAATCCACATTAACTTACCATCTAGTTTAACCATGATCCCTCTTCTTAAGGGCTTTGTAACATTGACATCAACCCTAAAGCATATAGACTTCCCCGCCCTAAACATACTATCCTCTTCACAACCTATATACTTCCCTACCTTGTCGCCTAAGATCCTCGCAAAAGCCTTTGTTTGTCTCATTGCAGTCACTTCAAACGCCTTGAACCAAAATCTTGTCATCCCGAACACTATATCAGCGTACTACTCCATACTCGTCCATTCTTTAAGTAATAAAAGTTTATTATTAAAGGACCATGCAAGTTTCAGATACTTGAAATGAATCCACATTAACTTACCATCTAGTTTAACCATGATCCCTCTTCTTAAGGGCTTTGTAACATTGACATCAACCCTAAAGCATATAGACTTCCCCGCCCTAAACATACTATCCTCTTCACAACCTATATACTTCCCTACCTTGTCGCCTAAGATCCTCGCAAAAGCCTTTGTTTGTCTCATTGCAGTCACTTCAAACGCCTTGAACCAAAATCTTGTCATCCCAAACACTATATCAGCGTACTACTCCATCCTCGTGCATTCTTTAAGTAATAGAAGTTTATTATTAAAGGACCATTCCCCTTCGTTCATCACATATTGTTTATGTTCCTCTAAAAAGAATTGGAACGAGAAGAGACTTTTCACAAGTTTCCTTGTGATTAGTCTGTTCGTCGCCCACCATATGTTTTTTTTTAAGACGATTCTCAGGACCTTCAAATTGAAACTGCTTTGTATCAATAGGTAGCCCACAATACTTAGGGATGGCGATGGTTCGGGTTCGGGGCGGGTAGAGTCGTACCCTTACCCGTACCCGTTTTCAAAATCAATACCCTTACAGCCTTACCCTTACCATATTTAGCGGGTACTAAAAATTAGTACCCTTACCCGTACCCACCGAGTATGCGGGTGTGACGGGTATTATTCGGGTCTAAATAAAGTTTAAATTATACCACCCATTTTATACCATACTTACAAATTTATGGATTGTACTCGGGTACTTCAACTACAATTTTAGGGCATGTTTAAATGCGATTGGACGAATTTGGAGGAACGTTAAACTAGCATCTTGATAACAGTTCAAATGGAAAAAGAGAGGAAGTGTACTGGCTTTAGAATTTAGATGTAGTGCAATAATATTAATATTGGTTTTCATGATTTTTTTTCCAAAAGTGTGGGTTGAATGCGTGAAACAGACTGGGCTAAGTCCAATTGAACGTGGAGTATGGACTGCGTGTACGAGCGTTGTGTGGATCTTTTAAGTGCGGGTCGGGTTGGGTCGGGTACCCCCCGAGTCCTCGTTTGTACCGGTACCCATACCCGTACCCGGCCAGTACCCGTATTTTTTTAAAAAAATAGTACCCATACTCGTTTTTCCAGGGTCGAGTAGGAGCGGGTACTCGCGAGTATGGGTATTATTGTCAGTCCTATCAGGGCAATTTCCGCCTTCTTCTCCACTGAAATTTCCTTCTCTATCTCCAAAACCTCTCCTCATCTTCCGTTATTTCAACTTACTCATACCAATGTCCATGACCTTCTCCATCATAGACTTTGTTATTCACGTAAACCAATCGAATATGGTTTAACGAACCAAATCCAAGAGCCAACATCGAGACTTAGTCAGGCAATGACAACTGCTGCTAGTCTATACCCACGCCAGAGGCCGACAACCTCGCTTCACCGAATGGGAAGCTAAAACACTAACACTATTGTCATCGGAGACCGCTAGAGCTCATTTAATACGTAAACTAGCTCATATGATGTTATGAACCAGGGTTGTCACAAAAAATTGTTTCTAAAGACAAATACTAAATCTATTTAAATTGTGGGCTGAAAGCAATAACAAAATTTTTAAAAATATATCTTATTAAGATTAATCTATATGTATAGAAATAGATATTCCCTTCTTCCCATAATAGTTGTCGATTTAACCTTTTTTTTTGTCTAATTATACTTGTCGCATTATAATTTCAATACAATTTTTTTTCAACTAAATGCTTTTTTCATTAACTTTTTTAACATAAAAATAAAAAAAAAGAAAGAGAAAGAAAGATATATTTACGATTGTTTGTTCTTTTCGAATGTAGGATAGTTGAAAGAAAGGTTGGATAGGAAAGGTATGTGGGTTGGCTTATGTTTAGAAAGGTAAGTCACACCATCTAAATATATAATTTTGTTAAATATATATTTTATAATTTTAATAAGTTTTTGTGAGTAAGACAAGTCACATTAGTCGCATCACTTATTAAATAGGGTTATTGGTAAAAATAAGATGGTGAGCCCGGGATGCTCTGTGAGTTCATCCACATTAATTTTTGTTTTTGTTTTTATTTTTGGGTATAATACATGTACTTCCTCCGTTTAATATTAATTGTCCAAATGTCTATTTTTAACTAAAAAATTTTCATAACATATTCTATTAAAAAAATACGACTTTATGTTCTTAAAATAATATTTTTTCGCTATTAATCCAATGGTAATACTTTCATATACTAAAATATTGCATATGTCGAGAAATTAATGACGACAACAGACCATTAATATGAAATAATGAAGTATTTTGAGTCATTTTTTTAATTTTTTTTTCCTCAAGCATAATAGGTGCCTTCAATTCACAATATTCATTTTAAAAATTATGAACATTGTGGTATATATTTCTCAACATTTATCTACTAGTTTATGAACATTGTAATTTTGGTTTATGAGCATTCATGTACTGGTTTATGAGCACTCTAATTAATATATATTTATGAACATTGTAGTTTAAGTTTATGAGCATTCATCTACTAGTTTATGAGTATTCTACTATAGATTTATGAACATTGTAGTTTAAGTTTATGAACATTAATGTACTGGTTTATGAACACTCTAGTATATATTTATGGACATTGTAGTTTAGGCTTATGAGCATTCATGTGCTGGTTTATGAGCACTCTAATATAAATTTATGAGCATTGTAGTTTAAATTTATGAGCATTCATGTACTGGTTTATGAGCATTCTAGTATATATTTATGAGCATTGTAGTTTAGGTTTATGTGTATTCATGTACTGGTTTATGAGCATTATAGTATAGATTTATGAGCATTGTAGTTTACATTTATGAGCATTCATGTACTGGTTTATGAGCACTCTAGTATAGATTTATGAGCATTGTAGTTTACATTTATGAGCATTCATGTACTGATTTATGAGCACTCTAGAATAGATTTATGAGCATTGTAGTTTAGATTTTATGAGCATTCTTGTACTGATTTATGAGCACTCTAGTATAGATTTATGAGCATTGTAGTTTAAGTTTATGAGCATCCATGTACTGGTTTATGAGCACTCTAGAATAGATTTATGAGCATTGTAGTTTAAGTTTACGAACATTCATGTACTGGTTTATGAGCACTCTAGTATAGATTTATGACCATTGTAGTTTAAGTTTATGAGCATTCATGCACTGGTTTATGAGCCCTCTAGTATAGATTTATGAGCTTTATAGTTTAAGTTTATGATCATTCATGTCTGGTTTAATTTATGAACAATCTAGTATAGATTTATGAGCATTGTAGTTTAAGTTTATGAGCATTCTTGTACTAGTTTATGAACACTCTAGTATAGATTTATGAGCATTGTTGTTTAGGTTTACGAGCATTCATGTACTGATTTATGAGCATTCTAGTATAGATTTATGAGCATTATAGTTTATATTTATGAGCATTCATGTACTGGTATATGAGGAATCTAGTATAGATTTATGAGCAATGCAGTTTAGGTTTATGAGCATTCATATCCTAATTTATGAGCACTCTAGTATAGATTTATGAGCAATGCAGTTTAGGTTTATGAACATTGTATGAGATATGTTATGAGTAAGACAATTAGAGATTGTGAGCAAGACTATTACTAATTATGAACATTCATATATTGATTTATTAAACATTATAATTTAGCTTTATGAACATTCATATATCAAATTTATAAATATTATAGTAAAGAAACATAAAAAAAAACCTGACTCAAAAATATTTTAAAATATAATACACAAAAAAGAAATAAAAAGTTAAAAAAAAAAGAAAAAGAGAAATGATGGGATGAGCTCACCATGTATCCTACACTCGGGTGCACAATCGTCCTGCTGGGGTTATTGGAATATAATAAACCAACATATAATTGGCCGTTTGGTAAGAGGGAATAGGGGGTTGAGAATGAGATTATTACTTTTGCTTATATTAATTAAATATTATTGTTATTACGTATCCTTGGATTGAGATATTACTAATGCAAAATACTTTTCAAATTAATCCTATTTCTCTTTCTGTCTCCGATTTTGTGCCATGTGAATCACTAAGACTAACCTTTTCCTTCTATTAATTAAATATTAATTATAATTAATATATTAATAAACCCTTATGTGCATACACACACACACACACACATGTAGCCGTCAACAATTGGTCTATCATGTTGATTTATTGAATATTTCATACTTTGAGCGTTTATATACTTGTTTTTAATTTTTCATTCATATTTAATGCTTAATTTTTTTTTATTAAAATCTTCATGAACTTAAAATTTTTAAAATTTTTTTCATATGGTAATTGATTTTCAAGCAGTACACGTGTGTCATTTATGGCTTTCTATCCATTTTAATTTATTAAAACATTCATAAATTATAAAAGAGTATTTTAGTCAATGTGTGTTTATTCCCAATCCTATTCCCAATTTGAATTACCACAAAAAAAAAAAAAACCAAGAAGGTTGGTAATTTATAAAGACATGTAAACTTTCATTCTCATTATGAATACTCATTCCTAGTCTTATTATGAATTCTCATTCCTATTTCCATTGCATGTCAAATGGTCCTCAGTGTCAATTGATCTGACGAACCAACTTTTAAATTTTGTTTTCGACGAACTCAGCTTAACACCTTATTTTTTTTCCAATAAACCGCCACCAAGTCCAACTCGTCGGAAGTATGACGTGGCGGTGGCGATAGCTGATTTGGAAGTTGTTCAAGCAAAAAAGAAAAGAAAATAGGGTATGTATTTTTGATGACTTGGTTAGTCTATTTAAAATTTTTCATTTTTTTTATTTTTTAAAATGTCCACCTCACCCCCCCTCTCTCCTTTTATGTTTAATGCCAACCCCTTTCAGCCCGACCCGCCTCCCCCAACTTCTCTCCTCTCACGCTTTACCCCAACCTCCCACAACACGACCGCCACTAGTGTCGGCGGCCGCCCAGACCGCCAATATTCACCACCCCCTCCTCTTATATTGCTTAAGCATCAAGTACATCATCATCTGTGAAATCTCTCAGGGGCATTTCATCAAACATCTAGCATGCATATTTAATCTGATCAGGGTGGAGGAGGAGGGGAACAATTTCGGTTGAGAATATGTGAATTTGAGGTTGATGGGTGTAACACCCCGTAGGAGGCAAAAATTTATTGGCAAATCAGAAAATGACACATGGAAAATAAGTAAAATTTATTTGGCCAATTATTATCCGCCACGTGTCAAATTAATTACGATAGTCCATTTAATTAAATTTTAAATGGAAATACGTCATGGTCAATAATATCGTGACACATGTCAAAGATGATGCAGAAAATATTAATTATTTCTTTATTTAAAAATAAAGAAATAATTAATTGATTTGGGGCCAAGCCCAATACCTAGCTCAAACCCTAGGTCTCCAGAACCTATAAATAAGGGTCTTCCCCCTCATTTTTAAACCCTGAACATTCTGGCATCGGAGACAGTCTGAACTTTGAAGACTCTTTAAAGACTCTCTCCTTAACTACTGAAAACATTCTGAAGACTCACCCTCCAGGAGAAGGCATTAAACACGTCAAGGCTCGTGTCGCCGATTACCAGGAGATCAAATACTCATCTTGATCGAGATCAAGTCATCAAGACCCTCTTTCAAGATCAAAGTCTATCCAAATTCACTCAAGGAGATCGAATCGGAGGATTAGTTACTTTTTCTTTTAACTGTCAAATAGAGAATTGTACCCAAAATCCTTTGAAATTAATACAATTATATTTGTTCACTAATTTCTTGTGTTTATTTATTTTAGACTTGGAATTTGTGTTTACAAATTTGGCACGCTCGATGGGACATCTCTGCCTCTCATCTCTTTCTCCAAGAATTCAAGTTCGAACTTTGATTTAAGCAACGCGATGGCTGACAACATGGAACAAAAGATCGCTAAATTAGAGGCTATGTTGGAAAGACTTGCTAGGGAGAGCGAAGAGAAGGACAAAAAAATTGACGAACAAAGTGCACAAATTACCAAGTTGATGAAGAAAATAGAGAAGCGCCCCTATCAAGAATCTGACGGAGAGACAGACAAGGAAGAATCTGACAAAGAGTCTTCCAAAGGTGATAGTGACAAGGAAGAAAAGAAGGACTCATTTTCAGGATCAATGACTGTAGAAGAGATTCAAAACTTAATTGCAGATGCAATGAGAGCTCAACTTGGAAAGGAACTGGAAAGAGTCATTTATACACGAAGCCATACACAAAAAGGATTGATGCCCTTCGAATGCCTCAAGGATATCAACCCCCGAAGTTCAATCAATTTGATGGAAAGGGTAATCCCAAGCAGCACGTTGCTCATTTTATCGAGACTTGTAGCAATGCCGGCACGGAAGGAGATCGACTAGTCAAGCAGTTCGTTCGCTCTTTGAAAGGAATCGCATTCGATTGGTATACGGAGTTAGAGCCTGAATATATTAACAGTTGGGAACAAATGGAGCATGAGTTTCTCAGCAGATTCTATAGCACTCAACGGGTTGTCAACATGACAGAGTTGACAAATACCCAACAGTGGGAAGGTGAACCAGTCCTTGATTACATCCATCGTTGGAGGGCTCTTAGTCTTGAATGCAAGGATCGCCTCACTAAAGCTGTCGATATGTGCGCTCAAGGTATGCATTGGGATTTGCTCTACGTCCTCAAGATGGCCAAGCAGAAAACCTTTCAGGAGTTGGCAACTAAGGCATATGATATGGAGATAACCATAGCAAGTCGACGGAGAAGGTCTTCATCTGCATTTGAATCAAGGAATGGTGCTAGTGGGTATAAGAAGAATGGCAAGTGGTTAAAGACTTCGAAAGAAGAGTCAATGGCTATTTCAACAAGCGAACCAGTGTGAATCTCTGCTAACCCCACATCAGGAAGGAAGAAAATCACTTTCTCAAAGGACGTTGAAGGGAAACGCCCTACACTGAAGGAGCTTCAAGAAAAGAAGTACCCATTCCTAGACTCAGACTTGTCAGGAATGCTCGATGGATTGTTAGAGACAGGAGTTATTGAACTCCCACAACCAAAGAGGCCGGAAGAAGGGGGAAGAACCATTGATCCAAGATATTTTCGCTATCATAGGGTAGTTAGTCACCCTCTTGAGAAGTGTATCACGCTCAAGAAGCGGATCATGAAGCTAGCTGAGGAAGGAAAGATAATATTGGACTTGGATGATAATGTCGAAGCCAATTATGTCTCAACACGACCAATTCCAGCCAGGGGAAGGGAATGCTTAATGATTCAGTTTGGATGCCAGAAACTAGTCCCTCTTGTTGTGCTAGAACAGGTACCTCGAGATGAACATGAGCAAATACCAGAAGCTTTTGGTGAAGATGAAAGATGGAGCTCGGTGGCTCGGAAGAAGACTAGGGGGGCAAAGGGAAGTCCAAACACCACCACCCCGAAGGCATCAAAGGAGAAGAAATTGATGTATTTCGACCCACGCCTGAAATACATCTATCTAACCTAGGTCTCACTTTTGGGGATCCAAGGTTCATGGAAGGAAATGGAGGCTCACATAGCCATGAGTTTGCCTTTGGAGACTCAAGATTCATAGAGAATGATGGAAATCCATCAAGGCCTTTCACGCCGAGCCCAACAACTAAGGAAGCCCAACTCATCTACAAGGAGGTGGAACGGGCTATAGAGGAAAGAATGAGCATAGAGGCCCATAGGCCCATTCATATGGTGTGCTCCTTATGGCAAGAGGATGTCCAAACATCCTAATATCTGCAAAGTCACGCCAACAAGCCCAAGGCAAGGCCCAAGTTCACGTCCAAATGGAATTTCATCAATTTTGATTTAATCTTTTGGATGTAACTTTAATTTAATAGCTTTTATTATTTTGATGTGATTTATTTTATTAGGAGTCTAAATTAGTCTAGAATATTCTAAAGTGTTCTAGAATATTCTAGAAGGTGTGTGTGTGTGTGATAGGCGTGTGATATAGTTAGATTAGGCGCCAAGTTAGTCTTGTAATCCTAGATAAGGTTGGCTTATTTTGTAACTAATCCATCTTGGATTAGGGAAGCCAAAACCTGAAAGGATTATTATCTCTTGTAACCAACTCCCCTTAGGATAAGGAGTCCTAATCCAAGGAGGAGATGGAATAGATGGCGTTTAGTATTAGGAGTCCTTGGCTTGCATGCCAAGTAATAAGAATCCTAGTAGGATAAGGTGGCTTGCATGCCAATCTTAGTAGTCCTAGGAGGTTTAGGACTTAGTTAGTATAAATAGCTTAGGCTTGTAATCGTTTGAAAGACAATCCAGTTTAGAAATATGAATCAAGCTTTGAGCTTACCCCAGAGTGTTTGGATAAACCCTCTCCCCTTTCTTCTATTGTATCTTGGCATGGCACCCAAGTGGTTAGGAAGAGCTTGATCCTAGGTTGCGGTCTAAATCAAGGGCGGATCCAAGGGGGGGCTGGGTGGGGCCATGGCCCCCCTATGACTGTAATTTCTAATTAATGTTGCGCAACATTTCATTTATAGTGTCACAGCTCAATGGCAATCAGCGTCCCATCAAAAAGCTATTTCTGTCTCTTTGCACAGGTCTTGTGTTCGATTCCCATTGAAGGCACAAGTCTTTTTGTTCTTTTTTAGAATAACCATGCCCTCTCTCTAGGTCATCATACATTTTTTTTTTGTTTATAAATGAAAGTTATTTCTATATTTCCCTTTGATACAGTACTTCGATTTTATTTTCATGTATATAGTTACTACTCTTTCATAAATATTCAACATCACATCTTCACTTTTAGATTTTAATTATTCTTTTTTTAAAAAGTATGTTTTCCCACAAGTTTTCTTATAAAGTAATACAATTTAATTATAAATATTCTATTATCTGTCAATAAATGAATAAATTTTCTCTTAAGAAAAATGTCAATTATATGAACTTGTCTAATAATATTTATTAATTAGAGCAAGTTGTATATTTTGACATCTCATAAATAAATTAATGTTTTCCTAAAAATTTATTTCATATTTTGCGTATATTGAATGACATTGTTGAATATAAAAATTGTCATATAATGGCCCACCCTATCATAATATTCTGGCTCCGCCCCTGGTCTAGTTCAAGTTAGCCCTAGGTTGTCTAACTTGTGGATTCAAGTTAGAAACTTAGTTCTATCCGATTTTAACTTTTTGTCAATACAGTTAAGATAATTTCTTAATTATCTTTCTATCAATATAGAAGATAATCCCCTTTGTTTACCCCCTCCATCCCAACGTCCCACTCTCTCTCTCTCTCAAACGTTCACTTCTTCTCTCTCTCACAAAAGCTCCAACAAACTCCCTTTCTCTCCATAACAACCTTCCAACAAACTTTTCTCTCTCCTCCAACAAACTCCCTCCATCATTATTCTCTCCATCTCTCCCATAACTCACGCCATCTCCCCTTCTACTTCTTCCATAATTCGTCCAACTCCCTCACACAAGCCTCCATCAAGAATCCCTCTTCCCTATTCAAGATTCAATCTTTATCATTTCTTGAATCCACAAAAGTCCTCACGACAAAATAGCCTGTTTTCCCTCCACTTTCTCTCTCCTATTCATGTGAACCATCCCCACTTTTACCCTAATTCACGTGAAGTGTCCCATGTTGAGATTGGTTGCACGTCTCCCTTGATGTGTAATTGATCAAGATACAATCTTTGATCCCATTATACATCATAATTTTGGTATCAGAGCTCTAGGTTGTAGTTGAGTGCAACCTTGAACCCCAGGGTTAAACCAAACACATAACCTTCAAATCTTTAGTCCAATGGCTTAACCTGCAAGTCCAAAGCTTAACCTGCAAGTCTAATAGCTTGACCTCCGAGTCCAAAGCTTAAACCTGCAACCCTAAACTCCTCAAACAGCCCAAACACATTCCCTTCCATACCCAAACTTTCGAAAACTCCTCCATGGCTCATGAACTGTTCATCATGAGGCGAGTCCTCAGTATTTCGATTGTTCCATAAGATCAGCAATAACGAGAAGCCATCTTTCAATCTCGTTGCACAATCAAAGGAAAGGTCTGTTCCTTGATCGTTGACGGAGGAAGCTACACCAACGTGGCTTCTACAACTATGGTGGACAAACTTCAACTGGAAACAAGTCCACATCCCAAACCCTACACCATTCAATGGCTCAATTAGGGTGAAGGTTTACAAGTTACTCAACGATGTTTGGTAAGCTTTTCCATTGGCAAATCTTATCAAGATTCTATATGGTGTGACGTTTTGCCTATGGATGCTTGTCATATTCTGCTTGGAAGACCATGGTTATTTGACAGGAGCGTGACGCATGATGGAAGAGCCAATACTTACACTTTCAGGCTCAACAACAAAAAGATAACCCTATCTCCACTAAAAGTCTTCCAACCGTCCCCACCCAAAGAGAGTGATCCAACTCCCATCACTTCTATGACCACTGAACGCCCTGAGTTTAGTGAGCATAAGGAGATCACTCCTTCAGACCCAAACACAAACCCTAGCCACAAAGAGCCCACCCATGAAAAACCTAGTCACAGCAACCCTCCTCTCGTCACCCCTCTTAGAGAGCAACACCCTTATGTGTTCCTAGATGAGAAACTACCCCAACGTGAAGTCCAAACTGATCCCATTCCTAGATCAGTCGTACATCATGAACCAACAACTCACGTGAACCCTAGTGACACTCAAGAAGTTAAAGGGCAAGATGAAGATCTTCAAACAAAGGGTATAATCAGGGAAAACTACAATTTATGCGACGTTCCTGCCCTTTTGGTCCCAAAAGAAGAAGGAAGCCAAAGTCTGTGCATCAACAAGAGTCCTATCAAGTACAGGTTTCCTAGAATTGAAGATCTAGTGAATGAGTCATATGGTACCAACGTCCTTCCAAAGATTAATCTACGAAGTGGTTACAATCAAATTCAGATTCAAGAAGGGGTCACTGTGTAGACACCGGATTTTATACCGGTATTAGTTTTAGTTATTTGTAAAAATAAGCTAGCCGAGTAGTTTGGTAGCATGCAAGCCCATTTCTGTTCTAGCCCGAGAGCAAGCAAAATAGCCCAGCAATTACGGTCCAATCCGGCTGAGTTCTGTAAGGCCAAAGCTTTGTTTGACAGCGTGAGCCGTCTAGGTTCTTTGGGCCAAAGCACAGTTCGGTTTGGCAAGAACCGTGCTGGGTTCTTGGGCTAAACTTCGGTGAGTTTTAAGTCGTCGCGGCTAAACCTAAACCCTAAACGCACCCCCCTACTCCCCCCATTCCACTATAAATTAAACCCTTTTCTCCCTTCCATAGACACCATGGTATGCTAGAGTATTGACACTAGCATATTCTCTCCACCTCTTCTCTCCCTTTGCATGCTGCTTCACTAAAGGTTAGCATAGTTGATGTAAAACATGTAGTAATCTATCGAGTTCTTTTTTTTATTTTATTTTCAATGTTTTGCATGATTTTAATGATGAATTTGTGAAATTATATCTAATTCCTCCCTTTAACTTTTTTCTGCTTTGGTTTAATTCTAGTAGAGTCTATTCGTTGAATAGGCGGATTTGATGATTTTAATTGTCAAATTCGTAACCTTACCCCCGAATCCATCTTTGGATTCGCAGGCCGGAGTCTATATTTAAATGGTTTGTTGTTTTTCTCCTAAAATTCAACTGGCGACTCTATTTTCGTGCTTTGGTGTTTACCTTTTTTATGATTTTTGTGACCTAATTTGTGTTTAGCGCAAGGAGCAACCCGGCTTGGTTCAATTCATGAACCCAGACGGGTTTTCACCTTCTTTTCTTCTTTTTACCGTGGTTTTTTTTTCTTCCCTCCTTTTCTCGTGGGATCTGCGGTCGCGAACCCGTCTTGGTTCCAGCTCTGAACCCAGACGGGTTCCCGGTGTGTTTTCCCCTTCCTTTTTGTCTTTTTTTCCCTTTTTCTTTCTTAAAAGGTGAATCTCGGGCTCACGGCGCATAAATCGTTTTTAATCTGCCAGCTAAGTTATTCTTAAAAGTTCAACCTTATTTAAGGTTAAGCAATCCTAGTCGGCTCCCAATCAACTTTTAAGTAGCGCCGCGAAAAAGGTCCATCAATTTTTCGGGGTCTACAGATTGGCGACTCCACTGGGGGACTTAAACTTAAAAAGAGGGTAAAACTTGAAAGAATTAAATTTTAGTGTTTTTTTGTAAAAAAGGAGGAATTAATTTATTTCACATTTTTATCATTGTTTTAGGCATATTGCATACCAGGCTACTCTTGGGCCTTTATGGCTGGGGAGCACAAAAGCGTTGGTTTAGGTTCTAAAACTAGGAATCAATCCCGAGAGCGGGAGGTCACTACTTGTGGGATGCACTTACATCGCCAAGCATTTGATCTCTCCTCTCCCCGTGTTACACTCTAAAGGTTTCCTTGAAACCCAAAGAGCAACACCCCACACATTTTTCCTATGAACTCCACATAGGGAAAATGCACCGGGGCGAGAACATGTGGTACCCTATTCATCTCCCTAAACCTAGAAAAACCCTGAATCTAAAGCCATGGTTAGGCTCATCCCGCATCTGTATGTCATGTAATTTAATCCTGTAAAAGTTGAGTCCAAATGTCTAGCCCAAACATGAGTGGGACGTCATTCTAGCCCTCGTAGGATCAAATGAGAGATGGACTGGCCAACTCCCAGACGGGTTTGATATGCCTGGCCTAGTTGGACTCCCTGTGGAATCCTGTCTGTGCCTATTTGAAAAGGAGGAATTATAGTCCAAACCCAGACGGGTTTGTGCCTGTTTTTCTTCTCCTTCCACATCGGGCCAAACTGTTCGATACAGCAGTCGGCCCAATCCACTTACTATTGATCCTATTCGGCCCTTTATGACGCCCCTTGAGTCAGTATCAGTCCTGTTAGTCATCATGCTAGGTCCATATAGAGTTAGGACATACACCCCCATAAAAGTGGGTGAGTCACCCTTAGGTCAGCATATAGGCGTCATGTCCATGTCCTAGGTCCATATAGGTCCATTAAGTCATGCATGCATTGGGCGGGTGGCGTAAAGGTTCTTTCGAGCACTAATCGGTTTCCATGCAGGCAAGATAACAGACCATCTCCGAGCCCGCATCCATGATCCACGAACCGGCAGGCTCATTCACAATCCCAACTATAGACCGCCTGCCCAATCCAGTGAATCCAGTGAATCCACCATGACCACTAGCGTGCCTGGCCCCCCTCAGAAAACTGTTGAGACTAATTCCATCCAACGGAGGCCATAAACCTTTCTTACTTTCAGTTTAACTTGCTTCA
Organism: Portulaca oleracea; assembly: GCA_029582165.1. Classification (NCBI taxonomy): domain Eukaryota; kingdom Viridiplantae; phylum Streptophyta; class Magnoliopsida; order Caryophyllales; family Portulacaceae; genus Portulaca; species Portulaca oleracea. Next base: position 192,633 of record CM055881.1, on the reverse strand, counting down.
CTTAGAAAAATCTGGACGAGATCTCAAAAGTTTTTGAAACCTTCTCCTTCAAACCTTCTGATTTTGAGACAAGTTATGAAAGTTGTATCTGTCTGCTTTGACTATCTTAGAAAGTATAAATGTGCGTGCCGAAAATCTTTAGGCTAAGTTTAGTTGATTGAGCCCCATCCCGTGAGTACACATTGCCTAAATTTTGAATTGATCACTTTTATCAATTCCATGATCCCTTGAGTGACTCACCCATTAGTTGCATCTCTAGAACTTGTTTTGCATCTTGCTTGAGACTACATATTTGCATTGCACGCTGTGAGAAAGTGATTAAGGCATTCGATTTTATTCTGATAAGCTACATAGCTAAATAGCCTTCCTTACATTATATTTATCGTTCTTTTTGCCCCGCCTAGCCTTTGTTTATCCTGATTGAACCCTGACAATACAAGCCTTGGCCTCTGATATCCAGCATCCCTTTGCTTTGCTTGGTTGGATGAGAGTTTGTCTTTTTTTTGGAAGTTTGGGAGAATCTGAAAGTCCCATATCTTGAGCGATTGGTATTTGGCCGAAGATTCCATAGATATTCTTCTCCCCGATCACCCACAAAAAAAAAACAAAAAAAAAACAAAAAAAAGTAAAAAAAAGAAAAGAGTTTCAAAAATAAAAGGGTGATTAGGGAGATTCAATTTAAAGTTCAGAAAACTTTGACCCGGTTGTGTTCAGTTGAGATGTTTCATATTGTTGAGGGTGAAAGGTGAAATTCCTTGCGTACATTAAGCAAGGAGGAGAGTTTAGAGTGTTTCATTCATTGAAAATCAGTCCAAGCATGGCTCTTAGCTCCTCATTCCCAAATTTTACCGCTTCTTACCCTAACCTAAGCCCCGTTACAACCCGAAAAAGTCTTTTGATTGTCACTTGTGCATTGCATACCAGTAGTGGAGAGCGAGGTTCTTACCAAGCTTATGGTAGTTTGTTTCTATTGGTTTGAGTATGAGAAAACACACATACATTTTCAAAATTGAGTGTTTGAGTGTTTGTTCTTTCCTATGTGAGGTTTGCTCTTTTTAACTGACCTACGTCCATAACTAACCGCGCACATTTGCATTATTCTTAAGATTGTTGGCGGATTTATGCCTCTGAAGTACTTGTTCTCTCCTTTGGGATTCGAAAATTTCTTCCTATCTCTTTCGAATCGAGTTCGATCTTGTCTGATTAATCTTTGTCTTGGCTTGTTGAACTGATTTTGTTTTGATCGAAAATTCCTTATCCCAGAATGTTTCAGCAGCACATAGAAAATCCCAATATCAAATGTCTTCACCGAAGCTATGATTGAACGTACTTGTAGCATTCAATTCTCGTTTTTTTTATTTTTGTCTTTTTTCGTTTGGGGAAGTGGGAGTGATCCCACCATGTAGATTGCATATCGCATTGCACATTTTTGTTACTTTGTGCATAAGAGTACATGAAAATAAAAAGAAGTGCATTACATAGCATCGTTACCGCATAAGTGTCACATTAGTAGCTCGCACTAGTACAAAACAAAAAAAAAAAGAAAAAGCAAAAAATGTTGTTTCATCATTGCATTGCATCATCCTAAGTGCATAATAGAGAGTCATACATAGCATTACATAGGTCTGTTGCATAAAGACCCGGCATGTGCATCGTTCTTAATCCTCATCATGCCAGACCTCCGTGTCACCGCCGCCACTGGCACTATCAGCTCCATGGGCTCCGCTTCCACCAGCTCCAAAATAAGTGTCCCATTGATAGTAGGAGGAGTCTACCACCTCTGTATCGCCACCTGAGCCAGATAGATGCAACACTTCGGTACTGCCTGCATTAAGCCAAGAGTGTTCTGGAACCTGCCACTCTTGATTACCTCCAGGCCACCCTTGTGGAGCAGGCCAAGAAGTTCTTACTACGGGCTCTGGGACAGGCCATCCCGACCATTCCTGAGTTTGTGTTCCCCATCCAGACGTTCGAGGCTGCTCCAAACCCCCTTGCGAAGGAGTAACGGGTACAACAGGTTGAGACGGAAGCACTGATGAGGCGTCATCTGCGAGGGCACGGTTATACCCCACAGATGCACCCGAATCACTGCAAAGCACCACGGTAGGATCGACCGCCGCAAAGGAAGTGCCATAACCTAAATCCACAGTCGGTGCAGGAGACGCAGGAACATAATCAGGCATTCCATAAGGGTACTGAGGCAAAGGATGAGAGGATTGACGCCTAGACCCCGAATGATGAGATTCTGGAGGGGTACAAATACAGTGAAATGCCTTCCTGCTCGCCACACGCAGCTCCACCAACAGCGCTAGACTCGGAGCATGTCTCCACCACAAAGCTGGGGGTACTGCGACGAGAACCGCGGCTCCGACGAGAATTCCCATGATCATGAGACCTCACCTGATGCTCGTGCTCACCTAAAGACATGGAGGATATGCTGTTCTCCACAGAACGCTGAAAGTCGTGGCCAAAACCCTTGTCTCCGTAGTGGGAACTGGTTGAATGACTATCTTCAAGTAAGATACCTTTCCCACGGTCATCGTGAGCTGGCGTGCCCGTGCTCCGCCTACTCCTCTCCCCGTGCCTTCGGAGAGCAGCTTCACCCCAATAAGATCGCCTCGCGTCGGCCATGAAGGAGGAATGTCGAGGAGGATCCCTGTGCTCCGACCGGTCACGAGGCACGTGCGCATCTGAATGACGAGGAGGGTCCACAGGACGAGACTGTGCATCATCATCCACGTTCGCGTCCCCAACCACAGAACTCGCAAGGTCTTTCTCACGAGCCCATTTAAGTGTGAAGTAATTTTTGAGGAAGCCTTTTGCTTGCTTCCATCGCCACTGCACAGAATGAGGAAAATCGGTCAAAGTTTGAGCAAATTTCAAGTAAGCGAGAAAAAAGGGGGAATCACCTACCGGCTTTCCCAGGATCTTCTCTAATTCCGGTTTGATGTCTTCACTAGTCGCCCTCGGGTAGCCGCAAACTGTGTCCCCAGAGTTGCTCTGACTCTTCTCGTCGTCCTTGCAATAGGGCCCCAACTACAACAAGCAAAGGATTGGTCATATTAGGCGGTAATAGAAGGAACATGAAAAAAGTAAATAGAGGTCTTCTTCCCTACCTTTCTGAAGGCCAGGCGGTCCCGATATTGTTCCCATTCCTCCCAGAACTGGTCGGGCGATGCCATCGATGCATGGTTAGTATACCAGGAACCTCTCTTAGCTGCTACAAACGCCTCGGCATGCAAGGCTCGCGGATCATTCATGGTCTCGGGAGGGTCTGATGGTATTATCCACCTTTCATGGCCCAGGGTTTGCCTCGTAAGCCTCTCACCAAGACCTGCACCAACCGGACGGGCTCTCCATCACCAAGCGTAGGTACTATCCTATGCGCGCATTTCGTGAGGGAATAAAGTCTTGGAATCAAGCCAACCCAGGCATTCCAATTGACATCATCCTGCACAAGTAAAGGAAACATAAGCACCAAAGAAATGCAAGAGAGATTACATGAAAAATGTACCTCTTCAAGGTGATCCAAGATGCGGCGCAACTCATCTAAGCTCCCAAATGGTTTCTTCTTTTGCTCGAGGTAGTTTTTGTGCCACCGTTCTGCTGCCGGCACTGTCTGGACGTGTCAGGTAGGGATAGTGAATCCCTTAATGTACTCATACCCCCACACCTGCAAGTATGTCAATACCGAGGCTCACGATCTGAAAAAAAGAAATGCATGTAAAAGAGAAGCGTCTCGAAGATTACCTCGAGCACCTTCCACATGCTCGGACCGCTCATCTCCCGCGGACTCTCCGGTGCAAAGAATGGGTCCACATCAATACCAGGCCGAACACCAATGCGAAGCCAGCGAATGAAGTTAGCATAAGCAGCCTTTGCCCAGTTCCGATGAATGATCTGCTCTAGATCAAGGAGATTCTTCATCCAGGTCAAATAAACATCGTCTCCTCGATTGGCAAACATCGTGGCAGAGATGAAATACGCCAGGAAAATGAAGCGACGCTGAAACTCATCCATATGAGTGAAGTCAGCGGAAGTGATGACGTCCTCGAAAGAACCATAAGAAAGCTTCATCTTTCGACCAAATCGGCGCCGTTCGAGCACAGGCTCTAATAATTCCATCACCTGGTCCGGCACAACAGGGTCGAATTCGACATCTTGACCACCCCAACAGAGTCGGTAATCATCACAAAGTCGGCGGGGTTATGGCCATTTCTCCTACAGGAGGTGGAAGGTGTTGGAATCCGAATCTCTGCGAGCGCACGCCCCATCACCCGTGGTGTGCAAGGTTCCCAGGCCTTGACACATTTCCAGAAGAGGTCGAATCCTGACTCTTCTAAAAGTGTAAGCGCCCAATTACCTTCTGCAAAATGCTCCACCACCTTGATCGGTTTCCGCATATTGCCACCAGTTCTAAGGGAGTCCTCCTGAGGATCCGCCATAAAAATTCAAAAAAAAGAGACAAGTCCTTACGGCAACCTATCATGTGATCCCTAGTTTAGCAAAAGCTAAATTAAGCTTCCACTAAATTAGGGGGCTAAAAAAAAAATCATTCGGCCCACCCAAGGAAATGAGGGTTGGGCCTCGCTTTTTTCGGCCCAACCGGACGGGTTCCCACAACAACAAGGAGGTTTGGGCCTCTCTTTTCGGCCCAGAAAAAAATTGGGCCGCTCACTTACAGCCACCCAGACGGGTTCTTGCGCCGAAAAAATGGGCCGATTAAGGGATGGATCTGGGCTTTTCATCTAATTGCAGCCCAACCCAGACGAGTACATGAAAAAAATTGGGCCGTATGCAGAACTCAGACGGGTTCCAGAGAAGTTGGGCCGCATCAGCCCAATTCAGACGAGATCAAAAAAAAAAAAAAAATAGGTTGGGCTGTATATTGGAACTTAGACGGGTTCCTAAAAAGCTGGGCCGCATCATAGCTCAAACGAGTTCACATAGTAGGCTGGGCCGTATGTTAGAACTCAGACGGGTTCTTCGACAATGGGCCAAGGCGCAGACGGGCTCATTTTTAGAATTAACCCAGACGGGCTCTTGCAAGATACGTTGGGCCGTTCATTTTCAGCCAACTCATTTGGGTTCCTGCGCCGAAAAATTGGGCCGCTCACTTACAGGAACCCAGACGGGTTCTCTTCGTCGAAAAGTTGGGCCGATTAAGGGATGGATTTGGACCCTTCATCTAATTGCAGTCCAACTTAAACGGGTTTGTTTTCACTATGCGTTCCATTCTAAAAAAAAACGGCCTATCATCCTCGGTTCTCTAAAGTTCGATTTATACGGGTAATCGACACAAATTACTTCATTATTATTAGCTAAATCAACAAGCTAGAATTAAACATTTCTACTTGCAAATTTATGCTATAATTAAAGAGCAGAGTCAGGAAGAAGACATTACCCGGACATGTGAATGCTTGTGCCATACGTGATTCCACGGTTCAGGCACCAGTATCGACGGTTCCCAACCCGGCCTAGGAGTCCATGCTCGCCGGGAGGACATTTCATGTGCCCAGTTTGTTGCATGGGGTTGAACGGGCGGATCTCTAACTTTTCTAACCATTGCTTCCTAACTAGTGAATGAATGATTTTTTGAGCAAGAAAAGGAAGTAGAAGAATGAGATGTGTGATTGAGGGTGTGAAGAGGCCCCTTTTTATAAGGAAAGTGGATGCATGCACACCACACAAGTGGCCAACCGGCGGGTCCCAGCAATAGGATCATGGAAGGCATGCATTGGCCGAAAATCTATCCTAAAATCTATCCTAAAGTCACATGCATTGGCCGAAAAAAAAAAAGAAAGAAGAGAAAAAAGAGCTTGGCCAGACGGGTTCTTTGCGCAAAAATACCGGCCCAAGAAATGGGCCTTGCATTTGCAGGCCCAATGCAGGAAGAAGGGACCCCAGACGGGTTCCTTGCGCAAAAATACCGGCCCAAGAAATAGGCCTTGCATTTGCAGGCCCAATGCAGGAAGAAAAGACCCCAGACGGTTTCCATGCGCCAAACAAATACCGACCCAGATACGTCGCAGAAAATGGGCCTTGCATTTGCAATTGCAAGCCCAATTCGAGAACTCAGACGGGTTCCATGCGCCAAAATGCAGGCCCAAGCTCATCGCAGCTAAAGTGGGCCTTGCAATTGCAAGCCCAATTCGATAACTCAAACGGGTACACAGAGCCCATTTCCGAAAGCTGAAGCACAACTGACAGGTAAATTCTCTGACTCGCTTTGATTTTCAGATAAATTGATGCCCTCCTTCTCTGTTTTGCAGGACCATGCACGAGATACGTCGGTCGTCAGACGGTTACAAAAGGACGAACTCATCTTCAGCGGCCGTCATCGGGCCCTCACAATGCGATGACACCCTTTCCAGCACAGAGACACAAGTCACGGCATGCTTCACGGCGAAATGAAGCACGTCACCTTGATCCACCTCACGGCGAAATGAAATGGATCACCTCATCATCACGACACGCTTCACGGCGAAATGAAGCGCGTCACCTCGGTCCGCCTCACGGCGAAATGAAGTGGACCACCCCATCATCCTGTCATGCTTCACGGCGAAATGAAGCATGCCCCCCCCAGATCCGCCTCACGGCGAAATGAAGCGGATCGACTCCGACCGGCTTTACGGAAGAAACTAAGCAGGTCAACCCATACAGACACAGGTCTTGCACTCCACGGCGAAATGAAGTGCGTGACCTTGATCCACCTCACGGCAAAATGAGGCAGATCAATTCGGTCAGCTTTACAGAAGAAACTAAGCAGGCCAACCAACATCGGCGCAGGACCAAGCTTCCAAGCGTCACCTCATCATCACGGCATGCTTCACGGCGAAATGAAGCACGTCACCCTGATCCACCTCACGGCGAAATGAAGTGGATCACCTCATCATCACGGCACGCTTCACGGCAAAATGAAGCGCGTCACCTCGGTCCGCCTCACGGCGAAATGAAGTGGACCACCCCATGCTTCACGGCGAAATGAAGCATGCCCCCCAGATCCGCCTCACGGCGAAATGGAGCGGATCGACTCCGACCGGCTTTACGGAAGAAACTAAGCAGGTCAACCCATACAGACACAGGTCTCGCACTCCACGGCAAAATGAAGTGCATGACCTTGATCCACCTCACGGCGAAATGAGGCAGATCAATTCGGTCAGCTTTACGGAAGAAACTAAGCAGGCCAACCAACATCGGCGCAGGACCAAGCTTCCAAGCGTCAACCAGCTTGAGCAGGCCGATTCATATCCAAGATCATCAAGACTACTTCGATCATCGTTTTACTCAAACTCGATCAAAGTGGGGGCTATCTGTAGACACCGGATTTTGTACCGGTATTAGTTTTAGTTATTTGTAAAAATAAGCTAGCCGAGTAGTTTGGTAGCATGCAAGCCCATTTCTGTTCTAGCCCGAGAGCAAGCAAAATAGCCCAGCAATTACGGTCCAATCCGGCTGAGTTCGGTAAGGCCAAAGCCTGTTTCAGCTTGGCGTGAGCCCGTCTAGGTTGCTGGGCCAAAGCCTGGTTCAGTTTGGCAAGAACCCGTCTGGGTTGCTGGGCTAAACTCGGCTGAGTTTCGTCGTCGCGGCTAAACCTAAACCCTAAACGCACCCCCCTACTCCCCCCATTCCACTATAAATTAAACCCTTTTCTCCCTTCCATAGACACCATGGTATGCTAGAGTATTGACACTAGCATATTCTCTCCACCTCTTCTCTCCCTTTGCATGCTGCTTCACTAAAGGTTAGCATAGTTGATGTAAAACATGTAGTAATCTATCGAGTTCTTTTTTTTATTTTATTTTCAATGTTTTGCATGATTTTAATGATGAATTTGTGAAATTATATCTAATTCCTCCCTTTAACTTTTTTCTGCTTTGGTTTAATTCTAGTAGAGTCTATTCGTTGAATAGGCGGATTTGATGATTTTAATTGTCAAATTCGTAACCTTACCCCCGAATCCATCTTTGGATTCGCAGGCCGGAGTCTATATTTAAATGGTTTGTTGTTTTTCTCCTAAAATTCAACTGGCGACTCTATTTTCGTGCTTTGGTGTTTACCTTTTTTATGATTTTTGTGACCTAATTTGTGTTTAGCGCAAGGAGCAACCCGGCTTGGTTCAATTCATGAACCCAGACGGGTTTTCACCTTCTTTTCTTCTTTTTACCGTGGTTTTTTTTTCTTCCCTCCTTTTCTCGTGGGATCTGCGGTCGCGAATCCGTCTTGGTTCCAGCTCTGAACCCAGACGGGTTCCCGGTGTGTTTTCCCCTTCCTTTTTGTCTTTTTTTTCCCTTTTTCTTTCTTAAAAGGTGAATCTCGGGCTCACGGCGCATAAATCGTTTTTAATCTGTCAGCTAAGTTATTCTTAAAAGTTCAACCTTATTTAAGGTTAAGCAATCCTAGTCGGCTCCCAATCAACTTTTAAGTAGCGCCGCGAAAAAGGTCCATCAATTTTTCGGGGTCTACACACTGCTATCAAAACTAAAGGAGATCTCTATGAATGGTTAGTCAAACTTCTTGGTCTAACTAATGCTCCCTCAATTTTTATGAGATTGATGATCCAGGTTTTGAAGCCCCTTATTAGCAAGTGTATCGTTATCTACTTCGGAGATATACTTGTGAATAGCAAAAGTGAGAAAGGTCACATCTTTCACCTCCAATCTGTTATGGAGACCTTGGCTCACGTGAAGCTACATGGTAATCCGTCCAAGAGCTTCTTCTTCATCAACAACATAGTCTCTCTTGGCTATGTACTTTCGACTGAAGTGATCAAGACTGATGAAGAAAAAGTCAAAGCTAGCAAGGAGTGGTCTACTCCAACTAGTATTCTTGATGATCAAATCTTCCACGGCTTGACTTCTTTCTACAAGAGGTTGGTGAAGAATTTCAGCACTATTCTATCACCTATGGCCGAACTACTAAAGTCTAAGGTGTTCTCATGGACTCCAACAGCCCGACAAGTGTTCGACATCAACAAGGAGAAACTCTGCACCACACCAGTCCTGGTCCTACCAAGCTTTGATATGAAGTTTGAGGTCGAGTGTGATGCTTCTGGAGTTGGAATTAGAGCTGTACTAATTCAAGAGTGTCGTCCCTTAACTGAGGGAAATTCACCTAGCCTCAATTCTACTTTTGGGGATCCTAGATTCATGGAAGATATTGGAGACCAGCCCCACCCAACCAAAAGGAAGATCTCATTCCTCCCATCAAGTTTGAGGACAAACTTTTTTCAACAAGGGGGGGGGGGGAATGATGTATTTCGACCCACGCCTAAAATACTTCTATCTAACCTAGGTCTCACTTTTGGGGATCCAAGGTTCATGGAAGGAAATGGAGGCTCACATAGCCATGAGTTTGCCTTTGGAGACTCAAGATTCATAGAGAATGATGGAAATCCATCAAGGCCTTTCACGCCAAGCCCAACAACTAAGGAAGCCCAACTCATCTACAAGGAGGTGGAACGGGCTATAGAGGAAAGAATGAGCATAGAGGCCCATAGGCCCATTCATATGGTGTGCTCCTTATGGCAAGAGGATGTCCAAACATCCTAATATCTGCAAAGTCACGCCAATAAGCCCAAGACAAGGCCCAAGTTCACGTCCAAATGGAATTTCATCAATTTTGATTTAATCGTTTGGATGTAACTTTTATTTAATAGCTTTTATTATTTTGATGTGATTTATTTTATTAGGAGTCTAGATTAGTCTAGAATATTCTAAAGTGTTCTAGAATATTCTAGAAGGTGTGTGTGTGTGTGTGTGTGATAGGCGTGTGATATAGTTAGATTAGGCGCCAAGTTAGTCTTGTAATCCTAGATAAGGTTGGCTTATTTTGTAACTAATCCATCTTGGATTAGGGAAGCCAAAACCTAAAAGGATTATTATCTCTTGTAACCAACTCCCCTTAGGATAAGGAGTCCTAATCCAAGGAGGAGATGGAATAGATGGCGTTTAGTATTAGGAGTCCTTGGCTTACATGCCAAGTAATAAGAATCCTAGTAGGATAAGGTGGCTTGCACGCCAATCTTAGTAGTCCTAGGAGGTTTAGGACTTTGTTTGTATAAATAGCTTAGGCTTGTAATCGTTTGAAAGACAATCCAGTTTAGAAATATGAATCAAGCTTTGAGCTTACCCCAGAGTGTTTGGATAAACCCTCTCCCCTTTCTTCTATTGTATCTTGGCATGGCACCCAAATGGTTAGGAAGAGCTTGATCCTAGGTTGCGGTATAGATCAAGTTAGCCCTAGGTTGTCTAACTTTTTGATTCAAGTTAGAAACTTAGTTCTATCCGATTTTATCTTTCTGTCAATACAATTAAGATAATTTCTTAATTATCTTTCTATCAATATAGAAGATAATCCCCTTTGTTTACCCCCTCCATCCCAACGTCCCACTCTCTCTCTCTCTCTCTCTCTCTCTCTCAAACGTTCACTTCTTCTCTCTCTCACAAAAGCTCCAACAAACTCCCTCTCTCTCCATAACAACCTTCCAACAAACTTTTCTCTCTCCTCCAACAAACTCCCTCCATCATTATTCTCTCCATCTCTCCCATAACTCACGCCATCTCCCCTTCTACTTCTTCCATAATTCGTCCAACTCCCTCACACAAGCCTCCATCAAGAATCCCTCTTCCCTATTCAAGATTCAATCTTTATTGTTTCTTGAATCCACAAACGTCCTCACGACAAAATAGCCTGTTTTCCCTCCACTTTCTCTCAACTATTCACCTGAACCATCCCCATTTCTACCCTAATTCACGTGAAGTGTTCCATGTTGAGATTGGTTGCACGTCTCCCTTGATGTATAATTGATCAAGATACAATCTTTGATCCCATTATACATCAGAAATAACCCGCTACCTTCAATAGAAAGGAAGACACTTGAAGTCATCAACAAACAAGAAGTTGGTTCAACTGAGTCGCTTGAGCGAGACCCTCATGTTCCTATCACTCTAGAGGAATACTTTCCGAAGGATTTCATAAGAAAAGTTGACCAAGTTACAGTTGTGAACATGGTTTCCTGCTTTTAAATCGAGGAAGAGGATGACGAAGGAAACGATTATCAGCATAAGTCAAAGCCCTCCGTGTTTGATAGGTTGGAACCATCAACTTCACGAAAACAAGCATCTGTCTTTGAGCGAATTGTGCGTCAAAGAAGCCACAAAGCCTTAGTCTTTAGTAGGATTCGAGATGGCTTGAAGTCAAAGTCCTATGTATCTTCAAGGATCAAACCCGTCAAAAAGATAGTGAAATCACAGCTTGGCCAGGAAAAAAGCTCTGCATTCAGTCGCCTTGGAGTCATCAATGAAGTTCAAAGCACCATTCCATCTCGCATGAAGCGGTGTTCAACATTGGAGGTCAAGACTGAAGGATCCCTTAGAGTGAAGAGACGCACTGTGATCTTCACCGGTTATCAAAGCAAAAACAACGTCGAGGAAGAGCTTGAACAAGAGACACTTTCTTCCGACCAAGGCATAATCTAAGAAAGTGAAGATTCAGCTCCCGAACAAGAGCCTAAACTGTTCACAAAAAAAAAATCCTTTGTTTTAGTTTTTATTTGTTTTAGTTTAATTTGCATCGCTGTAATACTCCTGGCCCGCAAGAGTATAAACTGTGAACGGATAAAATAATAAAAAAAAATCTCTTTATTTATCCTTCTTTGAACTACGTTTGGCTTGATCCTTGTGGGTATCTCATCCCCTAAGGTACGTAGGCAATTTGAATCTAGATTCAGATACAGCCATACAAAAAAAAAAAAAAACCTCCCAGGTTAACAAATTTTGAAGACTTTGCCGATCAAAGTTCAAGACTTTCAAGTCAAAGATTCTCATGTCAATGTCGTACAAGTAAAGCTCACAAGTACAAACCCAAGACTTTCAAGTCAAACTCTCAAGTCGTCAAAGTTAAAGACTCTCAAGTTGAAATTCAAGACTTTCAACTTAAAAGTCTCAAGTTGTCAAGTAAAGATTTACAAGTCAATAACTTTCAAGACTTTCAAGTCAGAAAAAAAATTCGAGACTTTCAAGTTGATAAAATTCAAGACTACCAAGTCGTCAAAATCAAACTCCAAAGTGAAGAAAATCAAGCGACTCCCACGTCACAAAGAAAAAGACTCTCAAGTAACTCAGAAGATTCACAAGTTGAAATTTGAGACTTTCAAGCCAAAGACTCTCCAGTCATCCAAGTAAAGATTTTCAAGTCAAAGACTCCTATGTCAATAACTTTCAAGTCAGAAAAACTCAAGACTTTCAAGTTGATGAAATTCAAGACTACCAAGCATAGTTATTAAAATTCCGATCCTGATTTACGATCCTACGATTTTATGGTCGAAAATCTTCGAAATGATTCTACTATTTACACACGATCCACGATCCTACATGGGCTAAATTCCGATCCTAACTTCCCCATAGTTTCGAGTTAGGATCCCGATTTTAACAACCTTGCTACCAAGTCGTTAAAATCAAACTCCAAAGTGAAGAAAATCAAAAGACTCCTAAGTCACCAAAGAAAGAGACTCCCAAGTCACTTAGAAGACTCACAAGTTTAACACTCAAGTCAAGACTAAAAAGTCAATAAAATTCAAGATTGACAAATGGAGAAAAATAAAAAAAACCTTCAAGTCAAAATAAAAGACTCCCAGGTCGTCTAGCGAAAGATTTTCAAGATTGTGACTACCAAGTCAGCAAGAAAAAAAAATTACGAGTCAACAAAATTCATGACTACCAAGTCTCCGAAAGACAAGACTCACAAGTTAGAAAAATAGAAAAATCCATGACTCTCTCGCAAGTCAGCAAGATACAAGACTTCTAGATAGCGAAAGTTCAAGATTCAAAGTCGAGAATTTCAAGTCATCCAACTTCAAAATTTTCAAGTTATGAAATTTGCAGCAAACCTATCCTCTTTCAAGTTAAAGAAAGTGTCGCAAGAAGGATCGACCTAGGGGGCATGTTAATTATTTAGCAGTGAAACTTTGAAGAACAAGTGCACAATTCAAAGGTTAATTAATTAAATTAAATTTGCCTTCGATATGTTCGCTATTAGAATGATCAAGTTTAACTTGTTAAACACAGTTGGAGTAATAAAATATTCACGGAGTTAACAAATTGTCAAGCTATGAGTTTTAACTCTTAAATCTTCCCATTCAACTTAAGGGCCTCATAGTAGCCGGTTTTGAAACTCGACCTCCCACGATCAACTACACATATGGTCCTTCAGGTTGCATCTGCTAAATTCACTTATGTAAAGTGGTATGTGGTGAGTCGTCACTGCAACTGACTTCCAAGTCACCAAGTTGTATCCAAGATGGGCCTAATATAGGTCAGCGTCCTTCTGGTCAGCAAGTTTGTCTTCATGACGGGCCTAACAATAGGTCAACTTCTTATGTTCAAGACGAGCCTAATATAGGTCAGCGTCCTTCTGGTCAGCAAGTTTGTCTTCATGACGGGCCTAACATAGGTCAAAGTCTTATGTTCAAGAGGAGTCTAATATAGATCATCGTCCTTCTGGCCAGCAAGTTGGTCTTCGTGACGGGCCTAACATAGGTCAGCGTCTTATGTTCAAGACTAGCCTAATATAGGTTAGCGTCCTTCTGATCAGCAAGTTTGTCTTTATGATGGGCCTAACATAGATCTACGTCTTATGTTCAAGACGAGCCTAATATAGGTCAGCGTCCTTCCAAGACTGCAAATTATGCCTTCAAATTTGTGAATTTGGTAAAAGGCTAATTGACTTCCAAGTTTTCAAATTTCTACGCGACTATTAACAAATTGTCCAAGTATTGAATTTTTGGTGTACCTGCGTGACAAAAAAAAGAAAAAAAAAGGAGAGAAAATCCAAGAATTTGACTTACAAATGAAAGGCACGGACACCATGTCTATGTTTCAAATTCCTACATTATGATTGTTTTTCTTTTAAAGAAAAAAAAAAGGAGAAGAAAATTTGAGACAAGACCACGTGATAATGTCAAAAGGGCAAGGACAAAAGGGCTCACCAAGGCAAGTGTCTCATAGTCATGAATTCATGATATATGGACATTAAAGAAAAGGAGATTGTAAAAGAAAAATGGAAGAGTTAAATTGATGGACAATGAGGACAATCATCTGGTGCATCGTTTCCATCTCTATCATGAAATTTCCATACTTTCATCTTCTTTTTTGGGTATTTGTCATTAAGCATCAGAGGAGGCTAAAATCATCTTCTACCAATTTCACGTCACTCAGCAACATATCAGATAGAAATTGGATTCAGAAACAACAATGGAGTCTAGCTTTGTTTGAACATCCAAGAAGTGAAAAATTCGAGTTTGAATCGGGTGACAGAGGCTCGGTCACTCCGAGAAAAAATTTGATGGGTGAAGATGCAGGTTGGCCTTGTTGTGATGGTACATAGATGGATTTGTACATCTCTTTTCGCAGTTTAGGGAGATCTTTCAAGGGTGCTAGAACTAGTCACTGGTCAGGCGGCTCCAGTAAAAACAAGAGGTGCTGATATATATATGGATTTGTATATCTCTTTTCGCAGTTTAGGGAGATCTTTCAAGGGTGCTAGAACTAGTCACTGGTCAGGCGGCTCCAGTAAAAAAAGAGGTGCTGATATATATAGGGTTGGCAGTAGGTGCGTTTAACCTATTTCATGCCATATACAACACACATGTGAATAGAGTTTGGGAATTGGTCCAATTCTACAACTACAAGGGCATACAAGTAAAGAAAATAAATTAAATGAAATCTCCACCAATGGACATTCAAGAAGTCAAGTGACGTGCAAATATTATCTAAGCTTTATTCGAGACCCAACCGTTTAAAACACTCAAAAATTCGTGTCCGCGGCTGACTCTCGAAGGGGACATCTGTAGGAAGCAAAAATTTATCGGCAAATCAGAAAATGACACATGGAAAATTAGTAAAATTTATTTGGCAAATTATTATCCGCCACGTGTCAAATTAATTACGGTGGTCCATTTAATTAAATTTTAAATGGAAATATGTCATGACCAATAATATCGTGACACATGTCAAAGATGATGCAGAAAATATTAATTATTTCTTTATTTAAAATTAAAGAAATAATTAATTGATTTGGGCCCAAGCCCAATACCTAGCTCAAACCCTAGGTCTCCAGAACCTATAAATAAGGGTCTTCCCCCTCATTTTTAAACCCTGAACATTCTGGCATCGGAGACAGTCTGGACTTTGAAGACTCTTTAAAGACTCTCTCCTAAACTACTGAAGACATTCTGAAGACTCACTCTCCGGGAGAAGGCATTAAACACGTCAAGGCTCGTGTCGCCGATTACCAGGAGATCAAATACTCATCTTGATCGAGATCAAGTCATCAAGACCCTCTTTCAAGATCAAAGTCTATCCAAATTCACTCAAGGAGATCTAATCGGAGGATTAGTTACTTTTTCTTGTAACTGTCAAACAAAGAATTGTACCCAAAATCCTTTAAAATTAATACAATTATATTTGTTCACTAATTTCTTGTGTTTATTTATTTTAGACTCGAAATTTGTGTTTACACACCCCGACCCTTCCTGGGCCGCGGACATTATCAATAACCGCTTTAGAATCGCTGACTGGCCCCACAAATCACCACGAGTCTTTCAAGCGTGCTTCGTCCTCGCTCACATGCTGCCTGAGAAAACGTCCCAGGAGGTCACCCATCCTGAAACTACTCCCAGCCAAGCACGCTTAACTGAGAAGTTCTCAACGGATGAGCTACCATAAAAGAAGGTGCACCTTGGTGATATGAGTAGTCCTTTCAATCCTCTTAAGTCACACTTAACCATATACTCGGAGGTGTTACAATGGGAGCTCTGAAATTCTGAAAATGAAAAAGACGAGGGGCGGGGGGGGGGGGGTGGGGGGGTGGTCGAGGATGTGATATCTCCAACAACAGCAGCAACATAGGGATTTAGGGGTGCTTTAGTCGCAGCTGCGGCGGTCTTCAGTGGTGGCACTAGGGTCCTGGTGGTTGCTAATGGCATGGTTGTGTGGATACTCCTGGTGGTGGCTCGAGGCTGAGGGTACGTGGCAGCGAAGAACACGGGGTGTCGGGGCTGAGTTTTTACAAGAAAGAAACAGGGGGTTGGGGTGTTTATGCACGAGGGTAGAGAGGTGAGAAGAGAGGGGAAAGACTAGCAGTGGTCTGGTGGTGAGGTGGCAAACGATGGGGGTGTACGGTTAGTGGCCATGGTAGGGAAACCAGAGAGAAGAGGTCAAGGATGATGAGTTTTGGTGAGAAATAAGAAAGAGAAGATGAGGGGGTCTGTGTAGTACAAGAGAGGTTAGGGAGGTTTGGCTGAGAGAGAGAGAGAGAGAGAGAGAGGGGTGTGAGGTGGACATTTAAAAAGTGAAAAATGCTAAATAGGTAAACCAAGTCAGCAAAACACATGCACTATTTTCTTTTTCATTTATTTTTGCTTAAACAACCTTCACATAAGCTATTGTCACTACCACGTAACACTTTCGATGAGTTGGACTCGGTGGTGGTTCTGATGTATTTCAGCCCACGCCTGATGTAAATTTTCCTAGCCTAGGTCTCACCTTTGGGGACCCTAGGTTCATGGAAGGAGATGGAGATTCACCAAGCCTTGGGCTCACCTTTGGAGACCCAAGATTCATGGAGAATGATAGAAATTCATCCATGTCTTCGACGCCAAGGCCAATAACAAAGGAGGCTCAATTCTATTACAAAGAGGAAGAACGGGCCAAAGGAGAAGAATTCATTGTGGAGGCTCAAAGGCTAACCCATATCACATGCTCCTTGTTCCAAGAGGACCTCCAAACATCCTAGGAGCTACAAGTCCACTTCAAGGCCCAAGAAGCAAAGTCCAAGTTGAATTTCACATTTCTGACCATTTCAAGATGAAGTTCATAGTTTTGGCCTTTTGGATTTAAACTTCACATTTCTAGCATTTAGTTATTATTAGCGAGTTTTATATTGTATTTTTATTATTTCTAGTTGTGTGAGATGCCAGGTAATATATATAAACTTGAGCATCAAGTCATAGGAGTCTAGAAGGGTCTAAGATGTTCTAGAAACATCTAGAATAGGCATGTGGTGTGTCTTTGGCGCCAAGTAATTGTAATCTAGATTAGGTTAGCTTATTTTGTAACTAATCCATTTTGGATTAGAAAAAGCCAAGTCCTGGAAGGATTATTATTGTTGTAACTAACTCCCCTTAGGATTAGGAATCCAAATCCAAGGAGGAGATGGTTGTTTTAGGCGTCTTCTAATAGGATTAGGTGGCTTGCATGCCAAGTTGTTAGTCCTAGGAGGCTTTCTGCAGAAAAGATTATTGACACTGGACAGAGTGAAGAAGTTTGGGATTGCTCTTGCAAATCGGTGCTTTCTGTGTATGAAGCAGGAGGAAACAAGTAATCATATTGTGTTTCATTGCCTCTATACAATAGAGACGTGTTGTGCTGTTTTTCAGAAGCTGGTTTTGAATCCCCTGGATTTAGAAAACGAACAGTTAACTGCTGCTGGTCAGTCGAAGCAAGTGCAGAATTGTTATGCTTTGATTATGTATGTGGTTGTTTACCCCGCTTGGCATGAGCGTAATCGAAGGGCCTTTCAAGACTTAGAATGAGATTTCAAAGTTCTTTCTTTGATAATCTCAAATGATGTATCTCTTAAACTCAATTGAGTTTTTGTTTTGATTTCTCTGTTTTTTATTTGGTTGTTGCTTAGTGTTGGGGTTTGAGGATATGTCTCTTCCCCTTTGTCCTTCTTAGGTTGTATCTTGGTTTTGTTTTGGAATATAATTGAAAATTTTTCACATATATATATATATATATATATATATATATATATATATATATATATATATTATGATGTTTCATGCAACATAATACTTAACTAATTCGTTCTATTGATTTTTAAAATTTTAGTTAAAGTAATAATTATTATGGAACCAATAAAGTACGTAGCAACATTCGAAAAGGGAAAAATGATGACGATAGTGGTGGGGAATCCACGTACCCGCCAGCGCCCCGCTCCTAACTAGGGATAAAATCCTTTCTTTCGATGGGACGGGGATGAGATGAGACGAAGTTTTAAATAACTGTTTCCCATTGATGAAAGCCATCCGCCAGACGTCTCTGCCTCCTTGTCCTCAATTTTATTAAAATATATAAATACGCTTCATATATAAATATATATACATAATTTAGGGTTGATTTGTAATTCTCATTAGCCAAAATCTCTAGACGTATATAAATAACTTATTTTCCTTAACAGTAATTCCCCACACTCAGTGACGAATCTAGAAATGCAGTCAAGCGGGTTCAAAGCCAAACTTACCAAGTCAAAACAAAAGCCTCAAAATTACAAAATATAACCTCAAAAAATGACAAAGGTTCCATAATGACAAATAAGGGCATGTTTGGTGAGAGAAAAAAGAATGGAAGGTTTCTAATTCCTTTATTTTGTGTTTGGTGAGCCAATTATGGAATAGGATTAGAAATCCCCCAGATTTCCAATCCCCCTTAAATGAGTGGAATTGGATACCTCCCAAATGTGGGAGGTATCAGATCTATCCCTTCCTATCATCTTTTTTTTTCATAAAAAAGAATTTCTCACTCCAATATCGAAAGCTCACTAGAAGGACTCCATCGTTGCCACCTTCTGCATCTCCTCCATCACTTGTCTAACGACCACCGCCATAACCACCTTCAGCTTCAATTTGACCTCTCAATTATTTTCAAACCCAAAGTCCAAAGACCAAAAAAAAATCTATGTCTACTTTCGATTATTTCCCAATTCAAATAAAAAAAATTGAAAAATGAACCCCAAAATTTCCAGCAAATCAGTATCGATTCAAGATTCAGCCAACCTGATGTATAATGGGATCGAGAGTATGGTTGATCAATTACACATCATAGGGGAGACGTGCAAACGATCTAAGAGTGGGAGGCTTCACGTGAAGTTGAGGCTAGGGTTAGGGTGGTTCACGTGAGGTAAGGGAAAAAGATGGAGGGAAATTTGCCGTGAGGGATTTTGTGGTTTCAAGATTCAATAGGGGATGAATCTTGAATGGGAAGAGAGAGGGATGAACGATTCTTGAATGGTGAAAGGGGGAAGGTTGACGTGAAAGAGAGGGAGAAAAAGAGAGGGGAGTGGCGTGAGATTTGAAGAAAGATGGAGGTTGAGAGATTGTTGGAGGAGAGAGAAAGTTGTTATGAGTTTGTTATAGAGAGAGAGAGGGTTGAGCTATTTTGTGAGGAGGGAGGAGGGTGGACGAATTGAGGGAGTATGGAGGGAGAGGGTGGCGTTGGATTGGGTGAGATGGGGGTAGAGATTATCTTCTATTAGATAGAAAGATAATAGGGATAGAACCAGGCTTCCTACTTGAATCCACAAGAAGGACAACCTAGGGTTTCTTGATCTAGACCGCAACCTAGGATCAAGTTCTTCCTAAACCACTTGGGTACCAAACCAAGATACAATAGAAGAGGGGTTGAGGGTTTATCCAAACACTCGAGGAAAGCTAAAAGCTTAAAGGGTTTCATATTTCTCAAATCTGTGTTCTAAAGATTTCAAGCCTAGGCTATTTATACTAATAGAGTCCTGTATGGACTAGAACTCTCTACTTGGCGTGCAAGCCATACTAATTAGACTAGGATTACTCCTACTTGGCGTGCAAGCCAAGATATCCTAGTAGTACACGCCTAACTACTACAACTTCCTCTTGGATTAGGACTCCTTATCCAAAGGGGAGTTGTTGACAACAACCTTATCCTGATTCTAATTGGCTTCCTAATCCAATATGGATTAGTTACAAGATAGCCAACCTTATCTAGGATACTTGTGATCAAAATTGCCGCCTACTCTTCCTATCACACGCCTACTTACTCTACTAGAACATTCTAGAACAATTTAGAATATTCTAGATTTATCTAACTCCTAATTAAATAAAACACACCAAAATTAATAAAAACTATTAAATAAAAGTACATCCAAAAAGATCAAATGTGATGAAATTGGGCTTCTTGGACATGACTTTGGGGCCTTTCTTGGGCTTGTTTGGCGTGACATTGTAGACCCTAGGATGTTTGGACATCCTCTTGCCATAAGGAGCACATAATATGTATGGGCCTATGGGCCTCTATGCTCATACTTTCCTCTATAACTTGCCTTGTTTCTTGGAAATTATTTTGGGCCTCTTGGGATGTATTTGGCGTGGGCCAGAATACATCATTCCCCCCTTGTTGGAAGAAGTTTGTCCTCAAACTTGGAGGGTCAAGTTCAAAGACCTTGATTAGCCCAGCTGTAATCTCAACGTGGATCAGGACCTCCACGTGACTCTTGGTTGCCCCATTGCCTTTTGCGTGAGCTATGATGGTGTGAAAGACTTGATCTTTCTCACTCTGACTATGCATGAATGTGTCCATGACACACTTGTTGATGTAGGACTTCAGAACTTGGTTCATAAGTCTCATAATAACTGAAAGAGCGTAGATTAAGTCCCGAGGTGCGACTAACCATACAAGGAGACTTCTTGGGGTTTGGGCAGCAGTAATCCCTAACTGTATCTGAACCAAGTTGCTTTCCTTCTTCTTTGCGATAACTAGGGCACTTGAATGAATAATTTCTTTCTCAATTGTACCCTTGGCGTGACAGACAGCTGAATTTCGAACCCTAAGAGCAGCAGTAGGGTTCACGTGATATTCCACAGACTGGACCTCACGTTGACTGGAGTTTGATGTAGTCTTAGCCACTGAGCTCACGTGATGATGAACCTGAAGGAGATCCTGTATATGATGAAGAGGAAGTTGAGGCCAGACCTGATGAAGGTGAAATGTTGGTGATCAGGAGGATCCTTAGCAGTACAACAATTGATGATGAAGCTGAGCAGAGGGAGAACATTTTTCACACAAGATGTACAGTGCAAGGGAAGATCTGTTCCTTGATTATTGATGGAGGCAGCTGTACAAATGCAGCCTCACAGACTATGGTGCAAAAGCTGAGTTTGCAAACTAGATTACATTTGATGATAACTCTTTCAATTCATATCCGAATTTAAAGATTCTTGAGTCATTTGAAAGCTCTTGGAAAGTAGATCAAATCATCTTTGGATGTCTTCCATAGTAGCTTTAAGGATCTTGAGATAGAGAGCAAATCATCAAACCTTCACTTGAGAAACTAGTTGAACGTGTAGCTAGCATAAGTGTTTCAAGCTCTTTTTGGATAACATCTAGCTTTTGACTCTCATGATGGAGATTTGAGACCCAATCTACATCATAAAGTGTAACTACTAAAATAATTTTTTAATTATTATTTATGAGAAACCGATCAATTATTATGAATTTTTTAAGGAATAAAAGTGAAATTGTAAAAATTTGAACAAATTTGGGACAAGCGTCGTAAATTTATTAAAAGTCGTGGGGAAGTGTTGATCTAAGTTTTGAATCAAATGCAAGTCACAATCTAAGATATTTAAGATATAAACTCGGTGGTGTCCTAACATAATACAATTTTTATTTTATTGGATCATCAAAATACAAATAAATTAGAGATTATTATTGACATACAAAAACCAATCATAAGGATTTATTGGAATCAATCTTCCTTTGTTTAATGACATTAGGTTAACATCTTTAATTGCAAAAAATTGCTGGGGGATGCCACACATCTTTTTTAACTGACTCGCGGGTCACAACTTTTTTTTAATGCATTCCCGGGGGTCATTAAACTTACTTAAGTGGCTGGGGGGTGATTTTCAGGCATGTTTTGGTCGGAAAAAGGGAAAAGTCTTGTTTGCCCTTGAAAAATGGAGTGAAGTGTCCTTTTTACCCTTAATTTGTCAATTTTTCAAGGGTTTAAGCTCTATCATGAAAATGGCACCTCTAGCAGCATGGTGATCGACAAAGTGGCAATACTTAAACTGTCATGGTGGAACTTGCCTGATTATCCAACTTCTCCACATCAAGTCCCCCCTTATTTGTCTCTCCAAATTCCTGCAACTTGCCGAGTTATCTTTCGCGGGGGTCGGCATCAAGCACTCCCTGGAGGCCTTTAAGAGAGACTATGGGGTCACTTGTAGAAATGCCATGGATGTGGGTGAGTTCATGGTCGTGATTGCAGTTTTGATTTTAACTATTTTTGGGGGGTGGATTAGAAATGTGAAATTGAGAGCCTATGGTGTATTGGGGTTCTTACAAGTTGTGAGATTGTAGCTTTTCATGTTGATTTATTAGAATTGGATGAAGGAATGGTGTTTACTTTTTTAGATTTGTGTGATGGAATCCCCTAGTTGGTGTGTGAGATTAGGGTTTGAGGTTGATTTTTAGAGTTTCTTGAATGAGCTTTTACACATTTGGGTGGACTGGGGATTGGGGTGGTTGTGAGAAGTGTGGAATCAAAAGCCTAATTTAGTTTTGAAGTTTGAGAACAAGAGGCGGAACTGAAAGTTTGTAGTTGATTGTCTGGATTTTGTTGAATTAATGTTCTTCCCTCCCTCTTTTGATTTCTATTAGCAAAAATTTTCTTTTTTGATTCATTTTTGGGTAGATTAGGAACTTGGCCACTTGGGTCATTGTTAGAAATGTGAAATGGAAAACCTAATTGTTTCAAGGGATTTGGAACAATTGTTGAAGATAGCTTTTGACATTAGTTTTATAGTATTTGTTAAATGAATATGTTATTCACGTAATCCTGTTTGAACGATTGTAAGAACCACAACAGATTGAAGCCGCTGCTCTGTCTTCTTGGTTCTGCTTCAAAATAGCTGCGCGGATTTCTTCACGGTATGTGATGTCTATTTTTTTCTTTGTTTTTGTTTTATATTTAAGGTATGGTCAACTGATCAACTGAATCTTTTCCAGACTGGGTCGGAGCAATTCGCCATGGAATTGGGGGATTTGCAGCTGAATTTCTAGGGTTTGCGAAAGGGTGGGGCTGGGGAAATCGAATTGAATTTGATTGAATTGAACTGAGATGAGATTTGATTGGTAGTTTAAATTGAAGAGTAAAAACAAAGGAGAGTTGAAGAATGGATGGAAAGGGAAGATTCGTGTGGAAGAGAGAGAATGATTCGATTTGGATGCATAAAGTTAAATTATAGAAGATTGAATTATGGAGGAAGATGATGAAGAGAAAGAGAGATGAATGACAGATGAACTTAAATTAGAGAAAAAAATAAGGGCATTTTCATCCTTTTTAACATATCTTACCGGATTTCAGTCAAAATAACCAGAATGTCACTCATGAGTCATTTAGTTAAATATAATATCATCTGGGAATGCATTAATAAAAAATTGTGACCCGCGAGTTAGTTTAAAAATATGTGTGGCACCCCAACAATTTTTTGCTTTAATTGGGGTGATATTTTTGTAACTTTTACAAAATTTAGTGGTATTTTTACGGCAGAAGTGAGAAACAATCAAAACCAGTATACAATAAATTGCAAGTAGACGCTCGCTCTGTCCCTCCGATTCTAAATCTGTGTATTAAACCCTGTTTTGCCTCCTCTTCAGTGTTCGCCCCGCTCCCCTTATCCCCTCGTTCATCTGTGTCAACAATGTCGTTCACCGCTCCAGGCCACCTTCTCTCCTCCACCACATTCACTCCTTCCGTCTCCTCCGGTCGCTCCATTAAACCCCAACCTCCATCCTCAACTATCCACTCTTCACTTTCTCCTCAGACTCCCAATTCCTCCTCCTCCTCTTCCCAAAAACCCAAATCCCTCTTCGCCCACCCACTTTCCAAACCCGCTGCCGCCCTCGCCTCCTCATCCGCCCTCGCCTCCTCATCCGCCCTCTTCCTCTGCCTCTACTCTGGCGGTGGCGGTCACTACTTCAACGGCGGCGGCGGCGGTGGAGGTGGTGGCGGCCATTGGTGGTCTAACTTTCTCTCTCCTCTTGCTTTCGCCAAGGATGAAGAATCTGGGGATTCTGAGGGCTGGGACTCCCATGGCTTACCCGCTAATATTGTTGTTCAGCTTAACAAACTCAGTGGCTTCAAGAAGTATAAGGTTTCCGACATACTTTTCTTCGATCAGCGTCGCCGCTCTACCGTCGGCACCGAAGATTCCTTCTTTGAGATGGTCTCCTTGAGGCCTGGTGGGGTTTATACCAAGGCTCAGCTTCAGAAAGAGCTCGAAACCCTAGCTACTTGCGGAATGTTCGAGAAGGTCGATTTGGAAGGCAAGACCAACCCTGATGGTACCATTGCCGTCACTATCTCCTTCACTGAGAGTACCTGGCAATCTGCTGACAGATTCAGGTATATTTATTATTTTCCATTATTCTCAATTTTCATGACATTTGCTCAATTCCATTACTGATTGTGTATAGTTTTAAGTTCTATGGGACTGAAAATGAAAAGGTGCCCATTGATTTAGTGGGCCATTGCTAGTGTATTAACATGTCATTTGATACTCCTATTTTTTATTTGAATTCATGGGATGACAATGAATAACTGGAGCTTAGTGATAGTAATGGCTTTTCTCATTGATTCAGGTGCATCAATGTGGGATTGATGCCCCAAACAAAGCCTATCGAGATGGACCCTGATATGACAGACAAGGAGAAGCTAGAGTATTTCAGAAGCCAGGAGAAGGATTACAGGAGGAGGATTGACAGGGCTAGGCCATGCCTGCTGCCAACCCCCTTGCATCGTGAGGTATTGCAGATGTTGAGAGAGCAAGGGAAGGTGAGTGCCAGGTTGCTCCAGAGGATTAGGGACCGGGTTCAGAAATGGTACCACGATGAAGGGTATGCCTGTGCCCAGGTGGTGAATTTTGGCAACTTGAATACCAAGGAGGTGGTCTGTGAGGTGGTCGAAGGGGATATTACTCAGTTGGTCATTCAGTTCCAAGACAAGCTTGGGAATGTAGTTGAAGGAAACACTCAGCTTGCCGTTGTCCGCCGAGAGTTGCCCAAGCAGGTAATTAAGATTTTTCAACTATTTGATGTGGTCCATGATCGCAATTACAATCGATATGAATGCTCAGTATGGTGTTTGTGTAAAATCTGAGATACATGAAATATGCTGGGAATTTGAGGTCTGAGTTCCATTATGAATTTCTAGACCATGAACGTAATAGAGCCTACCAATTTGGTTCTTTTTTTTTTTTTTTTTTTTTTTTTTGCATTTTTGGTGTTCTACTGGTTGGCTTGAATATTTGCAAGACTATCAAAAGGGTTATTTGGTCTTGTATTCTTTTTTCAATCATAAGTGACGGTGTGCACTTCATTCCTCAGCTTCGAGTGGGCCATGTCTTCAACATTGAAGCAGGAAAGCAAGCTTTGAGAAATATAAACACTCTTGGTTTATTTTCAAACATTGAAGTGAATCCCCGCCCTGATGAGAAAAATGAAGGAGGAATCATTGTTGAAATTAAGCTGAAAGAACTTGATCAGAAATCTGCAGAAGTGAGTACTGAGTGGAGCATTGTTCCTGGGCGTCAGGGTCGTCCAACACTGGTAATGTCTGATTGCTAATATGTTTGCCTCCAATGTTCTTTTATTGATTTCCTTTAGTTGTCTCTGCCTGCTTCTTTCTCTTATTTGTCTATTTTGTGAATCTTTTTTCTTTTTTTTTTTTATATATATTTTTCAGGCTTCCATTCAGCCAGGTGGAACTGTCTCCTTTGAGCACCGGAACTTACAAGGGCTAAATAGATCTCTTCTTGGCTCAGTGACTACTAGTAACTTCTTCAATCCCCAAGTAAGTTCAATAATGCAAGATGTGTTTATTTTATTTAAACCTTTTTTTAAGCCATGCCAACTTTATCAATAATGGGTTATCTAGGATAGAGGGACTGACATTTTCAATTCCGGAAATTAGAGGGTCTTATATTTGGGGAATTTCATACCTTGGTTTTTTGCTAACTCCAGTAGGTGTTGTTTAGGAAACCTTTACCTTGGTCCTTTTACGAGTAGCAACTTCATCATATACAGTCATCCGAATCTCCTTTCCTTTTTGTGTTTTTTTTTTTTTTCCTTTTATTGCATCTGCTGTGCATCCCTAGGTCTTGGATAAGTGGAACAATGTGCTTGGGTTGCATGTAAGTGTAACTTTTCAGTTACCTTATATTTAACATTTCGGCTCCATTACACACAATCACTAATAAATTTCTTTTTTCCTTAGGCTTTACTTTGTACCAAACTAACAATGACTATGAATTTATGACTATGCATTGCTACTATATGTACTCAGTACCTCATACTATTCTTGAGGGTTTGGCATTTGTCATTCACGTTGATGTTTCATATACTCTCCTTTATGTTATGTTTTCTAAGAAGCATACTGAACAGATTCTAACTGCCTTCTTTCAGGATGATCTCGCATTTAAATTTGAGTACGTGCATCCATATTTTGATGGTGTTTATAATCCTCGGAACCGAACTCTCAAAGCAAGCTGCTTCAACAGCAGGAAGCTGAGCCCTGTGTTCACAGGTGGTCCAGGAGTTGACGAAGTTCCTCCCATATGGGTTGATAGGTCAGGAGTCAAGGCAAATATTACTGAGGTATATGCTGGCGTGCATTCTAACTTGCTTTAGGCAGCTCACTTCAATCCTTATTCATCTGTAACATCTTTGTGTGTTTTGGTTAAATATTTTCTTGCAGAATTTCACCCGACAAAGCAAATTTACATATGGACTGGTGATGGAAGAAATAACAACTCGAGATGAAAGCAGCCACATAGCTGCGCAAGGTCAAAGGGTGTTGCCAAATGGGGGAATTAGTGCCGATGGACCACCAACAACTTTAAGTGGTACTGGTGTAGACAGAATGGTTTTTGCACAAGCAAATATTACACGTGATAACACAAAGTTTGTGAATGGAGCTATAGTTGGTGAGAGAAACGTCTTCCAGGTCAGTCTTCTGGTTATTTTGATCTCTTTCTTCTCTCTCCTTGTTAGTCTTCTGTTGCTTCTTTCTGTTATTGCTGGTGGTTTGTTTGTCAATGTCTACTTCAGTATAGTTCTGTCAGTGTCTACTTCATTACAGTTTATCGTAAGAATTGAGTTGACTAGATCATCTTTATGTTTGCTTAAGAAAAGGAAGAACCCAAGTAACTGGTTTCCTTGCTGAGATTGTAGCATTGGCGTCTTCATGTCTTGTTTGGTAACCACTGTAGACATTGCTTCTCTTTCATTCTTCCTTAGTGCTCCTTATACAATACTCTAGTGTGGAATGTGAAGGTTAAGCTGGCGTCTGTGTTGTACAATATATATTAGATGCACCCGAGTATGTGCTCTAGATGTTTGCGAGTGAACAATCATAATAATCAGGGTGAACAACCCAATACATATTGGTGAACAATTATAAAATTTGGAGCAGATGCTCCGGGAGCACCACCCGGAGCATGTGCTCTAGATGTTTGCGAGTGAACAATCATATAAATCGGAGTGAACAATCATAATAATCAGGGTGAACAACCCAATACATATTGGTGAACAATTATAAAATTTGGAGCACATGCTATTGAGAGTAAACAATTATGTTATCGAGTGTAAACAATTACTATATTTGGAGCACATGCTCAAGGAGCATGTGATAAATTGCAGTTTGGTGGAGGTGGATGTTTTTAAATCAAGATCTTAACACCTTTTGTTCATCTTATTTGTTTTATGTGGCATGCATGTTGTATGGTGGAAAGCACCATTCATGATGAATGACTGACTAGCTGGCAAAAAGCAAAAGTGGTGTCAAGAGACTGTAGACTGATATTCCCCCCCCCCCCCCCCAAAAAAAAATTAAATAAATAAATATCCACCACACACACAATTAAGCCCATCCATTTTCTTTTCGGGGAGGAAATTGCAAGGCTGTGGAACAGTCGCCTGTCTTGTCTTTTGTTTTATGGTTTAGTGTTTACCACATTCGATTTAGCACTTTACAAGACTCAGATGTAACTAACTCTATCGTGACTTTGGTTTGGTTAGAAAATGAGATAATGTTTGACTTTTGTGTCCTGTTTGGTTGCAGCTGGATCAAGGCCTTGGTATTGGCAGTAACTTTCCAATCTTCAACCGTCATCAGCTTACGGTGACCAAGTTCCTACAGTTGAAGCAAGTTGAGGAAGGTGCTGGGAAGGCACCTCCACCTGTTCTTGTCCTTCATGGACACTATGGTGGCTGCGTGGGAGACCTTCCAAGTTATGATGCTTTCACTCTTGGAGGACCTTATTCTGTGAGAGGTTACAACATGGGGGAGCTTGGTGCAGCTAGAAATATTCTTGAGGCAAGAGGTTTCTCTGCACTCGTGGCATTATAGGCATAGGATGAAAAACATATCAGGGTTGTCTATGGAGATAAAAATAGTGACTTTGCATTTGATTTTAATCTGACTCATTTTTTTTGTGGTTGTCCTCCCCTTGCCCACACTACAGGTTGCTGCTGAACTAAGGATACCTGTAAAGAATACACATGTATATGTGTTTGCAGAACATGGGAATGACCTTGGAAGTTCCAAGGATGTCAAGGGCAATCCAACTGAAGTTTACAGGAGAATGGGTCACGGCTCCTCTTATGGTGCCGGTGTCAAGCTAGGTCTTGTTCGTGCTGAGTATGCTGTTGACCACAACTCTGGAACTGGTGCTATATTCTTCAGATTTGGAGAGAGATTCTGATTCTGAGCTCCATTTTCAAGCTTGGTTTGGGTGCTTCATCTAGGACTCTCATCCCATCCCAGGTGTTAATGCATGGGTTAAGCAAAGCAACTACTACCATCACAAAGCACCAACTGTCGGCAGATGTGAGTTACCCTGAAAATTGGAAAGCCATAGCAGTGCAGGCAATCTCAGCACCTAATAATTTACGGGAGACTGGAGAGGCGCCTGGGGGGGGCGGCTTTGGACGAGGATTTGTAGCTTAGTAATTACTTTCCTATAGGGATGCTTGCCTTGCATAGTTTGTTTTAAAAAAAAATATTATTTGACATCCGATTCTAAGACACAGGAGTTTTGTAGAATTAAGCGTTTGCATTTAAGCCGCTATTGTTTGTAGGATCAACGGCCTTTTTAATTTTCCTTTAGTGGGTAGTCATTGATAACTCAAGTTTTGGTACACTCCAATAATATTAAATTACAGACGCCATGTTGGACTTGTGAAGTACAGGCCTACAGGGTGTGGAACATGGGGACCAACCTTTTTTTCCTAATTGAAAGTCATTAAAAGGGTAATATTTGTGTCAAAAATACCAAAAAAAACTGTATTCAAAACACATCCCAAACCCCACAAAAAGCTTAACAAAAGCCTATTTTTTTTTCCTATAGGTCGATTGGCCTATAAATCTTTTCTACCCTAATCTTGTCCTATTTTACATCAACAAGAAGAGCCTTAATCCTCCTTCCTAAAGGCCCATCCGACTTCATCAAGGGTAAGACACAAAATCAAGCACTGAAGAAGCCGAGGCAAGGTTCTATCTAAAATGTTCACTATTTAGTTCAATTTTGATTTCTAATTGTTCTTGTATTCATGTTATAAAATGTTCATTTTTGTATGTTGAATGAGTTAATTATGTAAAGTTCAAATTTACTTTTCTTCCAAACTTCATCAAAATCACATTTTTAAACTTCTAGTAGAATCTTTCCTAAAGTAAGAGACAGACTCAAAGGTCTTTACCTTTTGAGTCTGTAACCTTACCCCCGAATCCGCTTCTTGGTTCGTAGGTGAAGTCTTTTTTTTTATTTTTTTTTCGGTTTGTCTTGGGTTTTCTCTTTAAAAAGTCGGGTGACAGCTCCTTTTAACTAAAAATACATCGGGATTGCAAAAGTCGTGTTCATCATGGTTTAACGATGAACCAATGCAACTTTAGGGTGTATTTGTATGTTTTTAAATACCGTTGCTTAAGTTGCCTTTCGTCGAGCCCTACATTTTATGAACCAATTGAACTAATCCTAAGGAGTTGGAACAAGTGTATGTTCGTTCTCAAAGTTTAGTTTAATTATTCACGAAATTCATATGGTAAAGGGAATGTAATTTTACAATATAACTATTCCTAAAATGCACAAATAATCCTTAAAGTGTTTTAAAAAAATAAACCCTAGCAAATTCTCCGTTCTGTGAATGTTCAAATCTGAAAGACGCAAAAAATGTTCACTGATTCCCAGTATTTTTGCTTGTCTCTTGTCACCGATGGCAACTTTGCCTGCCTTGCTTATTTTTAGTTCACCCAATTTCGAAGCATCTCCTGTTATGTGTATAGAACATCTATTGTCTAGATACAACAGATTTGTTTGTGTTTTGAAGCATACCTATGATGTATAATGGGATCAAAGAGATCTCACTATACATGAAAATCAGGATCTTTATCAACAAAGATAAGAATCTTCCTCTCTAGGTTCTTGTAGGATCAATTGAATGAATGAAAACAAGATAGTAATCAAGAGATTCAAAGGAATGATTGAACGAACCAACAATGATTGAGATGAACGTAGATAGAAGTTTGATATGGCCTGAGAACTCTTGAAGATATAGACGCACCACTTCAAGAAGATCTTCAACTCTTCCTATCACCAACCAAGCTAGCCAAGCATGGAATAGAAGAAGAGATTTGGGGCGATTCCCTTGAGAAAAGAATCGATTCTGGCAAATGTTAGAGAGAACACAAAAGCATGTAGCCTTTAGATGTTTACTTGTATTATTTTGTGAATGACTTGAATGATCTTACAAAGACCTCCCAAAGGGTCTATTTATAGTATTTGTAGGCCCCTTGGTCGTGCACTACATCAAGATTACAATGATTTCTAGCTTACATCATCTATTACAAATATGACATCATAAAAGACTCAAAAAGTACATAGCTAGAAAGAAACATTGATATCTTGCTCAATTCTTCTCCAATCTCCAAGATTCAAAAGCCATTAGAAAGCTCTTTGAATGATCTAGATTCTACTCCAAGACGTCTATTCCAATAGCTTCATGGATCTTGAGATATAGAACAAAGTATCGTATTGTACTTGATGAAGTCATTCATTATCGAGAGTGATGAGAGTGATTTAAGCTCCTTCTCCATATAAGCTTGTATATCCTCTTGTTAGTTCCCATGATGTGTATTTGGGGCCAAATATACATAATTCCCCCCCTAGTTGAGAAGAGTTTGTCCTCAAACTAGGAAGTTCTTCTCCTTCTTCATAGTATGGTTTAAGATCACTCACATTAAAGGTACAACTACCTTCATAGTCTTCACCAAGCTTAAGTTTGTAACTTTGTATGCATTGTCACCAATCCTTTCTAGAACTTCATAAGGACCATCGCCTCTTGGTTCTAATTTCCCTTTCCTCCTCAAAGGAAATCTCTCTTTCTTCAGGTGAATCCAAACAAGATCACCTGGTTCAAATACAACTCTTTTCCTTGTCTTATTCACTTTACTCGACACATCTTGTGTATACTTCGATATTTTTTCACGAACTTCTTGATGTAGCTTCTTAATTTCTTCTACCCTTTTGTTAGCTTCAAAGCTAAACTTTGTGGATGTAGAAATTGGTGTAAGATCCATCGGTTGGAGAGGATTTCTTCCATAAATGATGTATATTTGCCTAGCTATATACATCAAGACCTAGCTAAAGGACGTCAATCTAGCTAGAAGCTACAAATATCGCCTTGGGTATCAACAACTACAAGGTTTATTAGCTCAAGGAAGAAAGCATGAAGGACCTTGATGGTATTCTAGCTTACATGGAGTTACTCTCACATTTGGAGGACATCAATGAGCATAAATAACTCTCAAGTCCTTATTAAGAAGTCATCTCTCGTGACAAAGGACTCCATCAAGTATAGTTCGATATTTTGCTCTATAACTCTAGATCCATACATCTATTGAGGAAATCATCAAAAGACAGATTGGAGTTCTTTCAATAAGCTTTCCAATGGTTTTTGAATCAACGAAAACGGACAAGTATTGAAGGAGTTATAGCAATTTCTTTCTAGAGTTGTATTTTAGAGTTTATGATGTCATAAATAGGATATATGATGTAATAGTTGATTCTTTGTTTCTTGAACCCTAGGTACACGTCCAAGGGGTCCCTAAAGTAGTATAAATAGACCCCCTAGGGTGCCATTGTATTCATTCAATTCAAGTCATTCAATAAATCAAATACAAACACAAGGTGTTGTTTTCTCTCTAGTTTTGTGCTAGAGCTTTCGTTTCTCTTGAGGGAGAACGAGTATCCCCTTCTTCTATTCTAAGATTGGCTATCTTAGATGGTGAAAGGAAGGAATTGAAGAGTCTTGAAGGTGGTGTGCCTATATCCTTCAAGAGCTTCAAATCGCCATTATCATTCAACCATTCAAACGACATTCATCAAGAACTCATCAAGAATTCATCAAGAACTCATCAAGCATTCAATCATCTTCATTTGTTCTTCAAACGTTCAAAGAGTGTCGTTCATCATCATTCATCAATCGTCATTCCATCGTTCATCAAACTTCCATTTGATCTTGGTAAACGAATTAATCTCTCTTTTCGTTTATCTTCATCCATTATCATTCATTTTTGGATCCTTGAGAACTTTGAGAAGCAAGATTCTTATCTTGGTTTTTAAAGATCCTTAAATCGTGTGTAATGTGATCATTTTTGATCCCATTATGCATCAAAAGTGGTATCAGAGCTTAGGAGATTGATTCTCTTAGTTCTTGATCCATCTTTTCACCATCTTTCCATCACAAACCCATCCCCACCATTCCCCCATCATCACGCCACCCATGAGTTCTACCAAGAACTCATAAAGAACCATAAACTCCACAAAGAACCCATAGCCCAAACACAATCCGCCCCAAACACAAACCTCTCTCGTCCTTTACCCATCCAAAAACCCTAAACCATGAATCTTGCAATCTTTTTGCACCAAGATTGATCAAGATGGACGATTCTAGCAAGAATTCCCAACGTGAGCTACAACGCTTGAAGCAACAACTTGATGATCTCACCAAACAAATGGAAGAACTTGGGATTCTTCCAAAGGGATCAAGAAGCACAAAATCACGTGTGGTTCACTCTTCTAAGGTTGAATATGAAGCACCTTATGAATGGAGTAAACGTTCCAGCAAGAAGAATGGAAATAAAGTTCAAGAAGAGTTCTTGCCCTACAAATACAAAGGAGATAACTTCAACAAGCTTGAAATAATGAAGCAAGGGAGCAAGGACGTGATTGAATATACCATAGAATCTGACGGCAACTACGGAGTATGGCCTTAAGGAGAATGATCAAGACGTTTTGGTATGTTATACTCTTGGTCTTAATGATTACATTTGGTGTGTTGTTGTACATCAATCTTACGCAAACTTGGAGGAGTTAAGTTCTTTAGCCCTTGATGTTGAAATAGGAGTAAAGAGTAAAGAACTTTGGGATAGAACTCATTTTGATCATGTTGAAAGTGTATGTCAAACGCCATCCCATGAGCAACCAGAATTTGAAAGTGAAACATTTGATGTATTCGATGTGTATGAGGATGTTCATGAAGTATGTGATAACCTTGGCACAAATGAGGAAGTTAATGTAGTATGTAGCGTGCCTAAAGATGAGTTTAAAGAGTATGACAATCCATTGTATGAGGAGAATAATGATGAGTTTCAAGTATATGACAACCCATTATATGAGGAGGAAGGCGTGAATGAAGAAGTTGAATTTGCCGAATGTGAAGTTTTTGTTGAAAATGAGCAAGTTCAAGAAGTATGTAGTAGCATGGCTAAAGAAGTAAATGAGGTACACATAGAGGAGGATCTTGAAGCAGAGGAAGTAGAAGAGCTACATGATGAAATGTGTTCATTGATCCAAGAAGGAGAAAGTTGTGCCATCATTGACGTTGACATTGATCTTGACCAAGATATTAGCCTCGCTACAAATGTCCAAGAATTGCAAATGAAGAGTTATTCACACCATGGCAATGATCTTCATATGGATCCAAGAAGTTTAGTAAGTCTTGCTTTTTACAAGATTTGCAAAGATTCATTATATTGTAATATTACTTCTACGGATTCTAGTTATACTTTGTTGGAAGAATCAAAATTGTATGATAGGAGTATCATGCTCCAAGAGGCGTCCTTATTACCACCTTGTGTCTCACGGCTCAAGGAGGATCAAAGTACTCTTATGGCACTTATGGAGAATAAGTATCATGAATTTGAAGAACCAAGGAGTCTCATTCTTACACCAATGGAGGTTGGCAACCGTGGGTCTATAAAGGATCAAGATCCTTTACCATCACTTGTTCTCATTTGTGAATATTTGGATGAAAGACAAGCACCATCAACAAGTGACCTCTCTCACTTATCTCTTTTGGTACGTTTCTCTTCCATGAGTATTATCATGCATCAAAGGCTGCCACCAAATCCTATGATTCATCATCGAATGGTCTATGCAAAGGATCAAGCGCAATTCATGGATAACTACATCAATGTCCTTGATTTTCATAGTATACAGCATATTTTGAAAGAGTATGTACCATTGCAATGTAAAGAGAATGTATGTGTATACTTTGATAACATTTTTGTATGTAGTAGAAGTAGAAAGGAGTATGTAAATCCTTTGGAGTTAGCCTTAGCGAAGCATAAGAAGCCACATGGAGAATTGGAGAAGTACTTGGAGAAATGTCCTTACCTCTCGTCCAAGAATGAGCGACCTCAACATACCTCATCAAATGGAATAATTCAAGTGGACAAAAGGAAAGAAGGAACTATTCAAGGAGGGTCCATACTTGCATCTATACTTGAGGTACTATGTCTCTTAAAGGATGCTAATGATCGTCATATTCTTTTATTCCCTATTCTTGCATCATATTTGTTCATTACAAATGGAGTTGAGAAAGGTGAAGTCCTATCTCAAGGAAGTTGTCCATAGATTATTTTGGTGAAATACCAAGTGGAGAAAGAAGAAGCTACATGCTTATGGCTTAGCATTCATACTTGTTGCTATCATGAGGATATTTGAGCAAAAGGATTATTATCTTGAAGGATTCATGCTTAAGCTTTGTGATTCTTACAAAGTATTGGAGTATGTTTCATGTGATAAGGAGATCAAGCCATCATTATGCTTTGAGATGAAGTACTTGATTCGTTCATCAAAATCAAGTCACTTGGAGGAAGCAAGTCCTTTGACTAAAGGAAGTTTTCTAACGAGGAGATACATGTTTGATTCAAGAGTACTTAGTCTTGAATATATCAAGGAGTTGTATGAAGATGATGATGATTTTAAAGAAGTATACAAGGTATGTGAGAAGCATCCTCAACAATCCTTTTATATTGATCATGGATTTCTTTTCAAAGGGAATCAAGTGTGTATTCCAAGGAGTGGAATTCGTGAAATCTTGATCATGGAAGTACATGGAAGTTCTTTTGATCATTTGGGTCTACTCAATACGTATCTCAAGATGAAGGAGTATTATTTCTGGCCTAGCATGATCGTTGATATCGAGTATAAACTGCAATATTGTGACATTTGCAATCCTTCTATACCATATGGAGATGAAAGCTTGAATTTTATGGTTGAAGTGCCATGGATTCAAGGAAGTCAAGATGATATTAAGATCGTTGAAGGTTATCCTTCAAAGATGGAACACCATATTACTATTGTCTTCATCATGAGTTACAAGCTTGTGAATATATACTTTGAAGTTGAGAAGTTACATGAGATTTCTACAATCTCCATGAGTAAACGAGATTTGAAGCACCATAATATCATTGGCTTATTCATGAGAAGACTTGGAAGGAAGTGGAAGTTCAAGTCAAGCATCAAAGGGATCTATAATGATTTCAAAGCATTTAAAAAGAGAGTTTGTAATCTCTTCAAGAAATGCAAGAGGAAGAAGCAAGTTGATTTGAACAATACTTTTGGAAAGATCTCTTATAAGAAGAAGGATGAGCTTAGAAGAAGTGCTATGTAACGGTTTAGAAGAAGTTTTGTCTAAGTTTGGGGACAAACTTTTTTCAACCGGGGGAGAATGATGTATATTTGCCTAGATATATACATCAAGACCTAGCTAAAGGACGTCAATCTAGCTAGAAGCTACAAATATCGCCTTGGGTATCAACAACTACAAGGTTTATTAGCTCAAGGAAGAAAGCATGAAGGACCTTGATGGTATTCTAGCTTACATGGAGTTACTCTCACATTTGGAGGACATCAATGAGCATAAATAACTCTCAAGTCCTTATTAAGAAGTCATCTCTCACGGCAGCAAAGGACTCCATCAAGTATAGTTCGATATTTTGCTCTATAACTCTAGATCCATACATCTATTGAGGAAATCATCAAAAGACAGATTGGAGTTCTTTCAATAAGCTTTCCAATGGTTTTTGAATCAACGAAAACGGACAAGTATTGAAGGAGTTATAGCAATTTCTTTCTAGAGTTGTATTTTAGAGTTTATGATGTCATAAATAGGATATATGATGTAATAGTTGATTCTTTGTTTCTTGAACCCTAGGTACACGTCCAAGGGGTCCCTAAAGTAGTATAAATAGACCCCCTAGGGTGCCATTGTATTCATTCAATTCAAGTCATTCAATAAATCAAATACAAACACAAGGTGTTGTTTTCTCTCTAGTTTTGTGCTAGAGCTTTCGTTTCTCTTGAGGGAGAACGAGTATCCCCTTCTTCTATTCTAAGATTGGCTATCTTAGATGGTGAAAGGAAGGAATTGAAGAGTCTTGAAGGTGGTGTGCCTATATCCTTCAAGAGCTTCAAATCGCCATTATCATTCAACCATTCAAACGACATTCATCAAGAACTCATCAAGAATTCATCAAGAACTCATCAAGCATTCAATCATCTTCATTTGTTCTTCAAACGTTCAAAGAGTGTCGTCATCATCATTCATCAATCGTCATTCCATCGTTCATCAAACTTCCATTTGATCTTGGTAAACGAATTAATCTCTCTTTCGCTTATCTTCATCCATTATCATTCATTTTGGATCCTTGAGAACTTTGAGAAGCAAGATTCTTATCTTGGTTTTTAAAGATCCTTAAATCGTGTGTAATGTGATCATTTTTGATCCCATTATGCATCAAAAGTGGTATCAGAGCTTAGGAGATTGATTCTCTTAGTTCTTGATCCATCTTTTCACCATCTTTCCATCACAAACCCATCCCCACCATTCCCCCATCATCACGCCACCCATGAGTTCTACCAAGAACTCATAAAGAACCATAAACTCCACAAAGAACCCATAGCCCAAACACAATCCGCCCCAAACACAAACCTCTCTCGTCCTTTACCCATCCAAAAACCCTAAACCATGAATCTTGCAATCTTTTTGCACCAAGATTGATCAAGATGGACGATTCTAGCAAGAATTCCCAACGTGAGCTACAACGCTTGAAGCAACAACTTGATGATCTCACCAAACAAATGGAAGAACTTGGGATTCTTCCAAAGGGATCAAGAAGCACAAAATCACGTGTGGTTCACTCTTCTAAGGTTGAATATGAAGCACCTTATGAATGGAGTAAACGTTCCAAAGAAGAAGAATGGAAATAAAGTTCAAGAAGAGTTCTTGCCTACAAATACAAAGGAGATAACTTCAAGCTTGAAATAATGAAGCAAGGGAGCAAGGACGTGATTGAATATACCATAGAATTCAGACGGCAACTACGGAAGTATGGCCTTAAGGAGAATGATCAAGACGTTTTGGTATGTTATACTCTTGGTCTTAATGATTACATTTGGTGTGTTGTTGTACATCAATCTTACGCAAACTTGGAGGAGTTAAGTTCTTTAGCCCTTGATGTTGAAATAGGAGTAAAGAGTAAAGAACTTTGGGATAGAACTCATTTTGATCATGTTGAAAGTGTATGTCAAACGCCATCCCATGAGCAACCAGAATTTGAAAGTGAAACATTTGATGTATTCGATGTGTATGAGGATGTTCATGAAGTATGTGATAACCTTGGCACAAATGAGGAAGTTAATGTAGTATGTAGCGTGCCTAAAGATGAGTTTAAAGAGTATGACAATCCATTGTATGAGGAGAATAATGATGAGTTTCAAGTATATGACAACCCATTATATGAGGAGGAAGGCGTGAATGAAGAAGTTGAATTTGCCGAATGTGAAGTTTTTGTTGAAAATGAGCAAGTTCAAGAAGTATGTAGTAGCATGGCTAAAGAAGTAAATGAGGTACACATAGAGGAGGATCTTGAAGCAGAGGAAGTAGAAGAGCTACATGATGAAATGTGTTCATTGATCCAAGAAGGAGAAAGTTGTGCCATCATTGACGTTGACATTGATCTTGACCAAGATATTAGCCTCGCTACAAATGTCCAAGAATTGCAAATGAAGAGTTATTCACACCATGGCAATGATCTTCATATGGATCCAAGAAGTTTAGTAAGTCTTGCTTTTTACAAGATTTGCAAAGATTCATTATATTGTAATATTACTTCTACAGATTCTAGTTATACTTTGTTGGAAGAATCAAAATTGTATGATAGGAGTATCATGCTCCAAGAGGCGTCCTTATTACCACCTTGTGTCTCACTACCAAGGAGGATCAAAGTACTCTTATGGCACTTATGGAGAATAAGTATCATGAATTTGAAGAACCAAGGAGTCTCATTCTTACACCAATGGAGGTTGGCAACCGTGGGTCTATAAAGGATCAAGATCCTTTACCATCACTTGTTCTCATTTGTGAATATTTGGATGAAAGACAAGCACCATCAACAAGTGACCTCTCTCACTTATCTCTTTTGGTACGCTTTCTCTTCCATGAGTATTATCATGCATCAAAGGCGCCACCAAATCCTATGATTCATCATCGAATGGTCTATGCAAAGGATCAAGCGCAATTCATGGATAACTACATCAATGTCCTTGATTTTCATAGTATACAGCATATTTTGAAAGAGTATGTACCATTGCAATGTAAAGAGAATGTATGTGTATACTTTGATAACATTTTTGTATGTAGTAGAAGTAGAAAGGAGTATGTAAATCCTTTGGAGTTAGCCTTAGCGAAGCATAAGAAGCCACATGGAGAATTGGAGAAGTACTTGGAGAAATGTCCTTACCTCTCGTCCAAGAATGAGCGACCTCAACATACCTCATCAAATGGAATAATTCAAGTGGACAAAAGGAAAGAAGGAACTATTCAAGGAGGGTCCATACTTGCATCTATACTTGAGGTACTATGTCTCTTAAAGGATGCTAATGATCGTCATATTCTTTTATTCCCTATTCTTGCATCATATTTGTTCATTACAAATGGAGTTGAGAAAGGTGAAGTCCTATCTCAAGGAAGTTGTCCCATAGATTATTTTGGTGAAATACCAAGTGGAGAAAAGAAGAAGCTACATGCTTATGGCTTAGCATTCATACTTGTTGCTATCATGAGGATATTTGAGCAAAAGGATTATTATCTTGAAGGATTCATGCTTAAGCTTTGTGATTCTTACAAAGTATTGGAGTATGTTTCATGTGATAAGGAGATCAAGCCATCATTATGCTTTGAGATGAAGTACTTGATTCGTTCATCAAAATCAAGTCACTTGGAGGAAGCAAGTCCTTTGACTAAAGGAAGTTTTCTAACGAGGAGATACATGTTTGATTCAAGAGTACTTAGTCTTGAATATATCAAGGAGTTGTATGAAGATGATGATGATTTTAAAGAAGTATACAAGGTATG
The DNA here is from genome assembly GCA_029582165.1 of Portulaca oleracea. NCBI lineage: Eukaryota > Viridiplantae > Streptophyta > Magnoliopsida > Caryophyllales > Portulacaceae > Portulaca > Portulaca oleracea. Next base: position 153,052 of record CM055881.1, on the reverse strand, counting down.
AGAAGCATCCTCAACAATCCTTTTATATTGATCATGGATTTCTTTTCAAAGGGAATCAAGTGTGTATTCCAAGGAGTGGAATTCGTGAAATCTTGATCATGGAAGTACATGGAAGTTCTTTTGATCATTTGGGTCTACTCAATACGTATCTCAAGATGAAGGAGTATTATTTCTGGCCTAGCATGATCGTTGATATCGAGTATAAACTGCAATATTGTGACATTTGCAATCCTTCTATACCATATGGAGATGAAAGCTTGAATTTTATGGTTGAAGTGCCATGGATTCAAGGAAGTCAAGATGATATTAAGATCGTTGAAGGTTATCCTTCAAAGATGGAACACCATATTACTATTGTCTTCATCATGAGTTACAAGCTTGTGAATATATACTTTGAAGTTGAGAAGTTACATGAGATTTCTACAATCTCCATGAGTAAACGAGATTTGAAGCACCATAATATCATTGGCTTATTCATGAGAAGACTTGGAAGGAAGTGGAAGTTCAAGTCAAGCATCAAAGGGATCTATAATGATTTCAAAGCATTTAAAAAGAGAGTTTGTAATCTCTTCAAGAAATGCAAGAGGAAGAAGCAAGTTGATTTGAACAATACTTTTGGAAAGATCTCTTATAAGAAGAAGGATGAGCTTAGAAGAAGTGCTATGTAACGGTTTAGAAGAAGTTTTGTCTAAGTTTGGGGACAAACTTTTTTCAACCGGGGGAGAATGATGTATATTTGCCTAGATATATACATCAAGACCTAGCTAAAGGACGTCAATCTAGCTAGAAGCTACAAATATCGCCTGGGTATCAACAACTACAAGGTTTATTAGCTCAAGGAAGAAAGCATGAAGGACCTTGATGGTATTCTAGCTTACATGGAGTTACTCACATTTGGAGGACATCAATGAGCATAAATAACTCTCAAGTCCTTATTAAGAAGTCATCTCTCACGGCAGCAAAGGACTCCATCAAGTATAGTTCGATATTTTGCTCTATAACTCTAGATCCATACATCTATTGAGGAAATCATCAAAAGACAGATTGGAGTTCTTTCAATAAGCTTTCCAATGGTTTTGAATCAACGAAACGGACAAGTATTGAAGGAGTTATAGCAATTTCTTTCTAGAGTTGTATTTTAGAGTTTATGATGTCATAAATAGGATATATGATGTAATAGTTGATTCTTTGTTTCTTGAACCCTAGGTACACGTCCAAGGGGTCCCTAAAGTAGTATAAATAGACCCCCTAGGGTGCCATTGTATTCATTCAATTCAAGTCATTCAATAAATCAAATACAAACACAAGGTGTTGTTTTCTCTAGTTTTGTGCTAGAGCTGCTTTCTCTTGAGGGAGAACGAGTATCCCCTTCTTCTATTCTAAGATTGGCTATCTTAGATGGTGAAAGGAAGGAATTGAAGAGTCTTGAAGGTGGTGTGCCTATATCCTTCAAGAGCTTCAAATCGCCATTATCATTCAACCATTCAAACGACATTCATCAAGAACTCATCAAGAATTCATCAAGAACTCATCAAGCATTCAATCATCTTCATTTGTTCTTCAAACGTTCAAAGAGTGTCGTTCATCATCATTCATCAATCGTCATTCCATCGTTCATCAAACTTCCATTTGATCTTGGTAAACGAATTAATCTCTCTTTTCGTTTATCTTCATCCATTATCATTCATTTTTGGATCCTTGAGAACTTTGAGAAGCAAGATTCTTATCTTGGTTTTTAAAGATCCTTAAATCGTGTGTAATGTGATCATTTTTGATCCCATTATGCATCAATAAACCACTTGAAATGGTGATAAGGCCGTTGCTTTACTTGGACTCCTATTAAAAAAAGCAAACTCAGCATGACATAGAAGAGTATCCCACACTTTCTTGTCTTTACTAACCAATGCTCGAAGTAAGGCTCCCAAGGTACGATTTGTAACTTCTGTTTGACCATCCGTTTGGGGATGACATGCGGTGCTAAACTTCAATTTCGTACCAAGCTTCTTCCATAATGTTAGCCAAAAATGACTAAGAAATTTCGAGTCTCTATCACTTACCATAGTCTTTGGAATACCATGCAACTTCACTACTTCTTCAAAGTATAGATTTACAACTCTAGTAGCATCATAGGTTGTATGGCATGGAATGAAGTGTGCCATTTTGGAAAACCTATCAACGACTACTATGATTGAATCCTTGCTTCTTTGAGTTCTCGGTAGACCCACAATGAAGTCTAGACTCACATCCTCCCAAGGACTATGTGGAATAGGCAATGGAGTGTACAAGCCTTGTGGTAATGCGTGAGCTTTTGAGATATTACAAATATTACACCTTTTAACCATATGCTCAACATCCTTGATCATGCTAGGCCAAAAATAATGCTCTTTCATCATCAAATAAGTCTTTTCAATGCCAAAATGACCAGCTAACGATCCTCTATGGACTTCCATAATCAACAATTCACGAATACTACTTCTTGGTATGCATAGTTGATTACCTTTGAATAGGAAACCATCTTCAATATGAAATAATTGATGTGGATGTTTCTTGCATAGCCCATATATCTCCTTGAAATCTTCATCATTCTCATATAACCCTTTAATATGTTCAAAACCAAGGACTCTTGAATCAAGAACATGAGTGAGTAAGTACCTCCGAGATAAAGCATCCGCTCCTTTGTTGAGGTGTCTCGCTTTATGCTTTATCATGAAGTGAAATGCTTGCATAAACTCAACCCATTTAGCATATCTTGGATTAAGCTTGTGTTGCCCTTGAATGAACTTTAGTGCTTCATGATCACTATGTAGAATGAATTCACCACTTAGTAGATAATGATTCCAATGCTCAAGAGCTCTTATAATTGCATAGAACTCTTTATCATATGTGCTATACTTCCTTTTGGCTTCATTCAACTTCTCACTAAAGAAAGCAATAGGTCGACCTTCTTGGGATAGAACGACTCCAATTCCAACTCCACTTGCATCAACTTCAACTTCAAAGACTTTATCAAAACAAGGTAATGCAAGAATAGGTGCATGACATACTTTCTCCTTTATCAACTCAAATGCTTCATTTGCACTCTTACTCCTTGAAAACTCTTTCTTCTTCAACAATTCAGTCATAAGTGCAAGTATAGAGCTGAAGTTCTTTATGAACCTTCTATAAAATGATGCTAATCCATGAAAACTCCGTACCTCTTGAATCGATGTTGATGTAGGCCACTCTCGAATAGCCTTTACTTTCTCCTTGTCAACTTGTATGCCATCTCTTGAAAGAACATATCCAAGGAACATAACTTGGGTGAGAAAAAGTGGCATTTCTCCATGTTGGCGTAGAGTTGCTCCTTCTCCAAAATACATGACCAACTCTAGATGTTTTACATGTTCTCTTTCACTTTTGCTATATACAAGAATATCACCAAAATAAACTACTACACACTTGCCAATAAGAGGCTTTAGTACATGATTCATAAGACGCATGAAAGTAGATGGTGTATTAGTGAGGCCAAATGGCATGACAAGCCATTCATACAAACCTTCTTTTGTTTTGAATGCGGTCTTCCACTCATCTCCTTCATGAATTTGGATTTGATGATATCCACTCCTCAAATCAACTTTAGAGAACACTACACTTCCATGTAATTCATCAAGTAGATATTCAAGTCGAGGTATTGGAAACCTATACTTGATTGTAATCTTGTTTATGGCTCGACAATCCATACACATACGTTGAGATCCATCTTTTTTTGGTACAAGCAACACGGGAACATCATATGGACTCATACTTTCACGTATCAAGCCTTTGGACAAGAGATCATCTACTTGCCTTTGAACTTCTTGCGCATCTTTTGGGTTCATACGGTAAGCTGGTTTGTTGGGAAGTATTGAACCCGAAACTAGATCAATCTTGTGTTCAATTTCTCTTCTTGGTGGCAATCCCTTGGGCATCTCTTTTGAAAACAAATGCTTAAAGCATTCCAAAAGAGGTTGAAGTCGAGAGTGATCGTTTCTTGGGGTTTCTTTCTCCTCTTCCAAGTTAGCTAGAATAAGATCTTTGTGCTCTTGGAACTCATGGTGCTCGGCTTTCATAAAGGTCACAATATTTGTCTCCTTCTCTTGTTGTTGTTGTTGTTGTGGACGTATGATAGATGATGGTGGTAGAGGAGCCAATGTAATCTTCTTTTTGTTGAGAATAAACGTGTAGGTATTTGTTCTCCCATCATGAATAACATGCCTATCAAATAACCAAGGTCTTCCAAGCAATATATGACAAGCATCCATTGGAATTATATCACACCAAATACAATCTTTATAGTTTTTGCCAATGGAAAGACTTACAAGAGCACGTTGATCCACACGAATACCTTTCCTATGACTTAGCCATTGAATTGTGTAAGGGGATGGGTGTGGACTAACCTCCAATTGTAGTTTATTCACCATGGTTGTTGAAGCGGTATTAGGGCAACTTCCTCCATCAATGATCAGAGAACAAACTTTCCTTGAATTGTACACCTTGAATGGAATATGGTCTCCCTTTGTTCTTGCTCGTTTGGGACACAAGCAACACTTAGAGCTCTTCTTACTACCAACATTTCTCCTTCATCCGCTTCTTCTATACTTTCTTCCTCATTTGCGCCAATAGTCTCATCAACCTCCTCTTCATTTTCACTTTCATTATACTCCGGCTCAACATACAAAGCACTTTGATATTCAACCAAAGATACAACTCTCTTATAAGGATATTCTGAGGCTGATGTATATTTGATGGCTATATACATCAAGGTCATCAAGGGAGACAACCCATACACACCATAGGAGCCAAATACTCACCTACATGGAAGAAGAGCTCGCATCTCTTACATATCTCTCTACTTTGGAAGAATTCTACAAGGGTATTCAAGTAATTTGCTTTAACTCAAGAACCATAAAGCTACCATGGAAGATTTTTTAGAGTGAATTAATCTACATCCCAAGAGCTTTCCAATGGTTCAAGAATCTTTAGATTTGGTTAAGTATAGAGCAAGTTATCATCATTTGTAATCTAGCTTAGTTCATTTGTTTCTTTATGATGTCATACTAGTTTAGGATGATGTAAGCTAGAATCCCTTGTATTTCTTGATTTGTACACGCTAAGGGGGCTTCCATTTAGTATAAATAGACCCCTTGGGTGCCTTGTAATCTCATTCAATTCAATAATTCAAATACAAACACAAGGTGTTGTTTTCTCTCTAGCTTTTGCTAGTATTTCGTTTCTCTTGAGGGAGATTCGATCCTATCTTCTTCTTCTAGCTTAGGGTGGCGTCCTAAGTGGTGATAGGAAGAGATTGAAGCATTCTTGAAGGTGGTGTGGCTGTATCCTCCAAGAATCTTCAAGAGCCAAATCTATCATTCAATCATCCAATTCGTTCATTCAAAGCAATTCATCCATCTTTGATTGATCTTTCAAGCATCAATCGACATTCAATCTATAAAATACCATTCGTCCACTCCATATTCATCCCACAATCGATCAAGGTGTCATCGTTCATCATCATTCATTAATCGTTCATCCCTTCAATTTGTCATTCATCCATCATTCATCAAAACTTCAATTGATCTTCAATCTTGGTAAACGAATTCCATCATCTTTTCGTTTATCTACATACCTTTTCATTCCATTTTGGATCCTTAAGAACTTTGAGAAGCAAGATTCTTATCTTGGTTTTTAAAGATCCTTAGCTTTTGTATAATTTGATCATCCTTGGTCTCATTATACATCAAAATTGGTATCAGAGCTTAGGAGATTGATTCTCTTAGTTCTTGATCTATCTTTTACCATCTTTTCACCATCTTTCCATCACAAATCCAATCCCCATCATCTCCCACAAACACGTCCACCAAGAACACCACAAAGAACCCCGAAACCAAACACAATCCCACCTAAACACATTCCCCATTTCGTCCTCCACACCAAAACCGTGAATCTTGCAATCTTTTTGCACCAAGATTGTTCAAGATGGAAGATTCAAGCACTCTCACACCTACACCTACGGAGCCCCAAGAAGATGTTGAAGCATTAAAGAAAAGAATCACCTATCTCAACGATCAACTAAAGAGATACATGCATCTACAACATAGGGTGAACCGTGGAGATAGTGAGACTAATGAAAGTGATGAAGACGTGCCACAAAGACGTTCCCCAAAGGAGGAACGATTCGACTTCAAAGTTGAGATCCCGGAGTTTAATGGCAATCTTGATCCCGAGAACTTCGTAGATTGGATGCAAACTATTGAACATGTTTTTGATCTTAAAGAAGTCCTCGATGAGAAGAAAGTGAAGTATGTGGCTCTTAAGTTGCGAAAACATGCGTCCATATGGTGGGCCAATTTGCAAAAGAAGAGGCAAACAAAGGGCAAGGACAAGATTAGAACATGGGATAAAATGAAGAAGAAGCTCCAAGAGAAGTTTCTACCACCAAGTTATCTCCAAGATAACTACTACAAGTTACAACGATTGGTTCAAGGGAGCAAAAGTGTGGAGGAGTATACAAAGGAGTTTGAACATCTTCTTTGGCGTTGTGATATCAAAGAGAATGAACCACAAACTTTGGTACGTTATCTTTTTGGTCTTAATGATTGGATTAGACCCATTGTTGAATTGCAACCATACAAAACCTTGGATGAGTTGAGTTCCTTATCCCTTAAAGTTGAAAGGCAAAGGAGGAATAAGGGAAAAGAAGCCTTGAACAAGTACCAAACTCCACAAGAATCATCCCACCCTACATTCCCACACACGCCACAACAAAATTTCACATTCCCTACAAAACCTCCAAACACAAAAACTTCACAAAATCAGCCCCCATCCATCCATAAACCCCACGTCCAAGAAACCAAATTCCTAGCATCAAGAAGGTGTTTTCGATGCCAAGTTGGGACATTATGCTTTGGAGTGCCCAAACAAGAGAGTAGTATCTTTGGTGGAATATCTAAGTGCTTTGTACGTAGAACCAGAGTATCATGAGAATGAGAGTGAAGAGGAAAAAGGAGTTGACGTGAATGAGGAAGAAAATGTCGAAGAGGAATGTGTAGAGGAGCCGGATGATGGAGAGTTACTTGTAGTAGGAAGGGCCTTGAATATAACTCAAGTGCCAAATGATCAAGTACAAAGGGAGGCTATCTTTCGCTCTCGTTGTACCATCAAAGGGAAAGTATGCTCATTGATCATAGATGGAGGAAGTTGCACCGATGCCGCTTCTACAACAATGGTCGAGAAATTGCAAATGGAGATTAGCCCTCATCCCACACCCTACACTATACAATGGCTAAGCCTAGGACAAGGCATTCGTGTGGATCAAAGGGTCTTGGTAAGTCTTTCAATTGGGAAGAGTTATGAAGATTCATTATGGTGTGATATTATTCCTATGGATACTTGTCATATTTTGTTGGGAAGACCATGGTTGTTTGATAGGACTGTCATACATGATGGGAGAGCCAACACTTATACTCTCACTCTCAATCAAAAGAAGATTATTTTGACCCCTCTAGCACCATTTTCTCGACCTAAGGAGGAAGAAAGCCACATTGTGTCGATTATGAAGGAGGAAGATCATGAGCATGAAGAGCATAAGGGTCTTATTCTTACAAACTTGGAGGAGAGTAATTCGAATCCAAGCCGCCACCCAATCTTGAGATTTCCTATGAGGCGAATCTTTCATGTGCACCCTAGAGATACCCACTTGGATCTCATGGTTGAAAAGCAAAGGCTTCGAAGGAACCAAGAAGCAAACTTCATCCAAGTAGGTTGTTTCATGCTAAATGATGAAGGTAAAGCAGTGAAGCTTGACTTGGAAATTGAGAAGCTACATGAAATCTCTATGTTCATGGTGAAAATTCGAGGATCCAAGTCTTATAATGCCCATGGATTACTTGGGAGAAAGATGAAGAAGTTTAGAAAAGGGGTATATGATGATTTCAAGGCCTTTAAGAAGAAAGTTTGTAATTTTTGTGAAGAAGGCAAGTAAGAGAGTTGATGCTCAAAGTTTGAGGACAAACTTTTTCAACCGGGGGAGTATGATGTATATTTGATGGCCATATACATCAAGGTCATCAACGGAGACAACTCATACACACCATAGAAGCCAAATACTCACCTACATGGAAGAAGAGCTCGCATCTCTTATATATCTCTCTACTTTGGAAGAATTCTACAAGGGTATTCAAGTAATTTGCTCTTTAACTCAAGAACCATGAAGCTACCATGGAAGATGTCTTAGAGTGAATTAATCTACATCCCAAGAGCTTTCCAATGGATCAAGAATCTTTAGATTTGGTTAAGTATAGAGCAAGTTATCATCATTTGTAATCTAGCTTAGTTCATTTGTTTCTTTATGATGTCATAATAGTTTAGGATGATGTAAGCTAGAATCCCTTGTATTTCTTGATTTGTACACGCCAAGGGGGCTTCCATTTAGTATAAATAGACCCCTTGGGTGCCTTGTAATTTCATTCAATTCAATAATTCAAATACAAACACAAGGTGTTGTTTTCTCTCTAGCTTTTGCTAGTATTTCGTTTCTCTTGAGGGAGATTCGATCCTATCTTCTTCTTCTAGCTTAGGGTGGCGTCCTAAGTGGTGATAGGAAGAGATTGAAGCATTCTTGAAGGTGGTGTGGCTGTATCCTCTAAGAATCTTCAAGAGCCAAATCTATCATTCAATCATCCAATTCGTTCATTCAAAGCAATTCATCCATCTTTGATTGATCTTTCAAGCATCAATCGACATTCAATCTATAAAATACCATTCGTCCACTCCATATTCATCCCACAATCGATCAAGGTGTCATCGTTCATCATCATTCATCAATCGTTCATCCCTTCAATTCGTCATTCATCCATCATTCATCAAAACTTCAATTGATCTTCAATCTTGGTAAACGAATTCCATCATCTTTTCGTTTATCTACATACCTTTTCATTCCATTTTGGATCCTTAAGAACTTTGAGAAGCAAGATTCTTATCTTGGTTTTTAAAGATCCTTAGCTTTTGTATAATTTGATCATCCTTGGTCTCATTATACATCAGAGGCTATATGCCCTAGTCCTTGACATCTAAAACATCTTCTTGGAGCTAATGGTTTGGATTCTTGGACGTGGGGTTTAGGGGTGGACGGGGGCTGATTTTGTGGAGCTTTGTTGTATGGTTGTTTCGTAGGTAATGGGGGTCTTTGTTGTAGAGTATAAGGACGCGTAGGATAGGTTTGTTTGTGGGATGTTTGGTACTTGGTCATGGTCTCTTTTCCCTTATCTTTTCTTTGCCTTTCAACTTTCAAGGCCAAAGAACTCAATTCATCCAAAGATTGATAGAAATGTAATTCAACAATATTACGAATCCAATCATTAAGACCAAACAAGTAACGTACCAAAGTTTGAGGCTCATTCTCTTGGAGATCACAACGCCAAAGTAGGTGCTCAAATTCTTTTGTATATTCCTCCACAGTTCTACTTCCTTGAACCAATCTTTGCAACTTGTAATAGTTATCTTGAAGATAACTTGGTGGTAGAAACTTTCCTTGCAACTTGCTTTTCATCTTACTCCATGACCGAATTTTGTCCTTGCCCTTAGCTTGTCTCTTCTTTTGTAGATTTGTCCACCACATGGACGCATGCTTGCGCAACTTTAGGGCCACATACTTCACTTTCTTTTCATCATGTACATCTTTAAGATCAAAAACTCTTTCAACAGTTTGCATCCAATCTAAAAAGTTTTCCGGGTGAAGATTACCATCAAACTCCGGTATTTCCACCTTGAAATTGAACCTTTCCTCCCTTCTTGGACGTCCACTCCTTTCACTTTGTATGTCCTCTTCGTCACCTTGGGGATTTCCAACATAAGAATCATCACGCATCTCTCTATGTTGAAGACGCATATACTTCTTCATTGGTCGGTGAGATAAGTGATCTTTTGCTTCATTCTTTCTACATTCTCTTGGGAATTCGTGGGTGAATTCGTAGAAGAGCTTGCACTAGCCATTTAGAATCAATCTTGGCGAGAAAGATCCTTCAAGACTCACGGTTTTGGGTTTTGGGTGTAGGTGACATGGGGTTTGTGTTTGGCTATGGTTTTGGAGAGGGAATGTGTTTGGGGTTTGAGGTTCTTTGTGGAGTTTTGTGTGGGACGTGTAATGGGGCCGTTTGTGTGATGAAGACGTAGGGGAAAGATCGAAAACGATGGTAACAAGAACCACAAGAATCAATCTCCTAGGCTCTGATACCGCTTTTGATGTATAATGGGATCAAAGAGATCTCACTATACACGAAAATCAGGATCTATATCAACAAAGATAAGAATCTTCCTCTCTAGGTTCTTGTAGGATCAATTGAATGAATGAAAACAAGATAGTAATCAAGAGATTTAAAGGAATGATTGAACGAACCAACAATGATTGAGATGAACGAAGATAGAAGTTTGATATGGCTTGAGAACTCTTGAAGATATAGACGCACTACTTCAAGAAGATCTTCAACTCTTCCTATCACCAACCAAGCTAGCCAAGCATGGAATAGAAGAAGAGATTTGGGGCGATTCCCTTAAGAAAAGAATCGATTCTGGCAAATGCTAGAGAGAACACAAAAGCATGTAGCCTTTAGATGTTTACTTTGTATTATTTTGTGAATGACTTGAATGATCTTACAAAGGCCTTCCAAAGGGTCTATTTATAGTATTCCTACGCCCCTTGGTCGTGCACTACATCAAGATTACAATGATTTCTAGCTTACATCATCTATTAAAAATATGACATCATAAAAGACTCAAAAGGTACATAGCTAGAAAGAAACATTGATATCTTGCTCAATTCTTCTCCAATCTCCAAGATTCAAAAGCCATTAGAAAGCTCTTTGAATGATCTAGATTCTGCTCGAAGACGTCTATTCCAATAGCTTCATGGATCTTGAGATATAGAACAAAGTATCGTATTGTACTTGATGAAGTCATTCATTATCGAGAGTGATTTAAGCTCCTTCTCCATAAGCTTGTATATCCTCTTGCTGGTTCCCATGATGTGTATCTGGGACCAAATATACATCAACCTATAATGAGGTTTTTGCATTTTGAACCCCGAAGTATAGGGTAATCAATCTTCTGGTCCCTTGGTTTTCATTGTTAATTTTTTGGACCCCTAAAGTTTGTAGATTGAATAAAAAAGGACCTTAAAATTTGTGGATTGAAAAAAGGCTCGTGTATCGTTTTTCTCTATCTCCCCATGTTTAAATTTCTCTCCCGATTGGCGTCAACCTTCAGGACTAATGTTAAAGTTGATCAATATTGAAACTATAATACACCTATGTTATTCATGTCAGAGCTACTTAAATCACTATCAATATTGAAGCAATAATACACCTATGTTATTCATGTCGGAGCTACTTAGACCCCGGATACTTAGGGGTTTAAGTAGTTCCGACATGAATAAGAGAGGTGTATTATCGCTTCAATATCAGTTTTAACCTTAGTCCTGAAGTTTCACGCCAATCGGGGGAGAAATTCAAACCTGAGAAAAAAGAAGAACAGAACACAAGCCTCCTTTTTCATCTCACAAACATTAATGTCCCGTTTTATTCCACCTACAAACTTTAGGACCCAAAAAATTAACGTTGAAAACTAAGTGTTGAGAAAATTAATTACCCTATACTTCAATGCTCAAAATGCAAGCAACCCTACCTACAATGCATGATATCACACCTTCCTTGGTTTGTGGTGCAATGATGGAGGGTCTGGTCTATCCTGGGATTTTTGTTGCAAAAAATTACTTGGAGGTACCCTAACTTTTGGTGAAATATTTTTCAGTTACTCCAACTTTTCAAAACTCATTTTGGGGTACCCTTAGTTTTTGGGTTAGTAATTATTAGGTGCTTTTCCGGTCATCAATTTAGTTAAGTGACCGAATGATGCATAATGAGACCAAGGAACAATCTCATTACACAAAATCTAAGGATCTTTAAAAGCGAAGATAAGAATCTCCTTTCTCAAAGTTCCAAAGAACCAAAAAATGGCATAGAAATGTTCTGGTCCCTTGGTTTTCATTGTTAATTTTTTGGACCCCTAAAGTTTGTAGATTGAATAAAAAAGGACCTTAAAATTTGTGGATTGAAAAAAGGCTCGTGTATCGTTTTTCTCTATCTCCCCATGTTTAAATTTCTCTCCCGATTGGCGTCAACCTTCAGGACTAATGTTAAAGTTGATCAATATTGAAACTATAATACACCTATGTTATTCATGTCAGAGCTACTTAAATCACTATCAATATTGAAGCAATAATACACCTATGTTATTCATGTCGGAGCTACTTAGACCCCGGATACTTAGGGGTTTAAGTAGTTCCGACATGAATAAGAGAGGTGTATTATCGCTTCAATATCAGTTTTAACCTTAGTCCTGAAGTTTCACGCCAATCGGGGGAGAAATTCAAACCTGAGAAAAAAGAAGAACAGAACACAAGCCTCCTTTTTCATCTCACAAACATTAATGTCCCGTTTTATTCCACCTACAAACTTTAGGACCCAAAAAATTAACGTTGAAAACTAAGTGTTGAGAAAATTAATTACCCTATACTTCAATGCTCAAAATGCAAGCAACCCTACCTACAATGCATGATATCACACCTTCCTTGGTTTGTGGTGCAATGATGGAGGGTCTGGTCTATCCTGGGATTTTTGTTGCAAAAAATTACTTGGAGGTACCCTAACTTTTGGTGAAATATTTTTCAGTTACTCCAACTTTTCAAAACTCATTTTGGGGTACCCTTAGTTTTTGGGTTAGTAATTATTAGGTGCTTTTCCGGTCATCAATTTAGTTAAGTGACCGAATGATGCATAATGAGACCAAGGAACAATCTCATTACACAAAATCTAAGGATCTTTAAAAGCGAAGATAAGAATCTCCTTTCTCAAAGTTCCAAAGAACCAAAAAATGGCATAGAAATGGATGAAAAAGGATGGAAGGAACTATGAAAGATGGTTACCAAATAGATGGAAACAATGAACAAATGAATGATGAATGAATGAGTGAACGAATGGACGAATGTTGAATGATGAATGATGATGACGAATGAATGCTTGGACGTGAATGATGAAGAACTCACGTTTCTTGATGAATGCTTGATGAATTCTTGATGAAGCACTCGAAAATGGATGATAATGGACGATTGGTAGATGGATAGTTGATGGCTTTTGAAGATTCTTTGAAGGATACAGATTCACCACCTCCAAGAATACTCCAATTCCTTCCTTTCACCACTAAGGATGCCAACCTTAGCTAGAAGAAGGGATATTTCAATCCCACAAAAGAGAGACAAAAACACCTAGCACAAATGCTAGAGAGAACACTTCATTTGTTTGAAAAATTCATTGTTAATGTCTTGAATGAATTGAATGAATTACAAGCACCTAGGAGGGGTATTTATAGCTACAACCCACCCTTAGGCGTCACCTAGCTTCAAGAAAAGACCCTTAAGGGCTTACATCATTCATCCTAATGCTTACATCATAAAGAAAACAATATACTAAACTATATTACAAATATGAATAACTCCTTGGATTCTCATCCAAATTCAAAGATTCTTGAACCATATGAAAGCTCTTGGAATGTAGAATAATCCCTTCTAGGATGACTTCTATGATAGCTTCACGGTCCTTGAATTAAGGAGCAAAAGTATACGTCCGCATGAGTTGATCCCTTCCAAGTAGAGAGATAAAAGAGAGACTTGAACTCTTCTACCTTCTAGGTGAGTATTAGATGTCTCCATGGTTGACCTTGATGCATAAGGCCATCAATTATGCATCATACACCCCCGGTTGAAAAAAGTTTGTCCTCAAACTTGGAAAACCAACCCTTACTTGCCTTCTTTACAAAGACTTTCTTCTTGAAAGCTTTGAAGTCATCGTAGATCCCTTTGATGAACTTCTTAAACTTTCTTCCTCGCACGCCATAAGACTTGAACTTGCATTTCTCCACCGTGAACGCGGTCGCTCACGTTGCTTCTCATTTATTCTTACCACTTTACCCTTGTCATTTAGTATGAAACAATGTACCTTGATGACTTGGGCTATTTCCTCCTTTCGAATTCTTGGCCTTTCAACCAAGTGATCCAAGTAGATAGCCCTTGGATGCTCATGGAAGATATGCTTCATAGGAAGATTCAAAAGGTGGTGGATACTGATCCGCTTTCTTCTCCAAATGTGTAAGAATAGGATCCTTATACTCTTCATGCCCTTGATTCTCCATTTTCATGATTGACAATATGACGTTTCTCCTCCTTTGCCGAGATGGTGGATCAAGAGGTTCCAAAGTGATCCTCTTTGGTTGATGGTGAGAGTGTAAGTGTCGCCCTCCCATCATGTATGACATGTCTATCATATAACCATGGCCTTCCCAACAAAACATGACAAGTATCCATGGAACTATATCACACCATAATGAATCTTGATAATTCTTTCCAATTGAAAGACTCACCAAAACTCGTTGATCCACACGGATGCCTCGCCAAGGCTTAGCCATTGTATTGTGTAGGGTGTGGGATGTGGGCTAATCTCCATTTGCAACTTCTTGACCATTGTTGTAGAGGCGGCATTGGTGCAACTTCCTCCATCTATGATCAAGGAGCATACTCTCCCTTGGATGGTACAACGAGAGCGAAATATTGCTTCTCTTTGTAGTTGATCCTTCGCACATTGTGATATTCAAGGCCCTTTCTACCACAAGTAGTTCTCCTTCATCCGCCCTTCCACATATTCTTCTACTACATCTTCCTCTTCTTTGGCACCAACCCCAACTTCCTCTTCTTCCTCATACTCCGCACATATAAAGCACTTTGGTATTCCACCAAAGACACTACTCATTGTTTGACATTCCGCATAATGTCCCAACCCTTGGCATCGAAAACACCTTCTTGATGCCATGGGTTTGGTCACTTGGTCGTGAGGTTTAGGGATGGATGGGGGCTGATTTTGTGGAGTTTTTGTGGGAATGTGTTTCGTGGATGGTGGAGGGTTTGGACGTGGGGTGGGCGTTTTGTGGAGTTTGGTATTGGCTTGAGACTTCTTTCCCCTTATTTCTCCTTTTTCAACTTTAAGGGACAAGGAGCTCAATTCATCCAAAGTTTTGTATGGTTGTAATTCCACAACGTGTCTAATCCCATCATTAAGACCAAAAAGATAACGTACTCAAAGTTCAGGCTCGCCCTCCTTTAGATCACACCTCCAAAGTAGATGCTCAAATTCCTTTGTGTACTCCTCCACGCTTCTTCCTCCTTGGACCAATCTTTGCAATTTGTAGTAGTTGTCACGTAGGTAGCTAGATGGTAGGAACTTTTCTTGGAGCTTTCTTTTCATCTTATCCCATGACGCACCTTATCTTTCCCTTTGCTTGCCGCTTCTTTTTCAAGTTTGTCCACCAAATTCTTGCATTCTTTCGTAGCTTAAGGGCAACATACTTGAACTTCTTATCATCTTACACATCTTTTAGAACAAATACCCTTTCCACGGTTTTTATCCAATCCAAATAAACTTCGGATCAAGATCACCAACAAATTCGGGATCTCCACTTGAAGCCGAACCTTTCCTCCCGTGGACGCCCATGCCTCTTTCTTGGAACGCCCTCTTCTCCTTCTCCACTTGATGATTTACTTGATACTTCCTCAAGATTCTCCCTTTCTTGAAGGCGCATGTAGTATGCTACTTGTTTGTTGAGATACTTGATTCTTTGTTTCATCTTCTCAACATCTTCTGGGGCCGATGGAGAGGACTTTGTAGGAGAGCTTGCACTCGCCATTAGAACCTATCTTGATTCACAAAGATCACAAGAAACTCATGGAAGGAAGGTTAGCACGGATGGGACGTGGGTATGGGACGGATTTGGGTAGGTTTGTGTTTGGTTTTTGGGTTCTTTGTGGAGCTTGGGGTTCTTTATGAGTTCTTGATGGGTTCTTGATGAGTTCTTGGAAGAACTATCAAGGGGGACGTGTGATGTAGAGATGAATGAAACTTTGTGATGGGAAACATGTGATGGGAAATGTGTGGGAGAGGAAAGATTGTAAGAGATTGTTTCAAGAACTAAGAAATTCAAACTCCTTAGCTCTGATACCAAATTTGATGCATAATGAGACCAAGGAACAATCTCATTACACAAAATCTAAGGATCTTTAAAAGCGAAGATAAGAATCTCCTTTCTCAAAGTTCCAAAGAACCAAAAAATGGCATAGAAATGGATGAAAAAGGATGGAAGGAACTATGAAAGATGGTTACCAAATAGATGGAAACAATGAACAAATGAATGATGAATGAATGAGTGAACGAATGGACGAATGTTGAATGATGAATGATGATGACGAATGAATGCTTGGACGTGAATGATGAAGAACTCACGTTTCTTGATGAATGCTTGATGAATTCTTGATGAAGCACTCGAAAATGGATGATAATGGACGATTGGTAGATGGATAGTTGATGGCTTTTGAAGATTCTTTGAAGGATACAGATTCACCACCTCCAAGAATACTCCAATTCCTTCCTTTCACCACTAAGGATGCCAACCTTAGCTAGAAGAAGGTGATATTTCGAATCCAACAAAAGAGAAAATAAAACACATAGCACAAATGCTAGAGAGAACACATCATGTGTTTGAAAAATTCAATGTGAATGACTTGAATGAATTGAATGAATTACAAGCACCTAGGAGGGGTATTTATAGCTACAACCCACCCCTTAGGCGTCACCTAGCTTCAAGAAAAGACCCCTTAAGGGCTTACATCATTCATCCTAATGCTTACATCATAAAGAAAACAATATACTAAACTATATTACAAATATGAATAACTCCTTGGATTCTCATCCAAATTCAAAGATTCTTGAACCATATGAAAGCTCTTGGAATGTAGAATAATCCCTTCTAGGATGACTTCTATGATAGCTTCACGGTCCTTGAATTAAGGAGCAAAAGTATACGTCCGCATGAGTTGATCCCTTCCAAGTAGAGAGATAAAAGAGAGACTTGAACTCTTCTACCTTCTAGGTGAGTATTAGATGTCTCCATGGTTGACCTTGATGCATAAGGCCATCAATTATGCATCACCGAAATACCCTTGTTGTTCCATTTTTGAAGAAATACCATTGAAGAAAAAAATAAGGGTATTTTGGTCACTTAATAAAATTGATGGCCGGAAAAGCACCAGATAATTACTAACGCAAAAACTAAGGATACGTCAAAATGAGTTTTGAAAAGTTGGGGTGCCGAAAAATAGTTTCCCCAAATATTGGGGTACCTCCGAGTAATTTTTTGACTTTTGTTG
Source organism: Portulaca oleracea (assembly GCA_029582165.1). Classification (NCBI taxonomy): domain Eukaryota; kingdom Viridiplantae; phylum Streptophyta; class Magnoliopsida; order Caryophyllales; family Portulacaceae; genus Portulaca; species Portulaca oleracea. Next base: position 135,735 of record CM055881.1, on the reverse strand, counting down.
TCTTGAGTGATGTTTAGGCTCGGTTTTGAGCCTAAATGCGCCTTTTTCCTTGGCATTTTCCTTAGTTTCGTAAGTAAATACTAGTGTTTTTATGCTTTTTTTCCAATTCCTTTGTAGGTTTCTTGACATTTGAATGCTTGTGGAGGAAAAATGTGCAAAACGAGGCCAAACTTGGCCAATATATAGAAGGGCCGAGACATCATTAGAAGACCCAGCCCGAGGCGAAGAGAACCCGAGCCTTGATCCCGGGGAGACCCAAAAAAACAAGGTCATCAGCAAGGGTGTCACGGCCGTGACCCCTGTTGAACCATGGCTGCCAAAAACGAGAAAGAAGTCTCTTGGGCAGAATGGGTGTCACAGCTATGACACCATTTCTCAAGTTCGTGACACAGCAAGAAGGAGAATTCAAGTTCAAAAAATCTTACAGCCGTGACAACACATCTCACGACTGTGACTCCCAGAAGAAGTGCAGTCAGAAGGCCCCTCGCGATTGTGACATCCACTCATCACGCCCATTAGGGATCCGGAATTGTCCCAGCACCATCAAGCCTCACGGCCGTGACATTCATTGTCACGGCCGTGACATTCATTGTCACGGCCGTGACATTCAAAGATCGCCCTTGACCAGAGTACACCTCATGACTGTGATCCTCTAGTGTCACGCATGTGAGGGAGGCAAACCTAGTTTTATTCTCCGGAAATCTCCAAGCGTACGTCACAGCCGTGACAACTCATGTCACGCATGTGACGTCCTTGTTCTGCGGACTTTTTCTAGCCAAAACGACTACATTTTGGCTCTTTTTCTCCTAAGTATATAATGTATCTTTTCGGATTTCGATAATACACAACCTTAGAGAGAGTTTGTAGTTTATAATTGTGAGTTTTTGGGTCTTCTTTAATCTATTCTTGAATTTAATGCAATTTAGTGTTGATTTGATTGAAGTTTTGGTTGATTTTGCTGCAATTTGAGATCTTCTTCTTGTTCCTTGCCTCCAAACCTTAATAAGTGAGTATCTTATTCTCTTTCTCAGATTTATATACTTTGATTGTTGCAATTTCATTAGTTATTGCCTTTAGTTGCTTCAGTTATTGTTTTCATGCTTATTTTGGATTATTGTGTTAGAGTTAGATTAAAGCTAGTTTTGATTTATGAGTTTTTGTTCATTATGACCATGAGTAGCTAAGCACCTTAGGGTTAGGGGGTAGTGAGGCATAGATTAACCGGATTAGGGCGATTAATGAGGTAATTGGGTGTCTGTCCTCTATTTTCACTCAAACGCCAACTTTGCCGATTTCTAGAGGTACTACGTAAGTTGCATATCAACAACCCTTTTATTTATGCTATTAGTGATATGTCGACGTACAAGAAGTTTCTAAAAGACCTCTTGATCAACAAGAGGAAGGTCAGTGGTCATGCTAAGATTCCAATGATCGCGGAGTGCAACGCCATCATCGGCAACAAACCGCTATAGAAACTAGCTGATCTGGGAATCTTCTTAATCCCGTGCTCAATCGGTGATTTAGAGATCAGTCGCGCCCTGTGCGACTTGGGGGAGAGTGTGAGTGTGAGTGTGATGCCATACCCGGTGTGCAAGAAACTCAATTTGGATGATCTCACTCCCATCTCCATCACTATGCAACTGGCAGACAGATCTATATGTTGTCCTCTTAGAATCATGGAGGATGTCCTAGTGTAAGTCGGGAAGTTCTATATACCATGCGACTTCGTGGTTCTCGATATGGAGGTGCACGAATTCCCATCATCTTGGGAAGGCGATTCTTGGCTATTGTTGGAGCCATCATCAATGTGCGCAATGGAACTTTGACACTCAACATTGGTGATGAGAAGCTGGAGTTCAGTTTGGGGAAGTCCATGGCTACGCCAAACATAGAATTCCCCTGCTATCGGATCGGTGTGATGGAGGAAGCGCAAGGTTGTTTAGGCTCGGTTTTGAGCCTAAATACGTTCTTCTTACCTTAGGTTTTTACTTGTTTCCTTAGTGTTTGTTAGTATTTTTACTTCTTTCTCTTCCTTTTGTAGATATTGGAGCTTTTTGACACGTGTGGAGCAAAAGTACACTAAACGAGACCAATTGTTTCCCAAAAGCAGAGTAGCCGGGTCTTCCCGAGGAAACCCGGCCTTGGAGAAAGAGAATCAAGCCTCAATCCTAAAGTTAGAAGAAGAAACCAAGTGAAAACAATATCAGAAGCAGGGTCACGGCCGTGACCTCCCACCTCACGACCGTGACCTCCCACCTCACGACCGTGACCCCCACTTTTCTTTGGCACCAAAGAGGATCGAAGAAGGGCTAAAGACAGAAAAGGGGTCACGATCGTGACCAGCTACCAGACGGCCGTGACCCTCTAATGTCACGCCCGTGAGGGAGGCGAACCTAGTTTTTTTCTCTGGAAATCTCCAGGCGTCACAACCGTGATAACTCATGTTACGCCTGTGGCGTCCCTGTTTTGCCAACTTTTTCTTTTTCACCCAATATATAATGTATCTTTCTGGATTTTGACAGTACACAACCTTAGAGAGATTTTATAGTTTATAAGTTTGAGTTTTTGGGTTTTCTTTAATCACAATTAGTGTTGTTAATTACTCTATTCTTGAATTTAATGCAATTCAGTATTGATTTGATTGAAGTTTTGGTTAATTTTGCTACAATTTGAGATCTTCTTCTTGTTCCTTGCCTCTAAACCCTAATTAGTGAGTATCTTATTCTCTTTCTCAAATTTATATACTTTGATTGTTACAGTTTCTTTAGTTATTGCCTTTAGTTGCTTCTGTTATTGTTTTCATGCTTGTTTTGGATTATTGTGTTAGAGTTAAATTAAACCTAGTTCTGATTTCTGAGTTTTTGTTCATTATGACTATGAGTAGCTAAGCACTTTAGGGTTAGGGGGTAATTAGGGCCCCTAAATGGGGGATTAGACATAGATTAGTGGTATTAGGGCGATTAATGAGGTAATTGGGTGTCTGCCCTCTATTTTCACTCGATGTTGGAGAGTTTTGGTGCCGAGAGGTTATAAACACTCCCCTAAACATCGAGTTGGAGATAAAAGTAGGATTAATTGGTTCCTAATCCACTCGATAGAGGGATTTTGGAACCGATTAGCTAGAATTACGTTCAAATACTATTAAGGTCCGTCATATGCGAGAGTGATGACGGACTTTGAAAAGTAAGTATCGATTTACCACTCGAGAGAGGGAAATCGATGCTACTTTATGCATGCAATTCTCACATCCGATGACCGAATACCGATCATTCCTAAAACCACAAAATCCATGCTTAGTCTCTCTGTAGATTGGCCCGATACTACCCTCGAGCCCTTATTTCTCCTTTTTGATCAAAACCTTACCTATAACCATTACCAAACTCTGTTCTTAGAACTCCCTTGAGACCAAAGACAAAGCTTGTGTCACGCCCCGAACCGAGGGTAACAGACGCCGCACACCTGCAGTACTAGGAGTCCTACAAGCATGCAAGGATAAACTATAACAAAGGAAAGATAAGTCCTTTAACAACTCACAATCCCAAAATAATAATTGGTTCAACTCAACAAGAGTTTAGAAATAACATTCGAAAATCTCAAGTACTAACTATAAGTTTATAACCCAAAGGTTCGACTCGGCACCAAAATATAAATTCTGCTAGAATAAGAAATAAAATCCATAGCTACGAAAATAAAGGCTTGAACCCACAATTACTCTTGTGAACTTAGCTACCAATATAAGTGGAGCCTGAAAAAAAAAGGAAGATGAAAGGATGAGCTCGAAAGCCTAGTAAGTAGCGTACACTCCTTTAGCTGGGTTAGGCATGCGAGTAAAACACAAGGTGGGTCATAGGTAATAAATAAATAAATAACAAAACATGACTGGGTTTTACAAATAATTCACTTAGCTCAAAAATCTCAAAAAATATACAATAATGTTCACAAGTGATTTACCGATATAAAAACACAATACATCAAAATTTAGCGGTTACAGACATAAAAACACATTTTAGGGTTAAGGCCACTGCTAGCCTGGTGGCATGGGCAACAGAAAGCCACTACTAGCCCAGTGGCATGGGCAACAGAAAGTAACAGACAAAATTGGGCCCAACAGAGTACAGATTCACATATCAGAATACAGAATAGCGCGCATACAAGTCGATCGACATGTCCAGTGCATACCTTAACTGGCTAAGGCAGAAGACATAGCCCAAAAACAAAACCAGTAACTTGAGAATCAAAACGTACAAACAGTACCCAATCAAGTGATGCATAATTGATGGCCTTATGCATCAAGGTCAACCATGGAGACATCTAATACTCACCTAGAAGGAAGAAGAGCTCAAGTCTCTCATATATCTCTCTACTTGGAAGGGATCAACTCATATGGTCGTATACTTTTGCTCCTTAATTCAAGGACCATGAAGCTATCATAGAAGTCATCCTAGAGAGGATTATTCTACATTCCAAGAGCTTTCATATGGTTCAAGAATCTTTAAGTTTGGATGAGAATCCAAGGAGTTATCATCATTTGAAATCTAGTTTAGTTCATTGTTTTCTTTATGATGTAATCATTAGAATAGATGATGTAAGCCTCAAGGGGCCTATTTCTTGATTTGTGCACGTTTAGGGAGGGCTAGGATTACTATAAATACCCCCCTTAGGCCTCTTGTAATCTCATTCATTCAATATATCAAATACAAATTAAGCACATGGTGTTGTTTTCTCTCTAGCTTTTGTGCTAGTTTTCGTTTCTCTTGAGGGAGTTTCGAAGTTATCCCCTTCTTCTATTCAAGGGTGGCATCCTTGAAGGTGAAAGGAAGGAATTGAAGGTCTCTTGAAGGTGGTGTGGCTATATCCTTCCAAGAGTCTTCAAAAGCCATCATCTATCCATCGTTCATTCATCCATTTATCATCCATTTCGTGTTATTCATCAAAATTCAACAAGAATTCATCAAGCATTCAACAAGAAACGCTTTGTTCTTCATCAAACACGCCCAAGCTTCATTCGCTCATCATCAATTATCATTCGCTTGTCCATTCGCTCATCATTTCCATTCGTTGGGTAATCATCTTTCATAGTTCTTTCCATCCTTTTCGTCCATTTCTATTCCATTTTTGGTTCTTTGGAACTTTGAGAAAGGAGATTCCTATCTTCGTTTTTAAAGATCCTTAGATATTGTGTAATGAGATCATCCCTTGGTCCCATTATGCATCAAATTTGGTATCAGAGCTTAGGAGTTTGATTCTCTTAGTTCTTGAACCATCTTTCTACAAAACTTTCCATCACAAAAACGTTCCTACCATCCATTAGTTCTTCCAAGAACTCATCAAGAACCCATCAAGAACTCATAAAGAACCCTAAACTCCACAAAGAACCCGTGAGCCCAAACACAAATCCAACCAATTTCCCCCTCACGTCCCTTCTATGCTAACCATCCTACCATGAGTTTCTTGTGATCTTTTGAATCAAGATTGGTTCTAATGGATTGCAAAAGGTCCAGCAAGAATTCCCAACATGAGCTACAATGTTTGAAGCAACAAATCGATGATCTTGCCAAGCAAATGGAAGAATGTGGGATTCTTCCAAAGGGGTCAAGAAGCACAAAATCACGTGTGGTTCACTCTTCTAAGGTTGAATATGAAGCACCTTATGCACGGAGTAAACATTCCAACGAAAAGAATGGGAAGAAAGTTCAAGAAGATTTCTTGCCATCCGACATAAAGGTGACTCCATCAACAATCTTGAAGGAATTAAGCAAGGGAGCATGGATGTACTTGAGTATACAATAGAGTTCAAGTGGCAACTATGGAAGAATGGTCTTAAGGAGGACGATCCACACATTTTGGTATACTACTTTCTTGGTCTTAATGATTACATCTGTGTTGTTGTAAATCATCTTCTCACAAACTTGGAAGAGTTAAGTTCTTTAGCTCTCGATGTTGAAAGACAAAGGAGATGTTGTCATCACAAAGTTTAGGTCACATTGATTTGGAGTGTCCTAACAAGAAGAAAGATGTGTCTTTGGTTGAGTACCAAACACATGATAACAAACCATTTGAAGAGGAAAAGGAAGAGGAAGTTGGCTTTGACATGAAAGAAGAAGAAATTGGGAATATCGCATAGGTGGAGGAGAATAAAGAAGACGAAATTGGGAATGTCGATATGAGGAGGAGAATAAAGAGGAAGAAAAGGTAGAAGAGGAGCAGATGGAAAAGTGGCTTGTGACAAAAGAAGCACGTGTGGCGATGAGCATCCAAAAGATATCTACTTAGATCACTTGGTTGAAAGGCCAAAATTCGAGAGGATGAAATCGCCAAGTCATCAAGGTACATTGTTTCATGCTAAATGACAAGGGTAAAGTGGTAAGAATAGACTTGGGGAGTGAGAAGCAACGTGAACAACCCACGTTCACGGTGAAGAAACGCAAATCCAAGTCTTATGGTGTTCAAGAATTGATCGTAAGAAAGTATAAGAAGTTCATCAAATGAATCTATGATTACTTCAAAGCTTTCAAGAAGAAAGTCTTGTGAAGAAGGCAAGTAAGAGTTGATTTTCCAAAGTTTGAGGACAAACTTTTTCAACCGGGGGTGTATGATGCATAATTGATGGCCTTATGCATCAAGGTCAACCATGGAGACATCTAATACTCACCTAGAAGGAAGAAGAGCTCAAGTCTCTCATATATCTCTACTTGGAAGGGATCAACTCATATGGTCGTATACTTTGCTCCTTAATTCAAGGACCATGAAGCTATCATAGAAGTCATCCTAGAGAGGATTATTCTACATTCCAAGAGCTTTCATATGGTTCAAGAATCTTTAAGTTTGGATGAGAATCCAAGGAGTTATCATCATTTGAAATCTAGTTTAGTTCATTGTTTTCTTTATGATGTAATCATTAGAATAGATGATGTAAGCCTCAAGGGGCCTATTTCTTGATTTGTGCACGTTTAGGAGGGCTAGGATTACTATAAATACCCCTTAGGCCTCTTGTAATCTCATTCATTCAATATATCAAATACAAAGTAAACACATGGTGTTGTTTTCTCTAGCTTTTGTGCTAGTTTTCGCTTTCTCTGAGGGAGTTTCAAGTTATCCCTTCTTCTATTCAAGGGTGGCATCCTTGAAGGTGAAAGGAAGGAATCAAGGTCTCTTGAAGGTGGTGTGGCTATATCCTTCCAAGAGTCTTCAAAAGCCATCATCTATCCATCGTTCATTCATCCATTTATCATCCATTTCGTGTTATTCATCAAGAATTCAACAAGAATTCATCAAGCATTCAACAAGAAACGTTTGTTCTTCATCAAACACGTCCAAGCTTCATTCGGTCATCATCAATTATCATTCGCTTGTCCATTCGCTCATCATTTCCATTCGTTGGGTAATCATCTTTCATAGTTCTTTCCATCCTTTTCGCCCATTTCTATTCCATTTTCGTTCTTTCGAACTTTGAGAAAGGAGATTCCTATCTTCGCTTTTAAAGATCCTTAGATATTGTGTAATGAGATCATCCCTTGGTCCCATTATGCATCAAATTTGGTATCAGAGCTTAGGAGTTTGATTCTCTTAGTTCTTGAACCATCTTTCTACAAAACTTTCCATCACAAAAACGTTCCTACCATCCATTAGTTCTTCCAAGAACTCATCAAGAACCCATCAAGAACTCATAAAGAACCCTAAACTCCACAAAGAACCCGTGAGCCCAAACACAAATCCAACCAATTTCCCCCTCACGTCCCTTCTATGCTAACCATCCTACCATGAGTTTCTTGTGATCTTTTGAATCAAGATTGGTTCTAATGGATTGCAAAAGGTCCAAAGAAGAATTCCCAACATGAGCTACAATGTTTGAAGCAACAAATCGATGATCTTGCTAAGCAAATGGAAGAATGTGGGATTCTTCCAAAGGGGTCAAGAAGCACAAAATCACGTGTGGTTCACTCTTCTAAGGTTGAATATGAAGCACCTTATGCACGGAGTAAACATTCCAACGAAAAGAATGGGAAGAAAGTTCAAGAAGATTTCTTGCCATCCGACATAAAGGTGACTCCATCAACAATCTCAAGGAATTAAGCAAGGGAGCATGGATGTACTTGAGTATACAATAGAGTTCAAGTGGCAACTATGGAAGAATGGTCTTAAGGAGGACGATCCACACATTTTGGTATACTACTTTCTTGGTCTTAATGATTACATTCGTCGTGTTGTTGTAAATCATCTTCTCACAAACTTGAAGAGTTAAGTTCTTTAGCTCTCGATGTTGAAAGACAAAGGAGATGTTGTCATCACAAAGTTTAGGTCACATTGATTTGGAGTGTCCTAACAAGAAGAAAGATGTGTCTTTGGTTGAGTACCAAACACATGATAACAAACCATTCAAGAGGAAAAGGAAGAGGAAGTTGGCTTTGACATGAAAGAAGAAGAAATTGGGAATATCGCATATGAGGAGGAGAATAAAGAAGAAGAAATTGGGAATGTCGATATGAGGAGGAGAATAAAGAGGAAGAAAAGGTAGAAGAGGAGCATATGGAAAAGTGGCTTGTGACAAAAGAAGCAAGTGTGGCGATGAGCATCCAAAAGATATCTACTTAGATCACTTGGTTGAAAGGCCGAAAATTCGAGAGGATGAAATCGCCAAGTCATCAAGGTACATTGTTTCATGCTAAATGACAAGGGTAAAGTGGTAAGAATAGACTTGGGGAGTGAGAAGCAACGTGAACAACCCACGTTCACGGTGAAGAAACGCAAATCCAAGTCTTATGGTGTTCAAGAATTGATCTAAGAAAGTTTAAGAAGTTCATCAAAGGAATCTATGATGACTTCAAAGCTTTCAAGAAGAAAGTCTTTGTGAAGAAGGCAAGTAAGAGTTGATTTTCCAAAGTTTGAGGACAAACTTTTTCAACCGGGGGTGTATGATGCATAATTGATGGCCTTATGCATCAAGGTCAACCATGGAGACATCTAATACTCACCTAGAAGGAAGAAGAGCTCAAGTCTCTCATATATCTCTCTACTGGAAGGGATCAACTCATATGGTCGTATACTTTGCTCCTTAATTCAAGGACCATGAAGCTATCATAGAAGTCATCCTAGAGAGGATTATTCTACATTCCAAGAGCTTTCATATGGTTCAAGAATCTTTAAGTTTGGATGAGAATCCAAGGAGTTATCATCATTTGAAATCTAGTTTAGTTCATTGTTTTCTTTATGATGTAATCATTAGAATAGATGATGTAAGCCTCAAGGGGCCTATTTCTTGATTTGTGCACGTTTAGGAGGGCTAGGATTACTATAAATACCCCCTTAGGCCTCTTGTAATCTCATTCATTCAATATATCAAATACAAAGTAAACACATGGTGTTGTTTTCTCTCTAGCTTTTGTGCTAGTTTTCGCTTTCTTGAGGGAGTTTCAAGTTATCCCTTCTTCTATTCAAGGGTGGCATCCTTGAAGGTGAAAGGAAGGAATCAAGGTCTCTTGAAGGTGGTGTGGCTATATCCTTCCAAGAGTCTTCAAAAGCCATCATCTATCCATCGTTCATTCATCCATTTATCATCCATTTCGTGTTATTCATCAAGAATTCAACAAGAATTCATCAAGCATTCAACAAGAAACGTTTGTTCTTCATCAAACACATCCAAGCTTCATTCGTTCATCATCAATTATCATTCGTTTGTCCATTCGTTCATCATTTCCATTCGTTGGGTAATCATCTTTCATAGTTCTTTCCATCCTTTTCGTCCATTTCTATTCCATTATTGGTTCTTCGAACTTTGAGAAAGGAGATTCCTATCTTCGCTTTTAAAGATCCTTAGATATTGTGTAATGAGATCATCCTCGTCCCATTATGCATCAAATTTGCATCGAGCTTAGAGTTTGATTCTCTTAGTTCTTGAACCATCTTTCTACAAAACTTTCCATCACAAAAACGTTCCTACCATCCATTAGTTCTTCCAAGAACTCATCAAGAACCCATCAAGAACTCATAAAGAACCCTAAACTCCACAAAGAACCCGTGAGCCCAAACACAAATCCAACCAATTTCCCCCTCACGTCCCTTCTATGCTAACCATCCTACCATGAGTTTCTTGTGATCTTTTGAATCAAGATTGGTTCTAATGGATTGCAAAAGGTCCAGCAAGAATTCCCAACATGAGCTACAATGTTTGAAGCAACAAATCGATGATCTTGCCAAGCAAATGGAAGAATGTGGGATTCTTCCAAAGGGGTCAAGAAGCACAAAATCACGTGTGGTTCACTCTTCTAAGGTTGAATATGAAGCACCTTATGCACGGAGTAAACATTCCAACGAAAAGAATGGGAAGAAAGTTCAAGAAGATTTCTTGCCATCCGACATAAAGGTGACTCCATCAACAATCTCAAGGAATTAAGCAAGGAGCATGGATGTACTAGACGACACAATACAGTACAAGTGGCAACTATGGAAGAATGGTCTTAAGGAGGACGATCCACACATTTTGGTATACTACTTTCTTGGTCTTAATGATTACATTCGTGTTGTTGTAAATCATCTTCTCACAAACTTGAAGAGTTAAGTTCTTTAGCTCTCGATGTTGAAAGACAAAGGAGATGTCATTATCACAAAGTTTAGGTCACATTGATTTGGAGTGTCCTAACAAGAAGAAAGATGTGTCTTTGGTTGAGTACCAAACACATGATAACAAACCATTTGAAGAGGAAAAGGAAGAGGAAGTTGGCTTTGACATGAAAGAAGAAGAAATTGGGAATATCGCATATGAGGAGGAGAATAAAGAAGAAGAAATTGGGAATGTCGACATGAGGAGGAGAATAAAGAGGAAGAAAAGGTAGAAGAGGAGCATATGGAAAAGTGGCTTGTGACAAAAGAAGCAAGTGTGGCGATGAGCATCCAAAAGATATCTACTTAGATCACTTGGTTGAAAGGCCGAAAATTCGAGAGGATGAAATCGCCCAAGTCATCAAGGTACATTGTTTCATGCTAAATGACAAGGGTAAAGTGGTAAGAATAGACTTGGGGAGTGAGAAGCAACGTGAACAACCCACGTTCACGGTGAAGAAACGCAAATCCAAGTCTTATGGTGTTCAAGAATTGATCTAAGAAAGTTTAAGAAGTTCATCAAAGGAATCTATGATGACTTCAAAGCTTTCAAGAAGAAAGTCTTGTGAAGAAGGCAAGTAAGAGTTGATTTTCCAAAGTTTGAGGACAAACTTTTTCAACCGGGGGTGTATGATGCATAATTGATGGCCTTATGCATCAAGGTCAACCATGGAGACATCTAATACTCACCTAGAAGGAAGAAGAGCTCAAGTCTCTCATATATCTCTCTACTGGAAGGGATCAACTCATATGGTCGTATACTTTGCTCCTTAATTCAAGGACCATGAAGCTATCATAGAAGTCATCCTAGAGAGGATTATTCTACATTCCAAGAGCTTTCATATGGTTCAAGAATCTTTAAGTTTGGATGAGAATCCAAGGAGTTATCATCATTTGAAATCTAGTTTAGTTCATTGTTTTCTTTATGATGTAATCATTAGAATAGATGATGTAAGCCTCAAGGGGCCTATTTCTTGATTTGTGCACGTTTAGGGAGGGCTAGGATTACTATAAATACCCCCCTTAGCCCTCTTGTAATCTCATTCATTCAATATATCAAATACAAAGTAAACACATGGTGTTGTTTTCTCTCTAGCTTTTGTGCTAGTTTTCGTTTCTCTTGAGGGAGTTTCGAAGTTATCCCCTTCTTCTATTCAAGGGTGGCATCCTTGAAGGTGAAAGGAAGGAATTGAAGGTCTCTTGAAGGTGGTGTGGCTATATCCTTCCAAGAGTCTTCAAAAGCCATCATCTATCCATCGTTCATTCATCCATTTATCATCCATTTCGTGTTATTCATCAAGAATTCAACAAGAATTCATCAAGCATTCAACAAGAAACGTTTGTTCTTCATCAAACACGTCCAAGCTTCATTCGTTCATCATCAATTATCATTCGCTTGTCCATTCGTTAATCATTTCCATTCGTTGGTTAATCATCTTTCATAGTTCTTTCCATCCTTTTCTTCCATTTCTATTGCATTTTTTGTTCTTTGGAACTTTGAGAAAGGAGATTCCTATCTTCATTTTTAAAGATCCTTAGATATTGTGTAATGAGATCATCCTCGTCCCATTATGCATCAAATTTGGTATCAGAGCTTAGGAGTTTGATTCTCTTAGTTCTTGAACCATCTTTCTACAAAACTTTCCATCACAAAAACGTTCCTACCATCCATTAGTTCTTCCAAGAACTCATCAAGAACCCATCAAGAACTCATAAAGAACCCTAAACTCCACAAAGAACCCGTGAGCCCAAACACAAATCCAACCAATTTCCCCCTCACGTCCCTTCTATGCTAACCATCCTACCATGAGTTTCTTGTGATCTTTTGAATCAAGATTGGTTCTAATGGATTGCAAAAGGTCCAGCAAGAATTCCCAACATGAGCTACAATGTTTGAAGCAACAAATCGATGATCTTGCCAAGCAAATGGAAGAATGTGGGATTCTTCCAAAGGGGTCAAGAAGCACAAAATCACGTGTGGTTCACTCTTCTAAGGTTGAATATGAAGCACCTTATGCACGGAGTAAACATTCCAACGAAAAGAATGGGAAGAAAGTTCAAGAAGATTTCTTGCCATCCGACATAAAGGTGACTCCATCAACAATCTCAAGGAATTAAGCAAGGGAGCATGGATGTACTTGAGTATACAATAGAGTTCAAGTGGCAACTATGGAAGAATGGTCTTAAGGAGGACGATCCACACATTTTGGTATACTACTTTCTTGGTCTTAATGATTACATTCGGCTGTTGTTGTAAATCATCTTCTCACAAACTTGAAGAGTTAAGTTCTTTAGCTCTCGATGTTGAAAGACAAAGGAGATGTTGTCATATCACAAAGTTTAGGTCACATTGATTTGGAGTGTCCTAACAAGAAGAAAGATGTGTCTTTGGTTGAGTACCAAACACATGATAACAAACCATTTGAAGAGGAAAAGGAAGAGGAAGTTGGCTTTGACATGAAAGAAGAAGAAATTGGGAATATCGCATATGAGGAGGAGAATAAAGAAGAAGAAATTGGGAATGTCGATATGAGGAGGAGAATAAAGAGGAAGAAAAGGTAGAAGAGGAGCATATGGAAAAGTGGCTTGTGACAAAAGAAGCAAGTGTGGCGATGAGCATCCAAAAGATATCTACTTAGATCACTTGGTTGAAAGGCCAAAATTCGAGAGGATGAAATCGCCAAGTCATCAAGGTACATTGTTTCATGCTAAATGACAAGGGTAAAGTGGTAAGAATAGACTTGGGAGGAGAGAAGCAACGTGAACAACCCACGCTCACGGTGAAGAAACGCAAATCCAAGTCTTATGGTGTTCAAGAATTGATCTAAGAAAGTTTAAGAAGTTCATCAAAGGAATCTATGATGACTTCAAAGCTTTCAAGAAGAAAGTCTTGTGAAGAAGGCAAGTAAGAGTTGATTTTCCAAAGTTTGAGGACAAACTTTTCAACCGGGGTGTATGATGCATAATTGATGGCCTTATGCATCAAGGTCAACCATGGAGACATCTAATACTCACCTAGAAGGAAGAAGAGCTCAAGTCTCTCATATATCTCTACTGGAAGGGATCAACTCATATGGTCGATACTTTTGCTCCTTAATTCAAGGACCATGTAGCTATCATAGAAGTCATCCTAGAGAGGATTATTCTACATTCCAAGAGCTTTCATATGGTTCAAGAATCTTTAAGTTTGGATGAGAATCCAAGGAGTTATCATCATTTGAAATCTAGTTTAGTTCATTGTTTTCTTTATGATGTAATCATTAGAATAGATGATGTAAGCCTCAAGGGGCCTATTTCTTGATTTGTGCACGTTTAGGAGGGCTAGGATTACTATAAATACCCCTTAGGCCTCTTGTAATCTCATTCATTCAATATATCAAATACAAAGTAAGCACATGGTGTTGTTTTCTCTCTAGCTTTTGGCTAGTTTTCGCTTTCTCTGAGGGAGTTTCAAGTTATCCCCTTCTTCTATTCAAGGGTGGCATCCTTGAAGGTGAAAGGAAGGAATCAAGGTCTCTTGAAGGTGGTGTGGCTATATCCTTCCAAGAGTCTTCAAAAGCCATCATCTATCCATCGTTCATTCATCCATTTATCATCCATTTCGTGTTATTCATCAAGAATTCAACAAGAATTCATCAAGCATTCAACAAGAAACGTTTGTTCTTCATCAAACACGTCCAAGCTTCATTCGTTCATCATCAATTATCATTCGCTTGTCCATTCGCTCATCATTTCCATTCGTTGGGTAATCATCTTTCATAGTTCTTTCCATCCTTTCGGCCCATTTCTATTCCATTTTTGGTTCTTCGAACTTTGAGAAAGGAGATTCCTATCTTCGCTTTTAAAGATCCTTAGATATTGTGTAATGAGATCATCCTTGTCCCATTATGCATCAAATTTGGTATCAGAGCTTAGGAGTTTGATTCTCTTAGTTCTTGAACCATCTTTCTACAAAACTTTCCATCACAAAAACGTTCCTACCATCCATTAGTTCTTCCAAGAACTCATCAAGAACCCATCAAGAACTCATAAAGAACCCTAAACTCCACAAAGAACCCGTGAGCCCAAACACAAATCCAACCAATTTCCCCCTCACGTCCCTTCTATGCTAACCATCCTACCATGAGTTTCTTGTGATCTTTGAATCAAGATTGGTTCTAATGGATTGCAAAAGGTCCAGAAGAATTCCCAACATGAGCTACAATGTTTGAAGCAACAAATCGATGATCTTGCCAAGCAAATGGAAGAATGTGGGATTCTTCCAAAGGGGTCAAGAAGCACAAAATCACGTGTGGTTCACTCTTCTAAGGTTGAATATGAAGCACCTTATGCACGGAGTAAACATTCCAACGAAAAGAATGGGAAGAAAGTTCAAGAAGATTTCTTGCCATCCGACATAAAGGTGACTCCATCAACAATCTTTAAGGAATTAAGCAAGGGAGCATGGATGTACTTGAGTATACAATAGAGTTCAAGTGGCAACTATGGAAGAATGGTCTTAAGGAGGACGATCCACACATTTTGGTATACTACTTTCTTGGTCTTAATGATTACATTCGTCGTGTTGTTGTAAATCATCTTCTCACAAACTTGGAAGAGTTAAGTTCTTTAGCTCTCGATGTTGAAAGACAAAGGAGATGTTGTCATCACAAAGTTTAGGTCACATTGATTTGGAGTGTCCTAACAAGAAGAAAGATGTGTCTTTGGTTGAGTACCAAACACATGATAACAAACCATTTGAAGAGGAAAAGGAAGAGGAAGTTGGCTTTGACATGAAAGAAGAAGAAATTGGGAATATCGACATATGAGGAGGAGAATAAAGAAGAAGAAATTGGGAATGTCGACATGAGGAGGAGAATAAAGAGGAAGAAAAGGTAGAAGAGGAGCATATGGAAAAGTGGCTTGTGACAAAAGAAGCAAGTGTGGCGATGAGCATCCAAAAGATATCTACTTAGATCACTTGGTTGAAAGGCCAAAATTCGAGAGGATGAAATCGCCCAAGTCATCAAGGTACATTGTTTCATGCTAAATGACAAGGGTAAAGTGGTAAGAATAGACTTGGGAGTGAGAAGCAACGTGAACAACCCACGCTCACGGTGAAGAAACGCAAATCCAAGTCTTATGGTGTTCAAGAATTGATCTAAGAAAGTTTAAGAAGTTCATCAAAGGAATCTATGATGACTTCAAAGCTTTCAAGAAGAAAGTCTTGTGAAGAAGGCAAGTAAGAGTTGATTTTCCAAAGTTTGAGGACAAACTTTTTCAACCGGGGGTGTATGATGCATAATTGATGGCCTTATGCATCAAGGTCAACCATGGAGACATCTAATACTCACCTAGAAGGAAGAAGAGCTCAAGTCTCTCATATATCTCTACTTGGAAGGGATCAACTCATATGGTCGATACTTTTGCTCCTTAATTCAAGGACCATGAAGCTATCATAGAAGTCATCCTAGAGAGGATTATTCTACATTCCAAGAGCTTTCATATGGTTCAAGAATCTTTAAGTTTGGATGAGAATCCAAGGAGTTATCATCATTTGAAATCTAGTTTAGTTCATTGTTTTCTTTATGATGTAATCATTAGAATAGATGATGTAAGCCTCAAGGGGCCTATTTCTTGATTTGTGCACGTTTAGGAGGGCTAGGATTACTATAAATACCCCCTTAGGCCTCTTGTAATCTCATTCATTCAATATATCAAATACAAAGTAAACACATGGTGTTGTTTTCTCTAGCTTTTGTGCTAGTTTTCGCTTTCTTGAGGGAGTTTCAAGTTATCCCTTCTTCTATTCAAGGGTGGCATCCTTGAAGGTGAAAGGAAGGAATCAAGGTCTCTTGAAGGTGGTGTGGCTATATCCTTCCAAGAGTCTTCAAAAGCCATCATCTATCCATCGTTCATTCATCCATTTATCATCCATTTCGTGTTATTCATCAAGAATTCAACAAGAATTCATCAAGCATTCAACAAGAAACGTTTGTTCTTCATCAAACACGTCCAAGCTTCATTCGTTAATAATCAATTATCATTCGCTTGTCCATTCGCTCATCATTTCCATTCGTTGGGTAATCATCTTCCTAGTTCTTTCCATCCTTTTCGCCCATTTCTATTCCATTTTTGGTTCTTTCGAACTTTGAGAAAGGAGATTCCTATCTTCGCTTTTAAAGATCCTTAGATATTGTGTAATGAGATCATCCTCGTCCCATTATGCATCAAATTTGGTATCAGAGCTTAGGAGTTTGATTCTCTTAGTTCTTGAACCATCTTTCTACAAAACTTTCCATCACAAAAACGTTCCTACCATCCATTAGTTCTTCCAAGAACTCATCAAGAACCCATCAAGAACTCATAAAGAACCCTAAACTCCACAAAGAACCCGTGAGCCCAAACACAAATCCAACCAATTTCCCCCTCACGCCCCTTCTATGCTAACCATCCTACCATGAGTTTCTTGTGATCTTTTGAATCAAGATTGGTTCTAATGGATTGCAAAAGGTCCAGCAAGAATTCCCAACATGAGCTACAATGTTTGAAGCAACAAATCGATGATCTTGTTAAGCAAATGGAAGAATGTGGGATTCTTCCAAAGGGGTCAAGAAGCACAAAATCACGTGTGGTTCACTCTTCTAAGGTTGAATATGAAGCACCTTATGCACGGAGTAAACATTCCAACGAAAAGAATGGGAAGAAAGTTCAAGAAGATTTCTTGCCATCCGACATAAAGGTGACTCCATCAACAATTCAAGGAATTAAGCAAGGAGCATGGATGTACTTGAGTATACAATAGAGTTCAAGTGGCAACTATGGAAGAATGGTCTTAAGGAGGACGATCCACACATTTTGGTATACTACTTTCTTGGTCTTAATGATTACATTCGCCGTGGTTGTTGTAAATCATCTTCTCACAAACTTGAAGAGTTAAGTTCTTTAGCTCTCGATGTTGAAAGACAAAGGAGATGTTGTCATCACAAAGTTTAGGTCACATTGATTTGGAGTGTCCTAACAAGAAGAAAGATGTGTCTTTGGTTGAGTACCAAACACATGATAACAAACCATTCAAGAGGAAAAGGAAGAGGAAGTTGGCTTTGACATGAAAGAAGAAGAAATTGGGAATATCGCATATGAGGAGGAGAATAAAGAAGAAGAAATTGGGAATGTCGCATATGAGGAGGAGAATAAAGAGGAAGAAAAGGTAGAAGAGGAGCATATGGAAAAGTGGCTTGTGACAAAAGAAGCAAGTGTGGCGTATGAGCATCAAAAAGATATCTACTTAGATCACTTGGTTGAAAGGACGAAAATACGAGAGTATGAAATCGCCCTAGTCATCAAGGTACATTGTTTCATGCTAAATGACAAGGGTAAAGTGGTAAGAATAGACTTGGGGAGTGAGAAGCAACGTGAACAACCCACGTTCACGGTGAAGAAACGCAAATCCAAGTCTTATGGTGTTCAAGAATTGATCTAAGAAAGTTTAAGAAGTTCATCAAAGGAATCTATGATGACTTCAAAGCTTTCAAGAAGAAAGTCATAGTGAAGAAGGCAAGTAAGAGTTGATTTTCCAAAGTTTGAGGACAAACTTTTTCAACCGGGGGTGTATGATGCATAATTGATGGCCTTATGCATCAAGGTCAACCATGGAGACATCTAATACTCACCTAGAAGGAAGAAGAGCTCAAGTCTCTCATATATCTCTACTGGAAGGGATCAACTCATATGGTCGTATACTTTGCTCCTTAATTCAAGGACCATGAAGCTATCATAGAAGTCATCCTAGAGAGGATTATTCTACATTCCAAGAGCTTTCATATGGTTCAAGAATCTTTAAGTTTGGATGAGAATCCAAGGAGTTATCATCATTTGAAATCTAGTTTAGTTCATTGTTTTCTTTATGATGTAATCATTAGAATAGATGATGTAAGCCTCAAGGGGCCTATTTCTTGATTTGTGCACGTTTAGGAGGGCTAGGATTACTATAAATACCCCCTTAGGCCTCTTGTAATCTCATTCATTCAATATATCAAATACAAAGTAAGCACATGTTGTTTTCTCTCTAGCTTTTGTGCTAGTTTTCGCTTTCTCGAGGGAGTTTCAAGTTATCCCCTTCTTCTATTCAAGGGTGGCATCCTTGAAGGTGAAAGGAAGGAATCAAGGTCTCTTGAAGGTGGTGTGGCTATATCCTTCCAAGAGTCTTCAAAAGCCATCATCTATCCATCGCTCATTCATCCATTTATCATCCATTTCGTGTTATTCATCAAGAATTCAACAAGAATTCATCAAGCATTCAACAAGAAACGCTTGTTCTTCATCAAACACGCCCAAGCTTCATTCGCTCATCATCAATTATCATTCGCTTGTCCATTCGCTCATCATTTCCATTCGCTGGGTAATCATCTTTCATAGTTCTTTCCATCCTTTTCGCCCATTTCTATTCCATTTTTGGTTCTTCGAACTTTGAGAAAGGAGATTCCTATCTTCGCTTTTAAAGATCCTTAGATATTGTGTAATGAGATCATCCTCGTCCCATTATGCATCAAATTTGCATCGAGCTTAGGAGTTTGATTCTCTTAGTTCTTGAACCATCTTTCTACAAAACTTTCCATCACAAAAACGTTCCTACCATCCATTAGTTCTTCCAAGAACTCATCAAGAACCCATCAAGAACTCATAAAGAACCCTAAACTCCACAAAGAACCCGTGAGCCCAAACACAAATCCAACCAATTTCCCCCTCACGTCCCTTCTATGCTAACCATCCTACCATGAGTTTCTTGTGATCTTTTGAATCAAGATTGGTTCTAATGGATTGCAAAAGGTCCAGCAAGAATTCCCAACAAATCGATGAAGCAACAAATCGATGATCTTGCCAAGCAAATGGAAGAATGTGGGATTCTTCCAAAGGGGTCAAGAAGCACAAAATCACGTGTGGTTCACTCTTCTAAGGTTGAATATGAAGCACCTTATGCACGGAGTAAACATTCCAACGAAAAGAATGGGAAGAAAGTTCAAGAAGATTTCTTGCCATCCGATTACAAAGGTGACTCCATCAACAATCTTGAAGGAATTAAGCAAGGGAGCATGGATGTACTTGAGTATACAATAGAGTTCAAGTGGCAACTATGGAAGAATGGTCTTAAGGAGGACGATCCACACATTTTGGTATACTACTTTCTTGGTCTTAATGATTACATTCGTCGTGGTTGTTGTTGTAAATCATCTTCTCACAAACTGGAAGAGTTAAGTTCTTTAGCTCTCGATGTTGAAAGACAAAGGAGATGTTGTCATCACAAAGTTTAGGTCACATTGATTTGGAGTGTCCTAACAAGAAGAAAGATGTGTCTTGGTTGAGTACCAAACACATGATAACAAACCATTCAAGAGGAAAAGGAAGAGTAAGTTGTCTTTTACATGAATGAAGAAGAAATTGGGAATATCGCATATGAGGAGGAGAATAAAGAAGAAGAAATTGGGAATGTCGATATGAGGAGGAGAATAAAGAGGAAGAAAAGGTAGAAGAGGAGCATATGGAAAAGTGGCTTGTGACAAAAGAAGCAAGTGTGGCGATGAGCATCCAAAAGATATCTACTTAGATCACTTGGTTGAAAGGCCGAAAATTCGAGAGGATGAAATCGCCAAGTCATCAAGGTACATTGTTTCATGCTAAATGACAAGGGTAAAGTGGTAAGAATAGACTTGGGAGTGAGAAGCAACGTGAACAACCCACGCTCACGGTGAAGAAACGCAAATCCAAGTCTTATGGTGTTAAAGAATTGATCGTAAGAAAGTTTAAGAAGTTCATCAAAGGAATCTATGATTACTTCAAATCTTTCAAGAAGAAAGTCTTTGTGAAGAAGGCAAGTAATAGTTGATTTTCCAAAGTTTGAGGACAAACTTTTTCAACCGGTGTTGTATGATGCATAATTGATGGCCTTATGCATCAAGGTCAACCATGGAGACATCTAATACTCACCTAGAAGGAAGAAGAGCTCAAGTCTCTCATATATCTCTACTGAAGGGATCAACTCATATGGTCGTATACTTTGCTCCTTAATTCAAGGACCATGAAGTTATCATAGAAGTCATCCTAGAGAGGATTATTCTACATTCCAAGAGCTTTCATATGGTTCAAGAATCTTTAAGTTTGGATGAGAATCCAAGGAGTTATCATCATTTGAAATCTAGTTTAGTTCATTGTTTTCTTTATGATGTAATCATTAGAATAGATGATGTAAGCCTCAAGGGGCCTATTTCTTGATTTGTGCACGTTTAGGAGGGCTAGGATTACTATAAATACCCCCCTTAGGCCTCTTGTAATCTCATTCATTCAATATATCAAATACAAAGTAAGCACATGGTGTTGTTTTCTCTCTAGCTTTTGTGCTAGTTTTCGCTTTCTCTGAGGGAGTTTCAAGTTATCCCTTCTTCTATTCAAGGGTGGCATCCTCAAGGTGAAAGGAAGGAATCAAGGTCTCTTGAAGGTGGTGTGGCTATATCCTTCCAAGAGTCTTCAAAAGCCATCATCTATCCATCGCTCATTCATCCATTTATCATCCATTTCGTGTTATTCATCAAGAATTCAACAAGAATTCATCAAGCATTCAACAAGAAACGCTTTGTTCTTCATCAAACACGCCCAAGCTTCATTCGCTCATCATCAATTATCATTCGCTTGTCCATCTGCTCATCATTTCCATTCGCTGGGTAATCATCTTCATAGTTCTTTCCATCCTTTTCGCCCATTTCTATTCCATTTTTGGTTCTTTCGAACTTTGAGAAAGGAGATTCCTATCTTCGCTTTTAAAGATCCTTAGATATTGTGTAATGAGATCATCCTCGTCCCATTATGCATCAAATTTGCATCGAGCTTAGAGTTTGATTCTCTTAGTTCTTGAACCATCTTTCTACAAAACTTTCCATCACAAAAACGTTCCTACCATCCATTAGTTCTTCCAAGAACTCATCAAGAACCCATCAAGAACTCATAAAGAACCCTAAACTCCACAAAGAACCCGTGAGCCCAAACACAAATCCAACCAATTTCCTCACGCCCTTCTATGCTAACCATCCTACCATGAGTTTCTTGTGATCTTTGAATCAAGATTGGTTCTAATGGATTGCAAAAGGTCCAGCAAGAATTCCCAACATGAGCTACAATGTTCAAGCAACAAATCGATGATCTTGCCAAGCAAATGGAAGAATGTGATTCTTCCAAAGGGGTCAAGAAGCACAAAATCACGTGTGGTTCACTCTTCTAAGGTTGAATATGAAGCACCTTATGCACGGAGTAAACATTCCAACGAAAAGAATGGGAAGAAAGTTCAAGAAGATTTCGCCATCCGACATAAAGGTGACTCCATCAACAATCTCAAGGAATTAAGCAAGGGAGCATGGATGTACTTGAGTATACAATAGAGTTCAAGTGGCAACTATGGAAGAATGGTCTTAAGGAGGACGATCCACACATTTTGGTATACTACTTTCTTGGTCTTAATGATTACATCTGGTTGTTGTAAATCATCTTCTCACAAACTCGAAGAGTTAAGTTCTTTAGCTCTCGATGTTGAAAGACAAAGGAGATGTCATATCACAAAGTTTAGGTCACATTGATTTGGAGTGTCCTAACAAGAAGAAAGATGTGTCTTTGGTTGAGTACCAAACACATGATAACAAACCATTCAAGAGGAAAAGGAAGAGGAAGTTGGCTTGACATGAAAGAAGAAGAAATTGGGAATATCGCATATGAGGAGGAGAATAAAGAAGAAGAAATTGGGAATGTCGCATATGAGGAGGAGAATAAAGAGGAAGAAAAGGTAGAAGAGGAGCATATGGAAAAGTGGCTTGTGACAAAAGAAGCAAGTGTGGCGATGAGCATCCAAAAGATATCTACTTAGATCACTTGGTCAAAGGCCGAAAATTCGAGAGGATGAAATCGCCCAAGTCATCAAGGTACATTGTTTCATGCTAAATGACAAGGGTAAAGTGGTAAGAATAGACTTGGGGAGTGAGAAGCAACGTGAACAACCCACGTTCACGGTGAAGAAACGCAAATCCAAGTCTTATGGTGTTCAAGAATTGATCTAAGAAAGTTTAAGAAGTTCATCAAAGGAATCTATGATGACTTCAAAGCTTTCAAGAAGAAAGTCTTTGTGAAGAAGGCAAGTAAGAGTTGATTTTCCAAAGTTTGAGGACAAACTTTTTCAACCGGTGTATGATGCATAATTGATGGCCTTATGCATCAAGGTCAACCATGGAGACATCTAATACTCACCTAGAAGGAAGAAGAGCTCAAGTCTCTCATATATCTCTACTTGGAAGGGATCAACTCATATGGTCGTATACTTTTGCTCCTTAATTCAAGGACCATGAAGCTTATCATAGAAGTCATCCTAGAGAGGATTATTCTACATTCCAAGAGCTTTCATATGGTTCAAGAATCTTTAAGTTTGGATGAGAATCCAAGGAGTTATCATCATTTGAAATCTAGTTTAGTTCATTGTTTTCTTTATGATGTAATCATTAGAATAGATGATGTAAGCCTCAAGGGGCCTATTTCTTGATTTGTGCACGTTTAGGAGGGCTAGGATTACTATAAATACCCCTTAGGCCTCTTGTAATCTCATTCATTCAATATATCAAATACAAAGTAAGCACACATGGTGTTGTTTTCTCTAGCTTTTGTGCTAGTTTTCGCTTCTCTGAGGGAGTTTCAAGTTATCCCCTTCTTCTATTCAAGGGTGGCATCCTTGAAGGTGAAAGGAAGGAATCAAGGTCTCTTGAAGGTGGTGTGGCTATATCCTTCCAAGAGTCTTCAAAAGCCATCATCTATCCATCGCTCATTCATCCATTTATCATCCATTTCGTGTTATTCATCAAGAATTCAACAAGAATTCATCAAGCATTCAACAAGAAACGTTTGTTCTTCATCAAACACGCCCAAGCTTCATTCGCTCATCATCAATTATCATTCGCTTGTCCATCTGCTCATCATTTCCATTCTTGGGTAATCATCTTTCATAGTTCTTTCCATCCTTTTCGCCCATTTCTATTCCATTTTTGTTCTTCGAACTTTGAGAAAGGAGATTCCTATCTTCGCTTTTAAAGATCCTTAGATATTGTGTAATGAGATCATCCTCGTCCCATTATGCATCAAATTTGCATCGAGCTTAGGAGTTTGATTCTCTTAGTTCTTGAACCATCTTTCTACAAAACTTTCCATCACAAAAACGTTCCTACCATCCATTAGTTCTTCCAAGAACTCATCAAGAACCCATCAAGAACTCATAAAGAACCCTAAACTCCACAAAGAACCCATGAGCCCAAACACAAATCCAACCAATTTCCTCACGCCCCTTCTATGCTAACCATCCTACCATGAGTTTCTTGTGATCTTTGAATCAAGATTGGTTCTAATGGATTGCAAAAGGTCCAGCAAGAATTCCCAACATGAGCTACAATGTTCAAGCAACAAATCGATGATCTTGCCAAGCAAATGGAAGAATGCGATTCTTCCAAAGGGGTCAAGAAGCACAAAATCACGTGTGGTTCACTCTTCTAAGGTTGAATATGAAGCACCTTATGCACGGAGTAAACATTCCAACGAAAAGAATGGGAAGAAAGTTCAAGAAGATTTCGCCATCCGACATAAAGGTGACTCCATCAACAATCTCAAGGAATTAAGCAAGGAGCATGGATGTACTTGAGTATACAATAGAGTTCAAGTGGCAACTATGGAAGAATGGTCTTAAGGAGGACGATCCACACATTTTGGTATACTACTTTCTTGGTCTTAATGATTACATTCTGGTTGTTGTAAATCATCTTCTCACAAACTTGAAGAGTTAAGTTCTTTAGCTCTCGATGTTGAAAGACAAAGGAGATGTTGTCATCACAAAGTTTAGGTCACATTGATTTGGAGTGTCCTAACAAGAAGAAAGATGTCTTTGGTTGAGTACCAAACACATGATAACAAACCATTCAAGAGGAAAAGGAAGAGGAAGTTGGCTTTGACATGAAAGAAGAAGAAATTGGGAATATCGACATGAGGAGGAGAATAAAGAAGAAGAAATTGGGAATGTCGATACATGAGGAGGAGAATAAAGAGGAAGAAAAGGTAGAAGAGGAGCATATGGAAAAGTGGCTTGTGACAAAAGAAGCAAGTGTGGCGATGAGCATCCAAAAGATATCTACTTAGATCACTTGGTTGAAAGGCCAAAATTCGAGAGGATGAAATCGCCAAGTCATCAAGGTACATTGTTTCATGCTAAATGACAAGGGTAAAGTGGTAAGAATAGACTTGGGGAGTGAGAAGCAACGTGAACAACCCACGTTCACGGTGAAGAAACGCAAATCCAAGTCTTATGGTGTTCAAGAATTGATCTGAAGAAAGTTTAAGAAGTTCATCAAAGGAATCTATGATGACTTCAAAGCTTTCAAGAAGAAAGTCTTTGTGAAGAAGGCAAGTAAGAGTTGATTTTCCAAAGTTTGAGGACAAACTTTTTCAACCGGGGGTGTATGATGCATAATTGATGGCCTTATGCATCAAGGTCAACCATGGAGACATCTAATACTCACCTAGAAGGAAGAAGAGCTCAAGTCTCTCATATATCTCTCTACTGGGAAGGGATCAACTCATAGGGTCGGATACTGTTGCTCCTTAATTCAAGGACCATGAAGCTATCATAGAAGTCATCCTAGAGAGGATTATTCTACATTCCAAGAGCTTTCATATGGTTCAAGAATCTTTAAGTTTGGATGAGAATCCAAGGAGTTATCATCATTTGAAATCTAGTTTAGTTCATTGTTTTCTTTATGATGTAATCATTAGAATAGATGATGTAAGCCTCAAGGGGCCTATTTCTTGATTTGTGCACGTTTAGGGAGGGCTAGGATTACTATAAATACCCCCCTTAGGCCTCTTGTAATCTCATTCATTCAATATATCAAATACAAAGTAAGCACATGGTGTTGTTTTCTCTAGCTTTTGTGCTAGTTTTCGCTTCTCTTGAGGGAGTTTCAAGTTATCCCTTCTTCTATTCAAGGGTGGCATCCTTGAAGGTGAAAGGAAGGAATCAAGGTCTCTTGAAGGTGGTGTGGCTATATCCTTCCAAGAGTCTTCAAAAGCCATCATCTATCCATCGCTCATTCATCCATTTATCATCCATTTCGTGTTATTCATCAAGAATTCAACAAGAATTCATCAAGCATTCAACAAGAAACGCTTTGTTCTTCATCAAACACGCCCAAGCTTCATTCGCTCATCATCAATTATCATTCGCTCATTCATCTGCTCATCATTTCCATTCGTGGGTAATCATCTTTCATAGTTCTTTCCATCCTTTTCGCCCATTTCTATTCCATTTTCGTTCTTTCGAACTTTGAGAAAGGAGATTCCTATCTTCGCTTTTAAAGATCCTTAGATATTGTGTAATGAGATCATCCTCGTCCCATTATGCATCAAATTTGCATCGTGAGCTTAGGAGTTTGATTCTCTTAGTTCTCGAACCATCTTTCTACAAAACTTTCCATCACAAAAACGTTCCTACCATCCATTAGTTCTTCCAAGAACTCATCAAGAACCCATCAAGAACTCATAAAGAACCCTAAACTCCACAAAGAACCCGTGAGCCCAAACACAAATCCAACCAATTTCCCCCTCACGTCCCTTCTATGCTAACCATCCTACCATGAGTTTCTTGTGATCTTTTGAATCAAGATTGGTTCTAATGGATTGCAAAAGGTCCAGCAAGAATTCCCAACATGAGCTACAATGTTTGAAGCAACAAATCGATGATCTTGCCAAGCAAATGGAAGAATGTGGGATTCTTCCAAAGGGGTCAAGAAGCACAAAATCACGTGTGGTTCACTCTTCTAAGGTTGAATATGAAGCACCTTATGCACGGAGTAAACATTCCAACGAAAAGAATGGGAAGAAAGTTCAAGAAGATTTCGCCATCCGACATAAAGGTGACTCCATCAACAATCTCAAGGAATTAAGCAAGGGAGCATGGATGTACTTGAGTATACAATAGAGTTCAAGTGGCAACTATGGAAGAATGGTCTTAAGGAGGACGATCCACACATTTTGGTATACTACTTTCTTGGTCTTAATGATTACATTCTGGCCGTGGTTGTTGTAAATCATCTTCTCACAAACTCGAAGAGTTAAGTTCTTTAGCTCTCGATGTTGAAAGACAAAGGAGATGTTGTCATCACAAAGTTTAGGTCACATTGATTTGGAGTGTCCTAACAAGAAGAAAGATGTGTCTTTGGTTGAGTACCAAACACATGATAACAAACCATTCAAGAGGAAAAGGAAGAGGAAGTTGGCTTTGACATGAAAGAAGAAGAAGAAATTGGGAATATCGATATGAGGAGGAGAATAAAGAAGAAGAAATTGGGAATGTCGATATGAGGAGGAGAATAAAGAGGAAGAAAAGGTAGAAGAGGAGCATATGGAAAAGTGGCTTGTGACAAAAGAAGCAAGTGTGGCGATGAGCATCCAAAAGATATCTACTTAGATCACTTGTCAAAGGCCAAAATTCGAGAGGATGAAATCGCCAAGTCATCAAGGTACATTGTTTCATGCTAAATGACAAGGGTAAAGTGGTAAGAATAGACTTGGGAGTGAGAAGCAACGTGAACAACCCACGCTCACTGAAGAAACGCAAATCCAAGTCTTATGGTGTTCAAGAATTGATCTAAGAAAGTTTAAGAAGTTCATCAAAGGAATCTATGATGACTTCAAAGCTTTCAAGAAGAAAGTCTTTGTGAAGAAGGCAAGTAAGAGTTGATTTTCCAAAGTTCGAGGACAAACTTTTTCAACCGGGGTGTATGATGCATAATTGATGGCCTTATGCATCAAGGTCAACCATGGAGACATCTAATACTCACCTAGAAGGAAGAAGAGCTCAAGTCTCTCATATATCTCTACTTGGAAGGGATCAACTCATAC
Source organism: Portulaca oleracea (assembly GCA_029582165.1). Classification (NCBI taxonomy): domain Eukaryota; kingdom Viridiplantae; phylum Streptophyta; class Magnoliopsida; order Caryophyllales; family Portulacaceae; genus Portulaca; species Portulaca oleracea. Next base: position 108,195 of record CM055881.1, on the reverse strand, counting down.
GGTCGATACTTTGCTCCTTAATTCAAGGACCATGAAGCTATCATAGAAGTCATCCTAGAGGATTATTCTACATTCCAAGAGCTTTCATATGGTTCAAGAATCTTTAAGTTTGGATGAGAATCCAAGGAGTTATCATCATTTGAAATCTAGTTTAGTTCATTGTTTTCTTTATGATGTAATCATTAGAATAGATGATGTAAGCCTCAAGGGGCCTATTTCTTGATTTGTGCACGTTTAGGAGGGCTAGGATTACTATAAATACCCCCTTAGGCCTCTTGTAATCTCATTCATTCAATATATCAAATACAAAGTAAACACATGGTGTTGTTTTCTCTAGCTTTTGTGCTAGTTTTCGCTTTCTCTGAGGGAGTTTCAAGTTATCCCCTTCTTCTATTCAAGGGTGGCATCCTCAAGGTGAAAGGAAGGAATCAAGGTCTCTTGAAGGTGGTGTGGCTATATCCTTCCAAGAGTCTTCAAAAGCCATCATCTATCCATCGCTCATTCATCCATTTATCATCCATTTCGTGTTATTCATCAAGAATTCAACAAGAATTCATCAAGCATTCAACAAGAAACGCTTGTTCTTCATCAAACACGCCCAAGCTTCATTCGCTCATCATCAATTATCATTCGCTTGTCCATTCGCTCATCATTTCCATTCGCTGGGTAATCATCTTTCATAGTTCTTTCCATCCTTTTCGCCCATTTCTATTCCATTTTCGTTCTTTCGAACTTTGAGAAAGGAGATTCCTATCTTCGCTTTTAAAGATCCTTAGATATTGTGTAATGAGATCATCCTCGTCCCATTATGCATCAAATTTGCATCGAGCTTAGGAGTTTGATTCTCTTAGTTCTTGAACCATCTTTCTACAAAACTTTCCATCACAAAAACGTTCCTACCATCCATTAGTTCTTCCAAGAACTCATCAAGAACCCATCAAGAACTCATAAAGAACCCTAAACTCCACAAAGAACCCGTGAGCCCAAACACAAATCCAACCAATTTCCCCCTCACGTCCCTTCTATGCTAACCATCCTACCATGAGTTTCTTGTGATCTTTTGAATCAAGATTGGTTCTAATGGATTGCAAAAGGTCCAAAGCAAGAATTCCCAACATGAGCTACAATGTTCAAGCAACAAATCGATGATCTTGCCAAGCAAATGGAAGAATGTGGGATTCTTCCAAAGGGGTCAAGAAGCACAAAATCACGTGTGGTTCACTCTTCTAAGGTTGAATATGAAGCACCTTATGCACGGAGTAAACATTCCAACGAAAAGAATGGGAAGAAAGTTCAAGAAGATTTCTTGCCATCCGACATAAAGGTGACTCCATCAACAATCTCAAGGAATTAAGCAAGGGAGCATGGATGTACTTGAGTATACAATAGAGTTCAAGTGGCAACTATGGAAGAATGGTCTTAAGGAGGACGATCCACACATTTTGGTATACTACTTTCTTGGTCTTAATGATTACATTCTGTGGTTGTAAATCATCTTCTCACAAACTTGAAGAGTTAAGTTCTTTAGCTCTCGATGTTGAAAGACAAAGGAGATGTTGTCATCACAAAGTTTAGGTCACATTGATTTGGAGTGTCCTAACAAGAAGAAAGATGTGTCTTTGGTTGAGTACCAAACACATGATAACAAACCATTCAAGAGGAAAAGGAAGAGGAAGTTGGCTTTGACATGAAAGAAGAAGAAATTGGGAATATCGCATATGAGGAGGAGAATAAAGAAGAAGAAATTGGGAATGTCGACATGAGGAGGAGAATAAAGAGGAAGAAAAGGTAGAAGAGGAGCATATGGAAAAGTGGCTTGTGACAAAAGAAGCAAGTGTGGCGATGAGCATCCAAAAGATATCTACTTAGATCACTTGGTTGAAAGGCCAAAATTCGAGAGGATGAAATCGCCAAGTCATCAAGGTACATTGTTTCATGCTAAATGACAAGGGTAAAGTGGTAAGAATAGACTGGGAGTGAGAAGCAACGTGAACAACCCACGCTCACGGTGAAGAAACGCAAATCCAAGTCTTATGGTGTTCAAGAATTGATCTAAGAAAGTTTAAGAAGTTCATCAAAGGAATCTATGATGACTTCAAAGCTTTCAAGAAGAAAGTCTTGTGAAGAAGGCAAGTAAGAGTTGATTTTCCAAAGTTCGAGGACAAACTTTTTCAACCGGGGTGTATGATGCATAATTGATGGCCTTATGCATCAAGGTCAACCATGGAGACATCTAATACTCACCTAGAAGGAAGAAGAGCTCAAGTCTCATATATCTCTCTACTGAAGGGATCAACTCATACGGTCGTATACTTTTGCTCCTTAATTCAAGGACCATGAAGCTTATCATAGAAGTCATCCTAGAGAGGATTATTCTACATTCCAAGAGCTTTCATATGGTTCAAGAATCTTTAAGTTTGGATGAGAATCCAAGGAGTTATCATCATTTGAAATCTAGTTTAGTTCATTGTTTTCTTTATGATGTAATCATTAGAATAGATGATGTAAGCCTCAAGGGGCCTATTTCTTGATTTGTGCACGTTTAGGGAGGGCTAGGATTACTATAAATACCCCCCTTAGGCCTCTTGTAATCTCATTCATTCAATATATCAAATACAAAGTAAGCACATGGTGTTGTTTTCTCTCTAGCTTTTGTGCTAGTTTTCGTTTCTCTTGAGGGAGTTTCGAAGTTATCCCCTTCTTCTATTCAAGGGTGGCATCCTTGAAGGTGAAAGGAAGGAATCAAGGTCTCTTGAAGGTGGTGTGGCTATATCCTTCCAAGAGTCTTCAAAAGCCATCATCTATCCATCGCTCATTCATCCATTTATCATCCATTTCGTGTTATTCATCAAGAATTCAACAAGAATTCATCAAGCATTCAACAAGAAACGCTTTGTTCTTCATCAAACACGCCCAAGCTTCATTCGCTCATCATCAATTATCATTCGCTTGTCCATTCGCTCATCATTTCCATTCATTGGGTAATCATCTTTCATAGTTCTTTCCATCCTTTTCGCCCATTTCTATTCCATTTTCGTTCTTCGAACTTCGAGAAAGGAGATTCCTATCTTCGCTTTTAAAGATCCTTAGATATTGTGTAATGAGATCATCCTCGTCCCATTATGCATCAAATTTGCATCGAGCTTAGGAGTTTGATTCTCTTAGTTCTCGAACCATCTTTCTACAAAACTTTCCATCACAAAAACGTTCCTACCATCCATTAGTTCTTCCAAGAACTCATCAATAACACATCAAGAACTCAAAAAGAACCCTAAACTCCACAAAGAACCCGTGAGCCCAAACACAAATACAACCAATTTCCCCCTCACGCCCCTTCTATGCTAACCATCCTACCATGAGTTTCTTGTGATCTTTGAATCAAGATTGGTTCTAATGGATTGCAAAAGGTCCAAAGAAGAATTCCCAACATTAGCTAAAATGTTTGAAGCAAAAAATCTATGATCTTGCAAAGAAAATGTATGAATTTGTGATTATTCCATATGGGTCAAGAAGCACAAAATCACGTGTGGTTCAATCTTCTAAGGTTGAATATGAAGCACCTTATGCACGGAGTAAACATTCCAACGAAAAGAATGGGAAGAAAGTTCAAGAAGATTTCGCCATCCGACATAAAGGTGACTCCATCAACAATCTCAAGGAATTAAGCAAGGGAGCATGGATGTACTTGAGTATACAATAGAGTTCAAGTGGCAACTATGGAAGAATGGTCTTAAGGAGGACGATCCACACATTTTGGTATACTACTTTCTTGGTCTTAATGATTACATTCGGCCGTGGTTGTAAATCATCTTCTCACAAACTCGAAGAGTTAAGTTCTTTAGCTCTCGATGTTGAAAGACAAAGGAGATGTTGTCATCACAAAGTTTAGGTCACATTGATTTGGAGTGTCCTAACAAGAAGAAAGATGTGTCTTTGGTTGAGTACCAAACACATGATAACAAACCATTCAAGAGGAAAAGGAAGAGGAAGTTGGCTTTGACATGAAAGAAGAAGAAATTGGGAATATCGTACATGAGGAGGAGAATAAAGAAGAAGAAATTGGGAATGTCGATATGAGGAGGAGAATAAAGAGGAAGAAAAGGTAGAAGAGGAGCATATGGAAAAGTGGCTTGTGACAAAAGAAGCAAGTGTGGCGATGAGCATCCAAAAGATATCTACTTAGATCACTTGGTTGAAAGGCCGAAAATTCGAGAGGATGAAATCGCCAAGTCATCAAGGTACATTGTTTCATGCTAAATGACAAGGGTAAAGTGGTAAGAATAGACTTGGGGAGGAGAAGCAACGTGAACAACCCACGCTCACGGTGAAGAAACGCAAATCCAAGTCTTATGGTGTTCAAGAATTGATCTAAGAAAGTTTAAGAAGTTCATCAAAGGAATCTATGATGACTTCAAAGCTTTCAAGAAGAAAGTCTTTGTGAAGAAGGCAAGTAAGAGTTGATTTTCCAAAGTTTGAGGACAAACTTTTTCAACCGGGGGTGTATGATGCATAATTGATGGCCTTATGCATCAAGGTCAACCATGGAGACATCTAATACTCACCTAGAAGGAAGAAGAGCTCAAGTCTCTCATATATCTCTCTACTTGGAAGGGATCAACTCATCTGGTCGATACTTTGCTCCTTAATTCAAGGACCATGAAGCTATCATAGAAGTCATCCTAGAGAGGATTATTCTACATTCCAAGAGCTTTCATATGGTTCAAGAATCTTTAAGTTTGGATGAGAATCCAAGGAGTTATCATCATTTGAAATCTAGTTTAGTTCATTGTTTTCTTTATGATGTAATCATTAGAATAGATGATGTAAGCCTCAAGGGGCCTATTTCTTGATTTGTGCACGTTTAGGGAGGGCTAGGATTACTATAAATACCCCCCTTAGGCCTCTTGTAATCTCATTCATTCAATATATCAAATACAAAGTAAGCACATGGTGTTGTTTTCTCTCTAGCTTTTGTGCTAGTTTTCGTTTCTCTTGAGGGAGTGTCAAGTTATCCCCTTCTTCTATTCAAGGGTGGCATCCTCAAGGTGAAAGGAAGGAATCAAGGTCTCTTGAAGGTGGTGTGGCTATATCCTTCCAAGAGTCTTCAAAAGCCATCATCTATCCATCGCTCATTCATCCATTTATCATCCATTTCGTGTTATTCATCAAGAATTCAACAAGAATTCATCAAGCATTCAACAAGAAACGTTTGTTCTTCATCAAACACGCCCAAGCTTCATTCGCTCATCATCAATTATCATTCGCTTGTCCATTCGCTCATCATTTCCATTCGTTGGGTAATCATCTTTCATAGTTCTTTCCATCCTTTTCGCCCATTTCTATTCCATTTTCGGTTCTTCGAACTTCGAGAAAGGAGATTCCTATCTTCGCTTTTAAAGATCCTTAGATATTGTGTAATGAGATCATCCTCGTCCCATTATGCATCAAATTTGCATCGTGAGCTTAGGAGTTTGATTCTCTTAGTTCTCGAACCATCTTTCTACAAAACTTTCCATCACAAAAACGTTCCTACCATCCATTAGTTCTTCCAAGAACTCATCAAGAACCCATCAAGAACTCATAAAGAACCCTAAACTCCACAAAGAACCCGTGAGCCCAAACACAAATCCAACCAATTTCCTCACGCCCCTTCTATGCTAACCATCCTACCATGAGTTTCTTGTGATCTTTGAATCAAGATTGGTTCTAATGGATTGCAAAAGGTCCAGCAAGAATTCCCAACATGAGCTACAATGTTCAAGCAACAAATCGATGATCTTGCCAAGCAAATGGAAGAATGTGGGATTCTTCCAAAGGGGTCAAGAAGCACAAAATCACGTGTGGTTCACTCTTCTAAGGTTGAATATGAAGCACCTTATGCACGGAGTAAACATTCCAACGAAAAGAATGGGAAGAAAGTTCAAGAAGATTTCTTGCCATCCGACATAAAGGTGACTCCATCAACAATCTCAAGGAATTAAGCAAGGGAGCATGGATGTACTTGAGTATACAATAGAGTTCAAGTGGCAACTATGGAAGAATGGTCTTAAGGAGGACGATCCACACATTTTGGTATACTACTTTCTTGGTCTTAATGATTACATTCGCTGTTGTTGTAAATCATCTTCTCACAAACTCGAAGAGTTAAGTTCTTTAGCTCTCGATGTTGAAAGACAAAGGAGATGTTGTCATCACAAAGTTTAGGTCACATTGATTTGGAGTGTCCTAACAAGAAGAAAGATGTGTCTTGGTTGAGTACCAAACACATGATAACAAACCATTCAAGAGGAAAAGGAAGAGGAAGTTGGCTTTGATATGAAAGAAGAAGAAATTGGGAATATCGATATGAGGAGGAGAATAAAGAAGAAGAAATTGGGAATGTCGACATGAGGAGGAGAATAAAGAGGAAGAAAAGGTAGAAGAGGAGCATATGGAAAAGTGGCTTGTGACAAAAGAAGCAAGTGTGGCGATGAGCATCCAAAAGATATCTACTTAGATCACTTGTCAAAAGGCCAAAATTCGAGAGGATGAAATCGCCAAGTCATCAAGGTACATTGTTTCATGCTAAATGACAAGGGTAAAGTGGTAAGAATAGACTGGGAGTGAGAAGCAACGTGAACAACCCACGCTCACTGTGAAGAAACGCAAATCCAAGTCTTATGGTGTTCAAGAATTGATCTAAGAAAGTTTAAGAAGTTCATCAAAGGAATCTATGATGACTTCAAAGCTTTCAAGAAGAAAGTCTTGTGAAGAAGGCAAGTAAGAGTTGATTTTCCAAAGTTCGAGGACAAACTTTTCAACCGGGGTGTATGATGCATAATTGATGGCCTTATGCATCAAGGTCAACCATGGAGACATCTAATACTCACCTAGAAGGAAGAAGAGCTCAAGTCTCTCATATATCTCTACTGAAGGGATCAACTCATACGGTCGTATACTTTGCTCCTTAATTCAAGGACCATGACGCTATCATAGAAGTCATCCTAGAGATGATTATTCTACATTCCAAGAGCTTTCATATGGTTCAAGAATCTTTAAGTTTGGATGAGAATCCAAGGAGTTATCATCATTTGAAATCTAGTTTAGTTCATTGTTTTCTTTATGATGTAATCATTAGAATAGATGATGTAAGCCTCAAGGGGCCTATTTCTTGATTTGTGCACGTTTAGGAGGGCTAGGATTACTATAAATACCCCCTTAGGCCTCTTGTAATCTCATTCATTCAATATATCAAATACAAAGTAAGCACACGGTGTTGTTTTCTCTCTAGCTTTTGTGCTAGTTTTCGCTTCTCTTGAGGGAGTTTCGGGTTATCCCCTTCTTCTATTCAAGGGTGGCATCCTCAAGGTGAAAGGAAGGAATCAAGGTCTCTGAAGGTGGTGTGGCTATATCCTTCCAAGAGTCTTCAAAAGCCATCATCTATCCATCGCTCATTCATCCATTTATCATCCATTTCGTGTTATTCATCAAGAATTCAACAAGAATTCATCAAGCATTCAACAAGAAACGTTTGTTCTTCATCAAACACGCCCAAGCTTCATTCGCTCATCATCAATTATCATTCGCTTGTCCATCTGCTCATCATTTCCATTCGCTGGGTAATCATCTTTCATAGTTCTTTCCATCCTTTTCGCCCATTTCTATTCCATTTTCGTTCTTTCGAACTTCGAGAAAGGAGATTCCTATCTTCGCTTTTAAAGATCCTTAGATATTGTGTAATGAGATCATCCTCGTCCCATTATGCATCAAATTTGCATCGTGAGCTTAGGAGTTTGATTCTCTTAGTTCTCGAACCATCTTTCTACAAAACTTTCCATCACAAAAACGTTCCTACCATCCATTAGTTCTTCCAAGAACTCATCAAGAACCCATCAAGAACTCATAAAGAACCCTAAACTCCACAAAGAACCCGTGAGCCCAAACACAAATCCAACCAATTTCCCCCTCACGCCCCTTCTATGCTAACCATCCTACCATGAGTTTCTTGTGATCTTTGAATCAAGATTGGTTCTAATGGATTGCAAAAGGTCCAGCAAGAATTCCCAACATGAGCTACAATGTTCAAGCAACAAATCGATGATCTTGCCAAGCAAATGGAAGAATGCGATTCTTCCAAAGGGGTCAAGAAGCACAAAATCACGTGTGGTTCACTCTTCTAAGGTTGAATATGAAGCACCTTATGCACGGAGTAAACATTCCAACGAAAAGAATGGGAAGAAAGTTCAAGAAGATTTCGCCATCCGACATAAAGGTGACTCCATCAACAATCTCAAGGAATTAAGCAAGGAGCATGGATGTACTTGAGTATACAATAGAGTTCAAGTGGCAACTATGGAAGAATGGTCTTAAGGAGGACGATCCACACATTTTGGTATACTACTTTCTTGGTCTTAATGATTACATTCGTGTTGTTGTAAATCATCTTCTCACAAACTCGAAGAGTTAAGTTCTTTAGCTCGATGTTGAAAGACAAAGGAGATGTTGTCATGCCAAAGTTTAGGTCACATTGATTTGGAGTGTCCTAACAAGAAGAAAGATGTGTCTTTGGTTGAGTACCAAACACATGATAACAAACCATTCAAGAGGAAAAGGAAGAGGAAGTTGGCTTTGACATGAAAGAAGAAGAAATTGGGAATATCGCATATGAGGAGGAGAATAAAGAAGAAGAAATTGGGAATGTCGATATGAGGAGGAGAATAAAGAGGAAGAAAAGGTAGAAGAGGAGCATATGGAAAAGTGGCTTGTGACAAAAGAAGCAAGTGTGGCGATGATGAGCATCCAAAAGATATCTACTTAGATCACTTGGTCAAAAGGCCAAAATTCGAGAGGATGAAATCGCCAAGTCATCAAGGTACATTGTTTCATGCTAAATGACAAGGGTAAAGTGGTAAGAATAGACTGGGGAGTGAGAAGCAACGTGAACAACCCACGCTCACGTGAAGAAACGCAAATCCAAGTCTTATGGTGTTCAAGAATCGATCTAAGAAAGTTTAAGAAGTTCATCAAAGGAATCTATGATGACTTCAAAGCTTTCAAGAAGAAAGTCTTGTGAAGAAGGCAAGTAAGAGTTGATTTTCCAAAGTTCGAGGACAAACTTTTTCAACCGGGGTGTATGATGCATAAATGATGTCCATATGCATAAAGGTCAACCAATGAGACATCTAATAATCAACTAGAAGGAAGAAGAGCTCAAGTCTCTCATATATCTCTACTGGAAGGGATCAACTCATACGGTCGATACTTTGCTCCTTAATTCAAGGACCATGAAGCTATCATAGAAGTCATCCTAGAGAGGATTATTCTACATTCCAAGAGCTTTCATATGGTTCAAGAATCTTCAAGTTTGGATGAGAATCCAAGGAGTTATCATCATTTGAAATCTAGTTTAGTTCATTGTTTTCTTTATGATGTAATCATTAGAATAGATGATGTAAGCCTCAAGGGGCCTATTTCTTGATTTGTGCACGTTTAGGGAGGGCTAGGATTACTATAAATACCTCCCTTAGGCCTCTTGTAATCTCATTCATTCAATATATCAAATACAAAGTAAACACATGGTGTTGTTTTCTCTCTAGCTTTTGTGCTAGTTTTCGCTTTCTCGAGGGAGTTTCGGGTTATCCCCTTCTTCTATTCAAGGGTGGCATCCTCAAGGTGAAAGGAAGGAATCAAGGTCTCTGAAGGTGGTGTGGCTATATCCTTCCAAGAGTCTTCAAAAGCCATCATCTATCCATCGCTCATTCATCCATTTATCATCCATTTCGTGTTATTCATCAAGAATTCAACAAGAATTCATCAAGCATTCAACAAGAAACGCTTGTTCTTCATCAAACACGCCCAAGCTTCATTCGCTCATCATCAATTATCATTCGCTTGTCCATTCGCTCATCATTTCCATTCGCTGGGTAATCATCTTTCATAGTTCTTTCCATCCTTTTCGCCCATTTCTATTCCATTTTCGGTTCTTTCGAACTTTGAGAAAGGAGATTCCTATCTTCGCTTTTAAAGATCCTTAGATATTGTGTAATGAGATCATCCTCGTCCCATTATGCATCAAATTTGCATCGAGCTTAGGAGTTTGATTCTCTTAGTTCTCGAACCATCTTTCTACAAAACTTTCCATCACAAAAACGTTCCTACCATCCATTAGTTCTTCCAAGAACTCATCAAGAACCCATCAAGAACTCATAAAGAACCCTAAACTCCACAAAGAACCCGCGAGCCCAAACACAAATCCAACCAATTTCCCCTCACGCCCCTTCTATGCTAACCATCCTACCATGAGTTTCTTGTGATCTTTGAATCAAGATTGGTTCTAATGGATTGCAAAAGGTCCAGCAAGAATTCCCAACATGAGCTACAATGTTCAAGCAACAAATCGATGATCTTGCCAAGCAAATGGAAGAATGTGGATTCTTCCAAAGGGGTCAAGAAGCACAAAATCACGTGTGGTTCACTCTTCTAAGGTTGAATATGAAGCACCTTATGCACGGAGTAAACATTCCAACGAAAAGAATGGCAAGAAAGTTCAAGAAGATTTCGCCATCCGACATAAAGGTGACTCCATCAACAATCTCAAGGAATTAAGCAAGGGAGCATGGATGTACTTGAGTATACAATAGAGTTCAAGTGGCAACTATGGAAGAATGGTCTTAAGGAGGACGATCCACACATTTTGGTATACTACTTTCTTGGTCTTAATGATTACATTCGCCGTGTTGTTGTAAATCATCTTCTCACAAACTCGAAGAGTTAAGTTCTTTAGCTCTCGATGTTGAAAGACAAAGGAGATGTTGTCATCACAAAGTTTAGGTCACATTGATTTGGAGTGTCCTAACAAGAAGAAAGATGTGTCTTTGGTTGAGTACCAAACACATGATAACAAACCATTCAAGAGGAAAAGGAAGAGGAAGTTGGCTTTGACATGAAAGAAGAAGAAATTGGGAATATCGCATATGAGGAGGAGAATAAAGAAGAAGAAATTGGGAATGTCGACATGAGGAGGAGAATAAAGAGGAAGAAAAGGTAGAAGAGGAGCATATGGAAAAGTGGCTTGTGACAAAAGAAGCAAGTGTGGCGATGAGCATCCAAAAGATATCTACTTAGATCACTTGGTTGAAAGGCCGAAATTCGAGAGGATGAAATCGCCAAGTCATCAAGGTACATTGTTTCATGCTAAATGACAAGGGTAAAGTGGTAAGAATAGACTGGGGAGTGAGAAGCAACGTGAACAACCCACGCTCACGGTGAAGAAACGCAAATCCAAGTCTTATGGTGTTCAAGAATTGATCTAAGAAAGTTTAAGAAGTTCATCAAAGGAATCTATGATGACTTCAAAGCTTTCAAGAAGAAAGTCTTGTGAAGAAGGCAAGTAAGAGTTGATTTTCCAAAGTTCGAGGACAAACTTTTCAACCGGGGTGTATGATGCATAATTGATGGCCTTATGCATCAAGGTCAACCATGGAGACATCTAATACTCACCTAGAAGGAAGAAGAGCTCAAGTCTCTCATATATCTCTCTACTGAAGGGATCAACTCATACGGTCGATACTTTTGCTCCTTAATTCAAGGACCATGAAGCTATCATAGAAGTCATCCTAGAGAGGATTATTCTACATTCCAAGAGCTTTCATATGGTTCAAGAATCTTTAAGTTTGGATGAGAATCCAAGGAGTTATCATCATTTGAAATCTAGTTTAGTTCATTGTTTTCTTTATGATGTAATCATTAGAATAGATGATGTAAGCCTCAAGGGGCCTATTTCTTGATTTGTGCACGGTTAGGAGGGCTAGGATTACTATAAATACCCCTTAGGCCTCTTGTAATCTCATTCATTCAATATATCAAATACAAAGTAAGCACACGGTGTTGTTTTCTCTCTAGCTTTTGTGCTAGTTTTCGCTTTCTCGAGGGAGTTTCAAGTTATCCCCTTCTTCTATTCAAGGGTGGCATCCTTGAAGGTGAAAGGAAGGAATCAAGGTCTCTGAAGGTGGTGTGGCTATATCCTTCCAAGAGTCTTCAAAAGCCATCATCTATCCATCGCTCATTCATCCATTTATCATCCATTTCGTGTTATTCATCAAGAATTCAACAAGAATTCATCAAGCATTCAACAAGAAACGCTTGTTCTTCATCAAACACGCCCAAGCTTCATTCGCTCATCATCAATTATCATTCGCTTGTCCATTCGCTCATCATTTCCATTCATTGGGTAATCATCTTTCATAGTTCTTTCCATCCTTTCGCCCATTTCTATTCCATTTTCGTTCTTCGAACTTCGAGAAAGGAGATTCCTATCTTCGCTTTTAAAGATCCTTAGATATTGTGTAATGAGATCATCCTCGTCCCATTATGCATCAAATTTGCATCGAGCTTAGGAGTTTGATTCTCTTAGTTCTCGAACCATCTTTCTACAAAACTTTCCATCACAAAAACGTTCCTACCATCCATTAGTTCTTCCAAGAACTCATCAAGAACCCATCAAGAACTCATAAAGAACCCTAAACTCCACAAAGAACCCATGAGCCCAAACACAAATCCAACCAATTTCCTCACGCCCCTTCTATGCTAACCATCCTACCATGAGTTTCTTGTGATCTTTTGAATCAAGATTGGTTCTAATGGATTGCAAAAGGTCCAAAGCAAGAATTCCCAACATGAGCTACAATGTTCAAGCAACAAATCGATGATCTTGCCAAGCAAATGGAAGAATGTGGATTCTTCCAAAGGGGTCAAGAAGCACAAAATCACGCGTGGTTCACTCTTCTAAGGTCAATACGAAGCACCTTATGCACGGAGTAAACATTCCAACGAAAAGAATGGGAAGAAAGTTCAAGAAGATTTCGCCATCCGACATAAAGGTGACTCCATCAACAATCTCAAGGAATTAAGCAAGGGAGCATGGATGTACTTGAGTATACAATAGAGTTCAAGTGGCAACTATGGAAGAATGGTCTTAAGGAGGACGATCCACACATTTTGGTATACTACTTTCTTGGTCTTAATGATTACATTCGCGTGTTGTTGTAAATCATCTTCTCACAAACTCGAAGAGTTAAGTTCTTTAGCTCTCGATGTTGAAAGACAAAGGAGATGTTGTCATATCACAAAGTTTAGGTCACATTGATTTGGAGTGTCCTAACAAGAAGAAAGATGTGTCTTGGTTGAGTACCAAACACATGATAACAAACCATTCAAGAGGAAAAGGAAGAGGAAGTTGGCTTTGACATGAAAGAAGAAGAAATTGGGAATATCGATATGAGGAGGAGAATAAAGAAGAAGAAATTGGGAATGTCGATATGAGGAGGAGAATAAAGAGGAAGAAAAGGTAGAAGAGGAGCATATGGAAAAGTGGCTTGTGACAAAAGAAGCAAGTGTGGCGATGAGCATCCAAAAGATATCTACTTAGATCACTTGGTTGAAAGGCCGAAAATTCGAGAGGATGAAATCGCCAAGTCATCAAGGTACATTGTTTCATGCTAAATGACAAGGGTAAAGTGGTAAGAATAGACTTGGGAGTGAGAAGCAACGTGAACAACCCACGCTCACGGTGAAGAAACGCAAATCCAAGTCTTATGGTGTTCAAGAATTGATGAAGAAAGTTTAAGAAGTTCATCAAAGGAATCTATGATGACTTCAAAGCTTTCAAGAAGAAAGTCTTTGTGAAGAAGGCAAGTAAGAGTTGATTTTCCAAAGTTCGAGGACAAACTTTTTCAACCGGGGTGTATGATGCATAATTGATGGCCTTATGCATCAAGGTCAACCATGGAGACATCTAATACTCACCTAGAAGGAAGAAGAGCTCAAGTCTCTCATATATCTCTACTGAAGGGATCAACTCATACGGTCGATACTTTTGCTCCTTAATTCAAGGACCATGAAGTTATCATAGAAGTCATCCTAGAGAGGATTATTCTACATTCCAAGAGCTTTCATATGGTTCAAGAATCTTTAAGTTTGGATGAGAATCCAAGGAGTTATCATCATTTGAAATCTAGTTTAGTTCATTGTTTTCTTTATGATGTAATCATTGTAATAGATGATGTAAGCCTCAAGGGGCCTATTTCTTGATTTGTGCACGTTTAGGAGGGCTAGGATTACTATAAATACCCCCTTAGGCCTCTTGTAATCTCATTCATTCAATATATCAAATACAAAGTAAGCACATGGTGTTGTTTTCTCTCTAGCTTTTGGCTAGTTTTCGCTTTCTCGAGGGAGTTTCGGTTATCCCCTTCTTCTATTCAAGGGTGGCATCCTCAAGGTGAAAGGAAGGAATCAAGGTCTCTGAAGGTGGTGTGGCTATATCCTTCCAAGAGTCTTCAAAAGCCATCATCTATCCATCGCTCATTCATCCATTTATCATCCATTTCGTGTTATTCATCAAGAATTCAACAAGAATTCATCAAGCATTCAACAAGAAACGCTTGTTCTTCATCAAACACGCCCAAGCTTCATTCGCTCATCATCAATTATCATTCGCTTGTCCATTCGCTCATCATTTCCATTCGCTGGGTAATCATCTTTCATAGTTCTTTCCATCCTTTTCGCCCATTTCTATTCCATTTTCGTTCTTTCGAACTTCGAGAAAGGAGATTCCTATCTTCGCTTTTAAAGATCCTTAGATATTGTGTAATGAGATCATCCTCGTCCCATTATGCATCAAATTTGCATCGAGCTTAGGAGTTTGATTCTCTTAGTTCTGAACCATCTTTCTACAAAACTTTCCATCACAAAAACGTTCCTACCATCCATTAGTTCTTCCAAGAACTCATCAAGAACCCATCAAGAACTCATAAAGAACCCTAAACTCCACAAAGAACCCGTGAGCCCAAACACAAATCCAACCAATTTCCTCACGCCCCTTCTATGCTAACCATCCTACCATGAGTTTCTTGTGATCTTTGAATCAAGATTGGTTCTAATGGATTGCAAAAGGTCCAGCAAGAATTCCCAACACGAGCTACAATGTTCAAGCAACAAATCGATGATCTTGCTAAAGCAAATGGAAGAATGCGGATTCTTCCAAAGGGGTCAAGAAGCACAAAATCACGTGTGGTTCACTCTTCTAAGGTTGAATATGAAGCACCTTATGCACGAGTAAACATTCCAACGAAAAGAATGGGAAGAAAGTTCAAGAAGATTTCTTGCCATCCGACATAAAGGTGACTCCATCAACAATCTCAAGGAATTAAGCAAGGGAGCATGGATGTACTTGAGTATACAATAGAGTTCAAGTGGCAACTATGGAAGAATGGTCTTAAGGAGGACGATCCACACATTTTGGTATACTACTTTCTTGGTCTTAATGATTACATTCGTGGTTGTTGTAAATCATCTTCTCACAAACTCGAAGAGTTAAGTTCTTTAGCTCTCGATGTTGAAAGACAAAGGAGATGTCATCACAAAGTTTAGGTCACATTGATTTGGAGTGTCCTAACAAGAAGAAAGATGTGTCTTTGGTTGAGTACCAAACACATGATAACAAACCATTCAAGAGGAAAAGGAAGAGGAAGTTGGCTTGATACGAAAGAAGAAGAAATTGGGAATATCGACATACGAGGAGGAGAATAAAGAAGAAGAAATTGGGAATGTCGACATGAGGAGGAGAATAAAGAGGAAGAAAAGGTAGAAGAGGAGCATATGGAAAAGTGGCTTGTGACAAAAGAAGCAAGTGTGGCGATGAGCATCCAAAAGATATCTACTTAGATCACTTGTCAAAGGCCGAAAATTCGAGAGGATGAAATCGCCAAGTCATCAAGGTACATTGTTTCATGCTAAATGACAAGGGTAAAGTGGTAAGAATAGACTTGGGAGTGAGAAGCAACGTGAACAACCCACGCTCACTGTGAAGAAACGCAAATCCAAGTCTTATGGTGTTCAAGAATCGATCTAAGAAAGTTTAAGAAGTTCATCAAAGGAATCTATGATGACTTCAAAGCTTTCAAGAAGAAAGTCTTTGTGAAGAAGGCAAGTAAGAGTTGATTTTCCAAAGTTCGAGGACAAACTTTTTCAACCGGGGTGTATGATGCATAATTGATGGCCTTATGCATCAAGGTCAACCATGGAGACATCTAATACTCACCTGTAGAAGGAAGAAGAGCTCAAGTCTCTCATATATCTCTACTGGAAGGGATCAACTCATACGGTCGATACTTTGCTCCTTAATTCAAGGACCATGAAGCTATCATAGAAGTCATCTTAGAGAGGATTATTCTACATTCCAAGAGCTTTCATATGGTTCAAGAATCTTTAAGTTTGGATGAGTATCCAAGGAGTTATCATCATTTGAAATCTAGTTTAGTTCATTGTTTTCTTTATGATGTAATCATTAGAATAGATGATGTAAGCCTCAAGGGGCCTATTTCTTGATTTGTGCACGTTTAGGGAGGGCTAGGATTACTATAAATACCCCCCCTTAGGCCTCTTGTAATCTCATTCATTCAATATATCAAATACAAAGTAAACACATGGTGTTGTTTTCTCTCTAGCTTTTGTGCTAGTTTTCGCTTTCTCGAGGGAGTTTCAAGTTATCCCCTTCTTCTATTCAAGGGTGGCATCCTCAAGGTGAAAGGAAGGAATCAAGGTCTCTGAAGGTGGTGTGGCTATATCCTTCCAAGAGTCTTCAAAAGCCATCATCTATCCATCGCTCATTCATCCATTTATCATCCATTTCGTGTTATTCATCAAGAATTCAACAAGAATTCATCAAGCATTCAACAAGAAACGCTTGTTCTTCATCAAACACGCCCAAGCTTCATTCGCTCATCATCAATTATCATTCGCTTGTCCATTCGCTCATCATTTCCATTCGTGGGTAATCATCTTCATAGTTCTTTCCATCCTTTTCGCCCATTTCTATTCCATTTTCGTTCTTCGAACTTCGAGAAAGGAGATTCCTATCTTCGCTTTTAAAGATCCTTAGATATTGTGGTAATGAGATCATCCTCGTCCCATTATGCATCAAATTTGCATCGAGCTTAGGAGTTTGATTCTCTTAGTTCTCGAACCATCTTTCTACAAAACTTTCCATCACAAAAACGTTCCTACCATCCATTAGTTCTTCCAAGAACTCATCAAGAACCCATCAAGAACTCATAAAGAACCCTAAACTCCACAAAGAACCCGCGAGCCCAAACACAAATCCAACCAATTTCCCTCACGCCCCTTCTATGCTAACCATCCTACCATGAGTTTCAGTGATCTTTCAATCAAGATCGGTTCTAATGGATTGCAAAAGGTCCAAAGAAGAATTCCCAACACGAGCTACAATGTTCAAGCAACAAATCGATGATCTCCAAGCAAATGGAAGAATGCGATTCTTCCAAAGGGGTCAAGAAGCACAAAATCACGCGTGGTTCACTCTTCTAAGGTTGAATACGAAGCACCTTATGCACGGAGTAAACATTCCAACGAAAAGAATGGGAAGAAAGTTCAAGAAGATTTCTTGCCATCCGACATAAAGGTGACTCCATCAACAATCTCAAGGAATTAAGCAAGGAGCATGGATGTACTGAGTATACAATAGAGTTCAAGTGGCAACCATGGAAGAATGGTCTTAAGGAGGACGATCCACACATTTTGGTATACTACTTTCTTGGTCTTAATGATTACATCTGCCGTTGTTGTAAATCATCTTCTCACAAACTCGAAGAGTTAAGTTCTTTAGCTCTCGATGTTGAAAGACAAAGGAGATGTCATTATCACAAAGTTTAGGTCACATTGATTCGAGTGTCCTAACAAGAAGAAAGATGTGTCTTTGGTCGAGTACCAAACACATGATAACAAACCATTCAAGAGGAAAAGGAAGAGGAAGTTGGCTTTGACATGAAAGAAGAAGAAATTGGGAATATCGACATGAGGAGGAGAATAAAGAAGAAGAAATTGGAATGTCGACATGAGGAGGAGAATAAAGAGGAAGAAAAGGTAGAAGAGGAGCATATGGAAAAGTGGCTTGTGACAAAAGAAGCAAGTGTGGCGATGAGCATCCAAAAGATATCTACTTAGATCACTGTCAAAGGCCGAAAATTCGAGAGGATGAAATCGCCAAGTCATCAAGGTACATTGTTTCATGCTAAATGACAAGGGTAAAGTGGTAAGAATAGACTGGGAGTGAGAAGCAACGTGAACAACCCACGCTCACTGTGAAGAAACGCAAATCCAAGTCTTATGGTGTTCAAGAATCGATCTAAGAAAGTTTAAGAAGTTCATCAAAGGAATCTATGATGACTTCAAAGCTTTCAAGAAGAAAGTCTTTGAAGAAGGCAAGTAAGAGTTGATTTTCCAAAGTTCGAGGACAAACTTTTTCAACCGGGGTGTATGATGCATAATTGATGGCCTTATGCATCAAGGTCAACCATGGAGACATCTAATACTCACCTGTAGAAGGAAGAAGAGCTCAAGTCTCTCATATATCTCTACTGAAGGGATCAACTCATACGGTCGATACTTTGCTCCTTAATTCAAGGACCATGGTTATCATAGAAGTCATCCTAGAGAGGATTATTCTACATTCCAAGAGCTTTCATATGGTTCAAGAATCTTTAAGTTTGGATGAGAATCCAAGGAGTTATCATCATTTGAAATCTAGTTTAGTTCATTGTTTTCTTTATGATGTAATCATTAGAATAGATGATGTAAGCCTCAAGGGGCCTATTTCTGATTTGTGCACGTTTAGGAGGGCTAGGATTACTATAAATACCCCCTTAGGCCTCTTGTAATCTCATTCATTCAATATATCAAATACAAAGTAAGCACACGGTGTTGTTTTCTCTAGCTTTCAGGCTAGTTTTCGCTTCTCGAGGGAGTTTCAAGTTATCCCTTCTTCTATTCAAGGGTGGCATCCTCAAGGTGAAAGGAAGGAATCAAGGTCTCTGAAGGTGGTGTGGCTATATCCTTCCAAGAGTCTTCAAAAGCCATCATCTATCCATCGCTCATTCATCCATTTATCATCCATTTCGTGTTATTCATCAAGAATTCAACAAGAATTCATCAAGCATTCAACAAGAAACGCTTGTTCTTCATCAAACACGCCCAAGCTTCATTCGCTCATCATCAATTATCATTCGTCATTCATCTGCTCATCATTTCCATTCGCTGGGTAATCATCTTTCATAGTTCTTTCCATCCTTTTCGCCCATTTCTATTCCATTTTCGTTCTTCGAACTTCGAGAAAGGAGATTCCTATCTTCGCTTTTAAAGATCCTTAGATATCAGGTAATGAGATCATCCTCGTCCCATTACGCATCAAATTTGCATCGAGCTTAGGAGTTTGATTCTCTTAGTTCTCGAACCATCTTTCTACAAAACTTTCCATCACAAAAACGTTCCTACCATCCATTAGTTCTTCCAAGAACTCATCAAGAACCCATCAAGAACTCATAAAGAACCCTAAACTCCACAAAGAACCCATGAGCCCAAACACAAATCCAACCAATTTCCCTCACGCCCCTTCTATGCTAACCATCCTACCATGAGTTTCTTGTGATCTTTGAATCAAGATTGGTTCTAATGGATTGCAAAAGGTCCAAAGAAGAATTCCCAACACGAGCTACAATGTTCAAGCAACAAATCGATGATCTCGCAAGCAAATGGAAGAATGCGGATTCTTCCAAAGGGGTCAAGAAGCACAAAATCACGTGTGGTTCACTCTTCTAAGGTCAATACGAAGCACCTTACGCACGAGTAAACATTCCAACGAAAAGAATGGGAAGAAAGTTCAAGAAGATTTCGCCATCCGACATAAAGGTGACTCCATCAACAATCTCAAGGAATTAAGCAAGGGAGCATGGATGTACTTGAGTATACAATAGAGTTCAAGTGGCAACTATGGAAGAATGGTCTTAAGGAGGACGATCCACACATTTTGGTATACTACTTTCTTGGTCTTAATGATTACATTCTGCCGGTTGTTGTAAATCATCTTCTCACAAACTCGAAGAGTTAAGTTCTTTAGCTCGATGTTGAAAGACAAAGGAGATGTCATCACAAAGTTTAGGTCACATTGATTTGGAGTGTCCTAACAAGAAGAAAGATGTGTCTTGGTCGAGTACCAAACACATGATAACAAACCATTCAAGAGGAAAAGGAAGAGGAAGTTGGCTTTGACATGAAAGAAGAAGAAATTGGGAATATCGATATGAGGAGGAGAATAAAGAAGAAGAAATTGGGAATGTCGATACATGAGGAGGAGAATAAAGAGGAAGAAAAGGTAGAAGAGGAGCATATGGAAAAGTGGCTTGTGACAAAAGAAGCAAGTGTGGCGATGAGCATCCAAAAGATATCTACTTAGATCACTTGGTTGAAAGGCCAAAATTCGAGAGGATGAAATCGCCAAGTCATCAAGGTACATTGTTTCATGCTAAATGACAAGGGTAAAGTGGTAAGAATAGACTTGGGGAGTGAGAAGCAACGTGAACAACCCACGCTCACTGAAGAAACGCAAATCCAAGTCTTATGGTGTTCAAGAATCGATCTAAGAAAGTTTAAGAAGTTCATCAAAGGAATCTATGATGACTTCAAAGCTTTCAAGAAGAAAGTCTTGTGAAGAAGGCAAGTAAGAGTTGATTTTCCAAAGTTCGAGGACAAACTTTTTCAACCGGGGTGTATGATGCATAATTGATGGCCTTATGCATCAAGGTCAACCATGGAGACATCTAATACTCACCTAGAAGGAAGAAGAGCTCAAGTCTCTCATATATCTCTCTACTGAAGGGATCAACTCATACGGTCGATACTTTGCTCCTTAATTCAAGGACCATGGTTATCATAGAAGTCATCCTAGAGAGGATTATTCTACATTCCAAGAGCTTTCATATGGTTCAAGAATCTTTAAGTTTGGATGAGAATCCAAGGAGTTATCATCATTTGAAATCTAGTTTAGTTCATTGTTTTCTTTATGATGTAATCATTAGAATAGATGATGTAAGCCTCAAGGGGCCTATTTCTGATTTGTGCACGTTTAGGAGGGCTAGGATTACTATAAATACCCCCTTAGGCCTCTTGTAATCTCATTCATTCAATATATCAAATACAAAGTAAGCACACGGTGTTGTTTTCTCTCTAGCTTTTGTGCTAGTTTTCGCTTTCTCGAGGGAGTTTCAAGTTATCCCCTTCTTCTATTCAAGGGTGGCATCCTCAAGGTGAAAGGAAGGAATCAAGGTCTCTGAAGGTGGTGTGGCTATATCCTTCCAAGAGTCTTCAAAAGCCATCATCTATCCATCGCTCATTCATCCATTTATCATCCATTTCGTGTTATTCATCAAGAATTCAACAAGAATTCATCAAGCATTCAACAAGAAACGCTTTGTTCTTCATCAAACACGCCCAAGCTTCATTCGCTCATCATCAATTATCATTCGTCATTCCATCTGCTCATCATTTCCATTCGCTGGGTAATCATCTTCATAGTTCTTTCCATCCTTTTCGCCCATTTCTATTCCATTTTCGGTTCTTCGAACTTCGAGAAAGGAGATTCCTATCTTCGCTTTTAAAGATCCTTAGATATCAGTGTAATGAGATCATCCTCGTCCCATTATGCATCAAATTTGCATCGAGCTTAGGAGTTTGATTCTCTTAGTTCGAACCATCTTTCTACAAAACTTTCCATCACAAAAACGTTCCTACCATCCATTAGTTCTTCCAAGAACTCATCAAGAACCCATCAAGAACTCATAAAGAACCCTAAACTCCACAAAGAACCCGCGAGCCCAAACACAAATCCAACCAATTTCCCCTCACGTCCCCTTCTATGCTAACCATCCTACCATGAGTTTCTTGTGATCTTTGAATCAAGATTGGTTCTAATGGATTGCAAAAGGTCCAGCAAGAATTCCCAACATGAGCTACAATGTTCAAGCAACAAATCGATGATCTTGCCAAGCAAATGGAAGAATGTGGATTCTTCCAAAGGGGTCAAGAAGCACAAAATCACGTGGTTCACTCTTCTAAGGTTGAATATGAAGCACCTTATGCACGGAGTAAACATTCCAACGAAAAGAATGGGAAGAAAGTTCAAGAAGATTTCGCCATCCGACATAAAGGTGACTCCATCAACAATCTCAAGGAATTAAGCAAGGGAGCATGGATGTACTTGAGTATACAATAGAGTTCAAGTGGCAACTATGGAAGAATGGCCTTAAGGAGGACGATCCACACATTTTGGTATACTACTTTCTTGGTCTTAATGATTACATCTGTGGTTGTAAATCATCTTCTCACAAACTCGAAGAGTTAAGTTCTTTAGCTCGATGTTGAAAGACAAAGGAGATGTTGTCATCACAAAGTTTAGGTCACATTGATTTGGAGTGTCCTAACAAGAAGAAAGATGTGTCTTCGTCGAGTACCAAACACATGATAACAAACCATTCAAGAGGAAAAGGAAGAGGAAGTTGGCTTTGATACATGAAAGAAGAAGAAATCGGGAATATCGATATGAGGAGGAGAATAAAGAAGAAGAAATTGGGAATGTCGACATGAGGAGGAGAATAAAGAGGAAGAAAAGGTAGAAGAGGAGCATATGGAAAAGTGGCTTGTGACAAAAGAAGCAAGTGTGGCGATGAGCATCCAAAAGATATCTACTTAGATCACTTGGTTGAAAGGCCGAAAATTCGAGAGGATGAAATCGCCAAGTCATCAAGGTACATTGTTTCATGCTAAATGACAAGGGTAAAGTGGTAAGAATAGACTGGGAGGAGAAGCAACGTGAACAACCCACGCTCACTGTGAAGAAACGCAAATCCAAGTCTTATGGTGTTCAAGAATTGATCTAAGAAAGTTTAAGAAGTTCATCAAAGGAATCTATGATGACTTCAAAGCTTTCAAGAAGAAAGTCTTGTGAAGAAGGCAAGTAAGAGTTGATTTTCCAAAGTTCGAGGACAAACTTTTTCAACCGGGGTGTATGATGCATAATTGATGGCCTTATGCATCAAGGTCAACCATGGAGACATCTAATACTCACCTAGAAGGAAGAAGAGCTCAAGTCTCTCATATATCTCTACTGGAAGGGATCAACTCATACGGTCGATACTTTGCTCCTTAATTCAAGGACCATGAAGTTATCATAGAAGTCATCCTAGAGAGGATTATTCTTCATTCCTAGAGCTTTCTTATGGTTCAAGAATCTTTAAGTTTGGATGAGAATCCAAGGAGTTATCATCATTTGAAATCTAGTTTAGTTCATTGTTTTCTTTATGATGTAATCATTAGAATAGATGTAAGCCTCAAGGGGCCTATTTCTTGATTTGTGCACGTTTAGGAGGGCTAGATTACTATAAATACCCCCTTAGGCCTCTTGTAATCTCATTCATTCAATATATCAAATACAAAGTAAGCACACGGTGTTGTTTTCTCTCTAGCTTTGTGCTAGTTTTCGCTTCTCTGAGGGAGTTTCAAGTTATCCTCTTCTTCTATTCAAGGGTGGCATCCTTGAAGGTGAAAGGAAGGAATCAAGGTCTCAAGGTGGTGGCTATATCCTTCCAAGAGTCTTCAAAAGCCATCATCTATCCATCGCTCATTCATCCATTTATCATCCATTTCGTGTTATTCATCAAGAATTCAACAAGAATTCATCAAGCATTCAACAAGAAACGCTTGTTCTTCATCAAACACGCCCAAGCTTCATTCGCTCATCATCAATTATCATTCGTCATTCCATCTGCTCATCATTTCCATTCATTGGGTAATCATCTTTCATAGTTCTTTCCATCCTTTTCGCCCATTTCTATTCCATTTTCGGTTCTTTCGAACTTTGAGAAAGGAGATTCCTATCTTCGCTTTTAAAGATCCTTAGATATTGTGTAATGAGATCATCCTCGTCCCATTATGCATCAAATTTGCATCGAGCTTAGAGTTTGATTCTCTTAGTTCTCGAACCATCTTTCTACAAAACTTTCCATCACAAAAACGTTCCTACCATCCATTAGTTCTTCCAAGAACTCATCAAGAACCCATCAAGAACTCATAAAGAACCCTAAACTCCACAAAGAACCCGTGAGCCCAAACACAAATCCAACCAATTTCCCCCTCACGTCCCTTCTATGCTAACCATCCTACCATGAGTTTCTTGTGATCTTTTGAATCAAGATTGGTTCTAATGGATTGCAAAAGGTCCAGAAGAATTCCCAACATGAGCTACAATGTTCAAGCAACAAATCGATGATCTTGCCAAGCAAATGGAAGAATGCGATTCTTCCAAAGGGGTCAAGAAGCACAAAATCACGTGGTTCACTCTTCTAAGGTTGAATATGAAGCACCTTATGCACGGAGTAAACATTCCAACGAAAAGAATGGGAAGAAAGTTCAAGAAGATTTCGCCATCCGACATAAAGGTGACTCCATCAACAATCTCAAGGAATTAAGCAAGGGAGCATGGATGTACTGAGTATACAATAGAGTTCAAGTGGCAACTATGGAAGAATGGTCTTAAGGAGGACGATCCACACATTTTGGTATACTACTTTCTTGGTCTTAATGATTACATTCATTGTTGTTGTAAATCATCTTCTCACAAACTCGAAGAGTTAAGTTCTTTAGCTCGATGTTGAAAGACAAAGGAGATGTTGTCATCACAAAGTTTAGGTCACATTGATTTGGAGTGTCCTAACAAGAAGAAAGATGTGTCTTGGTTGAGTACCAAACACATGATAACAAACCATTCAAGAGGAAAAGGAAGAGGAAGTTGGCTTGATATGAAAGAAGAAGAAATTGGGAATATCGCATATGAGGAGGAGAATAAAGAAGAAGAAATTGGGAATGTCGCATATGAGGAGGAGAATAAAGAGGAAGAAAAGGTAGAAGAGGAGCATATGGAAAAGTGGCTTGTGACAAAAGAAGCAAGTGTGGCGAATGAGCATCCAAAACATATCTACTTAGATCACTTGTCAAAGGTCAAAATTCGAGAGGATGAAATCGCACAAGTCATCAAGGTACATTGTTTCATGCTAAATGACAAGGGTAAAGTGGTAAGAATAGACTTGGGGAGTGAGAAGCAACGTGAACAACCCACGTTCACGGTGAAGAAACGCAAATCCAAGTCTTATGGTGTTCAAGAATTGATCTAAGAAAGTTTAAGAAGTTCATCAAAGGAATCTATGATGACTTCAAAGCTTTCAAGAAGAAAGTCTTTGTGAAGAAGGCAAGTAAGAGTTGATTTTCCAAAGTTTGAGGACAAACTTTTTCAACCGGGGGTGTATGATGCATAATTGATGGCCTTATGCATCAAGGTCAACCATGGAGACATCTAATACTCACCTAGAAGGAAGAAGAGCTCAAGTCTCTCATATATCTCTACTGAAGGGATCAACTCATACGGTCGATACTTTGCTCCTTAATTCAAGGACCATGAAGCTATCATAGAAGTCATCCTAGAGAGGATTATTCTACATTCCAAGAGCTTTCATATGGTTCAAGAATCTTTAAGTTTGGATGAGAATCCAAGGAGTTATCATCATTTGAAATCTAGTTTAGTTCATTGTTTTCTTTATGATGTAATCATTAGAATAGATGATGTAAGCCTCAAGGGGCCTATTTCTTGATTTGTGCACGTTTAGGAGGGCTAGGATTACTATAAATACCCCCTTAGGCCTCTTGTAATCTCATTCATTCAATATATCAAATACAAAGTAAGCACATGGTGTTGTTTTCTCTAGCTTTGTGCTAGTTTTCGCTTTCTTGAGGGAGTTTCAAGTTATCCTTCTTCTATTCAAGGGTGGCATCCTTGAAGGTGAAAGGAAGGAATCAAGGTCTCAAGGTGGTGTGGCTATATCCTTCCAAGAGTCTTCAAAAGCCATCATCTATCCATCGCTCATTCATCCATTTATCATCCATTTCGTGTTATTCATCAAGAATTCAACAAGAATTCATCAAGCATTCAACAAGAAACGCTTTGTTCTTCATCAAACACGCCCAAGCTTCATTCGCTCATCATCAATTATCATTCGCTTGTCCATTCGCTCATCATTTCCATTCGTGGGTAATCATCTTTCATAGTTCTTTCCATCCTTTTCGCCCATTTCTATTCCATTTTGGTTCTTTCGAACTTCGAGAAAGGAGATTCCTATCTTCGCTTTTAAAGATCCTTAGATATTGTGTAATGAGATCATCCTCGTCCCATTATGCATCAAATTTGCATCGAGCTTAGGAGTTTGATTCTATTAGTTCTCGAAACATCTTTCTACAAAACTTTCCATCACAAAAACGTTCCTACCATCCATTAGTTCTTCCAAGAACTCATCAAGAACCCATCAAGAACTCATAAAGAACCCTAAACTCCACAAAGAACCCGTGAGCCCAAACACAAATCCAACCAATTTCCCCCTCACGCCCTTCTATGCTAACCATCCTACCATGAGTTTCTTGTGATCTTTGAATCAAGATTGGTTCTAATGGATTGCAAAAGGTCCAGCAAGAATTCCCAACACGAGCTACAATGTTCAAGCAACAAATCGATGATCTTGCCAAGCAAATGGAAGAATGCGGATTCTTCCAAAGGGGTCAAGAAGCACAAAATCACGTGGTTCACTCTTCTAAGGTTGAATATGAAGCACCTTATGCACGGAGTAAACATTCCAACGAAAAGAATGGGAAGAAAGTTCAAGAAGATTTCTTGCCATCCGACATAAAGGTGACTCCATCAACAATCTCAAGGAATTAAGCAAGGAGCATGGATGTACTTGAGTATACAATAGAGTTCAAGTGGCAACTATGGAAGAATGGTCTTAAGGAGGACGATCCACACATTTTGGTATACTACTTTCTTGGTCTTAATGATTACATTCGTGGTTGTTGTAAATCATCTTCTCACAAACTTGAAGAGTTAAGTTCTTTAGCTCTCGATGTTGAAAGACAAAGGAGATGTTGTCATCACAAAGTTTAGGTCACATTGATTTGGAGTGTCCTAACAAGAAGAAAGATGTGTCTTTGGTTGAGTACCAAACACATGATAACAAACCATTCAAGAGGAAAAGGAAGAGGAAGTTGGCTTTGACATGAAAGAAGAAGAAATTGGGAATATCGCATATGAGGAGGAGAATAAAGAAGAAGAAATTGGGAATGTCGCATATGAGGAGGAGAATAAAGAGGAAGAAAAGGTAGAAGAGGAGCATATGGAAAAGTGGCTTGTGACAAAAGAAGCAAGTGTGGCGATGAGCATCCAAAAGATATCTACTTAGATCACTGTTGAAAGGCCAAAATTCGAGAGGATGAAATCGCCCAAGTCATCAAGGTACATTGTTTCATGCTAAATGACAAGGGTAAAGTGGTAAGAATAGACTTGGGGAGTGAGAAGCAACGTGAACAACCCACGTTCACGGTGAAGAAACGCAAATCCAAGTCTTATGGTGTTCAAGAATTGATCGGAAGAAAGTTTAAGAAGTTCATCAAAGGAATCTATGATGACTTCAAAGCTTTCAAGAAGAAAGTCTTTGTGAAGAAGGCAAGTAAGAGTTGATTTTCCAAAGTTTGAGGACAAACTTTTTCAACCGGGGGTGTATGATGCATAATTGATGGCCTTATGCATCAAGGTCAACCATGGAGACATCTAATACTCACCTAGAAGGAAGAAGAGCTCAAGTCTCTCATATATCTCTACTTGGAAGGGATCAACTCATATGGTCGTATACTTTTGCTCCTTAATTCAAGGACCATGAAGCTATCATAGAAGTCATCCTAGAGAGGATTATTCTACATTCCAAGAGCTTTCATATGGTTCAAGAATCTTTAAGTTTGGATGAGAATCCAAGGAGTTATCATCATTTGAAATCTAGTTTAGTTCATTGTTTTCTTTATGATGTAATCATTAGAATAGATGATGTAAGCCTCAAGGGCCTATTTCTTGATTTGTGCACGTTTAGGAGGGCTAGGATTACTATAAATACCCCCTTAGGCCTCTTGTAATCTCATTCATTCAATATATCAAATACAAAGTAAACACATGGTGTTGTTTTCTCTCTAGCTTTTGTGCTAGTTTTCGCTTCTCTTGAGGAGTTTCAGTTATCCTTCTTCTATTCAAGGGTGGCATCCTCAAGGTGAAAGGAAGGAATCAAGGTCTCTTGAAGGTGGTGTGGCTATATCCTTCCAAGAGTCTTCAAAAGCCATCATCTATCCATCGTTCATTCATCCATTTATCATCCATTTCGTGTTATTCATCAAGAATTCAACAAGAATTCATCAAGCATTCAACAAGAAACGTTTGTTCTTCATCAAACACGTCCAAGCTTCATTCGTTCATCATCAATTATCATTCGTTTGTCCATTCGGTCATCATTTCCATTCGGTGGGTACTCATCTTGCATAGTTCTTTCCATCCTTTTCGCCCATTTCTATTCCATTTTGGTTCTTTGAACTTTGAGAAAGGAGATTCCTATCTTCGTTTTTAAAGATCCTTAGATATTGTGTAATGAGATCATCCCTTGGTCCCATTATGCATCAAATTTGGTATCAGAGCTTAGGAGTTTGATTCTCTTAGTTCTTGAACCATCTTTCTACAAAACTTTCCATCACAAAAACGTTCCTACCATCCATTAGTTCTTCCAAGAACTCATCAAGAACCCAT